>JAKSZT010054334.1:49732686-50010531 GCA_026826555.1 Tolypeutes matacus
TCAGAGTCATTTGTATTTTTCTGTTGCCCTCTGGTCATCATATTATCTTGATGGGTTTGTTCAGTTGATTAGCTTTTCTCTATGCTCTAGAATTTTATTTAGCTGTTGGTTCTGCGTGTGAGTTAAGTTTTCTCTTTGGCAGTTTTTCTTCTTATTTTATTTCCTTACTTCTTTCTATGTTCCCTTGAAGGCAAAAGGTTAGGGCCAGAGGAATCAAAAGATGTAAGGAAGGCAGAAGGATAATAGAAATGTTGATAAAAGTTAGAAGAGGGGCAAAATGAGATTCAATGAGATGAATATTTAACTTGTGTAGGCAGTGTAGAGTACTAGGAAAAAATATGGAGTTCCTATAATGGACTGGGAAAACAAATGGAGGAATATATATATATAGTGATTTAGAAGGCTAGAATTATGAGGAGGTAGAGAAATAGTAGAGAAAGGTCTGAAAGGAAAAAGTTAATACTAATAAAAAAAAAAGAAAAGAAAAAAGAAGAAGGAAACAAAATAGATGGGATATAAATTGACACCCTTAAGTTGTGGGCCTATGAAAAAATGTTGTCTCTAAGAGCCACAACAGAAAACAGAAGGCAGAAACATGCAGGAAGGATAAGCAATAGTTTGTAATACAGAATCAATATATACAGCGAGTGGGAAATTACTGAATAAGAAGCCCATCAAATAAGCGACCAGCTGGCAGCACCTATTTAAAAAAAAAATAGAAGGAAAAAGGAAGGGGGGAGGAAAATAGGAATAATAGCAATAGACCAGAAAGTAACAGAGAGAAACCAATGATCCACACAGGCAAGCAGTCAAACAGAGCTAAGGGGGGTCAATGATTCCCCTAGGGTCCACGTGGATCCTTCCTGCCTACTTGTGTTTATCAATGAATTTCCCCACAGGGTTCTATATGCAGGTCCTGAAGCAGCTTTTAGCTATTAAACTAAATTAAAAAGAATTTATTTTTCAATTGTTGAGGTGACCTCACTTTTTTTTTTTTTAATTCTTTTTAATTTAGCCAAATGCAGGACCCAAAATAATTCCTCTTCTAGACCAACCCCCTTACGGAAGGGACCCTAGCTGGACCCGTGGAAATTAATCAAGCACGTTCCACTTTCCGGACTCCCCAGGTTAGCTGAAGCTCTGATGTTAGTCAGTGAAGAGTGCTAAAGATGGCGGATTCCGCCCCTTTTGGCGCCGAGCTCCAGCGTCACTGGGCTGCTCAGTAAATCAGTTTGAGTGCAGATTCCCGTCTGCTCTCAGCCTGGTGCTGCTTCAGTTCGGCTTATCTGCTCTCCAAAGCTATGGGGCGGTGCAGGCAGCCAGATCGATGTCTAAAAATATAAAATACCCTTCCCTGTCTTCCAACCGAACCCTCCCTTCTTTGGGAAGTGTCCCTTCCTCCTGGCTCCGCAGCGGCCCGGGTCTTATACCTGGGTGGCTAGGGAAATCAGCTGCGTTCCCAGACCAAAATCCCCCCTCCGGTTCACCGGGTGCTGACTAGCTTGTTTGCTCTGTTCACACAAGGTCCCAGGGGCGCCAGGCAGCCAGCTCCCCAGAAAAATAAAACTTTTTCGCCCCTCCCGCGGCTCCAAATGGCCGTTTTATTTTTTATTTCCGTAACCGCGGGGCTCAGCCGCCTGTGCCAACCTCCACCGGCAGCCTCAAAACTTACGAATCTCCACCGTTCGGTCCACGCCGCCGATCCGCGCAGATAGATGTCCCAAGCTTCTCACTCCATGCGTGCACAGCACAGACCCCCGGGCAGGACCCCGTCCCCAATCCGCCTTGCTCTGGGAGCTTGCAGTGTGCGCCCTCCTACACCAATGCCATCTTGCCGCCTCCCCCATTTTATTTCTTAACATACTCAGAGGTAGGCTACTGAACAAGGCATTTAATGGAGCTTTCAACTTCCTTACCAGCTTTAGGCCATAGGCTGTGGAGTGAGTTGCGATACTGCATGCTGTGGGAACACAGACTCAGGTACAACAGAAACTTACAGCAAATGACCACTCTTCCTTACACAGCTCAAGGATCCAAAAGAGCAGAGGGAGAGAATGCATTTTGGCTGGTCTCCTGGGGAGGCCAACTGCTCAGGTCAGGGTCTGTGGATAGCAGCCCCACATGCCCCACCTATGCTGTTTAAGAATTTATACATGGGAGGCGGCTGTGGCTCAATCAGTGGGGCTCCCGTTTACCATATGGGAGGCCCCGGGTTCGGTTCCCGGGGCCTCCTGGTGAGGGCAGGCCCGCCCGCACGGCATGGTTGGCTGACCCAGCGAGCACAAGCAGCAAGGGGGGGATAAATGAATAAATAAATAAAATCTTTAAAAAAAAAAAAAAAAAAGAATTTATACACCCCTGTCACTGAGAGTTCCTGCCTTGATAAGCAGATGAGGCTGCTTGTTCCTGGTTCTGGGTTTAAGGTATGGTCAGGCCATTTTATTAGGCCTAATATCTCCCCAGGGCTATAGAATGGAAATGCCTGCACACAATAGAAAAGGGGGACAGAGAGGTAAAGGCTGGGAGATGGCCACTGAGGGTGTGTCTGTGACTCCCCAGCACAGGGCTCATAAAGAGCCATAAAGTCATAATAGTTTACTTAAGCAAATTCAATGAAATGAATCAGGGTTCATTTCAGCCATCAGGAGTGAATCATAATAGTCTGATTTCAGACTAAATTATCTAAAAGATAATTGCCTGCTGAGAGTTTTTAAGCCTGGCCATACCCTCTTCCCCTTCTGCCCCACATAAGGGGGAGCTGGTAAGAAAGCCTGGATGCTCCCTCTTATGATGCTGGCAGGAAGTTCAAACCACACAAGTCCTGACTGAAAGAAATTTCTCCCTGCCCTGCCTTCTGACAACAATAAAACACCAAGGCTGGTGTCTGCTGTCCATTCCCTGCTCTCTCAAGCCATTTTCTGACCAACTTGAAAGCCTGCCCCACTCTTCCCAAAAAGCCTCATTATGTGAGAAGTGAACCTTTTCATACCTTATTGATGTATGTGGCATCATCAGCCTCAAGATCTGAAACAAATTTTGGTTGGAGATCCATCCTCCTTCTGCAGAGTTGCCATAACACTAAGGGTTAAAACTGGGGTGAAAAGTCCCTGAATTTAAATAGATGTATATATTAAAGAAATGGCATATTTACCATGAAAAAAAATGAAAGAAGGGCTATTATGACAGATCCTATGGACATTAAAGGAATATTAAGAAAATATTACAAAAAACTATATGCCAATACATCTGATAACTTAGAAGAAATGAACAAATTCTTTAAATTAAAACACAACTTACTAAGATGGACACATTCTGGACTTAAAGCAGCCACCTTTTATTTCCAATACCATATATACTTTAGTTTATTATTACTATTTGGAAACTGTGCTAGAGCCAGACTTTATGGAGATAAATGTAAGGTTACTTGGGAGAAGTTACCAAATAGTTTACTAACAAGCATGAGAACAGTGCACGTGACAATTTAGTCTTGGTGGTTTGATAAGAAGTTCATATAAGGTGCATATTATTCAGGATTACCATATGCTACTACACAGGAAATTAGAGAACATCATCATTTTAATAATTATCTTAGTTAATATCCTGAGAGTATTTATGAAATAAAGAAAAGCATTTCTTACATTGTATAAAGACAAAACAAAATGAGGACAAGTACCATGAAAGGCAGGAAAGCAGGAAGGCAGCAGAGAAGGAAAGAAGCAGTGAAGGAGGAAAAAGGGAGGCTCTAGAGGTTTACCAGCCAACCAATTATAATTTCAAAGCCCTTTTTTGATTGACGTATACAGGGAGATCATTTTTTGTTGGAATATATGAGGAGGTTCTAATGTGCGAGATTATTTTGTAGATAAGATTTACATTATCTGTCAAAAATTAAACAATGTACAGATTTGTAAAGTAGAAAGAACTAGAAAACATGAACTTAACAGTAAATTGAAAGAACTAGAAAAAGACAAAGGAGATTTAAAAATACAATGTGAGTGTGCACTGGACACAAACGTGAAGGGTCTATATTGTTTTTCATGATGTCAACACTTTATAACTGCATAGAAAATTTAAAAATAAGGCTTTTTATACTTACTCCTAAAAGTACATAAGTGTCAGCATTCATCACAAGAAATGCTGGACCCTGTGTGCTTAACTGAAACTTTCCTCTTGTCAGTTTTTGCTATACAAGGATTCTATTATATGAATAATGACCATATAGTGATGATTTATTTGTCAGCTTTATTCACAGAGCTTATTGTCTTCCTTATAGTAAGGGGAAGGCCTGGGAGAAAGACAATATATGGATTAAAACCAGTGGATTGACAGTTAGGAAACCTCACATACTCTAACACATTTAGTCACCAATTGTAATTACATGGAGAAATCACTTATCTCCCTTGACCCTTTTCATTACTTGAAAAAATGATTAAAGATATGATGAAATGAGCTCTTAAACTCTTGTCTCCCTTATATTAGTTTCCCACATAGGATTTTTAACTTTTAGGATTCACTTCTAAATAAATAGCTAATATTCAAGGGTAGATTTAATTTTTCCAAAAACCAACGGCAACATTAAACTAAGAGTTATTAGGCACTAAGGCTACTGAATAAGATGATCAGTCATTCATTTTTAATACATACATAATAATTGCATATTACATGCCATCACAGGCTTAACAAATGTGAAGCAGAAGCCATGATTTCTGCCTCTTCATTTAGTCTTCCTCCAGTCTTCCCTGTCTCATTTAACCACTACATCACCCATCTACCCATATACTGCTAAGTCAAAAAATATAGGAAATAGCTTTGATTACTTTCTTTGTCCCTTGCCACATCTACTTCCTCTGCAAATATTTTCAATTCTTTCCAAAAACATCTTGAATTGTGGCATTTTGGAGGTCTTTTATGAATCCCAATAAGAAAAAGATTATGTTTTTGAACTAATCCATTCCTGTGGGTTTGAGATGCTTTTAATTGGACTACGTGAGTGAGGTCTGAGCCAGCTTCGGTCTCTGCTCTCTTGCTGGGTCTGATATAAACAGAGACACAGAGAGAGAGACAGAGGCAAAGGGAGCTCCGCCATCTTTGAACCTGCCATGTGAGAGAGGATTTGAGGATCGCTTAAGCACTAAGCCCCTGAGAGGCTGGGCCCATGAAGCAGTTCAAGGCTGAGGAGTCAAGCCCATCCATATGTTTGATTGCCACATGACAGAATGCCAATATTACCAGTAGCTGACTTTGGAGAGAAAGCATTTCTTATGCTTGCCTTTATTTGGACATTTCACGGCCTCAAAACTATAAGCTTTTATCCCAAATAAAATTCCCATTATAAAAACCAAACCATTTCTGGTACTTTGCATTGGCAGTCTTTGGCAAATTAAAACATGAATCTATCCACGTCTCTTCATCTTTACTTTTATCACCTTAGTCCATCATGTATTGCCCATATTTACATCTGGTTTTGCCACTTCTGCTCTTTCCAACTCTCCCAAAAGTCATCATAGCCAAAGCAGTGTTCTAAAAATGTGTATCAGATACTAATTGAAGAAGGTTGTTTAGGGAATCAATAGAAAGATCTGGAACCTGGCCATAAGTCCACCTAGACATCTGTACCCCCAAGATAACTGCTGGAAGAACCTGTGAAATTCCCCCATTTAGAATGAGATTTCCTCCAGAAGCCAGGAGAAGCCCTAGATATCCTCCAGGGACCTTATCATTGGGCCCTCCTTGGGGATTGATGGGTGGGGTAATCAATCAAAGCAGCAAACAGCTGGGACTCCTCCCCTGTCATTAGCAAAGGAGCGGAATAATTAATGGTTCAAAAAGCAAGTGCAAAGGCCGAACTAGCCCTCTTCCTTGCTTTTTGACCCCTGCTCTTGCCTTCTTTGCCCTTGCCGGGAACAGCACGCAAGTAAAACCTGGGCATTTATAATCTATAGGGAATTGTAGTCTGTA
This sequence comes from Tolypeutes matacus, assembly GCA_026826555.1. Classification (NCBI taxonomy): domain Eukaryota; kingdom Metazoa; phylum Chordata; class Mammalia; order Cingulata; family Chlamyphoridae; genus Tolypeutes; species Tolypeutes matacus. Next base: position 49,738,645 of record JAKSZT010054334.1, read on the forward strand.
AATCGGCCCTCTTTATCACTCTTCAGCCCCTTCCTCTCTACCTGGGACCCCTGATCTGTTTTTTTCTCCCATTTCTCTTCGCATCATTTCTTAATAAATTACTGACCTAACTAACCTGGCTTGCTATCGAAATTCATTTCTTGCTTAGCCAAGAACCTAGAGAAAATCTGGCTACACTATTATGCCCAAAAGTCTGTCATTGACTTCCCTTTGTACTTGATCTAAGTCCTGACCCCTCCTAGCCTACCAGCTTCTGTAGTCCTGGACTCTGCCTTATTTTCCAACCTTATCCAATAGAACTTGCCTTTTCAACTACGATGTGTATGCCACACTAACTCTGTTTTTCAGCAATGCAGCTTCTTTTTTGACCTTCAGGTCTTTGCACTAACTTGCCTCTGCCCTGAATGTTTTTCCTCCTGATTTTCTCCTAGCTGCCTCTTCCGAGGCATTCAAGTCTCTGCTTAAATGTCTCTGAGCCGCGATCCCTGACCAATACATTCAAGTAGTCACTCAGATATACTCTACGACATCACTTGTTTTGATTATCTGCAGAGCACTTATTACTATCATATATTTTCTTCTGTCTAAAATTGTAAATGCTTCCTTTTGTTGATCACTGGAGTGTAAATCCCACACAGGGTGCAAGTCTTGCTCATTCCTGCATCCTCATGCCCTGGAACTGTGTGTGAATGAAGGAACGTGCCTGCACACACATGGTTGTTACACTTGTGAAGCATGTGATCAATGCTTTATTTATGGAGGAGTAAAAAGTAATGATTGATAGTGAAGTTTTTCTGTTGCTAGTAAGCTGTACTGGACATTGGAGTTTCAAAATGCTTAAAGAAAAGACTGCAAATATTAGATTCAAAAGATAAATCCTTTGTAAAACAACATTTAGGTAAATGTAGATAAGATGTTTGCAAAAATCTGTCTGAATTCTTGATACTCACAACTAGTATATAATCACGTTTCAATAGATATGTCACCATTATCATAGCATAATTTAAGACTTTTTTAAATAACAATAGAACCTGATTCCAGTTCATTAAAGAGGATGTTATTGAAAGGATATGGGCAAGTTCACAGAATTGAAGGAAAAGCTAAAACAATCAAACAAAAAGGAACAATTAGTCTAGCAATGACAGAAATTAGCGTGAATTCTAAAATATGATTAAATTGGTTAGCAAGCCTATCACAATTTTACACATGGTTTCCAACAAATATTTTTGAGGTCCTTCTAAGTGCACTCAATAGTTTGCAGAGGGTGAGCTTGTATCCTGATACAGTAATACCCCTCAATACTGTTTGCATGACTCCAATCACCAAAGTCACTTAACTTTGTTGAACCTCAGAATCCTGGTTTATAAAATAGGGATATTAAATCTCCTGTCATGAGTGTCACTGTGATGATTAAATGAAACACTGTAAGTAATAGCGTGTATAAAAATTAATGCACTAAATAAATTTTAGTAATCACTGCACTCAATTCATATAGGATTCATTGTGTCCAATGAATTGGTAAGATATTGACACCTATAACTATTTAAGGGAAGACTGTTTTGATATCCTTAAAATAACAGTGCCTGCTCTAGCCTCACTTACTCTAAGACAGTTCAAAGAGGGCTGCTATTGTTCTCTCTGGGTGACAATTATTGATAATTTCCCACATTTTCTATTTGTTTTATAGGATGGTGGAGCTTGGGCACCTTCTCTTTTATAGGACTGAGATGATGCAAATTTGGTGAGTTGTATTTACCCAATATATGAATAGAGGTGAGCAAAGATTTAACTTCTTCATTTTCCTATATTTCTCAGTTTAGCCTAGGTAAAATAATATGACATATCCTCAGCAATTGAAATATTCAGCATGCCAATTCAAGTAGTTCAGTTACTTTCAGTTTAAAACAGTCTTAACTACTTAGTCAATTCGGGATTTTCTACCCTTCTCCTCTCTCTTTTCTATAAGTGCAACCAGGTTGCATCAGGGTGGTAATCTAAGTAAAATTATGAAACACTAAATTTGGAGGGTAATGTCGGCAGTTCTCTGTCCTCACTGGAGTGTCATTTGCTAATGGATACCCTTGGCCCCATAGTGGCTTTCCTGGGTCAGGTTTACTTGCATTGCTTCTTCATCTTCTCACCCATGAAGTGTCTTCTGACCTGCCTTCCCACTCAGCTGCTTTTGTACTATATGAGGGGAGAGGAGCTTCAGGAAATTTTAGCTTCTTCCTCCTCATCATGCTAAACAGCAAGAGACTCTCTGAAGTTACCCAAAAGGGCATTTATTTGTCTGCTTCTTCCTTCCTGATACCCAGTAAGGGGATGTTTTATGTTTCAGGAAGTCTGTTGAGGAGATGGTCTCCTAAAATTTGCCATCCTTTAGGGAAATTTCTGGAAGGCCAGTCTTACTTTCTTCTATGGAAGCTCCCAATTTACAAGAGGTTTCTATTGTTCCCCACATACCTTGGGGTTTGGCCCAAGGGAGGATAGTGAAAAGCTAGGCCTTTTCATGAACCAACCAGCATCTAAACACTCATCACATCCCTCATCTGCTTCTGACTCGACTCTCTTGTTTTATTACCTGATTAAGCTCTCACATACTTTTGGGCAGAAAAAAAAGGCTTTTATGTGACTATGCATTCTTCCCTAGCATATATCTTATGGAGTCATCTCTATACTTTGATCCTTCTCTGGATTTGCTTATTATTTATAACCAACTTAAAATTGTAAAAATGTTCCCTCTAACAAGCTCCTGGCTGCTGCAATTGAAAGCCATGTGTTTCAAGACAATTGTTTATGCTACACATTTTCATAACTTTAATATGAGTCCAAAACTCAAGAATGAATTATCCCTACCTGGCGGGCACATTGAAAGAATTCCTGACTGCATGAATGTCAGTGATGGCATTAAAGAGTATGATGTAAAGCATAGATCAACAAACCGTGGACTTTAGGTCAAATCCAGCCTGCCACATGTTTTTATACATAAAGTTTTGTTGCAACATAGTCATATATTAATGTATTATCTATGGCTGCTTTCATGCTAAAATGGAAGAATTGACTAGTTGCCACTCAGATATGGCCTTCTGACCTAAAATATTTACTATCTGGCCCTTTATGGAAAAACTTTGACCCCTGCTACAAAGCTTAGTTTTATATAAAAATATAACAACCTTATATAAATAAAACCTATGTCTTGCTTTTCTACAGTTTCATCAGCTTAATTTTAATGATCCATGGCACTTCTTATTTTTTACCTATTGAATACATGCACTCCTAAATAACAGACCTGAAATTATAGTCAAGAATTTTGGACAGAAGAAGGAAATTAAGGTTGATTGAATCTTACTAGATCCCAGACACTGTGAAAAGGGCATTAAATAAGTAAACCCTGTTAACCTGGGTTTTCATCTCTTTTTTGCTAGACAGATTTCATAAGAAGGGAGGTGTCACAAAATACTCTGACACCCTTACAGGCTTAATTCATAAGTAGAGGCCCGGTACTGGGAGGGGCGTAACCTGACATTAAAAATTACATTGCATTAGATGGAGTGTGAGGGATATTTTTTTTTTAGTTTACTTTATGAAAATGTTTTGATGTTTAGAGTGCTGCAGATAAATAGAGCTATGGATTTTTAGGAACTCCCTCCCTTTCTGGGTGGGAGGTGGTGGCGGCAAGGTTGTGATCTATTTCCTGAAGTTGTTTCTATGTTTGTCTAAATTTTCTTTCTCATAATATCTTTAAAACTTGAAATTTGTATAAGATTTTCCATCCAATGACTTTTAAAAAAAATAAGGGCTTTTAGAAAAGCCAGATGTTATTGAGCAGCACTGTTTACTTACTAGCAACTAAACCAACAAATATTTGGAGTCATCCAGTTTATTCTTATATTGAGCATTCTGTTGCTATAAAGACAAATGACAGAGCAGCTGTTCTAGGAGAGAGATGTGTTTTTCTTATCCCTCCACCTTCTGTATCTAGGGCTCTCTCTTGTATTTTAAAAATGGTTTCTAAGCTTAGGCAGTAGAACTTTAATTTTTTTTTACTTTCTTTTTCACTATGAACTTATGTGCTTTTATCCTTATCATTTGAAATTTATAAATGAGATGATCAGGGCTACCATACCACTTACAGGTGTTTTCTATTTATTAGTGATCACAAATAGGTAAAATTTGTTCAAAGTGCACATATCTGTAAACGATCTAGGCATTTTGGGTTTTGGTCACAAATAATCCCTTGGAACATTAACTATCATGATGAGCAAAAGAAAAAGTCTTTATGTTTTCAGATAATTTAAAAACAAAAGGTAATGGGAAAAAACTACGAATATGTTGAATAGGGCGGGGAAATGAAGAAAAGTAATGAAAAATTTATATCTTTTGTTTCTAAAGAATTTTTTAAATATCTCTGTTGGACTACTATTCATTTACTATTATAAACAGTGGTTTTTAGAGTGAGAAATTATAGATTCATTCTCCTACCTTTAATATCTTCTCTAAAATATTCAAAATAAGCAGTTAACTAAAATTTCCTCTAAAAAATGCAGAATCTAGGAGCTACCTACAAAATGCTTTTCCTATTTTTATACATTTCTAAGTATAAGGTGATTCTTAATATTGAGCTAAGAATTTCCCATCCAATAGCTTCCTGCCATCTCCTATATATTTTACTTAAAATAAAATAAGGAACATGTCTATGCTCTCTTGTACATGACAGCCTTGCAAATATTTGAAGACTGGTATTATGTTTCCTCTTAGTCTTTTCTTCCCTAATCTAAACACTCCATGTTGATACAGCATGGTTTCTAAATCCCTCATTATTCTGCTCCTATTTCTTATCCATTTTGTAATATATTTAATATGGGACACCTATTACTGTACTGTACTGTATTGCTGTCCACGTGTGCAGACCTGCAAAATCTACAGTCAAATCCTTACATTATTCTAGATTTCTTTTGGCCTTAATCTGTATTCAAGTGAGACATATCCACAAATCTGATTATTGACAATACTGTGTTACATGTGTATATTCAAAGCTCATTATAGGAGTGAGTGCAAGAAACGTTTACCTCTATAAACTGTCCCTCTGTCTAGAATGAAAACTTTGATTGAAAAAAGTTGTTTAGCTCATCGTGGAAATTTTAATTCTGAAAGGACAGTTAGCTCCAGTGGACCTTGTTTCTCTTTCACCTCTATTGTTATTCATCCATGCTTGATTTTCAAGCACACTATCCCCATTTCACAGCAAAGATGACCACCAGAAGCTCAAGAATGAGTAGTCAGTCTTAGAAGGAGGAAGACCTTAATCCCAAATATTCAGAGAAATCACTCCAACCAAGCTCTGAATGGCCCAGCTTGGATCACATGCCTACCCCCCAAATCAATCATTCAGCCACAGGAAGGCCTCGATTGGCCAGTATCAATCTTAGACCCATGCCTGGGTTCCAGCCACTGAAGACATTTGATTGATAGTCCCAGTAGATAGGGAAGGCAAGCTCTCAAAAGGAAACGATGCCTTCACACACCACAAAGTAACAGAGGTCCATTGTGCACACTTTACTTCATTTGGTATTAATGTGCAATTTTCAAATTATTCCTTGGGCCTTCATTAATTCCAGCTCATGAAAACTGGTGTATAGGTCACACTAAGGCCTATGTGTCACAACAAGGCAAAAGAACCATAGTCAGAAAGCAAGAATGAACTAATAGACATTCATTCCATTATTGCCGTATGCACATTTTTGTGGCCATGTTGGGGACGATAATGTCAGCATGTTCACCTTCAGCGATATCGGTAATGTATAACATGGCCGCCAGGGCTGAAACAACAACACCCTAAGTTACAGCTAGCCTTCTTCCCGGATGTCTTTGGCTCGCTCCAAAAGGCGCGAACCGTCGCATCCGCCACTTACCCTAGCAACAGCAACCACCAATCCTAGACCACCACCCGTCCTTAGTAGCCACTCCCTCTTCCTTTAGCATATATACCCTGCCTCTTCAATAAACTTTTGCAGCTTGATCAGAATCCTGTCTTGCTGTCGTTCTTCGTGTCTCTTGTCCCATACCATTCTTCCCTCATAGGAGCTGGAGCACCAGGTTGATCGTCCCCCGGGCCGGGACATGGCCAAGGATAAGCCCTTGATAAAATCAAAGTCTGCTTTGTCATCAAGGAAGTGTCTCTCATTAGTGGTAATGAGTTCCCAATTTGTAAATTTCAATCCTGCATATTATTTATTCATGCATTTGTTTAAATAAATATTTGCTGAGATCGTACTCTGCGCTTGACACTTTTTCCTGCATTTTCACTGACATTGTGTAGCATAAGCACAATGTGGACCACAAATCTTAAATGATTAATTATTTGATTTCAGTTGTGATTAAGATTGTAAAGTAAAAATACACTATAGAGTGCTAGGATCTTAAAAAACAGCAAACATCAAATTATTTTATGGAATCAGAGATTTCTTGGAGAAATCAATTGAAACCTAAGATTTGTTTGAGGAGTAAGAGTAGCTAGATAAAAATATATCTGTGTCTGTGTGTGTTGGGAGTATGATGAGCAAGAAATAAGAGTTTTCCAGAGGTCGCAACCTGTAGGAACACCAGACAGGGGATGGATCTAAGACCCTGGTGAGAGCTGAGAGAGTAGTTAGGGAGGAAGAGGCATCAGACCATGTAGGCCTTTTAAAGGATTTTTGACTTTATCCTAAGTGCAGTGGAAAGCCATTGAATTTCATGAAGCAGAGGCGTGATGTGGAGAGATTTGTGGTTTTAAAAGATCACAATGTTTGTGGAGGGGGACACTTCTGGATATGATATAGGCAGCTATTTCAACAGTCTTACAGAAGAGGGCTGCTCGTGATACAGTGGTGGCCATGGAGAAATACAAATGACAAGTCAGAGACTGTTTTTGAAGGTAGAATCATCAGGACTTAGTGATTGCCAGCTTTTATGTGCTTACACAAATATGATTCACTCTTTTAACCTAAAGTTAACCATAATGTTAATGTTAAAAAAGGTATGTTTTTAAAATAAAAGTAGCTGATTATGTTATTATTACATGACACTAGGAATCTAATTAGTTGCTGTGACTGGATTTTCTTTTTTTTTTTAATGGACAAGAGCTTTAATTAAAACTTTTCAAAACAATTTCTCTGCTTTAGGGATAATAATTCATTTTGTCATTTCAGTAAGAGATAAAACACCCAAGAAGCTAAAAAACATCAAACACAACCACCTCATTTTTGTCTCACCAGAGTTTGGAAATCCAAGATAAAATTCAAAGTGAACCAAAGTAAAGGAGCAAGAAAAGCTATAAGAAGGAGAAATACCAGGTTTAAGGGGGAAAATTTACAAGAGAAAAATAAACAGCAGGACACCAGGGGGAAAATGCCATCTGCCTAACTTTTGGCTTTCCCTAAATTTGAAATATCCGAGGAGACAACTCTATATGCAGAAGAAACAGGTACCTGAGCATCCCTGACTCCTAAGCTTGCATTGACCTCTTTTAAAGACGTCACATTTCATGCTCATTCTTCTGTAACTGAAATGGTCTATGTAGCAGTCTTTCCATGAGCAATGATCTCCCTAAGGCTATTATTTTTTTCTTTCTATGTATGGACATAATAATAATAATAATAATAACAACAACAACATATTGAGAACTTATTGTGTGCCCCACCTAATTTTAAGTGCTTTCCTTGTGTGAATTCATTGAATCTTCGCAGCAAATCTTTGAGGTGGTTACATTACTGCCACCATTTTGACGATGAAGAGATAATGGTTCAGTGAGGTCACAACACTTCCCCCAATATCACAGAGCTAAGAAATGGCAGAGCTGGGAACCTAGCATGTGCTGTCTGGCTCCAGAACTCTATCATTTGACCACTTGTTCTATTAATGCCATTGTAGGAGGACAGTAACAATATATACAACCTATGAGGGCTCTTTATGCAAGGCACCAGTGGTTTATAAAGTTATCTGGAATTCTCTGATCAAAACAATACTTTAAAGGCAGGAATAATTATCTCCATTTTCAGAATAGGAATTGGTGCCTCAGGGAGCTTAATCTGTTTGATATGGGTCATAAAACTAGTGAGAAATGCCAGAGCCAAAATGCAGAGCCAGATGTGTCCAAATATAAAAGCTATGCTCTTTTATCAGCATCAAGAAACTTAGAACTTAATTTTAGCTTTATCACTGACAATATAACAATGACATCACTTAATCCCCTTAAGGTTCAGTTCACTCAACTGTAAAAAGAGATTCAATCAGTGATTCTCAAGCTTTAGTGGTATTAGGATTCACCTAGGATGTTTGTTTTATAATTTCAGATACCCTGGCCAATTCTCAATAGCTTGCTAGAGTAGCTCTGGGGTGGTGGGTCCAATCATTTCTATTTCATACAATAATCCCTGGAGATTCTGATTTAGGTGGTCTATGGACTGTGATTTCAGCTAAAACAGCTGACCTCTAACATGAAACCATCATTAATTAAAAGCAGCTTTTGCATTGCTCTCTTATGATAGATTACACCTCAACAGTCCTAGGGTAACTTTATTGCACCTGGACCCCCTAGCTGATTAGAGATTTAGAATAATTGATTTAGAATCCATCTAACTGCATGACCTATGGGAGTCACAGCACTCTTCTGACCCACAATCCATGGACTTAGTCTACTGTTATCACTTTGTGATGGCTTCCTATTTCCAGAGCCTTTACGCTTTCGTGGCCCAGCTCCTGTGGCCATATATACTATGGATTGAGTTGTGGCCCCCAAAAGATATGTTGAGTCCTAACACCTGGGGCCTCTGAATGTACCCTCATTTGGAAATAGGGCCTCTACAAATCTAATTAAGTTAAGATGAGGTCATACTGGAGTAGGGTGGGTTCTACTCCAATATAACCAGTGTCCTTTTAAGAGGAGAAGAGGCACAGACACAGCAATACCAGGGAGAACATGTAAAGTCAGAAGCACACAGAGAGAAGATGACAGAGAGGGGCAGAGATTGCAGTTTTGCAGCTATCTGCCAAGGAATGCTTGTACCACCAGAAGATGGAAAGGGGAAGAAAGAAATCCTCCCTAGGCCGTTCAGAGGGAGGATGGCCCTGCCGACACCTTGATTTCTGACCATTAGCCTTGGACAAAGCAGTGAGGGAATAAATTTCTGTTGTTTTAAGCTATGCAGTTTATGGTTCTTCATTACGGGAGCCCTAGGAAACCCTAATATACTATAGATCTTCTCTTTTTTTTCCCATGTGAATCATGGGGCACATACAGAATTGAAGGTCACTGTGGGCTCTGTTTTCTATTCCCAATGTCGCCATTGTTACTTACAGCCCATGTAATCCCACCCCTCGACCCTCAATAATCATACTTCATAACCCCACTTAATTTTTTTCATAGCACTTATTACCATCTAAAAGTGTCTTATTTGTTATTTATATATATCCTCTTTCTCTTCCCATTAGAAAGTAAGTTTAGCAAAGGCACAGACTTTGACCAGTTCACTGCTTAATCCCCAACATCTCTTACAGTGATTGGCCCAAAGTAGGTGCTTAATAAATATATGTTTACTGAACAAATCATACCAATTAATTTTGACTTTATCTCAATACTACACTTTTTTAAAATTTTAATTTGAAAGAATCTTAGATTACATAAATGTTACATCAAAAATATAAGAAGATTCCCATATACCCACCCCCACCCTCTCCCCAACTTTCCCCCATTAACACATCTATCATTAGTGTAGTACACTTGTTACAATTGAACACATATTGAAGCATTGCTATTAACCATGGTCTATAGTTTACACTACGGTTTACACTTTGCACCACACAATTTTATAGGTTTTGACAAAATGTATAATGGCCTGTGTCCATCATTTCAATATCATGCAGGACAATTCCAATGTCCCAAAAATGCCCATGTTGCACCAATTCTTCCTTCTCCCTCCCCCAGACCCTCTGGTGACCACTGCCTTTATAGCAATGTTACAAGTTCTTCCATTGCTAGAATAATAAGAAGTCTACTTTAGTCTTTACTTGAAATCTGTCCCTATGTTTGTTCATTACTCAATCTTGAGGATTTGGGGATGATGATGCCCTCTGTTTCTGACTGAGAGAAGGCTTAGATCCCATGGCAGATGGATGGAATTGTCTTCCTTGCCATTGTAGATACTTTGTTTTTTCAGATGGGTATTGTCCATCATCATCCTTTTGTTAGTTGTCCTGGGTGAGTCCAAAGAAGTGGAGAGTAGGTGTTGCAAATCTGCAGAGAGATGTAATTTAAAGGAAACATTAAAATAAATACACATTTTAGGTTATTGCTGTTAGCAGGGGGTTCATGAATAAGACATATCCATGTCTTTATTCAATATATGTGTTTTTTTCAATATATGTTTTTGATGGAATCACCTAGTCTAAATTCTATTCATGACATTAATCACTGCCACAGCTGGTCTCCCTCTCTGGAATCTTTCTTATGTAATGTGTTCTGTATATTTTTGATATTATAATCTTTCCTTAAATATCATTTCATTAACACATCTATGTTGATCCAAATCCTCATATTACTCTCTCGGTTCTCCTCTATTTGACATAAACCTTGCTTATTCTTACAGTTAGTATGTATTTAATTCCAAACTGCTTCTCTGTCTTCATAATTCCCTAGTACCCAAATCACATCTTGTGCTTTAACCAGGGGTGTCTCCTCACTATTCTGAGAACAACCTATGTTCATTCTCATGATTTGGGTATTTCATTTGCTTCTTCACTTTGCCACATTCCTCTTCTTCTTCAGAGTCTAGCTCAAGTCTCATCTCTTTGACTATAATTTCACGGACTCTCATTATACCGTATGTCGTTTCATAGTGTTCTTCTCTCTTGACCTAGTTATAACGTTCTTGAAGACAGAGTCCTTATATACTCTAGAGCAGTGCTTTTCAAACAGCTGGCCATAGGTATCAATCAGCATTCAATTTTAATGAAATAGAAGACAGTAACATAGAATAGGTAGAGTCAAAAGCAAAGACTGTATCAGAGCACTTTGGAAATAGAAACATAAGTTTTGTTTCTTGAAACTTTTGTTTTTGTTGAATGTGTGTATGTGTGCTGGCTCACAAAGTAAAATGTATTTTCTCAACTGTGGCTCCTGGTTTAAAATGTTTGAAAGCCTCTGCACTATAGAACCAAACACTGTTGATCACATAGACACTCATTAAGCACCTGCCATTTTAATGGTTGAAATGACTTCCAATTAATATGTACAATTAGTGGTAGGAAATTAAGTCCAGTGTTATAAAAAATAATTATATTAGTGCTAATGCAGTGTACTAAAAAATGACTTCCCTAATTATTTAACAACCACAAAGGAGGAATTTAGTTTACAAGTGCAGTAGAACTCATTTAGTATCACTTAAATTTTCCACGAATCTGGTTTCCCAATTTAATCTCCTCTCTAAAGAAAAATCAACTCCAGATTCTGAATTTCACAGGAACAGGAAACCTAGTGGGCCTGTGTTATTTTTTAAGCACTAAATTAGAAAAGGATTTAAGGTCTACCTAATATGTTTTAGTCTAATGAATTTAACCTAGGGCTTACTTAATTTCACTTCATCATAAATACCCAAGGATTAAAACTAAAACTTCTCTCCATGGTATTTTCTATAATCTATGAAGAAAAATAAAGGTTTTCAGCTTTTTGAGTTGGTATAGGAAGTGTTTAATTAAAAAAAAAAAAGTCATCCTTGAAAGTTGAATTAAATGGTACCAGCTTCTAAAGAAATCAATATCATGCATTTCATTGCCTTATATTTCCATAACAACCTTTAGAAAAAAATGAAATGGACAATTATGGCAAGATGAAAAGGACAGGTCTTCAGTAACTAACACTTAATGATATATGACAAAATATGGAGCAGGATGAATTAATGTTAAGCTGCTTGGAAGCAACATGAATGAATGGATTATAAGCACTGCAAAATCCTATCACATTTTCTATCCTATATCTTTGGCAGCAATTTTGAAATGATGGCATTTGTTGATAATTTCTTTTCCTAATGTCAACAGCTTTTTTAAAAAGTTGGACAAAAAAAAGCTTTCTCTTCCTTTTTCTTTCTTTTTTTTTTTTGGGGGGGGGGGTTAATTTTTTATTTTTAAAGAAGCTTTAGATTATATAAATGTTACATCAAAAATATAGAGGATCCCCATATACTCCACTCCATACCCCTCCCACACTATCCTCCATTTACAACATCTTTGATTAATGTGGTACATTTGTTACAATTGATGAACACATGTTGAAGGATTGCTACTAACAGTGAACTATAGTATACATTATAGTTTACACTGTACACTGCACAATTTTATAGGTTTTGACAAAATATATAATGTATCCACCATTACAGTGTCATCCAGGACAATTTCAAAGTCCCCAAAGCACCCCATGTTACTCCTATTCTTCCCTCTCCCTCACCTCAGAACCTCTGGTGGCCACTGCCTTTGTATCAATGATACAAGTTCTTCCATTGTTAGAATAATCATAAGTCTACTTAAGTCTATAGTTGCATTACCCCTTTATGTTTGTTCTTTCCTCAATCTTGAGGATTTGGGAATGGGTGATGCCCACTCTGTTTCTGATTGAGAGGGGCCATAGATCCCACAGATGGATGGAACTGTCTTTCCTGCAGTTGTAGATACTGTTTTTTGGGATGGATGTTGTCCATCATCATCTTTTTGTTAGTTGTTCTGGGCAAGTCCAATGAACTGGAGAATAGGTGTTGCAACTCTTGCTGAGATTCACGGCTCAACCGGTATATGAACAGACCAAAGATTTAAGTCTCTGGGACACATATTTAACAAGTATAGTACTAATCATAGGTTCAAATAAAAGGGACAAGAGAGTCATTTTTAGGAAAATTGTAAATGAGTCTAACTCTGTTACATTGGGGAGCATATATTCCAAAGTAAAACCCACTGACAGGGTACCAAATTCCTGAGATGGTCCACCCTGTCTACAGTGCCTGGATGTCTCTAGAGCCCTGAAGAGCCCTGCTGTTTGAAGCACTGTTTATGGTGGCAGTCAATGAGATCCTGCTGAGATGTGCTAAGTGTATCCTCTGGAATGACCTTGATATAAGAAAGTTATTAAGAATTGTGAATTCGTAAGCTTTCTAACCAATAGTTGTGCTGTTTCAGCCTAGAATTGTGAATGATTAACTTGTCCTTTGGAATGTTATAACACTGCTATGCAGGCCACCCCATCATCCATTACCCAAAAAACAAATGTTTAAAAGGAACAAGTTACTAGATACGGTATTTGCACATCCTGTTTGTGTAACATTATGTTAAAGCTGATGTATATCGAAACCCTCTTGTTACTGTTCAATGTATCATGAACAGAATAGAAAAAAAGACCACTCAAGACACTGTGTCTCTCCTGTGGAGGGCTGGCCACCCCCTGCCGGATGGATTCAGTTCCTTTTGATGAGGTCATTCCTCACAAGTTGCAAGACCATCACTGGAGTTCTGACGTTCGGAATCCCTTAAAAGGGGTAGCCTCTAAACTGCCAGTCAGAGCCTCACCCAGGTGGGGACACTCTACCTGGGACTGTTTTTTCCAACCAGGACTCTGATCAGCTGCAAAGGGACTTCCTGGTCTCATGAGAAATCAGATGTTGTGTTTTCCCCCAATTTGGTGAGTGGTTGTATATACTTTCATTCCTCCCTATGTCTTTAACTAATTGCTCTTCCTTTCTGTTATTGCTCAATTGTTATAATCATTTGATATAACCTGAAACTCATTTGATTGAATAAAGCTGCCTTTGCATAGCATTTAGAGTTTCTGCCTCTTCCTTAGCAAAACAGACCTCCTAACACACTTTGACATCTCTTAGCCATAAAAAATCATTTGTATTTAATATTTCCCCCTTTTTGTCAAGGTCTTTTTCCAAATGTACCACTAGTTTGTGCTTGGTAATAATCCTTCAGTGCCAGGGAGGCTCATTCCCTGGAGTCATGTCCCATGCCGGGGGGAAGGTAGTGTGTCTATACACTGAGTTTGGCTTAGAGAGAGGTTACATTTGAGCAACAAAAAACTTTCAGGAGGTAACTCTTAGACTATAACACTAGGCTAAGTTTTAATTTCTCAAGAAAATGTTCATAAGTACAATCATCAATATCAAGGGCCTAGTGTGATATTCTGTCGTCCCTTGCTAGGCACTGCCCATATACTTGGGGGATTCTTACTGATCTATTAGATTTTTTTTTCTTTATGTAATGAAAAATGTAGAAAGTAAAGGCAACCCAGAGCAAATACAAATGTTGCAAAGACAACAGATATAAATTTTTTGAGAGCAATAACAAGTCAAGGCTGTAGAGGAAGTGAGACTAAACAGGAATGGTGACAGCATCCTGAACTATCACTGGTATTTCCGAGAGCCAGGCATGGAAAAACTTATACAAATCACTGATCGTATTTCACTTGGGAATTTGAGAGTCATAAAAGCCTTTGTATTTTAGAGCTGAAAGAGACTTAGTTCAACACTCTCATTTCACAGAGAGGAAATTGAATCGTGTTCTTCTAAGTTATACAGTATGCATCCTATGTTTGTAAAAATTGCAAGCAGCTTTTCAAAACCAGGCTTACCTATTAGATAAAATATATATTGGTCTCCCTCCCCATACTCCCTCACTGCTCACCCCACAAAGCCTCTTTCACTCTTTCCCCTTTTGCTTTCTATTATTCTTTTATTTCATTCATTAATACACTAAGTGCCTTCTGTTTTTCAAGCCTAATAATCTTCACCTTCAGGAACTTCATGATCTAATGGGTGAGAAAGGTGATAAAGCAGACAATTATAATGCAGCGATATAAATTAAATTAAAGAGGGATAGAGTGATACCATAATTCTCCATTAAAGTGACAAACCTCCCATCTTCTAGATATATGGCAAATGTGATGTCCAAACTGAATCTCAGAGCATTAGTAAGAGTTAGCCATATTTTCATAAACAAAATGCAATTGAATAAATGCTTTGTTCACAATTAGGAATGTATGTGCAGAGGTGGGGGGAAGGAGAGAGACTGATATATGTATATATGTAGTGATTTAACTGCAATTGTCTGAGTAAAGCCTTTTCTATTAAATATCCCTTTTTTCTATCTATATTCACTCTCCATGTGATTTCATCCAGTATTATCATTTTATATATCATCTTTCTGCTAAAAACACCCCAATTTATATCTCTAGGCTGTTCTTCTTCCTTGAGCTCCAGACTTATGTAGCCAACTGTTTACTAAACATTCAACATCCCCATTTAAAAGTCTAATAGGCATCTCAAATATAATATATCCAACAATAAGATCTGTGATACCTCCTGTTATGGGTTGAATATCATGTATCACCACCCAAAAGATATGTTGAAGTCCTAACCCACAGCACCTCAGAAGGTGACCTTATTTGGAAATAGGGTCACTAACAATGGAATTAGCTGGACTAAGATGAAATCATACTGGAATAGGGCAGGCTCTTAATGTGAAGACAGAGGAGGCAGGGACTGGAGTGAGGCCTCCATAAACCAAGGAATGCCAAGGTTTGCTGCAAACACCAGAAGCTAGAAGAGGCAAGGGAGGACTCTCCCCTTCAGGTTTCAGATCGAGTGCGGTCCTGTTGACACCTTGATTTTGGAGCTTTGGCTTACAGAATTATGAGACAATAAAATTCTGTTTTGAACAACTTCATTACAGCAGCCCTAGGAAACTAATATACCTTTCTATAATTTTCCTCCTGTACACGTCTTCATATCTAGTTACTCAGGCAAAAACCTTAGAGGACGTCTACACTCCTTTCCCCCCTCAACCAAGGTCTTTAAGCTATGCTTTCTCAACGAATCTCAATTGTTTCTCAAAGTCTCTGCTACAGCCCTTGTAGTTCAAGCTCCTGGATATGGTAAGAGCTTCCTAACAGGTTTCCCTGTGACTTCTCTTAACCTCTCAGGCCTATTCTCATTATTGCAGTCAGATAGGGCCTGGGTTTTGGGTCTTAGTTGTTTTTTAAGTATATACCCATAACAGTCCTTTGCTTGAAATGCTTGAAAACCTTATCCCCCTTGGGGTGGATATTTTAAATAAAGTAACATACAGATGCCCCACAATGTAGGAATTTGATATGACATGATTGGTAAAGGACTCTTCTCCCATAAAATCATTAAACATTGTCTAGTTAGTATAGATAATATCTTAACACTAATGTGGTAATGTGGTCTCGGATGATGTAGGGTCAGTTCTATTACTCTGTGACTCTCTGAAAATAGATGTAAGGAAAAGTCAATATGTGATGGATACAAATAAATTATTTCATTTCCATTTAGTAAATCTATCAGTCTCAATCCTGAATGGTAGCCAAGTCTGATGAGTAAAGAGATAGGACTACAGATGACAGATAGAGGTCCAGAACTAATTAATAAATGGAAGTATAGGTGTCTATTTCTTGAGTTTTTAGATCTAGGAGTTAGCTATAACTAGTAAATAAAAGCAGAGCTCTTATACTTCTCTGGACCTCCCCTCTTTTGTTCAATAACGGTGTGGATTCCGAAATTCACATTTGATGTAAAGTTCTGGAATAGGAGAACAAAAAGAAATCTTTAATATGTAATTTAAAGAAATTAGAACTAATGGCAAGAAGCAAAAGTAGAAAGGCAAGTGTTGGGGGAGTTTGATCCAAATGAGTGAACAATTATTAAGGTGTCTTGCTTGAGCAAGACTGAATCAGCCGTGTAGGGGACATTAGTTGAAATAACGAATGAGGACTGATTAAGAACAGCTGGTTGAGGGAGGCACTGCCTTGTACATAATCACACAATGTGAATTCAATATAATTGACTCAGATTATCCCACTAACTTCAGCTACTTCTTAGCTCTACAGGCACTTTCAGAAATAGAATTAACCCTTTCTGTCACCTCTATCTTTGATGTACAGCAGAATCACCATGTAGTAGCTCACAGACATGTCTTTGCCAGAAAACCTCCAGTTTCATCATGAAATACTGAAACAGGAAATATTACAAGTCAAAACAACTTGGAAACCAAATGCAGAAATTTTATCTACTTCTTTTTTTCACCCAAGAAAATGCCGGAAATTCAAAAGTGTAAGTCTGAGAAACTCCATTACCATACTTCATATTTGTAATATATTTTGTTTTCAAGAACTATAAACCATTTTGCAGAGTAGATTTCACAGTCCCTTCAAATTCCCAGAGGCATTAAGTAGCATTTTTTTCTCTTTTTCATACTATACTTAAGGCCTCACTAGAACCTGGAAAAATCTGATTTTGACACATGAGGGTCATGTGGCTTAGAAACCAGGCTCTCAGAAAGAGAACGAATGGTGTGAATATTCCAAAGAAGGACTTCTGAAGGACCTGTGGCAGTTATAACACGTTAGCAAAAAAAAAATAACGAGAAGTGAAATAATACTTGAAAGAAAATTTCAAGCAAAACTGTATTTACAAATATATTTGAAAAGAAAGCCCACACAGAAACTACATTAAGCGTGGAATAATTATTTTGACTATTTTTTAAAATATAAAATGTCAAAAGTGATTTATAAATAAGTGAAAATGATTTATTTTGTATGTTTTGAATGTATTATTTTTTAACAATTTAAGATTTAGATTATTTTACATAAAGGATTTTGTACTAACCTTAATCATTAGAAATATCATAGAATAACAACAAAAAAACTATATAACATGGGCAAGAAAACATGATCCTGTAATGAACTAATTACTATAGTTGACATAAGTAAGCTGATATACTTCCCCAAGAAATCCATGCTCATAAACCACAGGTCTTAAAACTTTGAATTGTGAGGCCTTAACACAGGTTGTATTAGTCAACCTAAGGGGTGCTGGTGCAAAGTACCAGAACTCTTTTGACTTTTATAAAGGATATTTATTTGGGATAGAAGTTTACAGTTACCAGGCCTTAAAGAGTCCAACTCAAGGTACCATAAGAGTCTCACCAAAGTCTGCTGCCACATGTTGACACGAGATGGTGGGCAATATTTGTGAGGGTTCAGCCTTTCTCCTTCCTCATAAGGCTCCGCGGTCCCAACTTCTTCCAATCTCAGCTGTAGGCTGCCATAAGGCTCATCACTCTTCTAGGGACTCGTTTCTTTCCAGGCTCTGCTGTTCTGCTCTCTACACAAGGTCAGCTATAGACTATGAGGCTCATCTCTCTTCCTGGGGCCATGTCTATGGAGCACTCTCTCTTCCTGTGTATCTGCTTCTCTGTTCTCCTTCTCCATGTCTCTACTTCCATGTGAGAGTCTGTTTTATCAGCCCAAAGGGGTGGGACTCAATGCTGTCATACTCTAATAAAGTGGTTGGATCAAAGCCCTAATCTTAGCATAATTTAATCAGACATCTCAGTTGAATCTAATACAATCAAAGTGTATCACACCCAGAGACAAGTTTACAAACATAATTATCTTTTTTGGAATTCATAAATAATATCAAACTGCCACACAGGTCTTCCCATCTATTCAAGTTCTGGCATACTTCATTCAGCACCTTATGCAATATTTGTAAATTTGGGCTCATACTATTTTCTTGGCACATATAGAAAGCAGCATTGTTGGTCATGATGAATAATAAGTAACCTTTAAAGGGTGGCAAGTTAATGGCATATTTTAAACTAGTGCTTATCATCCTTTACTAGGCATACACATCATCTGGATATCTTGTTAAAATACAGACTGATTTAGTTGATCTAGGATGAAACTTGAGATTCTACATTTTTATGCTGGTCCTGGATATGTAATGCTGAGCGTGTTGATCCATAGACTGCACTTTGCATAGAAAGGCTTTGGAACTTAGTTGATGTTGTTCTTTGCTCATCATTAAATATTTAATTATAAGAAATTGCCAGACTGTAAGAATGCTCTCTAACATCTATGTAAGAAGCAGAGATAAAATGTATAGAGAGTAGTAACCAAAAATAACTTTGCTTTCCTGCAATTCTGCCTCCATATCCTTTATCTCTGTTCTGCCTTGAAGTTAGACAACACAACACATAACAGTAAGGGGCATTAATGAAGCCATGCATTAAGCCTCTGCATTTTTGACTGCTTGCTTGGTCATTTGATGTCAGTCTCTTTCACCTACACAGAATATGCAGGGAAAACAAGATTTGGCTCCTCTTTGACTATTGTTGCATAAAATAATGATAGAGTGGTAATTTTAACATCAAATTTCAGAACTTTATTTACAAAATAAAGACGATCTATTTATTTGGTTCAGGTTGGCACATGCATTCTTTGGGACCTCAGGTCTCTGAAAAGTCGTATTCAACTGCATGAATCTCTGCACTCATGTACAAATGAATGATAGGTACAAAATGTCCTGGTAGTCAATGGCTAAGTATATTTTGCTTCCTTTCTGTGGTGTCACATAGAAAATAATGATGCCTGCACATTTCCTGAATTAATGTTTCTCTGCAGTGGTATTTTCTAAAGAATCAGAAAATGTACCATCATCCCCACTGACAGGGCTAACACCAACATTAAAATGGTTGCATAAACTAAAGAAAGCCAAGAAGTACATGTAGGACACAGAAAAATATGGATTATGAATATATAACAGTCAAATGTGGATTTTGAGGGCATACATAAAACAAAATTATATGAACTCACATACTGATTGTAATTGCTACCCCTTCAACAACCCAACCTTCATCTTCATATTCAGGAAAGTACAAAAATAGCAAATGCAAACTTCCAGATAATTGACAAATGTTTTTCTCCGCTATCCTCGATGGATCTTTTACATTGTCTTTAAACCATTAAGCAGAGCAACCTCTTTACCCAGTGTATTTATTCCAGACCTAAGAAGATTTTTTAAACAAGGAATAGAGGAGTCCAATTGCAACCAAAATTCAGGAACACACAATGTCAGCTATGATCCAGACCATGGTCACTTTGACCATGATCCTAGGAAACCAGAGCAAGTGTCAAGTGAATGTCAAAGTAATTACTAAAGAAGGCTTGATGCACACATTGCTAGGGAGAGAGAGATGCAGCGTCGCGCCAAGTGCTTGTTATGGAAGAACATATCTCTGACCTCAGATAACAGATCTGGGCCACCAAAGGTGAATGTTCCAGCTGGAGGCACAGCAGAGGTATGTGGAAGAATGCAGCAAACATATCACAAAAGAAGCTAATAAATGCTGTTTTTTTTTTTTTTTTCAGGAAGAAGTGATGGATGCACATTATTGACTATTGTATATGTAATTAAACAGAAAATAGTATAACCTGAAACAGAAAAGTAAAGCAGAGAGGAAAAAAAAAGTCAGGTTAGGGCTGTTTCTTAAGGTTAGCCAAAAAAAAAGTTTTTTTTTTTTTTTAAGTGAAAACATCAGAAGTCTAGGCATACAAATAATATAGAACCATTTAGTGAATATATGCTTACATGTGATTTTTTTAAAAATATGGGGTAATAAAAACCATGCATATGCACTTAAACATACCACGAGAAAAGCTCAATTTAAATAAATAACAGAAGCATCATCATTTCATTTGGGATTAGAGAATTTAGTCAATCTTGCCACTATCCTCATGAGAATAGATTCATTGCCACAAGTGGCTATGATGTGTTTTGGATTTTGACATTTCTTGACCCTGTTAAAGATCTTGCCAAGATGTCAGAGAAGAGATGTGTGGTTGAAAAGCAACCAAAATTTAACACTTAATGTTGTTGCATCTAGCCTATATATTTTCCAGCAAAATAAAAATATTAGCCTTATATCTACCAGGGATTAATATGAAATCTTTTATTTATTTAAGATAGAAGTTAATTTTAATGTTGAATTAACAATTTTCATGCTGAGTTGAGTTGAATGTGGAGAATCTCTTTCTGCTTCATGTTCCTTAATTTTAATTGCCCAATTAGCTGGGGCTGCCTTGTTCATCTTAACAGGAGCAAGTCAGATCACTTTAGTAAGCAGCGCAAGGGTGAGGTCTGGCCGTTTATTCATGTGTAACTAGAACACAAATTACACTGCATTCTTCCTAAGCAAGATCATTGGAGAAACAATATCTAAAATCCTAAAAATAATGACCAGAAAAGATTTGTAAGACTGCATTACTGATTTACTCATTAAGTATTTTGTCTTTTTTTCTCAAAGAACATTACAGGAGAATAATTTCATCATTATAGGCCATGTTGATTAGAAAGGAGAAGTTTTTTTAAGGGGCTTTGTGAAAATTACCACCTTCTATGGAGGATAGGGACAACCAAGAAGTATCTGATTATTTCAACAGCGAAATAAACTAATACTTGCAGCTTAATATATAAGATGCTGACTTTGTAATATTACTGTTGATGTTGCTATTCTTTCTCATGAAATTTATCATTGGTGGAAAACAAATTCTCCAAAAATGTGAACTTTAATAGACAACTTTCAAGTCTTCATATGTTTATTTTCTGTCAATTTTTACATTTTATGGCAAATAAAATTCTGAGAAATCAAAATGTTTAAATGATATAGCTTTAAACATAAAAGTACTACAAAGTAGATTTGTACTGTGGTGAAAAGTAAATTAGCAATTCAGGTTAAAGTGTTGAATTACAGGACTTTGTTTCATAAATTAATATAAGCCTCTTTAAAGTACAGCAACAAGAAGATACAGACTCAAAACATACAATAAAGGTTACTATAAATTTAAAATATTAGAAGCACATTATCCAAAAATCAAGAAAAAAGGAGTGGTCAATAGACAAATCTTGAGATAGCTCAAATATTGGATTTGGCAGATACTACCTATTACAAGTGTGTTGAACAACTCTATAAAATGTGGTCTTAATGTCTGAACAGATAGAGAAGCTCAGGAAAAAAAAAAAAGAAATGGAAGCTATAAAAAGGAAGCAAATAGAAATTATAGAACTTAAAAGTACACTATCTGAGACAGAATACTCATTGGATGAATTTAGCAGATCAGAGATGATGGAAGAAAAGCTTAGTGATCTTGAGGACAAATGTGTAGAAATGATCCATGTGAAGAATAGAGAGAGAAACAATTAAAAATAAAAGAACAGGGTCACAGGGACAAGCAGTCTAACTTATGTGTATTGGGAAGTCCCAGAGGCGAGAAGACAGATAAAGTGGCAGAAAAAAAATTTGGTAAAATAATGATTGGAAATTTTCCCAGAATTTGGTGAGAATCAAAATATCTCTGGATCCCAAGATGCTCGATGCAACTCATGCAGAATGAATGCAAAGCAAATCATCCTGATGCTTAGTTAAGTTTCATTCTGAAAGTTAAGGTACAAATAAGGAAGGTAAAATTAAGCTATGTTTTGCATTTCTTTTGAATCACTACAATGAATGTACTGCACCAGAATATAAATTTTCCAGAGAAAATTACACTGTATATGCAGAAAGGCAATAATATGAGTGATGGCCAACTTCTTGTCAAAAACAATGGAGACCAAAAGATAAAAAATGATAGAATTAAAAAGAGCAGGGGAAAATGTTCACTCAGAATTCTATATGCTGCATAAACATACATAAAAAAGAAAGAAATTAGACATTTTTAGATTTTAACAAATCAAAAATTGTTCAGAAGACCTACCCTGCAAGAGATATTAATGTCCTTAGTCAAAGAGAAATGATACCAGAAAGAAACTCGGTTCTAACAAAGGGATGAAGAAAACTGGAAATGCAGGTAAATGTGAAAGACTATTTTTGGTTACTTTCTTAATTTTCTTAAAAGACAAATGACTGTTTAAAACAAAAATAAATGTCATTGTAAGGTGGTTATAACATATCTAGAAGGTTTTTATTTGTGGTATGATGTGTGAAGACTGAAATGGGAACTGGCATAATAATAATTCTAAGTAGACTGTGATAAGTTAAGGATGCATATTTTAATTCCTGGTGCAAATACTAAAAAGTATTAAAATGAAGTATAGCTAAAACACTGTAACAAAGCTGCTATTTGGCAGCACTATTATCTCTGTGCATTTTTATACTAACCTATACGTCTTTAAGGTTACATACTGTGTGCATTTATTATATATTTATATTATGTATATTATTTATATTATGTATATTGTCCTGTGGAAGCTGCAATGAAAATGTTTCCCTTCAACACTCACACATTTCTAAGTTCTATACACACCCCTGAAGACTCAAGCTGAAGACATAAAAGTGCAAACCCATTGTAGTGAGAACCAAGAAAGTTCTATCTTTTGTCATTGAACTTATGATAAATCCCAAATATGAAGGCATAGTACATATTTAGTATATATTTATTTAATAGCATTATGTGAATAATGCTTAGTTAAGTTTCATTCTGAAAGTTAAGGTACAAATAAGGAAGGTAAAATTAAGCTATGTTTTGCATTTCTTTTGAATCACTACAATGAATGCACTGCACCAGAATATAAAGATATTGAAGCAATTCTTATACCACCAACACCAAGTAGAATATGGACTATCAGGGAAAGAGAAGCTCGTACAAAATCCATGAATATATAAATGATATTGAAGCTTGAAGTGTAAAAGAAAAATATGATAAGAGAAGGAAAGGTGGCAAATGAAAAGAAGATTGCAGAAGACATTAAGACAAATAATAAGACATTTTTCAAGCATGGAAGGAACAAAAGGTCAGTGACAGAGAGAGTGGAGTTTCTTACAGATGGCCAGAGCAATTTACTGACTGAAAAGACAGGCATTGCTAAAACAAAAATCAAATGAGTTCATTGCCTTTCTCTTCTTACAGAGGGCCTGGGGAGCAGAAAGAGAAATAGACATACATCGCAGGGGAATATGAAAACAATATCAAAGAAAGGCTGCACTGTGCTGAAACAAGTGCCTAAAAACAAGATCATTTATTTTTTTTAAAAAAAGGACTAAAAACCATTATATATTCTTCACAACTGTATTATTTTATAAATTTTAAAAAGAAGTCTATAAGGAGTTTTTGAAGCAAATGTGAAACAGGATTCTACCAGTACTCTATACCAGTTTTGTGAGGGGAGTGGGTGAAATTGGTATAGTCACGGGACAAATAGGATCTCCATCCGGATTCCAACTCCCATAAGAAAAACAGCTTTAGTAGGATTCCCAAAGTTTATATCAACCACAAGGAAAAGAAGACCATCAGCTGATGGGGCTTTTTCTAACGGTGGCCATCACTTCCTGTAAACATCAAAGAGTGGCACCAGGAAGAAGTTGAGCCCTACTGAAGAGCCTGGATTAAACAGGAAGTTCTATTTTTAAAAATAGTATCTCACAGCATCACATTCACTAAAAAGAAATAATGCTAGAAATGAATGTATCTTGTAAGATCAGGACCCCAGTTTCTACCACTCAGCCTTTTAGATGACTAAACTGGAGATTTAAATGTGCAGCTAGTTCTCCATGTTAAATATTGGAGATGAGGCTTTTAGGTACCAGCAGATGGAGAGAGGGGGAGTCAAATAGAATTTTGCTAAACTAACATAGCATAAAATAAATAAGCAGAATAAAAGAAGAGGGTAAGATTTATAAGAGGAATATGAAGAGACTTTAACTAAAAGAAGCAGAAGAATAGAGTATTCCAGGTATAGAGGACACACTTTTGAAGATGTGTTGCAATAAGCAGAAAAATACAACTGACACTATTAGATACCGTATATTGTGTTCTTTGTGTGGGATGAGTACAGTCAGGAAGAGGAGGAACAAAATATTTTCCTCCCAGAGTCTGTATCTGTGGAACCATCCACACAGAAGATAAAATTAGGCAACCACTATTACTCTGGGACTCACTCTAGTTACTACTTGGCCTGGGAATGAGAATCCCTCCAAAATCACAGGTGGCTTTATTACCCCTTGAAGCACAAGACAAATATGGTTCTAAAAGGAAGGGTATCCGGGAGAGAAACCAAAGAGTACATTTCAAAGAGGGTTGAGAATTCAAAGAAAGACACCAAAGGGGTCCAACAAAAGAGAGAATTCAGAGTCCAAACTCCGAGATGTCAGCAGCTGTAGCCTCTTCCGTCTTCAGACAGAAAGCCGCAACCCAAAGCAATGTGTGTAATTCAATAGTGCCTTTGTTCTTTAATTGCTCCCCCTGTTAGCTGCTTTTCTCCCAAGGTTTGGGCAGACAAATGATGTAGAACCTCGAAGTCCTTCTAGAACAATGATGCTAAAACAGCAGGGTATATCAGAATCACCAAGGGAGCTTTAATTTAGTAGGGTTGGCGAATTACTAGGCCTAAAGTGGGGCCAATGCCTGCATATTACAAAAATTTTTTTAAAGTGAAAAAGAAAATTCTGCTACAGACCTTTGATGATAGCATTTCTTTAAAATTTTAGAAAAATTGTTTTGTTTTATGAAGGAAAGGATTACTAATTCCAGGGCTGAAAACAAAGTAGAAAATAGAAACTGGCTCAGGAATGGCAAATATAGAAGAATTATATTAATTCTGAATAAAAGAATTCAGAGGTCCCAGCCATAAAAAAGAGAAAGAAAAAACAAAAAATAAAGGAAGAAGCTAGTTTCCTGAATCACAAAGTGAAGAAAAAGTAGCCATTAACTAGGAAACCCACTTTGGAGTCATAATTTCTATTGAGATATGCCATTTGAACACTATTTGAAAAAAAAAAAAAGAAAAACTGGGATTAGTTTAAAGATCTAGGCCCTGGAATTGCCTGCATAATATACCATGAGAAAAGACAATTCTGAGTGAAAATGTTTAAGAACTTGATTGCTCACATGAGTGTGGACACCCAGGCTTCTCCAGCTCCAATGTGTCCATTTGGTCAACTACTTGGATAAGCAAGCTTTCCTCTACATTGCGGCACCTTTCTGCCCGAGTTTCAAAAGTATTATTAGGAAATATGGAAGGAGTCTACAAACTAGACCCTTATCTAAACTTCACATTCACTTATGAGCAATAAAACAAGAACTAGGGCAGGGAGAAGGAAAAACAGGTGTAATACGGGGGCTTTTTGCAGACTTGGGAATCGTCCTGAATGACATTGCAACGGCAGATATAGACTATTTTATATCTTCCCATAGCCTGCAGAGTTGTGTGAGAGAGAGTGTAGACTACAATGTGAACTACGGTCCATGCTCAGTGGCAATGCCCCAGGATGCATTTATCAATTGCAATGAATGTGCCACACTAATGAAGGATGTTGTTTATGTGGGAAGGTGTGGGAGGTGGGGGGAGAGGGGCATATGGGAATCTCTATAGTTTTTGTGTAACATTTATGTAATCTAAGTATCTTTTAAATAAAAATATATATTTAAAAAAAAACAACTAAAGTTACATCTTCTATCTCTGACTATATGCTAATCAATGACAGTATAAAAAAGGTCAAAGGCAAAAGAAAAACATTCCACCATTTGGAAATACCAAAATTAAGAAAAAGAAGCATTTTAGAATGTCATAAACTTAAGCCTGGATCTGGAGGTGGGGGTGAGTAGGTTCTTGAGACATCTTCCTCTTAATTACAATCTGTATTTCTTTCAAATTCCATGTTTAGAACAATCCTCTTTTAAATTCCCACCTTTTAAAGCTTGGGATTATTAACTAAACATAAATCTATCTCCAGGGAAAGAGGAAAGATAGAAACATGTTCTATTCTTGAAGACAGGATGAATTTACAAAATCCCAGCCTCAGTTTCCTCCTCCTGCAAATTGTATAACAGTACTCCTTACAGTTTGTTTTCTGAGAGTTAAAAGGGACGCAGGATGTGAAAGCCCAATACCGTGTGTGTTATATAGCAGGTTTCACAAAATTTATTACTGTTCATCTATTGCATATACTTTCACGATCAAGGCCATCTTCATTCTTATAGTCTCAATGAGACACATGCTCAGAAAGACCCCCTGTGTGATTTAAAGCTTTGATGTTACTATCTTGAAATTCTTAGTTCTTGAACAAGTGGCTCCAAACATCCATTTTGCATTGGGTGTCACAAACTATGGAGCTGTTCCTGCTCATAGGGAATCACTTGATTTTATTAATACTATTTGATTATTTTGACTTTTCACAGTAACTTTTTATGGACCCATGTATAATCCAGGGCAAGTGAATTAACACCCATTACTGAAGTACAAGGCTGCCACTTTTCATAAATTTTTAGGATAAGGAGAGATGTCATACATTCAGGGTGTCTGATGGATTCACTCTGATTTCAAAGGAACACAGTTTTCCATTTTGGTCAAAATGACTTGGAAACCCCCTGAAGTCACAGGGCAATTGTGGGAAATGACAATTTATAATTTATTAAATGGAATTGTGTATGTCAAATTCACATAGAAAAGTGTTGCTATGCTGAAACACTTTAATTATTTAATTAAGGTGTAGGGAAAGCTTACCCAATTTGCTCTGTGTGCGTGAACCAGAACACGCATATATTAATCATCATAGAAAGGCACAGTCATGTAGGCTTCTGTAAAGCCATAAAGTTGAACTCTAATTAGTAATAGAATTTCTTCATCTATTTTCATCACTTAAGAAATTTCAACATTGTACATATGTTTTATAAGAACCCATTTTGTAAAAAGCAGAATTCAGTAAATGGAAGAACTCATCTACTTCGATCAGGTCTTAAAGGATCAGGATCAGATTTTTGAATTGAATCTGACAAGAAATTGATAGCAAGTACAGAGGAGAGGAGTGTTTAGTTCTGTAAAAAAAAAATCCATAGTAAATGATTTTTAGGTTTTTTTTCTAGGTCAGCACTTTGCGAACAGTTTTTTAAAATTTCAGTTAAAATGTGCTGCTAACATTAACATAACAAATATCACCTATAGATTTACCCTTCCCATTTTTCAAATATATCTCATACTCTCTAGCTGTGAATTGATGTTTATATCCTAAAATCTATTTAATTCCTCCATATCCATAGACAAGAAACAAGATGTGATGACATTTAAACAAATAACCGGAATGGCCAACAGTTCTTGCAATTTTCAGAAATAATCAGTTACAAAAATTAAATAGTTATTCACTGGTGCTATTACAAAAGGTGTTGCTCCCTTAAAAGTGGAAAATAATAGATGGATAAAAGCACTGCCACACACTTTGCAGCGTTTTTGACCACCCCATATTCAGACTAGTAGGAATTTCAAAATATTTAAAGAGGAAGCTTCCAATGCATGTCTATGATAGCATTCTGAATGGGATAACCAATGTGGTAAAAAGGGGTAAGGAGAGGAAGGGTAGGACGGGCCTATGGTTATACTCCACAAGCTATTTACAATGAATCCTTCTGCCTTAAATTGGAAAACTGGTGAATACATAGGCAAAGAACAACAACATAAATAAGTTTTTACTCCATTTGTAAATGTTTACTATATGCCTGCTATACTCAACCCACAGTGAAATGCAATATAGAATATTACAACACTTAGAATAAAATATGAACTTGCAATGTCAAAACCCTGAAAGGTTTTGAAATTGAAGGTAATAGTAAAACAAAAATGAATTCAAATAGAGCTTTAAAAAACGTATAGTGTTCTACAGATACGTCCTATACCATTATTTTTAAGTTTGTTTTTGACATTTCCCCCCTGTGTTTTAAAAATTTTATTGTGTTAACATGTATACAACTTGAAATTTCCCATTGTAACCATTCTCAAGTGTACAATTCAGTGATATTAATTACATTCACAACGTTATGCTACCTCACCACCACCAATTACTAAAACCTTTCCATCATTCCAAACTGAAACACTATACTTGTTAAGCAATAACTCCCAGCCCCTAGCCAGTCCTTGGTAACCTCTAATCTACTTTCTGATATTGTGAATTTGCTCATACCATGTATTTCAATAAACAAAGTCATATAATATTTGTCATTTTTTGTCTCTCATTTCACTCAACATGACATCTTCAAGGTTAATCATTGTAGCATGTATCATTTCATCACATGCAAAGGCGCATTCCAGATGATATAAAATATTAATGTGAATAATAACAACTTATAATGAAGAAAAAATAGAATAATAAATTCATAACTCCGGGATAAAGAAGAACTACCTAAAAAAATCCAATTTTTCCAAAAAGTAAAAAGTAATGGATAGGAACACTGCAACGTTAAGGTATATATAGTTTTATAAAGTATACCAGAGACAAAGTTGCCAAAGAAGAAAATATTTGCAACTTTAAAAACCAACAAAGGATATTTGTTATAGCCATTTTGGAAATAAATTTTGCATTTAGAGAAATTAAGTATACATGCATCTTATAATTCAGCAATCCCATACTTGGTTATGTCCAGGAAAAATTCACACAGATTACTAAATGGATTTACACAAGGAAGTTCATCATGGGTTTGCTTATGTCAGTTAGCAGTTGGAGACAACCTAAGTGTCTCTCACTAGGAGAATAATTAGGAAAATATAGTCGATGCTTATGGCGAAGTATACCATAACAGTTAAAAGCAGAGAACTAGATGGATATATAACAACACAAAGCTCAAAATACGCACTGAGTTTTCAAAAGCTAGAATACCAAATGCAGCTTGTAGCAAAAAGCTGTTAATGCATACACAGGTAAAATAAAACTTTCTTCTATGTTATAGATGCAAACAAGACTCACATATATTATATATGAATGTGTATATGTACATATAAAACCACACCTTTAATAAGTATTATTTTCTCTATGAGAAATCATGATACTATTCTTATTTTAAAGAAACTTTAGATTACATAAATGTTACATAAAAAATATAGGAGATTCCCATATGCCTGAATCCCTCCCTCTCCCATACTTTCCCACATTAACAACATCCTTCATTAGTGTGGTACATTTGTTACAATTGATGAACACACGCTGAAGCATTGCTACTAACCGTGGATTATAGTTTATGTTATAGTTTATACTCTGTCCCACACAATTTTGTAAGTTATGACAAAATATATAATGGCCTGTATCTGTCATTGCAACATCATGTAGGGCAATTCCAATGTCCTGAAAATGCCCCCATATTACACTTATTTTTCCCTTTCCTTCCATCAGAACCTCCAATAGCCACTGCCTCCACATCAGTGATAAAATTCTTCCATTGCTAGAATAACAATAAGTCTATAATAGAATAATAGTAAGTCTACTTTAGCCTATTGTTCATTTCCCAATCTTGAGGATTTTCAGATGGTGATGCCCACTCTGCTTCTAATTAAAAGGTGGCTTAGATCCCATGGGACAGATGGATGTAGCTATCTTGCTTGCAGTTGCAGACTCTCTCTGTTCCTTGGGATGGGTGTTGTCCATCACATGGTACCATTCTTGACCAGTTGCTCCTAAGATGATACCCAATGAGCTCCATCTAATCTTGGTTGCTCACTCTCACTCTATTGCATCACCACTGTGGGAAAAGCCAGTGGCCACATCATCGGAAAGCCCTGTACAGAAGTCCACGAGTGAGCTTGAAAATGGATTCCTACACTTCCCAGTGAAGCATGCAGATGGGGCTACAACCCAGTCCAACACCTTGACAGCAACCTCATGAGAGACTTCGTGCCAGTGGCAACCAGCTAAGCCATAACCAGGTTACTGAGCCACGGGAAATGTAAGATAATGAACATCCGCTGTTTCAAACCATTTTTTTCAAACCCCTAACCACTAAATTGGGGTAAAGTTTTACACAACAGTAGGTAACTAATACATGAATGATGATAAGGTCACCAGTTACCTCTTAATTACAAAAATCCAATGTATTCTTATTTGAATCTTCTACAAAGTATTATATGTGTTTAAACTCTGGAATTACGCAATAGATTGAATCCAAGCTCTGTTATTTACTTGCAGTGTTACTTTCTCTTTCTGTACCATAGTTTGTTAATTGTGTGTGTTTTAAAGGATAATCATGCCTATCACATGGTTTTTGGTTTTTTGTTTTTTGTTTTTTTAATTATTAAGTGAGATAATACCTGTAAAGTATTTAATAGCAATGACTGGCACATAGCAAATGCTTAGTTATTACTTGTCACTTATTACTTCCTGCCTCTTGAGATAGTTTTTACCCTTTGTTTTTTTAGCATAATTTTTTGGTCTCCCTCCCAACTCTTAGTGGCTATTTATTCTTCTTTGAGATATTTCTCTGGAATCTGTTCTTAAAATGAACTTACTACTTATTGACTCACCTTGGATATTTTACAAGCACTTCAAAATTAACAACTCGGCACTACCTCCATAATTACTTCCTTATATTATCTATCCTAATAAAGATCTTAGTTATCTACAAGGCAAATCAAAACAGATAACTGAGTTTTAAGGTCAGTTAACCAAATATTTTGAATACCAATTATGTATGCAGTTCTGGAATTGAAAGAAGATAGAAGTGTCATGTGTTTGAAAAATGAACTGTCCTGTGAGTGCACAGACAGGTGTGAATAATCCGTTAAAATGATTTCTGTATGCCACATGGCAAAACAAGAGGTTGGTAGCAGGAAATGAGTATGAACACTGGTAAGGCCAAATAAAGAATGATGCTTTGTCTGCCTTTATAAAGTGATCGTTTGGAATCCATGGAATGATTATAAGCATGTGATTGCATTAGTTTGGTATAGGCTTAGCTTCCATCTTTCTTTCAGTTCCAAATTCAGAATTCATGAAGTCCCATTATATTTCTGTAATAGTCTCTTTCTCACCATATCCACTGTTTCTTGTTTAAATTCACTTTTATCACTTACTGTTGAGATTATTGCAACCACCTTCTAGTTGGTCTTTATTTTACATTACTCATTCTATTCAGACACCTTCAATGTCTTCTCAGAGCCTTTAGGAATTAAAAATTCTAACTCTTTAGCTTTCTTTCACTCGTGGAAGACCCTTCATTATCTTTTACCTCTCTCTAAATTCATCAGCTACTTCATCCACACTAACAACACAAGCTTTGCCAATTATAATGAACTCCGTATTTCCTTTGGGACCATACACATTCACACTTTTACATATTCTATTGTATATTCCATCTTTATATATTTTGTTGGCTTGGGCTTGGAAAGTACCTTTCCTTATTCCATCTTACATCTGTCTCTGTACTTCCAGTTCAGCTTCTGTGAGGCTTCCATGGGTCTCCCTAGCCCAGCACAGACAGTTTTTTTGAGGGGTGCTCCTTTTTTACACTTAAATAACATATTCTGTTATGGGAGTAATTATTATAGTAGTTTCCCTGATTATCTGCTTCACTAAACATTTAGATTTATGAGTGCAGGGTTTAACATTTAAAACTGAATCCCCAACACTCATACAGTATTTGGCCATAATAAGCAGAAAATAAATATCTGAGTCAAGACTGAATAATGCTTACATTTGACATTTTTCTGTAAGCATAGAGCATTAGCTAATTGAGCTCTGTTTCATAGTTAATAGCCATTTCAACCCTCAACCTAGTTTCTCTTTTGGCTTTTGGAGTAGTGACTACTTATTGAAATGTTGGTGTTTTAGGAATAGTAGAATGATCTTTATCAGTTATCTGTTGCTACACATCAAATCATTCCAAAATTTAGCAGCTTAAAACAAATCTTTATTATCTCACAGTTTCTCTGGATAAGGAATTTAGGAGTGGCTTAACTGGGTGCTGAGTCTTAGGGTCTGTGATGAGTTTGCAGTCAAGATGTGGGTCAGGACATCTGAAGGCTTTGTGGGGGGGCAAGAGGATTCACTTCCAAGCTGGTACTTGCAAAGGCTATTGAAAGAAGACCTTTGATCTTTGCTGGCTATGGATACAAGGCTCAGTTCCTTGCCACATGGGCCTCTCCATGGTGTTACTTGAGTGCCCTCATGACAAGGA
This sequence comes from Tolypeutes matacus, assembly GCA_026826555.1. Lineage (NCBI taxonomy): Eukaryota > Metazoa > Chordata > Mammalia > Cingulata > Chlamyphoridae > Tolypeutes > Tolypeutes matacus. The sequence continues at coordinate 49,771,448 of JAKSZT010054334.1, forward strand.
ATCTGGCATCTCTCAAAGCAAGTGATACAAGACAGCCAGACTAAAGCTTCCATGTTTTTTACGACCTCGCCTTCTAAATCACACTCCATCATTTCCACAAGATAGTATCGTTACACAGCTCATCCCTGTTCTGTGCGAGAGTCGACTACATAAGGCCATGACTATGGAGAGGTGGAGATTGTTGCAGGCTATCATGGAGGCTGGCTACCACAGAACCCATAAACTACGTGGCTGAGGATTGGCCCCAAGGTTAACTGAGAGTATGAAAGTAAATAAAGATCTTATTCCTAAACCTGGTAAACCCATAAACCTGCAAACAATTTGTGATCATGGCGCATACTTATTTAATAGAATTTGCTGACCCATCTATGTCCTGACACATTTCCAAAACATCGGATTGAGAAAATCCTGCTCTACTGTCTAACGATCTTTGGCATGAAAATTGATAAAAAAAAAAAATTACACAAATAAAATACTATCCAAATTATTATTACTTTGACCATTACCTTTCAATGGAATAAATCTTTTGATCCCTTATCTGAGAAATATGAAGGTACTCTAATATTGAAGGCTATGATCCCTTTAAATTGAAAAGATTTAATATTTGAGAAGACTAAATAAGCATTGAATATTTTAGAAACTCCTCAATTTTTCTATTTCAATGGTGGAAGAGAGATTTCCTAACAAAGTTAGGAATTTCAAGGAAATCTCAATCTTTAAAAAAAGGAGGGGGGGAAGTAATTTTAATCAATGTCTTATGTTATCTATGTGTATACGTTTCATATATTTCATATTCGTAAATTTATTTTAGCCTGTGAGTAATTATATTTAAAGAAAACATATACCCTCATGAAGAACAAGGTGATACAAGCAAGAGATTTTTGTTCAAGTAGCCATATGGCTATAGATCATCTATGGACCTTCTCTGTGCTTCACCTTTGTCACCACTCAGATGGGTAATATAATTAAGTGTTCTTATATCTCATGAGACTATTGTGAGTTTGAAAAGGATTACTGATGTGAGACAACACTGGAAAGTTAGAATGCTATAAAAATGTAATGTGTCTTCATTAAATGCTTTTCAAACATTTCTCATAAATAGTATTTGAATATTTCTACTTCCCTAGCAGGCAAGATTTATTACATACAAATGATAACTAAAATAATCATTGTATGAAATTCATTTCGGGTGACTTACCATAGTACCTTCTTTTGTAACCAGATTATTTCAGCAAGGAACTAAATTTACAATGTCACATATAAAGGCAATATTTATCTTCAGACATCATTTATTCTTATTCAAGCTCATTTTGCATAGATGCAAATAAGAAATATATTTGAAAATTCTCATCTGTGTCTCTACAAACCATTGTATTTTTAAAAGTCTTAAAATTCTACTGTAATTAACCTATTGTAGAGTATAAAATGGTGGACAATAGATGCCCAAAGTGGTAATTCTTGGTACTTCATGAAGCAAGTTTTCAAATTCAAACTTCAACTTGTGAACATTCTTCCACTAAGAAATGAACTCTCAGGGAATCCACAACTGGCACATAATTTGGGGCATGATCAAATAGTTTCCAGGACACTCAAAGCATTGCACTAAATGTGTGGAGCACCTTAGTCCTAGTTGCACCATGGACCAAGGTTCCTTTTACTCTTTACCTCCAAGTCATGTGCTCAACTAGAAGCAAGGACTGGCTCTACAAATTAGCCCATCCATGAATTCTTGAATTTTTTCATGAAGTACATAGCAACCTATCATTAAACACCATTTTTAATAATGTACCAACTGCTAAATTAATTTGTTCCTCTTACAATTTTGAGTAAAAAATAGGAAATCACTTCACCAACACAAGGGATTAGTTACCCATAAATTGAATCATTATGTTTTAAGTCCCCAAAGTTTTCTACAGCATAAACAGGCTGATATGACTGATAATAGAAATTTCTATTCACAGTCAGGGTATTACAAAAACAAAAATCTAGAACATGTGTCACTGGCTTAGAGGACTTCCTGTGGGTGACAAGAAACCTGGTATTGAAATCTGGAAGGAAGGTAACCCATTTTATGCAATGGGGAAATAATTGTTTACACAGTCTCCTGTGATAGCTCAGAAGGTAGATAAATGCTGCTTTAGGGGAAGAAGCTAGGAAACAGAATGTGAATAGAATGTGCTAGATGCTACTGGTAGCGTTTCCCAGATATTAAAATTAAATAACTAAAACACTCTGCATGGCTAAGATGGTAACTAGTAAATCCTTTTTCCTGTACAAAATGCTGAGGGAAAAGAGACAAAGGCTATGCCTCTCCCACCAAAGCCTACTAGGACAAAAATACCCACAGTTATTTTGAGAAAGCATAAGTTGGGGGAGGCAGAAGGAGAGAATACAAGGAAATATAGCATACTTTAGGAGCATATTCATGAAAGAACAGAGGGTAGCTATTGACACATGAGTTGACTGGATTCAAACAGACAAGAAGTCAGCTAATTTTTTAGAGTCATACTGCTAACAGAAGCACTAGACTTTAACAGATTTTTAACTGTGACTAAAACAATTGTTGGATCCTCAAATTTCTACAGGCAGTTCCCAAGAAGTGTTATCCCATACGACTCAATTCAAATGTAGCCAAGGGGAATAGGAAATACCCTCCAAAGCAATGACTGGGGGCTCCACTCAGAGAAAAGAATTGAGCCTTATTTTGATTTTTACCCATAATAAAAAAAAAAAAAAAAAAAAAAAAAAGCATTACTCTTCCCCAGGGTAGCAGATTCTCACAGTGCCTTCTAAGCAGGATATTGGAATTTCCTTTGCTTTGTCTTCCATTCTTTCTCATTTTGATTATCCTGACCCCATTTATCCACTATAAATTAGAGAAGAAATTATCTTTCCATTCATAATTCAGACTCAAGAGAATCCAAATAAGGAATAAAGAGACTACTATTCATCATTAATAAAAGGTCACTACCAGAGAGCCTTCCTTTGAATTTGATGTCCTGTCTAGTTGGGTCTGTTGGATTGTCTCCTTTGGGTAAAGGCGGAAAGGATTTCTGTTTGGAAAGGAGAGTGAAGTAAATATTTGCTAAGCAGAAGAGTGTTTCTGGTTGTCTGCTTGCAGATACTTCACCTTTTCATCTAGCCACACGTTAGGATTGGAATTCCATTTAGGTAAGGCTAACCTTTTACAAAAATGGATTCAGTTCCCACCAATGAGTACTGATTTCAGAATTATTTTTTAATGGTTATATGTAATAATGCCATATTTGCTAAGGCTTCTTTCTCTGAGTTTTTTTTTTTTTTTTTTTAAGGAGGTACCAGGGATTAAACCCAGGATCTCCTACATGGGAACCAGGCACTCAACCACTTGAGCTACATTTACTCTCCCCTATCCTTTAAATGTACATAAACTTCAGGGTTAATCTGTACTCTTAATCTCATACTACATCTCCCTAAGTGATATTTTATGATTTTATGGTTTCAGGTAACAATTGTACTTTACACTTCTTTTCAGATTTCTCTACTGAACTTCAAACTCAAATATACTATACCTAATGGATATTTCAAACCCATCATGGTGCCAAATTGAATCAAATATCATGGCAAAAATGGTTCTCTTATTAAATTTCCCCTCTTGTTGGTAGGCACTGAAAGTAAAAACAAAACAAAAAAACAAAAACCGTGGAAAGCTCCTGGATTCTTTTCTACATAATTGCTCACTAAGTGATACAAATTCTATTAACTAAATAACTCTAGATTACATCCAGTTCTCTATCCCCACTGTTACTTATTCCACTAGTCCGTGACTCAAAGAACTCAAACTCAGAACATCATATGAGATAGAAAATGAACATCAGTAGTTTTATCAGCATAATAAATTCTGTAATATAGTTTCTGCAGAAAGTAACATTGAGCAAAGATATCTGAAATCTACCTCATTTTGGGAGATCAGGAAACACATGAGAGTTTGATGATACTTGCATTCATTTCACAAATATTTAAGATGAGAATTCTTTACAGGATGTCATCATTTCCCTTTGTACCAGGCAACTCTACTATAGACTGGAATACAGTGATGAACAAGATCTGATGCCATACATCTTGAATTCAATAAGGAAAAAGATGAAAAATAGGGCTTAGAGTAGTGTTGGAAAAGCATCATTATTTGGAAATGTAATATAACGCTGGTTTCCATTTATATTGGAATGTTTTAGATAACACTTTTGGAAAGATAAAGAGGCATTATTAAAAACATATACTCTAAACTCATGTCCAAGATGTTGACATTAATGGAAACCACAAAACCTCTTTTCATGAACTGAGATGAAAAAAGCTATTTGATTAGAAATTGTGGGACATGTGTCTGGAAAAGTCAAGTTGGGCTAGATTATGAAAGGCCTTGAATACCCTGTGTATTAGTCAGCCAAAGGGGTGCTGATGCAAAATAACAGAAATTGGTCTTTATAAAGGGTATTTATTTGGGATAGAAGTCCACAGTTACCAGGCCAGAAAGCATAAGTTTCTTCCCTCACCAAAGTCCATTGCCATGTGTTGGAGCAAGACAGCTGCTGACATTTGCCAGGGTTCAGGCTTCTTGGGTTACTCTCTTCCCAGGGCTCTGTTTCTCTCCCGACTTAGCTCCTCTGGTTCCTCCACAAGGTCAGCTATAGAATATGAGGCTCTCTAGGCTTTGCTTCTCTCCACAAGACCAGCTGTGAACTCTCAGGCAAATGGCTCGTCTCTACCTTGGGGCCTTCTCTCCTTCCTCACCAGAACTCCAACATCAAAACTGCTCCCTCTGTCCTTTGCCTTGCCTTTTATACTTGAGACCACACCCACCAAGGGGCGGGGCTCAACGCCCTACTGATGTGGCCCAGTTAACACCCTAATCATAACCTAATCATGCCCAGATTAACAGGCCAGTTTACAAAGCATGATCCAATATCTATTTTTGGAATTCATAATTACATTAAGCTGCCAAACTGCAACACCCTGCAATACTTCTGGCATCTCATCCTTATAGCAACAAAAAGCTTTAAAAAGTAACCAACTCTTGGACATATGAAATGGTGGCATAATTGTCACTATATTCCAGCCTCCAAAGCAAATGAATCCCATTAGTTCAATTTATGGCAAGAGGGGCTTTGCCTTAAGACACCTTTTTAATGCATTTAATCAAAATAAAGGGGAAAAAAGTAACACTAACCTTAAAAATTAACCTCATTAAGAGGGGAACACATACTTTGCACATAAGTAAGTGTGCCTTAGTCAAGAGGGTTCAGGACATAGAAAAAGTGGGACGTGTTGATTATGAAAATCAAGAGATAAAGCAATGAAACATGGGTTTTCTGTTGGATTTTTATAGACGGAATAGTCATTTTATATTTTTTTCTGTATTTTGTATACTTTCCAGGTATACATACATCCTTTTATGTTAAAGAAATGTTTCAGCAATCCTCAAATGGACTTTCTGGGAAAACAAAGGAGATGAAAAACCATTTCTTCTTATACTTGACATATCTTAAAAACAAATAGTCACTTTAGAAGCCAAAATATATGCAGTGGCCTCAGCCTCTTTGTACTGATTTACAAGCTACTAACTAGAACAGTGCCACTGGTTATTCAAATGTTCAGAAGTATTGAAGAACTGTGACAAATAGCTTATTATTTGTTAAAGGGGGTATTTTACAGTTCTCCAGAGAAACTGACAACATTTTTATATATGTAAATATTAAGATTATTATAGAAATTGGCTGATGTGACCATGAGGATTGGCAAATCTGAATTCCTTAGTAAGGTTGCAAGTTGGAAAATGGGAAGTTGAATTCCCCAGGAGAAGCTGGCTGAGTGAAGTAGAGATTCTTCTGACATCTGAAATCCTCAGCTGACTCAAAGATCTCCAACTGATTGGATGGGGAAATCCCCCTTATTGCTGAGTACAATCTCCTTTGTTAATTGTAGATGCAATCAGCCATTGATGCAATCAACTGACTATAGATGCAAATTCATCTATGAAATACCCTAACAGTAACATCAGCCCACAGCTTGCTTGACCAAACAATTGGACACAATAACATAGCTAATTTGACATAAAATTAATGGCCAGGAGAATGTCAAATTGTTTACAAACAAGGAGTAGAGAAATTTGGCAAGATGGAACATAACATGAAAGTGTCACTATTAAATACATGGGATATTTTAAAAGTTGAGAAACTAACAAAACATTGTTTCTGGTTAAGTCTCTGTTATAAAAACCATATTAAAGTCTGTAATTGATAAAGCTGGTTCATTTATACACTCTTGATAAATAATCCACATTATCATTTACTAAATTGTTTTCCTTGGACACTAATAAAAGTTGTAAAGGTTTAATTGTAGACATTTAATTATTAAATTCATAATTGCTTGCTATTATGAAGCCTAATTGCTTGATTATTTAAATTTTAACCGTATTGTGGATTTTTCTGGAATACATTTTCATGTTAAAAGTAAAAAAAAATTTTTTTAATGCTCAGCAACATCTTAAGTCTTTAAAAAATAAGATAGCTTTATAATCTATTTCTCTCTTGTTTTAGTTTGAGGATGAGTAAAATTTGGATCACTATTCATGGAAGGTGATTTAATATCCTAGACCTGAAAAAAATTAAAGTTGAGGTATGTTTTAACCATATTTGTAAAACTTTAATGAGTGTGAGACAATGGTAACCTTTAAGCCACAGAGTCCCTTGGAAATAATATCCTGAGAACCTAGGAGAACAAAGCAAGATTCTGCAGAGCTAACAGGTTTCATATTCAGTAGTGTGTTCAAGAATTATCTTTTGACACTAGGCTGAGGAAACTAGAGACTGTCTCCAAGGAACAGCCCGTATTCAGAGGTGGCAAGCAGAGCACAAATACAGGTTATATACGTATCTTTGTTTGTATACACTATTGTGTACAGATCTAATTCTATGTGATATGCCCCAAGATGAAAGAGCAAACACACATGCACACACAAGAAAAACAAGAGAAAAGAGTCAAAGGCTAACATCATGAAATCTTCTATAATATGACTGTTCTTGATATCCTTTATTTTTACTTACACCCTGGTGTCTTTTCAGTTTTCCAGATAACAAAGTAAGGCTTTTAAATTCTTCCTTTTTTTTTTTTTTTTTTGCTTTCAGTCTCAAGAGACAACCAGAGAGATGGAAACATAAGTTTTTCACCTTTGACTCTTTCCTCCTTCCAAAGAAAATCTACCCAAAAAGTATAAGGGAAAACTTATGTTTATGATAGCATGAAATAATTATTTCTCCCTTTTACTTATTCCAAATATTTTAATTTATATTTTATATGCATTTACATTTGATGTATTTTATTTGATTAGTTCTTTGACTCAGTGAGTTAGTCAAATAAAAATGAAAGTCACTTTTTTTTTTTTTCAAACTGTATCCAGCTTTTATTAAAGATACTTTTCATAAACAATCATGGCATTTCAGGCAGGACATGGGCAGACAATCGTTAACAGTATACAACAACTTTCAAACTCTCTTCTTCAATGGACTAACAAAATCAGAAAGCCACTATAAAACCCAATGAAGTTTTCCTTTGATGTTCTGAACAGGGTAAGTTTAGAGTGAGGGTTGACATTTCACATTTAGTATGTTGTTTAACAACTTTTCACGAGCCAACGCTGACTTTCAGGAAATGAAATGAAAACAGCAGAATTATCCACAATCTGAAAAAGGAATTGCTACTCTTTTGAGGGATGCCATTTCCATGGCATCACTGGAAAGTCCAGGTTGCCTGACATCCTGGTAACCAATTTTTTGGGGGCCAGGCTCCAAAAGGTCTCCGGGTTTAACGGAGTCAAGTGTATGCTGAAGGCAGAGAGAAAAAAGGTCATGAGGACATAAAAACAAATTTCAGTTTTTCCACACCACAAGGCATCTGTGCCAAGGTGAGTGTTTATCAAACATCAGGGATTCCCTTCTCCTAGGATTACTCCTTTTGAGAGGAAGTCTCTCAAAAAACTAGAGGGGAAAGGTGTTTTCTCCCATATTAATCCAGCTTCAGAGATATCCTATTAGTGACATTTATCCCTTCTCCAAAAAATAACAATGAAGTGTTCTGTGTGCTAACAACATAGCTTTAAAAAAAAAAAAAAAAGTAAAACAAAATTCTGCATTTTTATAAAACTTGATAAAAAATAGTATTTCAAACTGGACAGTCACCAGAAGTACACAGTTATCAAAAATGCACACACTTCACTTAGCATCTCCAGCACCTTCAGCTTTCTGTGCCTAGTCTGATTTGGCATCTCCATTTTTTGCAGGGTTATTCCCATCCTTGCCAGCATCAGCTTTCCCTTTTTTCCCTCTGGGTACCTTCTCTCCTTTCTTTGCAGGGGCCTTTTTAGGCTTGAGTTCTGGCTTTGGAGGAGCAGGTTTAGCAGATAACCTTACAGATCTTCTCTGTGGTTCGTCCTTTACCTCCTTTAACATCCCCTTCAACCTTTCTCTTGGGCATGGTGGCGGTGGTGGCGGCGGCAGCGGCTGCGGCACGCGGGCGCTGCGCGCGGGCTCGGCTCGGTCTGGGGGTCGTCCTCGCCTCTTCTTCACACTGCTCTGAAAGTCACTTTTTTATACAGCTACTCCCTTAATGAAAGTTGGTGAAAAGATGCCAACTATTTTTCACTGACTTTCATTGAACTGGTAATTTTGTGTTGTGATTCCATTGTAATCCTTGTTTCATAGGCTATTGTTCTTCACTTACAATTGCAGGACCCTACTCTTCTGTCAAGTACTGTTAATGATTTCTGGGATTGAGAGGTTTTAAGTATGCTCATGAGAAAGTACATTAATTTCTCACCTGTTCACTAGATGCTGTCTTTGGTTAATGCACTCTTGCATCCTCCTGGTTTTAGAATTGTTCTGGGATTATGGTGAAGGGGAAAAAAATCTTTTTACACATTACCTTCAGAGGATTACCAAAGCTATACTGCATTCCTCTTAGAGTTCCAGTGACAACTGCTTTTCGGATTTTATTAACATCACTCATTCCTCTGGCCCACATGTGGATGCCAAGAAAAGCTGAATGGCAGATAAGCCTATTACATTTAGAAATACTCCTTTTTGATGAGTATAGTTTTGTTACTCTTCTAGCTATTTGTGTAATACCCTTCTCTTAAGAAAGCTTATGTTTCTAGGTGGAGAAATGCAAAAAGACTTCTGGCTGGCTCATTTAATAAATCCTCAAGACATGAACAGGCATTTCAGGGATGTGCTTTGGTGGACACAGCTTGGATTCTCTTCTATATATGGCATTCATTATTTCCACTAGATACATGACAATTTCTCTCTCATCAAATATGTACTCTTTGACTAGAAAATACAGTTTCCTTCTGAGGTCTGAATGATACTGTCTTTTTCTACCTTCATTGAGTCTTTAGCTAGATGATATCACTTATTTTTAATCTATTATCTCTAGTAGTATTGTATCTTTTTTTTTTTTTTTTTTTTTTTTTAAGGAGGTACTAGGGATTCAACCCAGGACTTCTTACGTGGGAGGCAGGTCCTCAACCACTGAGCTACAGCCACTCCCATGTATATTTTTATGAGCATTATAAATATAATTTGTCCTAGTGAACAAATGATTAAGCAATTTTTAAAAATTAATTTACTTACATCTCAATAACCAGTAGACATACAGTTAAAATGGCAATTATTCTTGTTTCGAATTTAAACTTTAGTATATTCACATCTCTCACGGTATGACTCAGTTTTCATTAGTGTGGCAGTAGACATTTAACAGCCAGCTTTCCAGGAAAAAACAAACCTGATTTTTAGCCTTTGTCAGTTTCTGTGGTGTAAATTCTCCTGCCAGGGCAGATTTCAAGTTACCAACTTGATGTCACTGAACATGATGTTGGGAAGAGATACACAAAATGGCTTTCATGAGCTGGGCCAAGTCAGAGTGTAAGCACTGCAACACACAATTGTTTTTATATATCCTATCAGAGTATTTTCAATTTTCCATTTCTAAGCCTGTACATCTTTAATTTTTTAAGTAAAATCTAATATATTTTAAGTTTTAGTGTTATTTAATCGTCATAAACTGTCAATCACTAGGAGCCTGCAGCTGATGAGAATTTCATATCCTAAACAAATATGTCTCTAAGTACAATAAGCAAAAAGAGTGGGGACAAAAAACTCTGAGATCCATAATGTGTATCATGATAGAATTACATGAGAGGGGAATCTATTCCTCAGAAAATTAGCCCTGAGTGTTTGCCTTAACACATATGAGAATGGCCTAGAAACAAATTTTATTGTTTAGAAAAGGAGTCAATGAAAAGGTTTCAATGTTGAACTCAGTTCAAGTAACAGAACATTTTAGGTGATGTTTACTAATATCTTAAAAAACATTGTTGATGAATTTTCGAAGCCAGAATTCTTAAAAACATTGTTGATGAAATTCTGGCTTCAAAAATTCAATTCTGTGATTCATATGCAATCTGTCAAATATTATTGTCAGAAGATAATACATAAGATAGCAAAGTAATAGACTAGAAACGTTGCTTCATCGCTAGCTCACATTTGCTTCCCTCATAGATCTGTCATATGATATAATTGTCTAGGGCTCAAAGTATCAAAAAAAGTACATCCCAAAAAGGACACTGGTTCATACAGTTCCATCATAAGATCATAGTCTGTCAGGGTTAGGAAAGATCCTAAATTTACTTTAGTACACCTATCCATTCTATATTTAAATATACTTTACAAAAACTTCACTATGTTTTAGACACCTCTGCTCACTCTATTCATCCTATCTTTGAACAGTTCTGAATGTTAAAAATGTCTTCTTATACAGTAATTTTTTTGTTGTTGTTTGCACTTGCTGTGTCTGTTTGTCTTGTTTCCTTAGGAAGCACCAGGAACCGAACCCAGGACCTCTGATGTAGGGGGGAGGTGCCTAATTGCTCGAGCCATCCTCCCTCCCTGCTTTGCTGTGTTACTCATGTTTTTCTTATGTCTCTTGTTGTGTCATCTTGTTGCATCAGCTCACCATGCCTTCCAGTAGCACCAGCTCACTGTCTTCTTCAGAAGGCACTGGGAACTGGATCAGTGACTTCCCATGTGGTAAGCAGGAGCCCAATCGCTTGAACCACATCTGCTTCCTAACAGTAATTTCTAAGAATTCTGCTTAAGAAAACTAGTAGTTATCAAAGTATATATTAAGGCTTCATCACACAAATACATTCACATGCACATACACTCTACACACATGGAAGTTGACGTTTGAATTTTTTTAAGTCTAGGATAATGTAACAGTTGGACAGTTTGATGTAATTATGAATTTCAAAAATAGATATTGGATCATGCTTGTAAACTGGTCTGCTAATCTGGGCATGATTAAGTTATGATTAGGGTGGTGACTGGACCACATCAGTAGAGAATTGAGCTGCACCCCTTGGTGGGGTGGGAATCAAATATAAAAGGTATGGCAAAGACCAGAGTGGGGGCAGTTTTGATGTTGGAGTTCTGGTGAGGAAAGAGAGAAGGCTCCAGGGTAGAGACGAGCCATTCGTCTGAGAGTTCACAGCTGGCCTTGTGGAGAGAAGCAAAGCCTAGAGAGCCTCATAGTCTAACAGCTGACCTTGTGGAGAAACCAGAGAAGCTAAGCCCAGAGAGGAAGAGAGGAACCCAAGAAGCCTGAACCCTGGCAAACGTCGGCAGCTGTCTTGCTCCAACACATGGCAATGGACTTTGGTGAGGGAAGAAAGTTAAGCTTTCTGGCCTGGTAACTGTGGACTTCTACCCCAAATAAACACCCTTTATAAAGACCAACCAATTTCTGTTATTGTTCATCAGCACCCCTTTCGCTGACTAATACAGACAGAAAGCCCCATTTGTGAGAAAAAAGGTGTAATGGGTATACTAACAAGGAAAATGGCCATAGTATCAAACCAAGGTGATAGCAAAAGCTAGGTACAGCAAAATATAAAGAACAGTCAAGTATTCCCCTAGATCCTTCTATTTTTTTTTCAATGATATTGTGGAGCAAGTTGCTATATGGTATACTATAAGAATGCAGGCTCAAGCACAACAGACACTCCCATCAAATGACCATTTTGCTACTTACCAAGCAACAAGGGTGCAAAAGAACAGGAGAAGAGATCCCCTTACGGCTGGTCCCCCCAGAAAGGCCAACTGCTCCACAACTCCACGTGACTTGAGAGCAGAGACATCTGTACTACCTGAGTGCTGGGCTCTTATGTACTCCAAGGGGAGGGAGCCCTGCCAATGAGCAATCTTGGTGCCCTGGAAAGCAGCAGGGGCTTATTAAGCTTGAATGTCTCCCCCAGTTGCCTGAAGTCTCCATCAAAACAGAAACTTGCAAAACACCTGCATGCAAACAAACAAGAGGGGAAAAGAAGGGAGGATAGGCAAGGACTGGGAGATGATAGCTGAGCGTGTCTTAAAACATTAAGTTTTCTCCAACAAGATACTTACTCATTGAATCTTCCAAGATCCTTCCTAAGGAATGCAAACATACTTTCAATATTTGCAACTATGCCCATGGTTTCTTTAATGCAAGAAAGTAAATGAATTACTAATTCACCTCCTTTCCTCTATCTAGCAACTTTCCCATTTGTTACTTATTTATATACGGGGCCATTTTGAACGACTGTCTATAACTTAGCAGGAATCGTGAAAAAGACCTACATAAAATACTAGGCATTGGTGTTACAGAACATAAATTTCATATTTCAAAAGCTAGAGGAGCATTATCACCCCCACCTTTTTTTTTTTTTTTTTTTTTTTTTTTTTGGTGTGTGTGGGATCGTCTAGTTGCTAAGAGGTCAGGTATATTACTTATGATAAAGGGAAATTTCCTGCCTCTTTCTCTCCCTTTCCTGAATTTCTCCCTTGGGATTCTTTACTCAATTACACCCTCACAGAACATATTTCTCCATTCTGTTTTTATATTATAGCTTCTATGTAACCTCAACAGTACTTAAATCGCACAGGACTATAATATTTCCCTTATGTGAGTGCATGAGTGTTTACAGGGTGTAGGGTAAATGAAGGCAGAAGGCCCTTTCTGTGAATCTGAGCCCTGGAAGGATGACGGGCTGGTCTGACCAACCATTTGACCCTCACAGACAGGGAGTTGGACGTCAGCATCGAAGGAACACCTGCAATAATAATCAGGAGTTCTGCTAATTGTTAACTAGTAATGCTTATGGCCAGCTGCTTTGTAACCTTGTAAAAGTCAACCGAGTCTGTGAGAGAAGGTGGAGCGCTGCGGAGCATGAGGCCGCACCTCCTGGCCGCAGCCCCGGGTACTGTAAGTGGGCGGAGTTTCAACCTGCCTGCCTGAGAGGATTGTTTATAATAAAGGTATGAATGACTCCGGACTCTCGTGTGGTTTCTCTGGAATATCAAAGAAATTTGGTCAACCTTCCTGGGCTTGACCCCCTGCATTACAAGGGGAAAATGGCTATGTGTCTCTTTAATAAGGTTATGTGGGAGATAATTCAAGAACTTTTGAAGAGAATGGTCTAATACATCCTGTTTTGTTTTGTTTTTAACATTAAGTTTTCTGTTTACTATAAGGTCATTATTAAATGTGAGTTTTCCATTAGCTAAATTAATAATACATGTGTGAAACCAAAATTGCAAATTTTGCTCATCATTTCCAAGAGATCTTCTTAAAACAATTTCTGGGGGTTTTGATTACATTATAAATCCCGGATTTCCTGATTCAAGTGACCCTTTGTCATTGACCCATTTTGTACCTAAAGAAAAGAGGTCGTGGATACACTTTTCACTATGCCACTGGCACATATAGGCCAGGATTGCTCACTCTTTAAATCTTAGGTCTTTCCTGCCAGTTCTCAGCCACAATTCCATTAAAATACTTTCTATGCAATTTTCAGCATGAATTAAGTCACGCAAGAAGTAACAGCAGTGTTACTTCAGATAATAATACCGCTCTATATAATAATGAGTCAAGTTGTAGAGATCAGAGTTCATTTTGCAAAATATTTCTAACACCAATATTGGTAACAATATTTTTCTTCTAATTTTGGAATAGGTTTTTACCTTTTCAGTTCTGGCTTTTTTTCTTCTTACCCTATTATTCCATTGCAGTTTTATTCAGTCAGTTGTCCGAGCTGTCTCTGGATGGATATCCTTTGAAAAATGGGAGGGTCAGACACCAGGGTTTCAAAAAGACTTCAAAGAAATGGTGTGCTGTTAATGAGTGTTGAATCTCATGCCTGGAGTTCTCCTGCCTCTTTATACCAGTTTTTGTTCCTTGACTTTTGACCCACTTCTCCTTTCCACTCTTCTCTATTTCCTGCCATATTGATTATAACCAGAAGTCCCAATCCATTTCTTTTCCCTCTTCCTGGCTTAGACATTTCTCATTCTGCTCCATGATGAGCCTCCCACCGGCTGTATATTCTGCCACAGGACTCCTCTCGTTCCTACACACACACAGCAGTCATCTGCTCTTGTTTAAGATGAGGCCAAAGGAAATATATGAAAATGACAAATGGAATGAAAAAAGTACTGTGAGCTCCCTGCTTTTGGCTCTGTTATACGTAATATTTGCCTTGATAATGTTTCAACTTTGTTCATGTTTCTACATCTCTACAAAAATGGTAGCCTGGATTAAAAACAGGAGAGAAGTGAGACCATTTGGATGAATCCTATGTGACAGCATGCTTACTTCAACTTGGAATTGTTATATAGCTAAAAATTCAACAATTGTTGTTGAAGTACCCTGAATGTCAATTGAGAGTTTTACCATACGTTGATGTTTTGGGATTTTATCCACAGTTTAATATATATGAATTTAAAACAGCCTTTGGCTAGAAAGAAATTAAGTGTGAAAAGTAGCATTTGTAAACTGAAAAAAAAAAAAATCTTTATTTGAAGTGGAGCATTGGGGAAAAAAAAGTGTACTTGGGATTTCTCCCTCCACTTTATATATATATATATATATATATATATATATATAAAACATGATCTTTTAGCCTCAATTGTATAATGTGGCAATTTTTACTAAGGTAATTCAATTGTTAAAATGTGTTATCTGGGGCTTATTTGTTTTCCTTTCAACAGTTTACACAATCCTATTTAGGCAATAGAATTACCTTTAACATCTTTTCACTAGTTTGTAACCTAAAAATAATGATTTAAGCCATAATGGTAAAATGTGGCAAAGAAACCAATTCAAAAGGCCAGATAGGTTTTAACATGTGCTGAAATATAATATTCTTGATCCCTGGCAACTCAAGTAGACCACAATAACCTGTTGGGGTTAGGAAAGTTCATGCCAAAAACGGCTGATTTCCCTAGAGCCAATCAAAATGATGGAAACATTGGGGCAGAATCACAGCTGAGCAGGTTTAGTCCTCTCTTCACTAGCTACAGATGGCATGTAATTTAGGAATGCCCATTTGGTGAAATTTACCAGTTCCTCTAGAGATCACGCATATGGGTTTGCATTTAAAAAGCAATTGCACCACGAATAGCTTTTTAAACAACAGATGTAAGTATTGACAGTAAAAGGATGTTCAAAAAGCAAAGTATGTCCACACAAGAGAAAAGAGAGTGTATGTTATACTTCACAGAACTTTATGTGGCCTTTTAACTTAAAAGGAAGAAGACCGAAAATAATTATGAAATCAATGAGTATAATGCTTGCCAAGCCTTCTCAATTAGATATGAGATTCTGTCTTCTTACTATATGACTTTCCGGTATTTTACTTCTTTTCCACCTTCATATATTACAATCGTACTCTTAAATCCCCAAGGTGTATAGAAGTACCTTTAGAGGATTTTGAGAGCTCTGAGTCATTCTGAGCTCTCTGCTTTTCACAGCACTGATTTTGCTGGCAGTCAGTTCATAATGGATCAGTGAAAAAACCCATTGTCTTTTAAAAATGGACTGTGTATGTGTGTGTTTAAGTGTACACAAAGGGGTGTATTAGTGAGTAGATATGTGCATGAGTAACTAAAGGATGTTAGTTATAAATTGTGAAGCTTCCAATTGCCTCCTCTTTATTGCTTCCTTTAAAGGAGGAAATTAATTGCGTGAAATTGTCTTGCTGATAAAGTGATACCAGATTACAGTGACAGCATTGACCTAATCTAGCAGTAAAATAGGCAATTGCATCCTTGTTGAACACTCATAGAAATACTTGATCTGAGGAGTGTGCAGGACCAAAGTTTCCCTGGAGAAACAAGCATGCCATTTCCATTCCTGTATTCAAGAGTAGTTCTGTTGTGGATTTCTCCTGTATAGTGCAAGATTTCCTTGTTTTTATTGAAAGTAAAGCCTCTGCACCTCACAGGACAATCCCATATGGAAGGCAAGTATAATTAAAAGGTTAGGTTTGGACATAAGGCTTTTAACACTGATTGTTTCTTGATTGAATAAAATACAAAGCTACTTTCTCTCCCATTCTCTGATGCAAAGATGCCCTGGAATACTAATAGCTATGCAAATGATGACATTAACAGGAAGATTCCATTTTTCTGGCTGCTTATGACTAGCATCAGGTGAAATATTGTAGGGGATTGGATTGCTTTTGTTTGGAGGCATGAAGATGGGCAATTGATGCTATCCCAGGAAGCAAAGGAAAATGAAATTGCTTGTACAGAGATGAACAGATTCAGATTAGTACTGAAATATTTATGACAGCATTATGTGGGTGTAGTGAAGATGCAGAATATGGACTGTCCATAAAGTACATATTCAAATAAGAGAACTCTTGTTATCATGGAAGGTCTTCTCTATTCAGCTGTATTTTATACTGAATATTTACCCACAATTTACAAAGTTGCCCAAGCTATATTAAATATGCATATTAATTTAATTCAAGTGTTTTCTTGTTTCAGAGAACAGACTATCTTCGAAATATAAATGCTTGAATATATTATATATATAATCATAAATGCAATTGATTATTGTATTCCCACAGTGAGCTAACTGCTAGTGTGCTGTTAGATAAAGAGTTCTCATTTTAGAAATTTACAATTTGAGAAAACAAAGATTAGATACAAAATTACCAATTGTTTATTAGATATGGAATAATTTATTTGTGATTTCATGCATAAAGTAATGTGCGTTAAGGCCAGTTTTGAAGGAAGAAAATGTGTACAGAAAAGACAAACTGAAAATTCTAAGTACACAGAATTTCCAAAATTGAAACTAATAGAAACTAATTGGGTAAAGAGCGATCTCCCTTAAATAATTGGGGAAGGAGGGATGGAGAGGAGAGCTGTAATAGAGCTTTTCCATAATGTTTCATAAGCTGGAAAGGGCTGTTTTGGAGTATTTGAAGGTAAGATTCTTCTGGTACTTCTGATTACTCTGGACTCTCTCCATTGCTTTAGAGGTGGGCTATCAGAGCACACCCAGAAAGTGAACATATACATTTTTCTACTTTAAGTTTCAAAAGTGGTGTTGCAGGTGTAGGAAAAAACTGGGAAAGAATGAAACAGCATCAATATTTGCTACCACTCCTCCCCCCCAGAACACACAGACCATATGGAGATGATTTTTAAAGAGAGGAGGGGGAGAGTATGTAGCTCAAGTGGTTGAGCACCTGCTTTCCATGTATAAGGTCCTGGGTTTGATCCTCGGTACCTCCAAAAAATTGAAGGACAAAACAAAATAGGAAGGTGGTGCTGAGTGTCCTTGAGATGAGATCATGTGCATCCATGGATGGCATAAGTGAGTGGAAAAGGGGCTGGGATAAGCTGTCTCATGGATTCTTTCTGCTACCTGTTGGGGAACAAGAAGAGTCCTCTCCTCTTTGTGCCTGTCTGTGGCCCGAACTAGCAGACCTGGATGTCCTTTCAGCTGAAATGAGGACACCATGAGATATTCAGACTTCTGTCCCCAAGGCCACATATGTATCACAGAACTTAGGTGGCATCATAGTGCAGGAGTTCTTAACCTTTTTTGTTCCACGGACCCCTTACTAAGCCCACACTATACTGTGTATATTTGATAAACATATCACACCTTCAGTAACACATATCCACAAGAATGTTTTTGGTTTTTTGGGTTTTTTTTGAATTTCAATTCAAGCTCACGGACCCCTGCTTAAGAATCCCTGTTCTAGGAGGAAGTGGGGAAAGTGTGGAGCCACCATTGATCAAATTTAACAAACAACTGGGAAGCAGCAATTGGGTTTAACCCTGAATTGATGACATTAATTTTTTCATTACCAGATTAAATGTCCACTTACAAAAATTTACTTCAGTTGGGAAAAAAAATTACATTTTTGCATGGATGGAGAATTCGCACTTCCTATGTACATTAACTAGTAAATAAGCATTTTGGAAAACAGCTGTGATTCCTGATTACAATTCAGATGTGGAGATAAAATTGGTGCACTTAAGACAGTTAGTGAAACATCCATGATGGTTTATAATTAGGTAGCAAAGTATGTGACACAAACCACTAGCACTGTGGACATTTAGAAAAGAGGTTTAGGGAAGATTGGAGAGGTCACAAGTGACTTGCTGGAAGTTTTGAGACCATGACTATAAGCTGTGTAAAAAGAACATTCTAGGAATCTGATGGGAGAAGGGCAGGAAAAAAGGATGGCAGAGAGGCTAGGCTGTGATCACCATGAAGAAAAGGGCTGTATCTTCTCATCTACTGACCTCATCTACTGAGTAGAAGATACTCATCTACTGACCTCAATGCTGAGTCCAACACAGGGTAGGCACTTAGTAAATATTGAAATACTAATTGAGACTACAATATAATCATTATGAATCCCAACAGGAAGGGAGTTAATTCAGGATCTCTTAACTTCCACAACTTTTGACACATTGAACCATGTCATTGTGAGGGGCTGTCCTGTATATTGTCATTTGTTTAGCAGCAGCCTGACCTCTACTCTCTGGATGCAAGTACCAAACTCTCCCCCAGTTTTGTCAATCAAAAGTGGCATTGCCAAATGTCTCCTGGGGGTAAAATTACTCTCTGTTGAAAACCACTGGATTGGCCTGTCAAGGAAATGAGGTCTGTTAGGTAGAATAACTGAAGATATTGTTATAGACCGAAAGTTACATGTTTTCTTTCACTAATTGAGTAACTGCTTTGTTTTCTCAGTATGGCACTCTTTATTAGTTCATACTTGGCTCTTGACACTGTATTAGGTGCTTCAGTCATTATTTCAGATCTGAAATAGATATCACTACCTTTATTTTGCAGACAACGAATTGCCAAAAGTCACACAACTAAGATTGGAAACCAAACCTCTCTGACTCAAGCCATTTTAAACGCTGGCTAAACTGCTTTTCTAGAATGTTTTGAGCTTAAAGTGTAAAATTCTTAGACGATATATTTTTTGACACGCACATATATATATCTGTAGAGGGATAGAGATAAACAGATGATCAGATTTGTTCCATGTATTATGACAGAGAATACATTTATTATTTTGAAGACGAGATTATCTGGAATGAGACTTGTATTTCAATGATTACCTGAGCCATATTAATCTTGCCTTATTCAATTTAAATACAGTGTTGACTAATATTTCAATTAGTTCCAGTTTGCTTGCTTTCACACCCCATAAATGTTAACACTGGCTATGTCTACAGAGGCAAAGTAGAGATGGAATGAATATTGCATTATCATAAATATCAAACACACATTCTAATATTGAAGAAAAGTAACCTGATAAGCCTAAACTATTCAAACTGGCTTTCTACATTCAATTGTTTTAGATAATGTACTATTTTTAAGTTATAATATAAAAAAGATAGGAAAATATTCATTGGCCCTTGGTGAATCCTTATATTTGTTATATTTATCTCAGTGAAAGAAAGGAGGATAAAGTGAAGGTTATTTCAGATCCCACTTTACAACTAATCCTTAAAGTAACACAACTCAATTTCATATGCAAAATCAAAAGGCTGTGAGAATTAAATACTGTCAGAAGGTGCAGTCCTGATTTATTCCTGCTGCTGCATTCTCCAGGATGGCTGTGGACTCTGCCAGTTACTTTAAAGACTGCCTTAGAGGCCCTCAGGTCTCCTAGGTCAAACACATTCAGCCTTCGGATGCAGAGTGACTGCAATCTTCTCTTTTTATATGCACCACACGATGATCTTTCACATCAGGAGGTAACAAAATGGTCTGGACTCTTTCAGAGTCAGTTCAGAGGACCTCAGTTCAGAGGACTCTTTTATGCCATCCTTGAACTCCTTTACTTAATTCTTCAGCTTCATCCCTATTCCTCATCTGTTGCCCTTCAAGGACAAAATCTGGTGGGAATCATCTCCAAAATAAAAAAATGCCTTGGTGTTCATCAATTCTTCTTTTCATTCGCCTGCTAGTCTAAAATCTTCATTATGGGGCTAATCTTATATTGCCTCTCCTTCCATAGATGTAGTATTGTTTAATGGTTATGAGTAAAACTCTACAGTTTCACTGAGTAGATTTGAATTTTGACTCTACCACTTACTATTTTCATATCCTTGAGCAAGTTATTTAGTCTCTGAGCTTCAGTTTCCTCTTCTCTACAATTAAGATAATAATAATACATAACTACATAAAATTATTTTGAATAAAAAATAATACTTGACTAGAGATAAAGCACTTATAAGACCACCTAGCATGTAGTAAATCTTAACTTGGCTTTTTCTATTTTATATTATGATATTAGAGAAAGTTTTTAGGGTGAGATATAGACAGATGGAAAGCTTGTGAGGGCAAATTTTCAGATTGTAAGATTATTAAGCTTTAAGCACATAATTACTTATAACTGCACCTTTTATTTCAACACACATATGTATTTAAAATCATTTTGTAAACTTCAAAAGCTCTGAAAGTTTATTCAAAAAGTATTTATTCAGTACCAATTCTCAATACTCTGTAAAGTGTTAACACTAACTGTTCATTTTTAAATTACTACTTTAGAGGCATAAATATGTTTCATTCACATTCTCCAAATTTTTCAAAAGATTCTTTTTTTAGGGAAAGTGAATAATATAGGTATTATGTTAAATAATGAACTGTTTGTATTTACCATGTTATTTCTTCACTCAATTCACTAAGTCTCTAGAATCCATGTATGAAACAGAAATTACATTCCTTTTTCTCTTCGTATGAAAGTTTCCAATATTATTGGTTCACATGAGGAAGGAGGAGAAATTTTTCTCATTCATAAAATAAAAGCAAGTAGAGCTTTCATAGTTTGTGGGAATTCAGGTACTAAGTTACTATCTCCAAGTCATCTTCATCTTTCATCTTCAGCTTTTTCATCTTCAGCTTACTTTCCAACTACTCTTTTCCCCTCAGTTTTAATTAAAAAATTTTTGAAGCCTCCGGAAAAATTCAAATAGTTTATTGAACATGTACCTCCAAATCCTGGATTCGGTGATTAATATTTATTATCGTTGCTTAGTTCTGTCTGTCTGTCTGTCATCTATCATCTGTCTATCCATCCATCCTGAACCATTTAAAAATATTACAGACATCTTAGTACTCAAACCATAGTATTTCAACATCAAATCCTAAAAATTATTATATCCTAAATCACCATAATATTATCATGACATTAAAAAATCAACAGTAATTGCCTTATGAACATATTCAGATACTCCTAATTATTTAAAAAACATATTTTTGAGCACTGTGTATGTGTGTGTTCCCAAATCAGAATCCTATGAAATTTCACACATTGAATTCCATTATTATGTCTCTATTGTCTCTTTTAATCTATGCCAATCTCACTACACTTTTTATTTTTTAAAATCGGCACAACGAATTATGAGGAGTCCAGGCCAGTAGCCTTATAGAATATCCTGTTGTTTCCTTATGGCCTCACTGAGTCTATTCTTCTCTCCCTGAAATTTTCTGGAAATTAAAGGTTATTTCCAAGATCTTGATTTAAATTCAAATAAAAATTTTTATCATGAATGTATTATTGATTGCAGTGATGAATGCACAACTCTGTGATTATACTGAAAGCCACTGAAACTTTTGTAAATTTTAGATGGATAGTATGGTTTGTGAATATGTTTGAATGAAATTGCTTTAAAAAGAAGAATGTGTTATAGAAAATACTGTAACCTTATATTTTATATATCAGGAGCAACATTATGTCAGGTTTTCTCCCTAGTAGTGATGCTAAGTTGAATCATTCCTTCAAGATTGTGACCACAAGATCTCTCTCCCATAAATAAATTTTCCCCTTTGAAAATAGCAAGTAATATGTGGTAGGATATTTATCATGTGGGAATATCCATTGATGATTCTTGCATGAATAAATTATGTCATTGTGGATTGTAAAAGTATTTCCAATTCTATTATTTCTTCTCTATTTATTTGTTGGTATTCCTCTGTAAAGAAATGCTTCCCTCAATTACCTGGGGATAAACTACAGTTACTCTGAAATAGTAAATGCTTAATTCTTTCATTTTAATTACTAATTTACAAAGTTGTTTTTTGTTTTTTGTTTTTTTTTTTTAATGATAGTTAACTCCAAAGGCAGCAAAAGATGTATTTTTCCCTCTCTGTATCTTTAATTCTTCTTTTATTTGTTTAATTTTTTTTAAATTTTGAGTATCACTATAAGCTCATGGATTTTGTTTGCTCAATATGTTAACAGCAATTACTGGAGCCATTATTCTTTCAGAAGCTCAAATTGTCCTGCATTTGGCCAATGGGGGCCAAATCAAGTGCCTTCAATACCATTTGACCTAATTTCATTTGTTTTGGAATTATTTTCTGGCACAATAAGATGCTATACAGCATGGATATGGGATAGGCAAGGATTTTGTACCTAGAATAATATGGCAAGATAGTTTTCAAAATGTGGAGTAAAGAGGAGATTTGGTATTGTTTTAATCGAACTTTGTAATAAAGCTGAGTTTATCAAAAAAAAAGATGCCATAACTTTGTCTCTCATTTACCTTACCCCAATCTAAAACCAGTCATGTCTTCAAGAGGCTCTGATCCCTTTTAGTTGGGAGTTGTATTTCGACCTTGGCATTTATCACTTGGTGTCTAAACACCAAAGTCTAAATAAATCGAGAGGTGTCATTTCACCCACTGTGGCATTGCTTCTAGATCCTTTTAAGGAAGAGTGCTAAGAAAAATATTTTAATTATTATATCATTTTGACAAATATTCAAATTTTAATATTACAAGTTCTGAATTTAATTTTATATTTGTATTTCTATTTTATTTCACTAAAAATCCTGGTTCCAATAAGTTTAATCTATTTCCTTATTTGCTTTATTCTAAAATATTCATAAAATAGCTCCAAAATAATTCCAGCATAAGTGGTAATAAAAAATGACTAAGGTTTAAGGTAACCTAGCAATTATTTTGTTTTTCTAATATATTCTACAAAGGATGTACAGTTAGAATAATTTGTTCAAAAGTCTGTTAAAAATATCTTTTCTCTATACATTACCAATTTTGACAGAGATTTGGATACTTTTGCTTCCATTTGTTTCTGTTGCAGAATGTTGTATTGCTTGTATTTGATTTAATTTTAATTTTTGAATATATAAAACATTTGTGGGTAAAACTCTCTCTATATATATAATTCAATATGTTATTGAAATACACTCAATGAGATCTTCCTTTTCTCACTACATTCTAGCCTGTTTTTCCCAAAACCCACTTGTTAAAGATTTTATTAGGTTCTGGTTTATCATTCCAGTGTTTCCTTTTTGCAAATATAAACTAAATGTTTGTTTATACAAATATGAAAGGAATCTATCTATATACCGTCTTTATCAAAGGACTCATGACTTTATAGAGCTTCCCATTCATACCAATTTTTTGAAATTAATGCACTGTTTTTTAGAGCAGTTTGAGGTTTACTGAAAAATTGGGCAAGAAAGTACAGAGTTCCCATATGTTCCCACACACATATAGTTTCCCCTATTACTAACATCTTGCACCGTTGTGGTAAATTTTTTACTCCAATGGATTAACCAATATTGATACATTATCAATTATCAGTAACTAAAGTCCATAGTTTACATTTTGGTTCGCTCTTTGTTTTGTACAGCTGTACTCTATGGATTTCACAAATGCATAATGTCATGTGTCCTCCAGTAGTATCATATAGAATAATTTCACTGCTCTAAAAACTCCGTGCCCCACCTAGTCATCCCTCTTTTCCTCCCTAGAACTCCTAGCAACCACTGACCACTTTATTGGCTCTATATTTCTGTCTTTTCCACAATATCACATAATTGGAAATAATGTATGTAGCTTGTTCAGACTGGTTTCTTTTCTTTTTTTTTTTTTTAAAGATTTTATTTATTTATTCATTTATCCCCCCCTTGCTGCTTGTGCTCGCTGGGTCAGTTAACCACGCCACGCGGGTGGGCTTGCCTTCACCAGGAGGCCCCGGGAACCGAACCCGGGGCCTCCCATATGGTAAACGGGAGCCCTACTGATTGAGCCACAGCCGCTTCCCAGACTGGTTTCTTTCATTTAACAATGGCATTCAGGGTTCCTCCATGTCTTTTCGTAGCTTGATAGCTCATTTCTTTTCATCTTTGAATAATATTCCATTGTATGGATGTTCCACAATTTATCCATTCACCTATTGAGGGGTATCTTGATTATTTCCAATTTTTGACAATTATGAATAAAGCTGCTATAAATATTCATGTGCAGGTTTTTGTGGATATATAAGTTTTCAGCTCATTTGGGAAAATACTGAAGAATGTGATTACGGATTTATATGGTAAAACTATATTTACTATGACTATATTTAGCCTTGTAAAACTACAAAACTTTCAATGTGGCAATACCATTTTGCATTGCCAACAGAAATGAGCAAGAGTAACACCATGTCCTTCCTAGCAATTTGGTGTTGTCAGTGCTTGGGATTTTATTCATCATAATACATGTGTAGTGGCATCTCATTCTGGTTTTAATGTGCAAAACTCTAATAGCATGATGTTGAGCATCTTTACAGGTGCTTATTTCTCATCTGTATATCTTCATTGATGAAATAGCTGTTCAGATCTTTTGCCCAATTTTAATTTGGTTGTTTGTTTTTATTGTTGAGTTTTAAGAGTTAGAAATATTTTCTCCCAGTCTTTGATTTCTTTTCATTCTCTTTACTGTGTGTTTTGCAAAGAAATTTTTAAATCTAATGAAGTCCATCTTATCAATTTTTATCTTTCATGGATTATGCTTTTGGTGTTGTCCCAAAATGCCACAGCCAAATCCATGTCACTTAGATTTTCTCCTATGTTATCTTCTAGAAGCTTTATAGATTTGCATTTTACATTTATGTTAATGATACATTCTGAGTTAACTTTGGCAGAAGGTGTAAACACTGGTTTCAGGTTTATTTTTGGCATGTGAATGACCAGTTTTTGCAATACTATTTGTTGAAAAGACTATCCTTTCTCTATTGAATTATATGCCCTTATATAAATTGAGGTTTGTTCTTTTTTCTTCTCTATTTTCAAAGATTTTTTATATATTAAAATTATTATCATCTTAAATATAAGTTGCAAATAATATCTTCTTTTTTCATTTACCTTTTAGTTTGCTTAAAGTACTGTGTTGTAATAAATTTGACCATCTTAAAACATGTTTTTATCAATACTATGCCATATAACTACTATATTATTGAATTATATTAGAAAACTTGTAGAGGAATACACCCAAATTTTCTTCTAGTATTTATATATAGTTTTATTCTTTTAATTTCTATCTCTGATCCACCAGGAGTTTATAGTATTCTATATGGAGCAGATCATTCTTTTCAAAATTGTTTCCATTTTTTTTCAATCCCACTTGATAAAAAGTCCATCTTTTCTCCAGTGAGTTCTGCCAATATTATAATTTATCAAGTTTTCATATATACCTGGATCTATTTCTGAACTTTCTATTCTGTCCCAATGATCTGTATGAGTATTCATGTGGCAAAGTCACACTTTTATAAATATAGAGATTTTAAAGTATTTACTAATATGTGGTAAGGTTAAATTTCATTCATTTTCTTTTTCAGGTTGATCCTGACTTCTGCTGTTTACTTTTTCTATGTGAATTAAGTGTCAAGTACTTAAGTGTTAGAAATATTTGAAATTATTGGGATTGAATTAAATTTAAACATTAATTTGGGCAGAACCACCATTTTTATGAATTTGAGTTGTCTCATCAAAGAACTTGGTATGTCTTTTTTTATTTGTCCAAGTCTATTTTTATATCTCTCATCGGGATTTTAAGGTTTTCCTCATGGCATGTTCCTAAAAATCTAGTTGTTTATTCCTAAGTATTCCTAAGTATTTTTTGCTGTTATAATGAGGTCTTCTCCCATTATATCTTCTAACTTTTTTGTATGCATATGAAATTTATTTTAGTATGTTAATTGTGCATCTTGCATACTTACTGATTTTTTTTAATATTGTATATGGGGTTTGTTAATGTTTTTAACTTTTTTTTTCCTTTTTGTTTTTTCTAGCTGGGGTATTATGTCCTCTACAAACAGTTTACCTTTCCCTTTCAATTCTTTTATATTCCATTGATTATTTTTCTGATTTTATTTGATAGTACATCCAACTTACTTTTTTTCTTTTTTTTTAAATTTATTGAAGTATATCACTCATGCATAAACATACATAAACAATAAGTGTACAGTAGTAGCTGTGAACTTGCAAAACAAACATACATAACATCATACAGGGCTCTCATACCTCACCCTACCACCAATACCTTGCATTGTTGGGAAACATTTTTAACTAATGATTAAAGAGCATTCTCAAAATATTACTACTAACCAAAGTATTTTCCCCCAATCCACCCTGTTATTGTTATTTATATCATTTATACATGCACATACATAAACAATAAGTATATAGTAAAAGTTCATAACATCATACAGGGATCCCATACATCAACCCTCTACCAACTTACTTTTAAATAGGAATCAATATACTAGACTTCTGTTTTATTCCTGATGTTGGTAGGAAAGTTTAATGGCTCAACATTTATAACATTAAGAGATATCCAATAATTCATATTATGTTGACAGTTGCTTTAAAAAAACAGGAATGGGTATTCATTTTTTTAATGTTTTTTCACTGTGTATGGAGATGACATGATTTTCCTACTTCACCTATTATTATAGCAAATTGCATTAATGAATTTTCTGATACTGAACCATCTTTGTATTCCTGAAATAAAACCAATTGGCCATGACTTATTATTTTTAAATGTGTTTTTTTGTTTTTTACTATTTTCTTTGTCATCTCTTCACATATATATTCATGAGTAGACTTGAGGAAAATCATTATCAAGTTTAATATTAATTTAAGTTTGATATTTTTTTAATGCTTCAGAAAGGTTTAAATAGCATTGAGAAGTTTGAAGTCTTGGTACCATCTAGATCTGCTGATTTTTGTGGGGAAGGGAAATGAGTAACTCTTTGATAACATTCTCTATTTCTTTAGTGGATATTGGTCTGTTTAAACTTTATCCACTGGGCTCAGTTTGCTAATTCCACTTGGACTTCAAATATAACATGTTCAAAATTCCTACTACCTGTCTTATTTTGCCAGTGAAATTTTGCTATTATAAGTGCCTAAAAATGTGGAAGTGGCTTTGGAATTGAGTAATAAGTAAAGGTTGGAAGAATCCTGTGGTAATGGTTAGAAAAAACCTAGATGGCCTTGAAAAGACTGCTGGTAGAAATATGGACATTAAAGTTAATTCCAATGAGGACTTAGAAGGAAGCGATGAATGTGTTATTGGAGACTGGAAGAAAGGCAATCATTGTTATAAAGTGGTGGAGAACTTGGCAAAAGTGTTCTGATTTAGATGGAAGGCAAAAATTTTAGGATTGGACTTGGATATTTAACTAAAGAGATTTCTAAGCTAAGTGTGGAATGTACTACCTGATTTCTCCTTGCTGTTTATAGTACATTGTTAGAGGAAAGGAGTAAACTGACAACTGAACTCTTCAGCACAAGGGACCAGCAACTGATGATTTGGTGGATTCTTAGTCTATCCAGATTGCATGCTCTTAGACTAGGGACAGAAGAGGCTCTTTAGAGCCCTCTCAGAGCTCCTAGGAGGTGAATTCACAGAGAACCAGGCTCCTTGTAAAATTGTGACTGAAAAACAATTTGCAAAATAGAATGTGGCTGAACATGGACCCATTCAGCTAACTCAGATGAAGTCAGGATTGGAAATGTATTTGTCTAGGAAGGATCTGTGGAAAATCCTTTTGTCTGAAGGTTTGGACCACCTTGAACTTCATGGAAAACCAACATTTTTTTTTAGAATTTCGTATGAGCAGAAGCACTCCCAGCCCAGACTGAAAGAGACAGAGAAAGGACAAGATGAAGGAAGAAGGACTGCAAGGGCAGAACCATGAGAGCAGAGTTCTGGACCAAAAAGACCTCCTAGGTTCAACCAAGAGAGGGCCCATCCACACCTGTGGAAAAGGCATGTCTGTACCTGCTCTTGGAGGGGGCAAGCCTTCTTCCCAGGTGCTTGGAGGGGATGTCGCTTCTACCCTGATATTCAGGGAAAGTTCAGCCACCATGCCAATGTGCAGAGGGTTGAGTCTATTCCTATGTGTTTGAAGAAATTTCAGCTGTGACCCCAATGCTTGGAGAGGTGAAGCTACATCCCAGTTATTGGGCAGAGCAAGGCCAACATTCCAGTGCTGGAAGAGCGTGGAGCCTACGTCCCAGCATTCAGAGAAAGCATGGCCACTGCATAAGTGCTTGGAAATGGAAGAGCTGCCACACCAGTAAGCCCAGAGGATAGGATTCTCAGACCTTGAAATCTAATGGAGTTTGCCCTGCTAAGTTTCAGACTTGCTTGGGAGCCATGACCCTTGTTTTCTTTCCAATTTCTCCATTCTGGTATGGGAATGTCTACCCTATGCCTGTGCCCACCATTGTATTTTGGAAGCAGATAACTTGTGTTCTATGCTCACAGTCCACAGATGAGAGGAATTTTACCCCAGGATGGACCACACCATTAACTCAGTTCTAAGAGGTTTTGTTATTAGAGTTGTTTCTGAAATGATTTAAGGCCTTTTGGATGTTGTTATGGAATGAATGTATTTTGTATGTGGGAAGAATTTGCTTTTTGGGGGGTACAGAGTATGGACTATGGTAAATCAAATTATGTACCCAACAAACACATTCTTACCTCTTAAAAGTGTTATTTTAATTAAGATGCAGCTTTACAAAGAGAACCCAGAAGTCTTAGAAGGAGAAAGGAGAGGACATTACTATGTGATGGAAGGCAGAGACAAGTCAAGGAACTCCCAAAATTGCTAGCAGCCAGCACCAGAATGCTGCCAACTCTGGAAGGAAGCAAGCCTTCTAGCCTCCAAAACTACGAGACTATAAAATTCCCATTGTTTAAGACCACACATTTTGCAGTATTTGTCATAGCATCTGGGCAAACTAAGACAGTACATGTTTTAGTTTGCTGCCAAAGCAATATACCAAAAATGGGTTGGCTTTGACAATGGGAATTTATGAGTTTAAAAGCTTATAAATTTTGAGTCCAGGAGAAATGTCCAAATCAAGGCTTCATTAAGAGATGCTTTTACCCTGAGCTTCAGCTGTGGGTGATCAGGTACATGGTTGTGTCTGCTCTTCTCTCCCCTCTCCTCTGAGCCTCATTACTTTCAGCTTCTGGCTAAAGTGGCTTCTTCTCAGCTACTCTGTTCTGTTGATTTCAGCTTCTGGCTCCCAGGGCCTTCTCAGACTAAAAACTGACCATTTGATTCAGCAATCTGGAGGTTACTAGCAACCTGGACAAGCATAGTGTCATGGCTGAGGGCAAAAGCCTGATTGGATTGGGCTTAAGAGAGATGGGTAGGAGAAGATTTCAAGGATTTTTATTGTAAAGGGGGACAACAGCAACAAAGAATTACAACAAGGTGGAGGAAGTGGGATCAAGATGATGGGGTGTGTGTGTGTTAGTGTTTAGCAGGGAGAAACAGCAACATGCTTGTTTGCTAAATGGAATGCTCAATAGAGAGCCACCAATTGATGGTTCAGACGAGAGTGACAAGACTGACCAGAGCAAAGTCCCCCAGAAGATAGAGTCGACTGTACTAATGGATTGGTTTAGATGGGAGCAGATGGCTCATGCATGGTGAGGAGGAGAGGCAGAGCCCATATGACCTTAAGCAAGTTTCTTAACATATCTGTGCCTCGGCTATCTCACCCATTAAAATATAGGTAGTGATTAAAGTAAAAAAAAATTTTAATATAGGACTGTAGAATACAGTGAACCCTAATGTAAACTCATAGTTAACAGTAGACTCATAATATTGTTCCAGTTATAACAAAGATACAACACAATGCAAAGTGTTAATAATAAGGAAAACTGAGTGTGTGAGGGATTGTATATGGGAACTCTTTTTTTTTTTTTTTTTTTTTTGGAACTCTATTTTTTACATGATTTTTCTGTAAACCTACAACTTCTTGAATAAAAATTTTTTTAAGTGTACCAAGTTCCTATGTGGTATGATGGGAATGTTTTGGTAATGGCTGGTGGTGATGGTAGCAAAACATTTTGAATGCAATTAACAGCACTAAACTATATACCTGAAAATGGTTAAAAGAGGATTAAGTTGTTTATATGGTAATATAATAAAATTTAAAAAAATAAAAATAAAAAAACTACAGAACTTCACTACACAGAGAACCCTAAGTTAAACCATGGACTATAGTTAATGGCACAATTATAAAAATGTGCTTACATCAATTGTAATAAATGTTCCACATCAAAGCAAGGTGTTAATAATATGGTAGTATATGGAAATCCTGAATTTTATGCATTATTGTTCTGTAAACCCACAACTTCTCTAATAAAAATTAAGCAGTGATAATTTCTAAGTATTCAAAAATGAAATAAAATATTTAAGTACCTGGAACAAAGTACAAGTCCCTTCTCACTTTCCTTAGTATGTCTATAGTCACTTGTTGTACCTCTATCATTTTATATTAGTCATCCTACACAGGATTTAAATATTTCTTTAAAATGCCATAAATATTTAATGTTTTGAAGTAACTAGTATAATAAAGGAATATCTTACTAATCAGAACTACCATTTAAGGCGCAATTAATATATATCAAGCATTGTGCTGTATATACATCTTAAAATAAATGTTATCACATTTAATCTTCACAATAGCCTAGCAAAGTAGACATAATTATACAGATGAAGAAATGTGACTCAGATCATTTATATAAGTTGCCCAAGTTCACCAAGTTGCAAGAGTTTGATATTTGTACAAATATCCCTCTGATTTCAAAGCCTATGTTCTGAACAAATCATTTGTAATCATATTTCTTGTATTTTAAATAAAGAATCAGAAAAGTTTTAGATGAGAATAAAGGAAAGGAGATAAACTTTTTAGAATTTATTACATAATGAAACTCAAATTACATACAGCCCATATGATGAGCCTAGTGAATAAATGTATATAGATATTCACGTTGTTCAATATGCATAAATAATGAAACCTTAACATTTAAAAACTAATTCCATACAAGAGGAACAGATTTAAAATGTGTAGGGCCAAAGGAGAGCAATAAAATGTCCAAAATATTATCTTAAAAATAAGTTTCAAGCCAATAATAGCAAAGGCCATTGAAATTGATAGCATGCAAATATTTGTTAGAAAACCTCACTAGATATAACACAATGCACTAGTTTAGTATAAATATTTTTTCCAGAAATGTTCCCTTAGGGACGACCAGATCTGTTGTTCAAACACTGCCACCCACATCCATATGTATAGTCTTCCCTGCCAATGTTTTTTCGTTAATTTTTTGCTTTGTTTTGTTGTTTTACTTTTGGCCATCATGTAGACCTTAAACAGCTAATACATATACACACATATATTTCATGGGATATATAGGTTGCATATGACATAACTTCAGAAAAAGTACTTGTGATCAAAGTGTAATTGTAAAATGCTTGCCAACCGTCAAGACATCTGAATTCATTGCTAGTTACTAAGTTTCTTAGCAATATGAAATAGAATCTACTAGAACCTAGATAATTAATACAAATAACACATTTGGAAAACATGCCAAATTATCATTTCCTTTTGAAGGAAATCACTTATTTCCTTGGGGAAAAAAATCTGTTTTCTTGGAATAACTATTTCACTCTAGTGTTAGCTCATAGTTTTGGCAGTTTATTAAAACTTCAAGTGGGAGTCATACAATTAGTCTAAATATATTAGTTTGATTTAACGCTAGATTTCTGTTAGAACAGATCATTATATCCATTCATCATCATTTGACTGTGGGGCTGCTGCAAGCCAAAAATAGTCAACACTTGTGGAATATATAGTAATTCAGAGCAACAGTAAACAGCATTTTAGGACTCATAAAGGTGAGAATGAGACACTTCAATGTCACTTCTTGCTTCCATGTTGGGAACTTTGCCAAGATGGAGAAATTCAAAGTTTTGTTTAAACAGTGTCTTATCACATTGGCCTTTCTTCTTTGGGGAGATTGTTGCTCTGTGGGAAGTCATTCTTATGTGGAGCTTTCTCTGAATGACACTGACATATTTTTTATCTGAATTGTGGTTAAGGACAAAAATTCCACATATACACATGAAATCTAGTACAATTGATCCAGTGAGACGTGTTGCATTGTGTTTCCTTGGTGCATTCTATTGCATCTCCTAATTTAATGCTCATTTTCTGGAGAAAAACTATGAAGAAACAGAAGAACAGGAAGAGAAAGAATTTGGACTCAAAAATCTCAAGATAACAAAATGATCAATGATGGGAATTCCTTCCATAATAAGTTTTTTTCTCATATTAGGAACCACATATTCTCTGGGATCTGCAGACATACTCTTGGGTAACAGAAAATTTTCTACCAGAACTTTTAAGAGAGATTTTCAGTTTTAAAATAACAGAAAATTTAGTTACTATAATTCAGACTTAAATAACTATATTTTCAGTACTAGAGAGAAGAGAAAAGAATAGAGACAGAATTAAGGAGTAAGTGATGCGTCCATTCGAAGAACATCAAGGCATGTGTAATGTTTAGAATAGGTAAATTAAAAAAAAAAAAAAAAGATATATGGTAGGAGATTTCTGTCATTGTAAGTTACACAGTTTAGTGCTAGGAATGCCAAACTTGAAACCACCTGCAGTGAGTCCCTAAATAGCGTAGGGTGCCATATTCATGTTTCAAGAGACAATTTCATTTCAGCAAAACAATCATTCAACATCTTAAATTAATTGTAATTAATTTGAATTTTGTTGGATTTGAATTCCTATTTGTATACAATATGTGAAATTCTTTTGCTTTTTTCCACGTAAGAACTATTCATGTACAGAATTCAAGTTTAGGTTTGTATTTATTCTTGTACAAAATTAACATTATAATACAAATAATTTGTTAATATCTGAAGGCTTTTAAGTTTATTTTCCCTTAAGGCAGTCAGAGTGCTCCAAGCATTATTCAAGCTTGAGAAAACTTCTTCTGCAACATTCTTTTGCCAACAACACATTCGATAGACTGATGCTTTTTGACAGCAATCAATCATTCTAGTAGAAAGATTCCTATTAATATAACTTTCTAAACAAGTCACAATGTTTCAGGAGTCCAGATTTTGCATATGCTACTTCCATTCCTAGAATTTGTTTTCCACCCATTCTTCCATTCACCCTTTCACTATACAAACGTATCCTTTAAAAGAGCTTGGCAATTACCTTCAACAGAGATGTTTGGGATTATCGATTTATATCTTCCTTGGGCACAAAAATTAAATAGTTACATTTCCCAACATGGTCCTATACTGTCCAAAAACCAAAACTATCTTTAAACAAATCAACTAGTGGTCTTAAGCACTGATAATATTATGGCAAGCCCTTTCATATATAATTCAAAATAAAAATATTACAAAAAACATATTTGTGAAAGATTTATTAATGATCTTATTCTCATAATCAATTGAGCCTTTAAAAAAATCATACATAAGTGACGTCATCAACATGGTGACATGAGACATCCCTTGGAAAAGTCTTTCCTCAGAATCAGTGAATAAAAGGACAAATCCCACTTGCTTAGAACTTTGGAGGAGGATATAGAGACTGAAAAGGACTCAAATGCTGACTGAAGAAAAAAGAAGAAGCTACAAATGCAGATAGGAAATTTCAGTCCCAGACTCACATGTCCAGTCCCCTATGCCTCACTCAGTCCTGAGCAGCTTGGGAGTTGCAAATAGGCACGGCAGCACAGGTCCCTCCTACCACAGGCACAGACTGTACAGTGACTCGCAGCAACAAGTTAGAACCTCATGCATACCAAGGCACGAGGACCCAAGTCCACGTAGACCTGGCATAGAACACAAGCAACTAAGTCATACAGCATACCAGAGGAGCCCTGGGAGTTTGGGGAGGCAGGGAGCCAACATAAAAATTGTTGGCAAGAGGTGCATTTACTAAATCCAGTTTCTGTTTGCTGGATTACCTAAATGCAAAATGAGACCTTTTGGGAATGGTCCACCTTTTCTGAAGTGACCCCATCCAGCTCCCCAGGGTAGGTACCCTAATGGGGAGGAAGCCAGAGGCAGAAAAGCCTCAGAGGGTAAAAGATGGGTTAAACTAAACTGTTGTAAGACAAGAGGTTCCCAGAACTAGAACTAAAAAGTGTAAGGAAAAGGGGGTACTGAGTGAGGGGGAAAATTTAAACAAATTATTGGAGCTGGGGAGAAAATTCTGCACAAAGATAAACAGAACAGATCAAGGTCCTCAGACAAGGGACAGAGGAAAGGAAGTTTTCTCCCAGAGGTGAAACAATTTTACAAAAAGTACAATCTTAAAAATTGTACCACATATCCAGGGCAAGAATCAGTTGAAGAAAAGTTGAGAAAACCTGAGCAGTTACACATGGGCTACTCTAAAGAGCCAGAATAAGTTGGACCAGGCATCAAAGAGCCTTTTAACAATAAAACCCTAGACAAGAGGGAGAAACTGACCTTCAGAGTTAACTCATAATCATATGCCCAGACATCAGTAAAAATTTACAAGCCATATTAAGAAGCAGGAAGATATAGCTCAGTCAAGGGAACAAATTAAAACTTCATAAGAGATATGTAATTTGGAACAACTAATCAAAGAAGTTTAAACAAATCTCTTAAATCAATTTAAGGATATGAAGGAAAATATGGATAAAGAAATAAAGGATATTGAGAAGACAATGTGTGAGCATAAAGAAGTATTTGAAAGTACAAAGGAAATATAGCAGAAATTAATAGGATGAAAGGCAGAAAAAAATAGAGCTTAAAAATACAATAGAGATTGTGGAAAGATGGCATCTGATTAGACAGATAAGGCTCAGTTCTCTCTCAAAAACAGTGGAGAAAGAGCCAAAAGCTGTCCAAGGGCCCTGCTTTGGGGGGTCAGTAGACCAGAACAGTGCTTCATAACTCCCAGGAGAGTGAGAGACAGAGAGACAAAGAAACCAAAACAACAAACTGTGAGTTACTAACCCCCCAGCTGCTGGGAAATGCTACCCTCCTCCACCCCCGAGATATTAAGTGGCAGTAAACCCCTGGCTCACTGCAACTGATGGTGAGGGTAGTATTCGTTTTCCTCCCTGTCAGCTGTCACAAGGGAAAAGGAGGAAGAGTCAGGGGGCTTTTCTTCAATGAATTCTGCCAGCAGAACCTGTTTGAATCTCACCTCTGGGCAGATGAAAACAAAGGAAAACTGAGAAAGATACACCAAAGTGGAAAGGTGCACCAACGACCACCATCTTCTGACCGGTCTGGAAATTACATAGACAAAAAATGCTTTAAGAGCTCTCTTTCCCCTCCCCTGGGAGAAAATCTGCACCCTAGTAGTGGGTCCCTGGCATGATTTTGATAACTTAAGCTAGGCAATTATGAAGACTTAGCATAAGTTGAACCAAATGTCAAAGAAGAGATGTGAAAAAAATAATAACAATAGGCAAGAGAGTGAAATTGGCCATCAGAGTAAATTCACCAACATATCAGATGCCTAGACATCAGCAAAAAATTACAAACCATACTAGGAAACAGGAAGAGATGGCCCAGCCAAAGGAACAAATCAAATATCCTGAAGAGATTTAAGACGAGATTTAAGACAATTAATCAGTGATAATCACACAACTATCCTAAATAACTTTAAAGAATTTATAGAAAATAGGACTAAAGAGATAAAGGACATTAAGAAGACACTGGCTGATCATGAACAACAATTTAAAAGTCTGCAAAGAAAAGTAACAGACCTTATGGAAATGAAAGACACGATGGATAAGATTAAAAATATAGCAGAGGCACATAAGAGCAGACTTGAATTGCTTGAAGACAGAATTAGTGATTTCAAAGACAGAACATCTCAACTGGAAAAGATAGGAGAACAAAAAGGGAAGAGAATGGAAAGACTGGAACAGGGTCTCAGAATTGAATGACAATTCAAAATGCAACAACATACGTATTAACAGTGTCCCAGAAGGAGAAGAGAATGGAAAAGGGGCAGAAAGAATATTTGAGGAAATAATGACTGAAAACTTCCCGACCCTTATGAAAGACATAAATATGACTATACAAGGACAATGCACCACAAACAGAATAAACACAGAAAGATCTACCCTGAGACAGCTACTAATCAGAATGACAAATATCAGATATAAAAAGATTTTGAAATCAGCAAGAGCAAAGCAAAGCATCACATATAATGGAACTTCAATAAGATTAAATGCCAACCTCTCATAAGAAACCATGGAAATGAGAAGAAAGTGGTATGGTGTATTTAAGGTATTGAAAGAGAAAAACTGCCAGCAAAGAATTCTGTATCCAGCAAAGCTGTCCTTCAAAAATGAAGGGGAATTCAAAGTCTTCACAAACAAACAAAAACTGATAGAATATGGTACCAAAAGACGAGAATTACAAGAGATATTAAAGGGAGTGTGGCAGCCTGAAAGGAAAAGACAAGGGTGAGAGGCTTGGAGAAGAGTGTCGAAATGAAGATTATTAGAAAAGGTAAATTAAAAGGTAAAAAGATAGACATTAGTATGATACAACAGAAGGCCAAAGGTCAAAATGGATGAAGTAAGTAATGCCTTTAGAGTTATAACATTGAATATTAATGGCTTGAAATCCTAAATCAAAAGACATAGACTGATTGAATGGATAAAATATATGAGCTATCTATATGTTGTCTACAAGGGACTCACCTCAGATGTAAGGACAGAACTAGGTTAAAAGTGAAAGGTTGGAAAAAGATATTCCACACAAACAATAACCAAAAAAGAGCTGTGGTAGTAATACTAATATTGGACAAAATAGATTTTAAATGCAAAACTGTAATAAGGGATGAAGAAGGTCTTTATATATTAATAAAAGGGGCAATTCAACAAGAAGAAATAACTCTTCCCAATATTTATGCACATAACCACAGTGCCCCAAGATACATGAGGTGCACACTGTCAAAGCTGAAGGGAGAAATAGATGTCTCTACAATAATAGTTGGTGTTGTCAATACACCACTCTCAGAATTGTATAGAACATCTCGACAGAGGATAAATAAAGAAACAAAGAGCTTGAATAATTCAATAAATGAAGTCAACCTAACAGACAATTATAGAGTATTGTCCCCTAAAACAACAGGACATATATACTTTTCAAGTGCTCATGGATACTTCTCCAAGATGGACCATGTGTTGGGTCACAAGACAAGTCTCAATAAATTTAAAAAGATTGAAATTATACAAAACACTTTCTCTGATCATAACAGAATGAAGCTGGAAATCAATAATGGTTGGTAAAGGGAAAATTCATAAATATATGGAGATTAAACAACACACTCTTAAACAATCAGTGGGTCAAAGAAGAAATTTCAAGAGAATTCAGCAAATCTCTTGAGATGAATGAAAATGAGAACACAACATATCAAAACCTATGGGACACTGTAAAGGCAGTTTTAAGGGGAAAATCTGTAGCCCTCACTGCTTACATTTAAAAAAAAGAAAGATCTAATCTAACTGCACACCTGGAAGAACTAGAAAAAGAACAGCAAACTAATCCCAAACCAAGCCGAAGGAAAGAAATAGTAAAGATAAGAGTACAAAAAATTGAACAGGAAAGAACATTGCCAAGCCCATACCATGAAGCCATTCTCTCCCTAATACCAAAACCAGATAACAGTACTAAGAAAAAAGAAAATTACAGATCGATATCTCTACTGAATATAGATGCAGAAATCCTCAACAAAATACTTGCAAACTGAATCCAAAAAAACATTAAAAGAATTATACAACACATTCAAGTGGGTTTTATGCAAGGGTGGTTCAATGCAAGAAAATCAATCAGTGCAATAAACCACATTGACAAATTGAAGAAGAAAATCACATGGTCCTCTCAATTGATGCAGAAAAGGCATTTGACAAAATACAGCACCGTTTCTTGATAAAAACACTCCAAAAGATAGAATTAGAAGGAAGCTTTCTCAATATGGTAAAGTGCATACATGAAAAACCTACAGCTAGCATTGTACTCATTGGTGAAAAACGGAAAATTTTCCTGTTGAGATCAGGAACAAGACAAGGATGCCCACTGTCACCATTGTTACTCAATATTGTGCTAGACGTTCTAGCTAGAGCAATTAGATTAGAGCAAAAAATAAAGGCACATAAATAGGAAAAGAAGTAAAACTTTCACTATTCACTGATGACATGATCCTATATCTAGAAAATCCTGACAACTCCACAACAAAGCTACTAGAATTAATAGATAAGTTCAGTAAAGTGGCGGGATACAAGATTAATATGCAAAATCAATAGCATTTCTGTATACTACTGATGTGCAATCTGAAGAGGAAATCAGAAAAACATTCCATTTATCATAGCAACTAAATAATCAAATATTTAGGATTAACTTAACCAAGGACATAAAGGACCCGTATTCAGAAAACTACAAAATACCACTAAAAGAAACAGAAGACAAGTAAATTGAAGGACATTCTGTGTTCCTGGATTAGAAGACTATCATTAAAATGCCTATTCTGCCAAAACTGAAATACAGATTCAACACAATCCCAATAAAAATCCCAACAGCATTTTTTGCAGAACTTAAAAAGCTAATATTCAAATTTATTCAGAAGGGTAAGGGGCCCTGAATAGCAAAAAATGTATTTAAAAAAGTAGAACGAAGTTGGAGGACTCTCACTTCCTGACTTAAAATCACATTACTTAGGTACAGTGGCAAAAAAACAGCATGGTACTGGCATAAGGACAGACAGATTGACCAATTGAACCGAACTGAGAACTCAGAAATTGACCCTCACATCTACATTCAAGTGATTTTTGACAAAGCTGTTAAGCCCACCCAACTGGGCCAGAGCAGTCTATTCAACAAATGGTGCTGGGAGAACTGGATAGCCATATCCAAAAGAAAGAAAGAAGACCCCTATCTCACACCTTATACAAAAATTAACTCAAAATGGATCAAGGACCTAAATATAAAAACAACAACCATAAAATTCCTAAATGAAAATGTAGGAAAACATCTTCAAGATCTTGTGGTAGGCAGTAGTTTCTTAAACCTTACACCCAAAGCATGAACAACAAATGGAAAAATAGATAAATGGGACCGCCTCAAAATTCAACACTTTTGCACATCAAAGGACTTTGTCAAAAGGGTGAAATGGCAGCCGACTCAATGGGAGAAAGTATTTGACAATCACATTTCTGATAAGGGTTTTATACCGTGATATAAAAGGAGATCACACAACTCAACAATAAGTAGAAAAATTGTCTGAATTAAAGAATGGGCAATAGACTTGAAAAGACAACTGTCCAAAGAAGAAATACAAATGGTTAAGAAACACATAATACTTGCAAATCGAATCCAACAGCATATTAAAAGAATTATACACCATGATGAGCTGTATTTTATCCCAGGTATGCAAGGATGGTTTAGCATAAGAAAATCAGTTAATGTAATACACCACAAAATGAAGGGTAAAAACCACAAGATTACCTCAATTTGCACAGAAAAGGCCTTTGACAAAATACAGCATCCTTTCTTGATACAAATTGTTAGAAAAATGGGAATGGAAGGAAATTTCCTCCAAATGATAAGGGGCCTATATGAAAGACCCACAGCTAACATCATACTCAATGCTGAAGGGCTGAAAGATTTCCCTTTAAGACATGGAACAAGACAAGGATGACCTCTGTCACCACTATTATTCAACAATGTGTTCAGCCAGAGAAATTAGGCATGAAAAAGAAATAAAATGTATCCATCCTGGAAAGGAAGAAGGAAAACTTTAATTATTTGCAGATGATATGGTCTTATATATAGAATGTCCTGAAAAATCTACAACAGAGCTACTAGAGCTAATAAACAAATTCAGCAAAATGGTGGGGTACAAGATTAACAAGCAAAATTCAGTAGTGTTTCTATACACTGGAAATGAACAAATTGAGGAGGAAATCAAGAAAAAACTTCCATTTACAATAGCAAATGAAAGAATCAAATATGTAGCAATAAATTTAACCAAGGTTGTAAAGGACATGTACACAGAAAATTATAAAATATTGCCAGAAAAAATCAAAGAAGAACTTAATAAATGGAAGAACATTCCATGTTCATGAATTGGAAGACTAAATATTGTTAAGATGTCAATTCTACTCAAATTGATCTATAGATTCGACACAATCCTAATCAAAATTCCAACAGCCTACTTTGCAGAAATGGAAAAGCCAATTATCAAATTTATTTGAAAGGATAAGGGACCCTTAATGGCCAAAAACATCATAAAATAAGAACGAAGTTGGAGGACTCACTTCCCGACTTTAAAGCTTATTAAACAATGTGAACTATGGTCCATGCTTAATGAAAAGCCCCAGGATTTGTTTATTAATTGCAATGAATGTGCCACACTAATGAAGGATGTTTATGTGGGAGGTTGTGGGAGATGTGGGAAGTGGGGCATATGGGAATCCCTATGTTTTTTGTGTAACATTTATGTAATCTAAGTATCTTTTAAAAAATAAAAAATTTTTTTAAAAAGCTACAGAGGTCAAGACAACATGGTACT
This sequence comes from Tolypeutes matacus, assembly GCA_026826555.1. Lineage (NCBI taxonomy): Eukaryota > Metazoa > Chordata > Mammalia > Cingulata > Chlamyphoridae > Tolypeutes > Tolypeutes matacus. The sequence goes on from JAKSZT010054334.1 coordinate 49,812,541, forward strand.
GGCACAAGAATAGATATGTCAAACAATAGAATCAAATTGAGAGTTCATAAATAGACCCTTGAATCTATTGATTTTTGACAAGGCTTCCAAGTCCTCTCAATTGGGAAGGAATAGTCTCTTCAATAGATGATGCTGGGAGAATTGGATATACATATGTAAGAATGAAAGAGGACTGTTATATCACACCATATACAAAAATTAACTCAAAATGGATCAATGACCTAAATATAAGAACAGGACTCCTAAAAATTTCTTTCTTCCAGAAGAAAATGTATGGAAACATCTTGAGGATCTTGTGTTAGGCAATGGTTTAATAGACTTTATACCAAAAGCACAAGCAACAAAAGAAAAAATATATAATTAGAACCTCATAAAAATTTAAAACTTTACTTTTATGAATCAAAGACTTTGTAAAGAAAATGAAAAGACAACCTACTTAATGGGAGAAAACATTTGGAAATCATATATCCGATAAGGGCTCAATATCCAGAATATATAAAGAAATCAGACAACTCAACAATAAAATGATAAAATAAAACAATTAGAAAATGCACAATAGACTTGAATAGACATTTTTCCAAAGAGGACACAAGTGGCTGAAAAGCACATGGAAAGATGCTCAACCTCACTAGCTATCAGGGAACTACAAATCAAAACCACAATGAAATATCACTTTCCACCCACTGGAATGGCTACTATTATAAAAAACAGAAAATCACTTAGTGTTACAGAGGATCTGGAGAAACAGGAACACTCATTTATTACTGGTGGTAAAGTAAACTCGTTCAGCCTATGTGGAAGACAGTTTGGCAATTTCTCAGAAAGCAAAATATAGAATTACTATATAACTTAGCTATTCATTTACTAGGTATATATCTAAAATAACTGAAAGCTGGGACCCTAACAGATATTGGCACACCATTGTTCATAGCAGTATTATTCACATTTGCCAAAAGATGGAAGCAACCCAAATGTCCATTAATCCATGAATGGATAAACAAAATATGGTATGTACATTCAATGGCATATTATTCAGCTATAGAAAGGAATAAAGTCTGGACACATGAGACAACATGGATGAACCTTGAAAATATTATGCTGAGTGAAATAAAACAGATATTAAAAGACAAATATTGTATGAACCCACTGATATGAACCAATTAGAATAAGCAAACTCACAGAGTCAGCATCTAGAATATTATTTACCAGGGAATAGATACCCACAACGTGGATGAACCTTGAAGACATCATGTTGAGTGAAATAAGCCCAAACAAAGGACAAATATTGTATGATCTCATTGATATGAAAAACTTAGAATAAGAAAACTCTACTATACTTATACTTAGAATCTAGAATACAGGTTACTAGGGGACAGGGTGGGAGTACGGAATAGGGATGATGGAAGAGTTTTGATAATGGATGGTGGTGATGGTAGCACAACATTGTGGATTGAATTAACAGCACTGAATTATATATTTGAATGTGGTAAAAGGGGGAAATTTCAGGTTGTATATATTTTATAAGAATAAAAATTAACATCAACAACAGCAACATAGGACACTATTGTAAATGATGGACAATAGTTAGTCCAATTATAAAAATGACCTTTCATGAATAACAAATGTACCACACTAGGTGTTAATAACAGGGTGGTATATGGGAACTCTGTATTTTATGCATGATTTTTCTGTAAACCACAATTTCTCTATTTTAAAAAAATCCCTACGACTATGCAACATAACAGTGAAACCTAAGGTAAAGATAAAAATAAAAAGCCTAAGCCAAAAAAACTAAATGAGACAAAGACAAATAGCAAAGGATTCCAAACTTTAATAAATAGCATAGGAAATTTTTAGTAAGTCATTCTTATGTTGTCAAACTATTCAGTAGAGTATATTAGTGGATATTTAAATGTATAATAACATCCAGCACTTGTTTATATCAGGTAAGGAGTCTAGCTCTGATTTTATTTAATGACCCATCACCAACACCCCTAATCTAACTGAATGTTCTTTTTCACATGATAGAAATTAGAGCATTGTAAAAATAGAAGGGAGACTGTTTGGGGAAATGTTATTATTTTTAAATTTTGGGACTGGCCTTGCAGGCATATGTACATTGTGATGTTTATATTTTAATGATAAATTAGTCTTAAAATACATTACAACCACTACTTTTATTAAGTAAAAGTATCCCTAAAAAATGTGTATCTCTTAAATGTAAATTATATTTTATGTTTTCAGGGGGTTATTTTTATAATCAATATAGTTTTTAAACGTTTTGAAAGTAAATGTTTAAATTACATTTTATATTTGCTTTAAATGGAGAATATTTTATTTAACTGTTTATTTTTATTTAAATTGAATCATATAAATTGTTCCAATGAAAACTATTGCCATGATCTTTTCTTGTGGAGATCCTAAAAAATCAGGTACGCTAAAAATATGTTTTCTCATGGGAATTTTGGGTTGTTTTTTTTTTTCTGGATAAGATTGAAAGAATATTTTACTTTCCTTGGAAAAGCACAATTGAATGGGATTTTAGGTTTTAGAGTTTGAGGAAAAGTAAAAAAATTCAGTTGCTTTTTCCAAATTAGGTACTGATTTTAAAAAAAATAATGCTGATTTTCCTATGGAGCTTTAACTTAATCCTATGCTATTATTTTTATATAGTAATTTAAAACTGGTTTAATGAACTTTAAGAGGAAAGGAAACTAAACACTTGCAATTTTTTTACCATGAATTTTCCCTCCATTAGCATCTTTTCAACTTATTTTAAAATAATTTTATTGATCATCCAGAAAACTTACTAAGCTTTTCCTTTGAAGCTATTTTTTTTAAGACTTGAAAGAATTATTTCTTTTTCTATTAAATGGTCTTTTCCCTCTCTCCCCACACCCCACTTCCTTTTCAATTCTAAACAAGTCCTTTCAAGCTCTTCTCACATTTGCCACCTCATTCATTTGTTGTCCCCTTGTAATTTCCAGGTGCTTGGTTTCTTGGGTTGCATATGTTATACAAAGCTGAACTCGCATATAATTAAATATTTAATGCAGTACTTTCAGAGGGACAGGATTATAAATTTTGTGCATAATTCGAGGAAAGGTCATTTCATTATTTTAAATCAGAAATAGTTGTAGTGGTGATACATATTTTTTGAAAATTCCAGTAAAACAATATTCTTTCCTGCCTGTTGATTTGACTTTGAAAAAAAAATCCATGGTTTTAGCAACTATCTAAGTTACAATAGAAGACTCAATTACACCAGGTGGTATTGGCTGATTTATTTAATAATGTAATAAAGATGCCAACCATGACAGAATTGGGTAGTTTAGAAATAAGGCAAAATGCCATTTCTTCCACAAAGTTGGCTAATAAAAATATTGCTTACAGTGTGATGAGGCCTGTCAAGTAAATTTATGGTATGCAAAATTCATAAGCTCTCAGGTATTTCTTTGGAGTTTGGCAGCACCACAGCCTGTAGTGTGCTCTCTGTTTATGTAAGGAATAAACAAATTGAATGGAGGGTGAACTGACTAGTAAGCAACCCACCTTACAACTGATTAGTTGAAAATATTTCATGCTTTATATTCACCTTTTATCTAGAAGATTCTACTTTGGAGTGTTCTATATTTCAAATTCAATTTTTACATTCACTCACAAGTTTCTCTGGTCCCAAAATTCAAAGAGATTCTGTTGCAGAGGAAATTAGAGGCTGTGATTCAGAATTCAGTGAGTATAGTCCCTACAGAAACTTGGCAGAGGATAGAATCAGTTCTTGGGATGCCAGATTTAGTGGCCCAGGGCCAGATGCTAATTTTGAATGCATGGCACACATCACTTTGCGTCTCGAATAAGCCATGTCTGTGAGTTCCATGCAAGCCTAGCAACAGATTTTATGCAATACATGCATTAGTGTTCAGGGTATCATAGATTTAATTCTGGCTTTAAACATGTGACAGGAATTCCTTCTACATTATAAATTACACTTCTTTGGAAAAGAAAATGAATAAGGAATGTTAATTGACTCATTTGTGTCCATGATTCCTAATTATAAATTTTAAAGTCAATTTCAGTGAATTCTTACAAAGGCCTATTCAGGATGAAAAACCTAACCTTACTGAAATGTAAAAGGTAAGGTAGTGTAAGAATATTATTTTTCCTCCTTTATTTACTTGCTTCTTTACTACATATTAGATATAAATGTATTCATGAAATTGCATTTGTTTGTTAAGCTAATTTGGAAGTCTTAGAAAAGACTAATGAAAACTATGGAACAAAGAAAACTAACTGTCAATGTATAAAACTGGATTAAAAAGTTTTATTTGATTAACAATATTTGTGTGTTATTTGAATCATACTGCTATTTATCACCTGGTACCTTACTAGAATCATTTCTTGCTTTCTGCCTTGGGAAAATAAAGTTTAATTTAGGTTTTAGCAGCATGTAAGCTTGCAGAAACACTACCCTTTCTATAGAAGTACCTGTTCTTATTTGGAAGTCATACATACACATGCACACATATTTGCACATTTTAAGGGACTAATAGAGGTTTTAAAAATGGAAATTGGAGCCACTGAGTAATAGAGTGGATTGATGTGCTGTCTTAATGTACTGACCTTGAACTGTGCCAACTTGCTCAGTTTTCAGCCCAGATCAAAAAGATGAGGGTGAATCAGAGAGCTGGCCATGAGAGTGACAATAAAACATAGGATTCCTGTAAATCTATTGTCTGAGAGCTATACCCAAGAGTCTTCTATCTACATTGATAATTTTTAAAAAATTCAACCAAGCCCTGACCTTTTGTTCAGAGAAAAAAAAGACCATTAGTTGAATGATTGATTTTTGTGCTTAAATTCTTTTTTACTCCACAGCATTTTTTTCCCCTTCTGTATTCCTTTTTAGTGTATTTTATGCAACACTGAGTATTTAGTCACCATTGGATACTTAAAAGAGAAAGGAAAGTAAAAGGCAAGGATAAAATTAGAAACTCTTGTTGAATTGTTGGCTTTCATTCCAGCCAATCTTCTGAGTCGGAAATAATGCTGCTTTTCTTGGAATTAAGGCGGGGGGGGGCAGGTTCATTGTGAATTATATCGTTGTTTTATAGCATTCTTGCATCAGCCTAAGGGAAACACAAATTGAAGCACAAGAAACTTTTGGAGCCCTGTATAGAAAAATCTCGTTTTCGTCCAACCCTGGTTTGACGTTGAATGAATCTCATTTAAATTGTGGGCAACATGGTCATATATATTGGAGAGGAGATTAGGAAGGCCTGACATGTCTTAATTTATTTATTCTACCAGTGAAATGCTAGCCACCTCCTGTTTTTATTATACCAATTTAATGCCAGCCATTTCCTGTTTTCATTAGACCATTGTAATGCTACCTCCTACTGTTCTCATTAGTGCAGGACTGTGTAATGGCAGCCACCTCATGTTTTCATTATACCAGAGCTGTGTGGTGCCAGCTGCCACTTGTTTAACTTTACTGAGAAGCATTTGACCATGGGTTACATACTTTCTACCAGCTGGCCAGCCACAAACCAGGTAAAGGCTGCCAGGGTTTTGGTAACATTGTGGTGCTTAGGTGACTTATTGGCGATTAATGAAAGGAATATAGTTGATCTGAATGGCTGGGAAACCTCAACAAGCTAACAAATTAAGTAAATCCTTGAACTAGTTTGTTGGCTGTGTTTTGTTTTAGAATAATTTGCCTAACATCTTCAAAAAGATCTTGAAGTCATGTATTGTGTTTATGTGTGGACAGATCTATATTACTGAAAAGAGACCATTTCAATATTAGCTAATGTTCGCTGAGAACTTACTATGTGTCCAAAATGGGTCCAAGCTTTTCATGTATTACCTCATTTGTTGTTTACAGCTATCTTAAGAGTTCGTTACTCTAATCATTTTCATTGTACAGATGAAGAAACTGAAGCACACAGTAGTTATATAATGTACGCTGGAAAATTTTTCTGTAAAGTGAAAGATAGTAAATATTGTTGGCTTCTCAGGCCACATTGGTTTCGTCCTAACTATTCAATTCTGCCCTTGTCTTCAAAAACAGCCATAGACAATAAAAGGGTGTGGCTGGGTTCCAATAAATCTCTATTTACAATAATAGGCAGCTGGCTGGATTTGGTCCACAAGCCATAGTTTGCCCATTCCTGATATAGTGCCATATAGTTACGGAAAGGAGGGTGGGAGCTATGATTTGAACTGAGGTGGTTCAACTAACAGAGTCCATGATTTTATTTACCATGTCTACTTCCCCTCTGTAACTTCTTATCAGGAAATATGTCCAATTCCATTCATTTGGGAACGCTTATTGTGCAATGGTAAAAGTTTTCACACAGAAAAATTACTCTCCTTAATTATGTGCTTTTTACGTTTTTTCTGTATCATTCTTTACATTTTTTGTTTTGTCCCTAATGAAGCATCTAAGAATTCTTTTGAATAACAAACAGCATAAATGTGAGAATTATTACTGAAAAAAAAAAACAAGAATTCTTTGTCTATGGATTTAAGAAAAACCTAAATTTGTTTTGTCCTAACATTTCCTTTTTTTATGGAATAAAATTTGTCACCCTCAGATTGTTGTATTATTACCTTTACTGAATAGGGTAATTGACAGATGTGTAAAAGTTTGTTGAAATGATTAAAAGCTGTTGAGAATCGTAACCTGTCAGTGTTCCCTGGGAAACAAAGTCCTATCCATCTGCTAGAGGACTCTCTGAATGACTGTAATGAGTCACCTTTAAAATGGCAGCTGTCACCCTTGGATATGAACCTTGAAGCAGGGGAAAAAATTATGATGATGCGTGTGCTTCAGCAAAAAGGGAAAAAGTATCCCCAAATTTCATGCTCTTAATCACAGAATGAGGTCAGAAAGCAATGTCTTATTATATTAGGCTGTGATCTCTAGTTTGAACCCAGTCTGTTTGAAGCCAATATAAGTCAGGTAGGCAAGTGTGATGGTAAGGTGAGACATTCTCTGTCTGCATGTAACCTTTCACTTGTCTTTGACATTTCTCAAGATAATTAAACCCTCAAAATGAACTCAGTATGGCTTAGCAGCACCAATGTAAGTTACCTGTACTGAACTGCAACAGTAAGGTGACAGGGAAGATTGAAATGGAAAGCAGGTTACAAAGCAAGGTGATTTTTCTTGGCTGCCATGTTCAGTGCTGCCAAGTGGGGATGGGTGGGTGAGATGTTGCTAATATTCCTTCTCTTCTTTGGCTGTTTCTATTTTCTCTCTTAGTTTTGGTGTTCTGTCTAAAATAGGGCAGGTGGAGTCTTAACAGTTGCTGTGAAATAAAATGCAAATTCCTCTATGCAAATCGACTACTAGGAAGTAAATTAGCTTGAACAGTAGTGGCATATCAGCAATTACGTTGTTGTTTTTTTGTGTTTTTTTGTTTTTGTTTTTTTTTTTTTTTAATATAGGGAGATGCCAGCATAAATAAAATCCAACAAGGTTATGTGTATACTGGGGCAGTTACTTAGTCTTCTCTGGAAGAAACAACCCCAAGGCTGAGGCTGTGGTTTTCTAATTCGGCATATTCTTCTGCCTCTTGAGTGCTTTTCAAAATGTTCTTGGTCTCTTGGTAACACTGATATTCACTACAGTGTATAGTAACTTTACTTTTTAACACACTAAATGTAATATTTAGCCAAATTACACCAAATAAAATCTCAAATGTAGATTGGTTATGCTAATTACTGTTTGTATTAATTAGCCTGTCAATGTGCAGACTTTCAACTTTACCACGGAGTTCCTGTCACCCTTTTAACACATTATCATTATTATTTTTAAACCAGAGTCATTTCAAGTTCAAATTCATAAAATGTGCATTGGAACCACCCACCTTGCATTACAGATGGATAAAACAGAACACGCGTCAGGAGAAATAAAACTTTTAAGAAACCATTTGCACTCACCTTCCCCTCACCTCATTTAGAAAGGCAATCTGACATCTTTTGGCATCCCCAAAAAACTTCGAAAGAACTAAAAACAATATGCATCATTGGAAGATGCCTAAGGGATCAGTAGAGACATTCAATCCACAGCAACCAGGCAGACTTAGCTGCTGCTTGAAACTTGCATTCCTGGATATGTCACATCTGCATCATTATCGCCTTCCTAGTATCTGCCCCCAAAAAGCTCCTGATGTCATGGTGGAGACAGATTCTGCACAAACGTTGAAATCAAGGTCACTTGAGGCTAGGGCATAAATTGGTCATGCTAATTGGCCTCTGTGATAACAGAGGACCAGACACTGGAGATAATCCCTAAGGAAGATTCTTTTTCCTCTCTATGTCTGGGAAATCTGCTTTCCCTCTCTTCCTTAGGTAATCTGCTTTAGACTCTATGAGAAAGAATAAAGACAATAGCCATCCCAAACAACAGACTTCCCTTATTCCATGGAGATTCTACTAATGTTTGTGGTATTGGTTTTGGCTAGAGCCTGAGATAATGCAGGAAGACACTGGCCCTGCCTATCTCCAGAGCAAAGTATAACCACAAGGAGTTGGGAATAGGTCCTTAATGCTAAGTAATTTAGAAAACTTTCCAGGAATTCTTTCAAATTCTGGAAGAAAACATGTCAGTGCATTTACTATTCAATAGCTGTTATCCAAAACTCCATGTTGATGACTCCTCTTTTCTTAACCACATCCTTTACCTTATATCCTTTCTCTTTCAGCCTCAACATCAGCACTATTGGCAGTTTTAGCCAGGATAAATCTTTGTTGTGCTGGCTGTCCTGTACAATGTGTGATGTTTGGCAGCATCCCTGGCTTCTACCCACTAGGTGCCAGTGGCGACACTTGCTCACCCCACCATCACAACCGATCTTGTTTCAAGACAATTTCAAATGTCCCTGTGAGGCATATTGACCCCAGTTGAGACCACTGATCTAAGGTCATTATGCCCTGAGTGCTTAAGTAATCAATAACTACAAGACCTTGTACTGACATGCATAGAATATTACAGAAGCACTAAGAGAGGACACCTATATCAGTCGGGGAAGTATTGGACGGTGGGTAAAGACAGTCCATTTTTAGGAATAGAATTATTATGCCTAATATAATTCATACAGCAGATTCCAGGAGATGTAGAGAATTTGGGAATTTCAAAAAGCCAGTTTTTCAGGGAAGAAAATAGCCCATGCCCTTGATCTTCACCTTTCTCTTCTGTTCTCTCTTTGCCTCCCAAAACTTCAAATATGATTACAGATTTCAAAGGAAGAATTATTTCTGGGAAGCTGGAAACACACACATAAATACTCTGCTAAGGGCTTGAAGCTGAGAATTGCAAGATTCAGCAAAGTTGGCATTGCCTCTAGATAGTTGGACTCAACCCAAGAACAAGGTGCTATTAGGCAGCATCTTATAAAGAATGGATCACCAGGCAGCAGCAAGCTGTCTTAGTGTTATTTTCCTGAATTCACATTCAGCTTGGCAAGACTTCAGCAGAGCTCTCCAAGCTAGGGAGCTGAATTCAGGTGTCCTCATGTCTCTCCTTCCTTGGAATAGGCATTCATGTAGCATTTCCTAAAGCCAGTAATCGGTATAATCCCCTACTTGACCCAATGCACCTTCCCAACCCTTTCTAACTTTTGAATCAGAAAACATCCTGGCTTCATTTAAATGTCTTTGTCCATGCTGGCTTTTCTTCCAGAATGCATTTCCTGTACATTTCTGCTGCCAAAATTCCATCCCACCTAAAATGCTCCATTCAATTGCTGCCTTCTCCAAGAAGCTGTTACTTATTCCCTCCCCCATCCCTTATTTCCTCAACTGAAAGTACTCATGCTCTCTCTTTCGCTTTCTCTCTGTCTCTCTTTTAATTTGCCCACAACAACTTGAAATTATCATAGTAACAATCTAAAATTATGTTTGTACAATTTGTGTATTTGTATAAATATCTTTATTTCCTCCATATTTTAAATTCTATAGGAGAAAGATTGCATGTTATCTGCATGTCCCATTGTGTCCAAAAACACAATAGAGGGGGGCGGATGTGGCTCAAATGGTTGGGTGTCCGTCTGCCATATGGAGGGACCTGGGTTCGATCCCTGGGACCTCCCGGTAAAATAAAAAATATATATATAGAAGGTGCATGGGCTGCCAGGCTCTGTGTGCCAGTGGGCCGCCAGGCCCTGGGAGCCATGCAGCAAGATGATGACGTAACAGGAAAGAGATGCAGGGGAGAGACAAGACAAGATGTTCTGAAAGCTCTGAAAACCAGGAACCGAGGTGGCGCAGGTGGCAGTACACCTCTCTCCTACATCAGAGGTCTTCAGGATCGAATCCTGGTGAAGACTGGAGGATGTGGATGAGAAGAGATGGCAGGAAACAGACACAGAGAATTGCCCAGCAAATGGACACAAAACAGCAAATGGGGAAGGGGATGTTTAAAATGGATAAAGTAAATAAATAAATCTTAAAAAAAAAAAACACACAATAGATGCTCCTTAAATTAGTACTGAATTGAATTGAGATGTCACATCCTCAGGAAGGGATGGCACCAGAGAAGTCACATTTGGCCCATTCATTTATTTCCTTTTTCCTCTGGATTATATACACAGTGTAAATTTTAGTAGTTGTCCCAAATGAAAGAAATGATGAAGTATGTTTAATAGTTATATTTTAGAGGTGTTTTAGAAGGAAAAGCAGATTAAGAAATCATAAGCAGTTGAAATACAGGGGCTTCTTTGGGAGTTGGAGGTTGTCCTGAGTACTGTTGTGGCAATGGATGTAGGCCATTTTAAATCAGCACACACCACTCAGAACTGAGTGGGAGAGAGTGTGGTCTACAGTGTGAACTGTGGTCTATGGTTGGTGGCAAGGCTCCAGGATGTGTAAGTTCATTGAGGTTGGTGGGCCACACTGTGGGAGATGTTTGTGTGGGATGTGGTGGGAGGTGTGGGAGGTGGGCAACATGGGAATCCCAGTGGGTTCCGTGTAATATTTTAGGTAATCTAAGCACCTCTTAAAATATATGTATATATATATATATAAATAACATTTTTGTAAGCAAATACACATATATGCATATATATTTATATATCATTTTACAAATGTTTGTATGTATTGTGAGAATTTTGATTTTTACCCATAATAAAAAAATAATAATAATAATAAAAAAAATAAAATAAAAAAAAAGAAATCATAAGCATTTAATCTCAGAGATAAGGGTCTTCTCTTATCTTCATTTTAAGCCAAACACATCACATGATGGTATCTTAAAATGAGGGCTTCTTAATATATAGGGATTGATGATGACATAGTTAAGATGATTAACTTTCTATTACATTTTTTAAATCTTCTAATGAAGTAGCTAGGCCTTCCCTCATAAAAGTTGTATCTGATTCCTTGTCCTAGCCTATTTATCACTTTATATCCCCCTTGTTACATTTTATTATGCATTTTGCCAATTTTAACACTCCATGTAGGTTACATCTGAAATTATTGTTAGTTTTCCTAAAAATTAATAAAAGCACTCTGGAAAATTTCCACCTGATGTAATTATCGGGTAAGCCATCATTACCTCCATTACTCCACGATCTATAAACATGTGGACATATGGAGGCTGTTACAATGGAGAAACAGATGAGAAAGGCCATGTAATATTGAGCTGTTATTGAGAGAAAATTATGCAATGAATAAAGATAAAAATAAGAGACTAGTCACATGGGAGACAGTAGGTAAAATCGCATAAATTTTTAATTAATACCATGAAAAAGAGATATAGAAAGAAATCTACTTTTAAAAGGAAATAACAAAATAAAAGTTCAAAAATATTATCTCAAAGTAAGTTTTTAGATTGAAGACTGTCTTTCAACTGCAGTGTTAAGGGTGGCTAATATGAAAGTATGCTTTCATACTGCTAAAGAAGTGGTACTGTGTTATTAAGTAGATCAATAAACAAAATGAATGACTATCACATCCTATCTATTTGAATTTAGATTTCCAAAATATAATATAAATAATTTATTTTAAAGGAATATTAAAATTTATTTCTGGACCTCTTGAGAATGAGGATGGGTTTTCTTTAAGTAATAGGGAGATATATTAACCAATATTTTAGTAAGTTAAATTCAGGGAGAGCCAAACAAACTTCCTTTTGATTAACCTTGAAAATGACTTTGATAGCAATTGCCTTCTCTTCTTTTCATCTGATCACTGAGGAAACCAATGATATATTGTTTGATCCAATGTGGATAAGGTAAATTGAAAATTAAAAAACGTAACTTATCTATTAGTGCTCTTGCTACTGCTTAAATTCCACTCTCCCTTTTTTTTATGTGCCACTGGCTTTTGAAATTTTTAAGACTCTCCTGCCTTTACATGTGGACATTTTAATCATCTCTTCAACATTGCTGGGATTTATGAAATCATTTCTAACAAGCCAATTTGTATTCCTATCAGTGCAGTATACGCAAAAAGTCATGATATAAAGGAATTTAATAAATGCGATGATTATTTCTAGATAACAAGATATCAAGTCCACCAAAAAACTTTGATGTCTCATAATATTCTTTTAGAGACCATACCACCACTATCGTGAAACTTTTTCAGTGGAAAATTGAGGCTAAAATTAAAAGACACAATTCTTATATTTTCGTTTTCTTGCAGACTACGAGTTCTGCTTTCTTCTTTTCAAATTATTTAATACCCAGTCATAAACATTAACTCAAAGACAATCTAAAGTATATGGTGTGACTCCCAATTTAAAAGGGGAATGATTTTTGTTTTTCTTTCTTTCTTTTTTTGCAAGTCATAGATTTAAAATTCTAGAGAGGCAAAATGCTAGAAATGGCAAGGTTGCTAAATTTACACAATGTGGAACAAGCACAGAATGTGGACTTTTAGTTAAAGACTGGGTTTAAGGTGTCCTACTAGTTGACTTTGGATAAGTCCTGTTGTTTCTCTGGGCTTCAGTTTCTTTCAATCTGTAATGTCTTGTATATTTGTGAAAGTGCCCTGTGAGTTGGAAAGTTTTCTACAAGCAGAATTGATCAGTATTAACGTTGGTTTGTGAAGTTCTTCTGTCAGTTGTCCAGACTGACACTGTAAATCCTTAGAGAAGTATGCATAATTTTCATGTCAGAAGCACTGAATAGCAATTTTTAAAAATATATATAATTATAATGTATATAAGATGTACAAAAAGAGGGTTAATATTTGAATCTGTTTTTCTCCAATATTTGAAAAATATTATAAAATAATTTGACTTAACTTCAGGAAACTGGAATTTCTAAATATAAATTATAATCAAAATTTATTTTATTAGAATTTTATAAAAAGCATGATGCATATAAGTAAGGGGAATGGAGAACAAGTTGTTCCTCTAATAAGTAAATGTTTAGTTTGTAAGACAAACAATACAATATCTATCTTGAGCTAATTCACAATTTGTAAAAGCTAACAGAAATCTGCCCTCTCTTAATCCTTGTATGTAAAATACTTATTGTCATTTAAAATAGTTTGACAAAAACCAAATGAAATTTCAATAAATCATTAAGAAATATTAAAAGGGAGAACATTAAAAGAAACTGTCTCCCCCCTTTAAAAATACTGAGAACTTAATCTATATTGTAGAATGACTTATCCAGAATTATTAGTGTCTAAAATGAACAGAAAATGATATATTTCCTTGGTGAACCATGTGCAACCATCTTCAAAAGGATGTAATAGAGAGCTTGAATATGGTCCATTAACTTGCTGATCTATTTCTGTGCACTGTATTGATGCCATAGTGACCTTTAAGAATTCATTCTCTTCATATTTTACAAAGAAATATTCATTACTGTCAAATAATTGTATCTTGTGGGCATACCTTCTTTAAAAATCATAATTTGGTGGACTTTAATATTTCTTTGACATGGTGTGAGCCTGTAGCATATGTTCCATTCATGACTTCCTCTTAATTGCAGTGTGTCCAATTAGGGATCTCATTTTGACTGACTCAGTACTCCCTCATAGCTAGTCAGATGATTCTCAATTCAAAGGAGACCATGGACAGGTATGTCAATTAACAGCTCACGCTACGCTCACACTTGGAAGCAGTGAATGGGATGGTAGGCAAATGTCTTTTGCGTTTCTTAAAAGTGAAAATGAAGTAATCTCCGTTATGAAAAGGTAATAGTATCAAGGCAACATAAAGTCGATTCTATATTATTGTACATCTCTTTGTCTTGAGTGGCACCTAGGCACAAACTCTGAGGTCAGCGTGCACTTGGTTTAGTTCTTCTTTGTGCCTTTGATTGCACCCGACAACTAAATGGTGCTCAATGAGGAAAAACAAGCAAGTCAGCAAATAAATTAGCAAAAGAATGAATAAATAAGTCATTTATTTTACCCCAATAAGTCTATCTCATAAAGATATTCTTAAATCAGGGAATGCAATGCACCCTTCTCAATACTGGTTTGCTGTTAGAAAAAAATAAAGTTAAAAAAAAAACTTAACAGGAGAATAGTATGTTGGTTGGAATTTAGCAGATGTCACACACCACTGAAAGCAAGAGCAGAAATTTGGGATGTGTGGCATAAGGAAAACTGCAATCAACCAAATCCAAATAACAATGGGTAATCTGTATTAGAACTTACCTATTTGTCTGTCCCACCAGACTGTGACCCAGGTATTGTCCTTGTTTATTGTTTATTCCTGGGGCATTTACAGTGCAAATGCTTATTGAAGTTCAATAGATGCTTATTGAATGAGTAGAAAGAGAGGCTTAATATTTTTAAATGCCATGATAAACAATGTGCTTACTTTAAAATGCCACTTATAAATATGTGCTCTTGCCAGACATGTAAAATTGTGAGAGGGATTATACACAGACTTTTCTGAAGTCCTCTGGGATCTTGCACCAAATGATCTTCAACCCAATTCGTAAATATAAAAAGGCCTGAGTCATATTAGGCTTTGACCCCATGGTAATTATTTGACCATTCTTACTAGCAAACAGATAACTAGCACAAACAGTCATGAATACACAGCTGGTTTTCCAAAATAATTGTGACCAGCGTCCCAGTTTCGTTTGCACTGTGTAATACAGCACTTGTGTATGAATGAATTCAAGGGAAGGCAACACCACTATTAGTAATAGCTTTTTATTCGGAGTCCTCATTTTCCAGATAGGTCACATTAAACACGGCCATTAAACAATAGCGTTGAGATAGATCCATACAATGTATGCTGCTTTTGTTGTCCTTGTTCACCAATCACTTGGTGCCACTAAGAACCTTATGGAGTGATGGGCTGATAAATGGGAGTAGCCAACCTGCGAGAAACACCAGGGCCAGGAAAGTCAGACTTTAGTCAGGTCTCATTCAATTATGTTTCAAATCGACACATCTTGATAGCCAAAACTCTCATTTGAATTACTGCTCTGATAAATTCTGTCTGCTGTCAAAAGAATATAATTAGACAATAATGGGTGGGCATATATTATGCCAGACCTCAGTTTACTTGTTGACCTCAGCAACTTCTACTCCATTAGGCAACAAACAGCTTTTAACCTGGTTCTAATAAAGCATACGGCTCTATTACTACATGATTTTTTATGATGCCATTTTTTAAACTGAGCAGTGTCTAGTTCCTTTAAAGGGAAGGCATGTTTTACAAGGTATCTCAGCTAACAGAGGAAAACAAAACAAGTCAATTTCCCAACCAGGAATTCAATTCACTTATGGAGTAGTGAGAAAATCTTTGTATATTGCCTGCAATAAGGAAACGTATGTCAGATTAAGAAATAATATGAAAACATTCTTTGAAATTGCATGATATGTATCTTTAATGGGTACTTTGGTATAGGTATAACTAACACTGATTCTCACTACTTCAACTTTTTATTAAAGATTTTTCTTCACTAACATTTCATTAAAAGATTATTTTGTTATTATTATTATTTTTTTTAAGAGTTCCTCAGTAAACAATTCTTAGGACTTTGGGTTTCTGACTAAAATTCCCATAAATTGATTCTTTTTTGTGTGTGCTTGACCTCAGTTATTTGAGACAAGGTATTATTAAATTATTCATTTTGAATGTGAGGAGTTTTTTGGAGGGTGGCATTTGCAGAATCTGATTTAAGACAAATTTTTCATATTCTAAATAATGCTGGAACCCCTTCAGATCACACTGTTTGATCATGCATCACCCACTAGGGCAAATTGCTCTCTAAAGGCGTGATTTTGGCATCTCATAAGGCTCCCTTGGAAGCCAAGCACCAGAGGTCTGTGGTAAAGGCAGTTGCCAGACAAATGAATAAAAGCGAGATTCCAATTCAACTATAAAAGCTTGGAGTCCTGACTGCTGAATTCCTCCATCTTGGAAATGAATAATCACTACTAAATACAGATAATGTGTTAAACAGCTAACGCTAGTAAATCACTGGTGACAGAGAGCCTAAAGGTAAATCCCTCACATGTTGGCACAACCAATTCTTAAAATCTTATGTGTTTTTTTTTTTTTAATGTCATCAGACACACATAGTAAATTGAACAACTGGTTACTCAGAGTTAAGAGTGTTTTTAAAATGAACCCTACTGTCTTAGTTGATTTCATTTACATACTGCTTTAGATTTTACTAAGCTGCTGTGTAGTAAGAGAGAGGCAACACTTGGTAAGACTAAATGGAAATCAGTTTTCCATCAAATTTCAGCTATCAAACTAAACCAACCTGTAGTCTCCTGGCAAAAATAACAACATATAACAGAGACAAAACATTTCAGATACATAAATTGTCCAAAATATAGAGTCAATTAGGTTTCACGCATACAAGATCCCTTCTTTTCTAATTTAAACATTTATGAATAATAAAAACCAAGAGTAGAGCTTTGGAAAAGCTGTTACTAGGAACCAAATACAGTTCTCAAGAGAATAAGGCTGATGGGAGTTGTCCCCTCTTTCTTCTC
This sequence comes from Tolypeutes matacus, assembly GCA_026826555.1. Taxonomy (NCBI): domain Eukaryota; kingdom Metazoa; phylum Chordata; class Mammalia; order Cingulata; family Chlamyphoridae; genus Tolypeutes; species Tolypeutes matacus. Next base: position 49,829,473 of record JAKSZT010054334.1, read on the forward strand.
GAAGCAGTTTTGCAAACGAGGTACAGTCTAAAATCTTGACTGCATTTGATGGAAGTATTTTCAGTCGAATTTTTTGAAGTTTGAAGAGATAAATCTTAATTCAGTTCAATGTTTGCTTTTGCTTTTTTTTTTTTTTTTTTTTAATATAAGTATTTTAATGACATTTATGCTGTTTCTGCACTGGCTTGGTGGCCAGAAAAGAAGGCACAGAATTCTCCACCAGTTTGCAAATAATGCATTTTTCTGATCCAGTGCACAAACAGCCTTTATTTAACTCAGCACCACATTTTCTAAGGTATGGACTTGAAACTGTCGTGAAGCTGTAAAATGCCAAAAATTTTAAATGCTGAAGGAAAATGTCAATCAAGGCATTTTCCCATCTGCTGCTTCTTCTGCAAGTGCTAATTTTATTTTTCCCAATTCCTGAAATTTGAGGTTTCCTCTCTTCATATGGAAGTAAGTTCCAAACTTGCTAAATGTCACAAGAAAAGGTGCAACCAAATGAAGGAAAATAAAGTATATTGTTCTTGAAGGATGGCAATAAAAAGAGGAGAAGAGCATTGAAAAAAAGGAAAAGCAATTTTGTTACGACCCAAACCTCTACTGAAAAACACTACACAATGCAAATAACCAGGGCTGGTACCACACATTCATTAGAGTATTTTTCATGTTTTTTGAAACAGAATGGGAACATACATCTTGAACCACTTAAGATACTTCTGGGAATTGATCAAGGGTATGATATCTACATAGACAGAAGCTGTGTGTGTTATTGAAAAAAACAGGAGGAAGTTTCAGGTATTGGTACAAATGTAATTGTTGTGATTTAGCATGACTTTAATAAAAACTTCTACAAGGACTTGCACATAACCATGACTGACGGATGTACTTTTTGACCTTTCAGTTAGCTCCATCAGCTCACTCAAACACATTTTGAACAGATTATGTACTGTAGTACTTAGTAGACTATACATTAAACAAGAGACTTTGCTCTGAGGCGCTGCTTCCCACACTCCATGGGGAAAAGGAAGCAGAAAAAAACAAAACTCATAGAGTTCGACAGCTACTGAGGCAACACTTGCCATTTACAATATAAGCCCAAATATTTTTGCAACACAACTATATATTAATTTAATAAAATACACAATATAGCTCTTATACACTCAACAATTTGGCTCATATGCACTGAATCTGCAATAAATCAATAAAAATATGTCATTTGATGTAAACACATTGAATCTTCTTACATTTGCACATTTAAATGGTCATGTGATTTGTGTATGTCTGAGACATTTTCACTTTCCTGAGCTATTTTAGTGTCCACAAATTAATGAAACATATTAATCATGTTAATTTTCTCTGAATATTACCATGCAATGGTAAGTACGTTTCAGAATTTTTCTATGTCCAGTTTAAAATGTATACCTTATAATTTATATCTTTGTTGGACACTAAAATGCTAATTGGCTTTTTAAATCTTGAAAACTTCTTCTCTCTTAATGAAGTGAATTAGTCTATGTGTGTGCAGGACAAAATGGGACTATATCTTTTTTACATTTAACTTTTATACGACATGAGATGTCTTACAAATAACCAAGATTTTTTTTTTTTTTTTTTTTTTTTTTGACTAATGACATGGAATGTTTTCAGTGTTTCTATGTGTGGCAGGTAACTTTATACAGAAATGTTTACCACAAATATGTGTTAATGTTTGGTGTAGCTTGGACTACTGCAAGGTCTTTTCGGGACTTTCAGTAGAAGCCTGTGATGACTGCTAGAAATCCACCACAGATCACAAATTCTGACCCTGCTTTGAATGGGGTTTATAGGTAAACAGTTAAGTTAGCATCAGTCACGGAGGACAGTCTTAGAGTGATCAGAAATACTTCCATTCTCACACTGCATACCTTCCTAACAGATTGTCAAAAGGTAACTTGCCTCCTCAGTCTTTTTCTTCTTTCCTTTTTCTTCTCACTTAAAAAAAATTTTTTTTTCTTTTCTCTTTAAACATCATTAACGTTGTTTTAATATAAGTTTGGTCAAAACAAAACCATTGTTATCGCTGAAAAAGAAACAGCAGTGAAAAGAACATACTTGTGGGCACTTCAGATGTTCACTAAAAGCCTTAAAGCAGCACTGGTCTCTCTTCATCCCTGTAAAACCGGTTGTCACCGGGAGGGAAAATTTTAAATCAACCTAAGAGACGAGAAAATTCCAATGCCTTTCTGGTTTCACTTTCTCACAGCCACAGGGTCATTTCCTCGGCAGTCCTGCAAAAGCTTATCAATTTCTCTCACGACTTCCTCCGCATCCACCGACTCTCTGCCCAGATCCCTGCTCGGGTGGTCGAGCTGCTCTAGAACAGCGCCCATCTCACTGGAATCCCGGCTGGCTCTGGAATGCACATCTGCAAAGACCCTGGCCATCTGATCAGAGGCCATGAAGGAAGGGTCTCTTGGCTGCTTACTGGGCGACAGATACTGACTGTCAGTGGGCAAGTATTGGCTGCTTGCTTCGGCCAGGGCTCCTGATTTTGCTTCACAACCATCCAGAGAGCCTTTTGCTGAGGTGCAAGGCTCAATGCATGCCTTGGTGGGGCTGCTTGATGCTGAAGGGACCTCTTGGAGGAGAGGGCTCAGGGCACGTTTGGCTTTTAAATAAGGTTTAACATTGGCAATGAGAATAGTGTGCTCTCGCTTGTCTTTTCCAAATGTACAAAAAGTCTTTTTCCCAGTGGGATTCACAGTTTCGTAAGTTTCAGTCTCAACATTAGCTTCAACTGTGGGTACAAAGAGATTTGTGCGGTAATCTGCATTTTCAGCCTGATTGGCTGCAGGGAACTGTGGCATCCAACACCTGTCAGAATGACCAAGCACTCGGCATTCATCTGTGCAATTAACACACTCTTCTTGTTCTGCAAAAACAAAAGAGAGAACAGTATATCCAATCATTAGCGTTTCCTTTCAAATTTCTACAGAGGCTGCGATCTGCTCTCAGTGAGCTTGCTTGACCTCTGGTCTCTTAATTAAAAAGGAAAAGAAAACAATAATTAAAACATTTCAGGAGGGTTGCATAAACCTGCTGGTTTAGACAATGGTTTTATTTAAGTCTATTCTCTAGATATTAAGGAATTCCCGTAGCCCTGGAAGAAGTAAAAAGTGGCCATTGGAGAATCACTCTCAGCAGAATAGAGCATCACTGCAAACTAATCTCCTGGGGATATTGGTCAGCCTTTGTTCTGTGGAGCCCATCCTAGAAACAGTGAACTTCAAAAAGAATTGTCAAGATTAATTTCCAAAAGAAATAACAGGGCATAAAACTGGACTGCAAACTTTCAAAACAATTCCTAAGCTGATTTTTTTTTTCTTCACGTTTTAGCCCTATTTTGCTTGTAATTGTTATTTTGGTGCCAGTCGTGAAATAAAAGGGTTCCGTAGAACGCTTGATTTTCCTACTGAGAATAACAAATGGAATTTTCTATCAGAAGGTATCATGAATAAGCTTGTCAGAAAGTGCACATTCCTATTTTATTAGATATGCGTATGGATCATGTAATCAGTTTTCTTCACTTGTGCTCTTTGTTTTTGGTGGAAGTAGGTGAAAATGGATTTACTCAACGGATATAGTTCAGAATGAATGACAAATCATAATTTCCTATTTTAAATGATAGTGCTTTCTGTGAGAAATTCTACTTCTCTCCTTTGCCAATAGGCATATAAAGAATCTAAATAAAACATTCCTTAATGATCCCTATTTCAAAATGCTGTACAAGGAAATGTGAGAGAAAATTCCTTCATTATCACAACAGCTGCATACTCCCATAGACCCCCAATTTTTAAATCATAACTTCGAACTACATCTCTTTTCAGTTGTCCTTTTATCCACAAATGGTTGTTCCCCCTTTATATGTAATGATCCTTTTGATACCAAGGGACTTTTTCTTCAGGAGACGGTATTTACTATTTACCTCTATGTGATGGGAAGATTCCCTATGCATTTAGGAGCCCTGGGGATTGCCTTTTAATTGATGCTAGATGATTCCTACAAATTTATAGTGTCTTGTGCAGGGAAAAAAAGTCCACGTGAAAGATACTTAAATAGAAAGCAGCAAATTTAATAGCAGTGCTAAAAGTGTACAGTTTCTTTTCATAGCCATATATAAAATCTGGATTTATATTTAAAACACATATATTTCCTTATCCAAAACCCCACAAATTGTTTTAGCTCAAATGGTTTTATGATAAAATAATTTCCTACGAAACTATAGTTTTTTCCTTTTTTTTTTTAAGGACTCATCATGGTGTCTTGGCAGAAAAAAATGCTGTGGGACTTCATAGCATGTGTCATTCACACTTGTGAAATGCTAAAGTATTTAGGTAACTTGCCTCAATTTTAATCTTGTCATGATTTAAAAAATATACTTTCCTATGAGTAAATGAAATATGTTAAGTTTATTATGCAATCCAGGCAAGCATGTTGAAAGTCAGTCACAAACTGAGCTATGCAATCCACCGACTCAAATACTATCTACAACTTGCAAGCTTGTTAGTGAGAAAGATACAAAGAGCCGGAGCAGCATAGAAATTACGAATGTAAAATTTTCTAGGAAGCCCTCCTGTCTGGAGTTAAGAAACAGTGCTAAGAATTTTTTCTAATGTCAGAAAAGTCAGAAAAGTTTAATATCAGATATCTATTTACCTTATATACTCTGAATGGGACTCATAAATATTACCTCTAACTCAATCTGTGTGGTAAGTGTTGGAAAAAATAGTAATTACCATATCATTTACCCAAATTTATCCTTCAAAAGGCCAGTAGAAAACTTTACAATTTCACTTGGTAATACCTTTGCAACTTTTAGAGATTTTTTAAAAATTCGTTTACAACCCTGTACACTGTCTTTGAAATATGCTAACATAGTTTTATATTCCAATATTGACTGACCTTCCACTTCAGCTATTTGGATAGCTTCACATTGACTTGGTTCAATAGGAATTGAAGAAAAGAGGAAAAGAGAGAATAATATAGATGTATGAAAGTGTAAATCCACCTTGACTTTGAAACCACCAACATAAGATGATTGTTTGCATGTCACTGCTGAAAATCTGCGGCTTTTTTACCTGACTCTTTTATGTCACATCCTAGGAAACAAATTTTAAATATTGATTATGATATATTATAAGCTGCTCATTTTGCGATTAGACTACAATTTTGATGACAGCAGTTCACAAACAGTGGAGAAAATCGAATGGACACCATTGAATGAGCAGCAGAAACTGAGCACACAGTGAACTATCACTGCCAAAGGTCAAATGAGAATTCATGAAAGAGTGGCATAATTTTCAAAGTAATGTAAATAAATAGAAGAATAGCTAGGTACATAAAGGAGACACAGATAATACACAGTAGATGTCTAGCTATACCAAAAAAAAAAAAAAAAAAACAAATAAAATGAATAAATGGAAGAAAACCAAAAAGAGGGAAGAAGGAAAGCAAGGTAAAGGAAATAAGGGAGGAAAGGAAAGGCTGCCACACAAGCAAGGGTTTAAGAGAAAAGGAGTTATATTAGGAGAACGTCTGCCATGCAACTTCTATTTTTTTTTTAATCCCCTCAATAAGCTAAGTATATTAAAGAATAATAGTTTGGAGTATTTTCTCAATCCCTAGAGAGTCTAAGGAAGGTTGGTAACCAAACTGATTTCTGCATCTTTAGGAAAATGGATTCCAAAATAGATATTTGAATTGTGAGCTATAGAAATGAAAAAGAAGCAAATTATCTAGAACATACTGATTGCATAGATTAGACATTTGCATCAGAAAACAAGTCCAAAGACCCTGGACAGAAGGAAAAAAAAAAAAAAAAAAAACATCCAAGATTGACTTTTTGCTTTAGGAACAAGCTGGCATTATTAAGAAATTATTTTCCCTCATTTTTATCTATTTCACAATACAACAAGATCACTGTTTCACAAGATGCACCCCTTGCCAAGAAAGATGGCAAAATCCAGACTTGTGGATGAGATTATACTACAACAAAAAGACAATTCTGAAGGCCAACAACTGGAACTCTGGGCAGTTCTGCTTATAGGGAAAGTTTATACTTTACTCTTGGAACTTGTCCCTTCAGTGGCTACAGAACACGCAGTATTATGTTTACTATCTAGGAGCAGCCCTGCCTGGATATGGGAATGCAGGGTTTATATGTTTTTTTGTCTTCCGTGTTCAAGTGGGAGCAGGGTGTGTGCATGTCACTATGGAGTGGCTTGCTCTGAGTCCAGCTCCAAATATAATGTGTACATGTCAGCCTAAAATTCTGTAAATCTGTTAAGGTCCCAAATAACAAATGCATTTGTGAATTCTGATTTAAATAAATTTTCACATTCTTCAATTAATCTGAGGATTTATATAATGGTAAAATTTAGATGACATTTCTATTATAGACTGTTCTAAATGTATTACATAAAGTCATTTAAAGCTCACAACAATGTTATGAGATGAGAACTATTACCTCTATGTTATAGATGAAGAAACTGAGGCACAAAGTGATTACATGACTTGCCTAAGACTGACCACACAAACAGTACCTGAGGAAGCTAGGTTTTTTTTTAATATTTTATTTACTTATTTATCCCCCGCTTGCTGTTTGTGCTGGTTGTGTCCATTTGCTGTGTGTTTTTCTGTGTCTGCTTGTCTCCCTTTGTTGTGTCGTCTTGTTGCATCAGCTCACCACACCACGCGGTCTGGCTTGCCTTCACCAGGAGGCCCCGAGAATCGAACCCAGGGCCTCCCATATGGTAAACGGGAGCCCTATCAATAGAGCCACATCTGCTTCCAGGAAGCTAGCTTTGAACCCAAGCCATATACCGCACTATGCTATACTAATTCTCTGACAGATAAATATAAAGAATGTGTATGGTGATAATGCATACAGTAGAATGTAGCATGCCTTAACTTAAAAAAAAAAAAATCCTGTTTATCAAATGCCACCCTCTAGATTTGAGCTTAACTTCTTTGGGGAATAAGAGAAACAGAATCTATTGATATTGGTATTAAAAGCTAACCCATCTTTCCCTTCTCTTCTTCCCTTAACTTAAATGCTCACCCATGAAAATTTTATAAAATATTTTTGCTACAGTTCCTTCTCTCTCAACATGTAGGAAGTCACAATCACTAGTGATAAATCATAAGTGCTTGCCACAGCAAGAAACATCAAATCATTCCATCTTGCTTATATGTGGTTACAATTTTTCTCAAATAAAGAAATAAAATAGGATATTGTGCTTTTCTTTCCTTAGTAAACAACTCCACTGCCCTCTTAAACTTCTGTCACAGATACTGCTCTTAGATGCCCATGGTGCAAATATTAAAAAATAAGAGAAACGTGGCCCAAACCCTTGAATGACTCAACTAACTGAGGGAAGAATAAGCTAACCTAATTATCACAAGATTCTCAAACTTCTGATCATTGAAGGAACGATCTTCATGCTGTCCATGGGACAAAAATGTATCAATACTATGATGAAAAAAACAAAGCGGATTTGACATTTATGCTTCTTCCTCTATTTTTTTTTCTTAAACTCAAACAGCTTGTTTTTTCCTTTTTGCTTATAAAAGTAACATTTATTGTTTAATTTTGTAAATGTATGATTCCCTGACATAGCATATGACAATCATGTAACTTTAAATATTTTATAAACTTTTGTAATTTACTGTACTTTTAAAGCTGCATCTGACATTACACAGGCTCCCAAAGTATCTAAACACAGTAATTTTAATTAGTTCAATTTTGCATCTTAATTTATATACATTTTTAAAAAGATATAGTCACCCACATAACTACAGGAGTTTTATTTCAGTTATACCATAAACCAAAAACACATGACACACATTCACATGTACATATTTTTTATTTGTGTGTATGTATATATTTATCTATAATATATTATAATTTATGTATATATAAAAATATAAAATTTCAGACATGTAAACCTCAGAGGTGATAAGACTGAGCTGTCTCCAGGACATAGTAAAAAAAATTATCAAAATATTAAATGCAAACACAATGCATTCCTGAAAATCACTTATCAATAACTGACATAAGAGAAATACAGGTGAGTCAACAATATACACAGGAAAGTTCTATATTACAGGGATTCTTAACAAGGGGTCTGAAAGCTTGAATTGAAATTTAAAAAAACATTTTTGTGATACATTGGTGTGGGTGTGATATATTTATTAAATAATACACAGTACAGTGTGAACTTAGAAAGGGGTCTGTGATTTTCACTTGATTGGCAAAGGGGTTTGTGGAACAATAAAGTTTAAGAACCCCTGCTCTATAATAATATAAGAGATAGTATAAATGCATATATATACACATTAATATACATATACATATATATTTTTAATAGAAGCACCAATAAAATAAATTTTAATCTTCTCCTTTGCCCTAAAACCTTGGGTGGTAAATCTATAATTTAGATTAAAAAAAAAAAAAAAAAAAAAAAAAACACTTCTGATTTTAGATATTATATAATTTAAATTGATTTGGACATAAAGCTTCTTAAAATCTACATATTCATATTGGCTGATATATTGAAAGCTCTTTTTTTAAACCTAGAATAAACACTGTATAAACTTAGTCTTAGGTATTTGCTAAGTAATCATTTTGTGCCAAAATGTACCTTAAAGGAACTATATCATTGGGGAATTATTCTAGGTTACATCTACGTGAGAACAAAATATTTAAGTAAATCAATGTATTGTTAGCCCTGTAATGATTGGGTTTGAGCAATCTTCCATAAAGTTTACCATAATTTAATATTTATAATGTGATTTTAATTTTGTAATGTAGCTATATCATTAGGAGTGCATAGCCATTTCAATGATGGGTGTAAAGTGCTGAGAATTACCATAGATAAGATTAAAATTTGAAGTTAAAATGCTTACTGAGATAAGCAAGGATTAGCAAAGATTAAGTGGGTCACTTTGAAATTATTTTGTAAAGAATCAGAGGAAGTTCCTTGTGTATTATGATTCACTGCAAAGGACATATGTTGGGAATCTATTCCACAGAGGTTTTTTTTTTTTAATTCAGAGTGAATCTACCTCTCTATTTTATTATGTCTTTGCTGTCAGGCAGGAATTTAACACAAATCAGAAGTTTAATCTTATTTTCTATGTCTTGGAGGCAGTATATACCACCACTCAGAGTAAAAGACTTGGCAACTAATTTGATACTACTTAAGAAAATGTTAGAAAACATAAAGGGATTTCTTTCCCTTAGTTTCAAACTTGCCTGTAGCCTACAGATTCCACAATATTTCTAAATCTGAAAACATGCACATAGTTTCCAGCATGAGTTCCATATATGCATCTAATATCTGCCTCTGATTTATTTATATTTTATAAAGAAGAAACAAATGTCTGTGTCTTAGAAATTTGAAAACCAAAATCCATAAATCAGGCCATCAAGTAGGGAAGAGCGGTGGCCACAGAAGAAAGATTTTTAAGAGGTAGTTTTCTCTGCTTTATGACTGTCAACAAAATGGTTTTGTTTCTGTTTTATGAACAGCTTTAATAAGAATACTGTTCTTCTATTATTGTGGTGGTTGGTACTGTTTCTAGCAGCATCTTAAAATTAGAGTTATTCCCAGGTAGACGGCTCTATAAATGGAGGTCCATTTTTTATTTGTTCTCTTTCTTCTTTTTCATTTCTAATCTACCTTCTTTCATCAACGTAGGCTTTCATAACACCTCATTAGCTGTCTGGAAAAGCGAAGAGCAGGCACCCACCTTTATTTATGGCCGGCACAAGTGTCCTGTGGAATAATTCTACAGAATCTATGCTCAGTGTCCATCACCAATTTTCTGCCTGCCAGCAGCCTATAACCCGCCAAGACCTTTGACCTGCAGTTCCTGTGTGTATTTTTCAGCCTAACGTTTGATGGTGTAACAGCAACTTACTTTTACTGTCTTTTTCTTTCTTCAACACAGGTACACAGAATTACACACACACACACACACACACTTCTCTATGAGCATAACAGATTATAATTTATCCAAATATATTTGAACATATTAGAGAAAAAATATCGATGCTAAAATAGGGCTCTAGCCAGAATACAGTCCAGCAAACCTCTAATAAAATGAATTTTTCTTTTGGGAAGTTGACATAATTTGCAACATCCTGTGAACTGACACTTTTCTAGCATAAACAGCTCCTACTTTTTTTGGTGATGTTAATTATTATTCACTTAACTTCTTTTTCCATCTTATAAAGCCCTTACATTTGTAATGCTGACAGAGCGAGTCATTCCATATACATGACGCTTTAACAAACTATATTCATACAAATCATTTCCATTTAGGACTTCTGTGTCCCATTTACTAGCTTATTAGTTAAAGATAAACTTTCTGATTTTCTTTTTTCTGACTATGAGAGGAGGAAAACCTTCACTTTCAATATTCTTTCTAGAGACAGTGCCAGAAAGTTAAATTGTCTCAAATTTTCTTGTATCAGGAAAAAAAGGGGTATTCTAATATTAAAATTTCTATCACATGCAATTTTTTCTGCTAGTGTTCATATGACTGCCAGCTTTGAATTTAGCACTATTTTTAATATGCTGAGTGTATTCCTAAAGAAGAAGAATAGGAATGGTAAGGGAAAATGTGACATTGGAGAATCAAACACTTTATTTAGCTAAATGATCTTTCATTTCTTGCATTGTATCTCTTGTCATTCTTATTTGCGCAAGTGGATCTATGTTGTTTTACTAATTAAGCAACTGATTTACAGATACACAGACGTGGAATGTTTTTGGCCTCTTTTTTTTTTTTTTTTTTTTTTACCTCTTTTGTTTTTTAATGCATGGAAGATAAAGTACCTTGTACCAATATGCTCATTTCATTAGGAGGCCTGTTTACAGTTTGGCAGTAATATAATGAAGAAAGAAAATCAAGACGAAACACTAGGCATAGGACTCCAGGAACTCAGTTAATATTATTTCTTAACAATCAGCCATAAGGAGTCAGAATTTAGCAACATAGTTCACATAATAAAAGTACTATGAAAGGTATTTATTTTTAGCTGGATGCATTGTCTGTCTGGCTTCCAGATTTTGCCTCAGTTGTGAAATGCCATTTTATCTGCTTTTGCTAGGCAGACAGCACATTTTAGAGAGGAAGTTATTATAATACTAGCAAATCACCAAGCCATGGAAGTTTGTGGCACCAGTGCTATGGTGTGTACTTGCATTGCACAGTGCTCTTGAATGTATTGCCTTGGCTGCATTCAGACACTGGAGGCCACTGGCCTATATAGTTTTCAAGAGAATTCAATCACAGCTGGGTATTTGGAGCTGTTTGGAGCATTTGTACCTACTCTTTAGTGCACCTGCACGCCTTCAGGGATGACCCTATGTGTTTGTGACCCTGCAGACATAGTAAAATGCCTTCCAGAGTGGAATTTTCTAGATTATATAATGATAACACATAGCTAATACTCTGAGATTTAAAAATATATACGACAAATTGAATTGAAACGTACATTGAGAAACAAAAGCAAAAGGGTATGAGGAAATTTTTATATGGAAACAATAGGAATACAGAAAAACGAGACTCTAAGCCATACATTAGAAATCTATGGCACAAATACATCTGTACCTTGATATTAACAATCAAAATTTAGCTCCCTCCCCACCCACCCCAGTCCTATACTTCAGGCACAGCTATCACCTGGGGCAGCAGCAGATACTTGAAGAGAAGGAACAGCTAAATGGGGCCATCACTTTCCTAACAGGTACCCTGAGAAGAACCAGCTCAGAAGCTCGATACTGCAGTAATGGAACAAACTTAGTATGTTCTTTGAGAAAAGAAAGGACTCTGACAGAGCCGCTCAAGGAAAAAAAACACAGCTCAAATTCTCCACCAGAGTCAGGACAGCCGAGCTTCTGTGGGATCATTAGATATGGGTGGCTCAGAAATTTCTTTAAAGAAGTTAAATTCAATCGTTCATATAGCAAAACTTCATTAAAGACCTACATTATGGAACTTTTCAAGCACAGACATCCTCACTAGAAGGATGTAGACAGGTTATAGTGTCAGGTAGGGGTCTGAGGTAAATGAAACTATATCTATCCACTTCTAACAGTCTCGAGTCTGTAAAACTATGCTATATGCCTTCCACAGCTAGTTTACCTGAATGTCAAGTAACAGAAATATGGAGAAAAGTATAGACTGTACTATTTTGAAATACGTCATGCAAGAGGGAGTGCTTAGGATGCACAAGGCCAGGGTTTCAACAGATAGTGGAGAGCAGAGAGAGGACGCTCCAGGTGAGGAATTAGATAAACAATCAAGAACAGGAATATGCATTTCCCAAGGTAGTAAGAGGCCAGCTTTATCAATAAAAGGGTATAAACTGCAATGTCATAAAATAAAATCATGATGTAGGAATAATTGGGTCGGGCCTAAGAGAGGAATGGAAAAACTCTGAGTAGAAGACCAAATTTAATGCAGCAGGCAATGGAACACTGACACAGGTATTTGAGCAGTTTAACATGTCTCAGAAGATTCTTGGATTACTTGAATGCTTGATTAGAAAGGTGTTGCACAACACTCATGAACATGCAAATACTGGAATGAACTAGAGGGAAAAAATCCAAATCAGCATTATTTCTGGAAACAGACACCTAGAGTTTTGGCCCCAACCAGGATAACATTGCATCAGAGGCTGATTCACTGACATCGTCATTGCAACCCCCAAACTAGCCTTTCAGCATCTCATCCCACTTCGCCTAAATTATTAATACATTTTTATTCATCTGATATTTTTATTACCAGCATATATTCTGTATTTTATAATTCTGCATTAGAAAAATATGCCTTCTTTCTTCTTCTACTTTACCCCTCTTTCCTTTTTCTCTAATTTTCTACTTTTACTAAGTGTAATACTGCATGGGATCACATATCTAAAAGATTAAAGAGTTGAAGTGGGATGGTCTGGAAGAAAGGAGATCCTTATGTTGTTCCAGGAGAGAGAGAATAAATACTCTTATAAGGCAATGAGGATGGCAATAAATGAAGTAGATATTGAATCTCAGAAACTTTTCAGTTTGAATACTGCATATCGAGAAGAATAGATAAAGAAAATTCCTGAAGATTTTCTCCAAACAGATAGCATTTCTACTTTGGAGAGCGGTAAAGACATCATTTTCCCTTGGAATTATATGTCTTAGCACTGTAACTTAATCCCTATTATTTTAAAAAAGTCTGTTTGCCTCATTCAGACCCTGAAACCCTAGAAGATTAAGAAATTACGCTGTATCATTTGATGTCCCATTCCTTGAGAACAAAAACCACACTCTATGTACACTTCTGAATTTGAACAGAATGCTGACATTGATGTAAAGGAATATTAAATTTTTAAAAGTGTCAAATGCTATTGGTAGTTTACAAGAGAAATGACTATTCCCTACGAATTACTCCTTTCAGAACCGTTCACTTGTGAGCTTGTAATGCCAGTTTTCAGATTGATCCCAGGACCTAAGCTAAGTTAAGCATAATAGCTCTCTGTTGCCTCAAGATATACATTCTCTAAAGTAACATAAGACCTGTCTCTATTTCATATTGGGATACCACTTAAAATAATTAAGTAAATATATGAGTCTGACATATATTCCACTCAAACATGGCGGTCAGGATATTTTCCCCTCTGGGAATATTTTAAACGAGGAAGCTATTATTAAAACCAAAACCTATATTTAAATATTCAATTCCTTCTAATTTTACATTATGGAAAACCATGAGTATCCTGAAAGCCTACACCTCACCATCTAAATATTTCTTCCTTTATAGCCGGGTTTCTCATTTTGTCCTTTATCCTTCGGCATTGTTTGACTCAAAGTGTCAGTTTCTATTTTTTACTTTAAGTTTGCTGTCTCTGTAGCTTACACTTTATCTGACAGAATCACCAACATGTGAATTAATTAATCCTTGTAATTTTAGTACCTTGGAAGGGTTAATGCAGCTTCCAAAAGAGCCTGATTTATATGCAGTGAGAAACCTATGCTGTGGCATGCAATAGTTAGCAAAAGCTGTTTGGTTTACAAGGACAAATTTAAAATTCTAGCAACTTAAATAATACTGAGAGTTTTAGGCCCAAGATAGTTTAAAAATGTTACTATTCTTCATCTTTAGAGAGGATGTTTTCCTTATGCTTTTACTGCCTCTGTGAGATAACCTCATCTCTGATAATGACATCATTTTTGATGACATGGACAAATATATCTACAGTTCAAGTCATCCTCCTAGCAAAACGCTTATTCTGTAAGGAAGGTCAATCAAAGCATGCCTATTAAGCCAAACTCTGTTAAGAAGCAAGCAAGATAGTCTTATTAGTGCCTTTTCTCTCACGCCTGCTATCTGATTTCTCCTGGGATGTACAGCTATCTACCAGTTTAAATTCTGTTGATCATCTTCTGTTTCTAGCACTCGTTCCTTTTCAATTGCTAGAGACGTGTAAACAGAATCAGTGTCAATTTTAGCATTCTCAGAAAACAGAGTCAATTCAGATGCAGTTAAATCCTCTCCTGGTTACCATTTAGTCATCAATGCCTGCCAATAGGATTTGGGAGGCCCAGAAGATGTATTTGGAAGGAATATTTTAATATTTTTGTATTTCTAATGACATTAAAGGCAACAAAAACTAATCATTAAATTCATAGGCGCCTGCTCCATAGAAAGTTCAAAAGTTTTAATTAAGTTATCTTAAATTAGAAGGACATGGTTCTAAAAAAAAAAAAAAACCGAAACAGATGGGTGCCTTATTACTTTTAAAGCAAGAAGTAATACAATGTTTTCAGTTAAGATTTAAGAGTAGGAAATCTATATGAAACTACACTTCACCATTAATGATTCTTATAAAAATAACATATTACAAAAATTAAAAAATAAACTAAAGCTAAATAGCTTCAATGTACAGACACACACACAAAACACACACAAATGATGACAAATACATATTTTTCACCAAAAATACTTTTATGAAAATGAAATCTTTCTGAAAGAACTATTAAAATTGATAGGACTCCAAATGTAACTTTTGAACCTAAGTAATCTGACCTTGATCTTACTTTAACAATAACTGCTACCACCAAGTGACTGGTAGCTATTATTAGTCTACTATTATTGTAGATGGTTAAAAAAAAAATTCAAGGTGTTGATAATGATGAACTTTAACTGAGCCCTGTGATCCAGGAAAGCAGAGAAGGTTAAGAAATCCCCCTATCCTTTGTACTCCAGCAAATGGCTCACTGCAAAGAAGCCCTCCTTTCCCTTATAACTCAGATAAGACTCACAGATACCCTTCACCCCTTTGTTTACCTGGGACAAGGTCAGGCACAAACCCTCCAAATTAGCATTATCTGTCTCATAAATGACTAGCTGAGATGCTTGTTCCCACTGATTAATAGGAACAAAATGCTTGTTAACCAAACTTGAGTTACGCGTCTCTCTTTCCCTGAAGTCTCTGAACTTGGTCCACCCTCAGCCAGCACCAGCAGACATTGTCTTCTTAAGGGCCCTCCTGGTGAGCAGACCGTTTCTCCTAAAACCTCCTTTGGTCTGTTCTCTGGCTAGGCCACCCTTTCATTCGTCTCTCAACACATGGCTCTTTCTAGACTTGTCTATATTTCTCTATACAAGAAAAGTCCATTTTCATTTACCCTTGAAGTGCTTGCAGATTTTATGGCCAAAGCCTTTTTCCTATCACAATAGGCCTCCAGTACAACCCTCTACAGGGGTCTCTTTTCCTGCTTGCAGTTATCTTTTTAAATAAAGTCTCTTCTTGCCAAGTCAAGATTTGTATTTTACTTGACAGAGGTGAAAGAGAAAGAAAATTAAAAAAAAAAAATCTTGTTCTTGGAATTACTTTCCTAAAACCTTTCTGTTCTTATTATCTTTAGTATGCTATAAGTTTATTGAAAGCTGATGTTTTTTATCTTGCGTGACTGGGTCATCCCAAGAGTGAAAATTTAAGCCAAATCAATACACTCAATATCCATGTTCTAGAATAAATATACAGAAGTGTTTCTTGTAATGCGTTTTACTGGCAATGGCAAGCCATTTGTCTAGTAACTACTTTAATATTTTGTAATCATTAAAACATACTGAAGCAATGAGAAAATTGGAAAAAGAGGCCAGGAAGCTCACAGAGAGAAAGATAGAAGATGTGACCTTCTGGATCCCCCTGTTATGTAATCAAACCAAAGGTCAGAAACTACTGAAAAGGCTATCCCTGAATCACAGCACGGATAAAAATCTGTTTATAAAGAAAATGAATGTGGTTCCACACATAATGCAGTCTATACATCAAAAGGTGTCTGTAGCGCAATTTAATTGCTTTCTTATCTTGAATTGCACTTATGATTCAATTGATAATCATCTGTACACAGAATAAAGAACAGATTATTCAAGTGAAGAGCATTTTCCATGAGTAATAGTAAGAGGAAAATAAATATAGATATATGATGCTTATTATTTTATTTTTAGACTTGTAATCTAAATCTTAATCTGAGAAATTCATACCAATATCACAGGAATACTTTTATTAAAATAGAGTCTTCTGTATCCAGGAATACTTATTTAAGTTTTTGCCTTTAAAAATATGTATGCTTAATATCACAAAGAAGTGACAATTTCTCCTGCTAAACTGTCTATAAGTAGCTGTTCCAAAATTTCCATAGCCATTATTGAAAAAAGATATGATCTGTACTACTCAGTTTGGTGAACAAAGCCCTCTGTAATTTGGCGCTAATATTTATTTTAATTCCTATCTCCCATTACTTCATGAGAATCAATTCTTACAGATAAAATGGAGTACTTAATTTCCCCAGTGTATCCAGTGTACTTCCAATTCTGCCATTTTTGTTATTCCAATACCTCCATTTTCAAAAGCTATGTCTCACATTTTATTTTGTTTACTTTTCCTTTGGATAGTGTTTTAATCCTAAAGTTCTACTCTGCAACGCTCATAAGAACTACCAATGGCTTTCATTAGTTTGTTTAATCATCAGTCAGTAAATACTTAGCAACTGTCTGTCCATGGCTAGGAAACATATTAAGTATGGACAGTGCATCTATGAATGAGACCAAGTTTCCATCCATGACTTTTTTCCAGTCTCACTGTGATCTTTATCATCTTTAAAATACTCTAAAACTTATTATCTGTAATATACTTTGGGCATTCAGTTATTTAGCCCTATGTTGTAAATTATATTTTATGCATATATATCTTGTGTTCATAAATATATTGGAATCTTCAAAGAAGATTCCAGTGTTGCCTGTGTTTTATATATGAGTTAGCTGATTTAGAAATACCTTGGTTAAAAAATGTCAAAAATTTGTCCCTCTATTACAGAGATGTAATGGTTAAAATTTATTCTTATGAAAGCACTGGAATGCATTCTAAAAGGCAGTTAGGAATAATTTTAAAATGATATGTTGTCATTTACACATTATACCTCTAGATGAAAGATTAAGTAATTTTCCTAATGATATATTGGTTAGCAAGAAAAATTTAAGAGGAAGTTCCCACCAATAATCACAATATTACTGGAGTGGTTTATAGTTTTATACATAGCACTGACTTTGTTATTACTGTAAATAAAATAAGGATTACCTAGAGACTATATCCATATTTTTTTACAGAGAAAAATAATTAAACAATAACACGAAAGATATGTACATATTTATTGTATGTTGAGTTAATTCTATCATAAAAAAAGACAAAAATTCTAACAGATCAAACTTTGTACATTTGCTTTCACAGTAAATCTCTTAGTAATCTCCAGGAAAATAGCAGCAATCTTCTAACTTAACCTTAAATTCTTTAGACATATTACATCACATGGTCCATTAGAAAATATGGTAACTTCTATAGGACATATAACTGGGTTCTCTCAAAGGAGAACTTGAATTTTGAGAAAGTGTCACACTAAGCTTACACTTATAGGTGACATGTTTTAATTTCTCAGGTCCAGATGAGTTTGTTCCTTCATTTAAAATTATTCGGTGTTAAAATTCAAGGTCTAAAATATAAGAACATTCTTTCATGAATGATAACAAATATATAATACTAATACAGGGTGTTAATAATTGGGTGGGTTGAGGGAAAAAAATACTAATTGTAAGATATGGGCTATAGTTACTAATATTAATATTTTGACCATGCTCTTTCATAGTTTGTAACAAACATTTAACAATGCAAGGTGTTGGTGGTGGGGAGATGTATGGGAGCCTTGTATGACGATATGCGTATTTTTTTAATTCACAATTTTACTATACACTTTTTTATGTACATTCATGTATGAATTATATACTTCAACAAAATTTTATTTTAAAAAAATTCAAGGTCTATACTCTGTCTTGATCAAGACAATGGAGTGAGACGCCTCTGGCTCTGTTCCCCACAGAAGCTTTGGAAGACATCTTTCACAAAGTTCCAGAAAACAGTAAAAAACTTGCAGAAACAAGGCGAGCACCACATCAAAAAAAAGCAGCTTAGAAGTGTTAGGGTCATCTGGCCCCTGGCTGGCTCCTGGCTGGCTCCTACGTCACCCCACCCACACTCCATGCAGAGCTGGCCCATGCTCCTGGTGAAGGTCCCTGGTTCTGGTTCTGGAGGGAGCAGAGTTACCTTTGTACACATACTGGGAGCATGTATGTCTGAACAATCTATCTGGCAGCAGCCTGAGAACCTTGACATTCATCGCAGGCTCCTTGTCCCAGCACTTTGCCCTGGGTGTTAGAAGACAGATCACGAGCTCTCTTACAGAACCACTGTGGGAGAGCAGATAAGTCACTACTGCCTGAGGGAAGGGATTGCTGGCTGTAGTATAAACAGTGCAGTGCTCTGGATGGGGAGGAAACCATTTCCTAGGAGAGAGGAGACATTTGTTTCCATTTGAACTGGGAAATTCCTAGGGCCAAGTGTGCATGTCAAGAAAGGATGTGTGCACAGATAGGGTCACGGAGGCCCCTATGTTTTAACTAGAGCTATTCTCTAAACTCAATGTATGGATAAACCCTGAAGGAGAGCTTTCACACAGGTCAATTTGCCAAAACTAGGAAAGCTGTTTTCTTCCCCCCACCCCACATCCCCATTCTTCTTTTTGGCATTCAAAGAAAGCTCTGTCATAACACTAGCTGAATACAAGCTCAGGGAACGATGCCTTAGAACCTAAATTCCAGCAACTACACATCAAAATGTCCAGGTACCAACAAAAGCCCAGGCAAAGAAGAAGATTAAAGCATAAGAAACCATTGATGAGGAGGACTATACTTGGGACATGCCAGACAAAGACTTAAAAAAATAAAACAAGGTCTGAAATATGCTCAAAGAGCTAAGGGAAAACATGGATGAAGAGCTAAAGGAAACCTGGAAAATGCTAGATGAACACAAAGACACTATCAATAAAGAGATGGAAATTATGAAAAGAAACCAGAGTTGAAGACTGAGGGGGAATAAGGAATTAATGCATAATGAATATAGGATTTCTGTTTGGAGAGATAAGAACGTTTTAGTAACAGAAGGTGGTGAGGATACCACAACATAGTGAATGTGACTAATGCTACTAAATGGTATGTGTGGAGTGGTTGAGATGGGAAAATTTACATTGTATACATGGTCCCACAATTTAAAAAAAAAAAAAAAAAGCAACTAAGGAGACAATGATAATTAAATGCAATACATGATCCTGGAGAGATCTAACAAAGGAGGAGAAAAGGTTCATAGCACACTAATGGAGCATATGAAAAAAACAGAATATAGACTTTAAGCTTTGTATCAATGTTAAATCTCTTGAACTGGATAACTGCACTTAAGGTGGTTATATAAGTGAATATCCTTGGTCTTAGAAAATACACATAGCAGTATTTTGTGTACAAGGAGGATGATGTATACAATCGATATTCAAGTGCTCAGAAAATGGATTGATAAATTGAGAGACATACAGATAGATAGATAGATAGATAGATAGATAGATAGATAGATAGATAGATATAGAGATTGGAAGGCAACTGTAACAAAATGTTATAATTGGTGGATATGGGTGACCAAGGAAGTAATGATATGTTGAAGTTCTCTGTATGGAGTTTATATTATTTTTGTAATGGTCCTGTGAGTTTGAAATTATTTCTAAAGAAAAAGTTAAAGAAAATTCAAGGTTTACTCAGAAATGGAATAAAATTGAACTAATTTAATTGTGCAAATTTTAATAAAATATGTTTAGATGTTTATTTGTTGAATTGATAAAATTATGTATGATCACATTTAGCTAACTGTTATTATAAATGGGGCACTGTGCTAAGTATTGGGAAAAAGAAAAATTTCTAAGTTAGGTATTCTTGGCAAATAGAATCTTCCTATCTAGGTTTCTGTTTTGGGTATGGTTGCTTTGTTGTTAGAAACAAATATATCTGCACAGGATTTTGCATAAAATTCCTAATATAAACAATACATCAACAATGTAAACTATAATCCATTCTTAGTGGCAGTGCTCCAAAATGTGTTCATCAATTGCAATGAATGTACCACACCAATGAAAGAAGTTTCTATGTGGGCAAAAGTGGAAGCTGTGGGGAGTGGGTCATATGGGAATCCCTTATATTTTTACATTTTTTTATGTAGTATTTTATGTAATCTAAGTATCTTTTAGAAAAAATATATTTAAAAAAACAAAACAAAACAAAACAAAACAATGCATCATGGGACTAAGAATTTACAAAAAAGTACATATTCTAATATATATAGCTTATTGATCTAATGATTATTCAGAATACATGATAAACAAAATATCTATCTAAATAAACTATTAATTTGGTAGGTAACAGAAATTTAAACAAAAAGGAAAATATATGGTTCTTCTGATTATTTTATAGCATATACACATGAAAATAATTATGTAAATAAAATTTGTTATAATAATAATCAAAGAAATATATACAGAAATAGAAAAGGATTACATTCATTAAGCACCAATAATTCAGATCTGAATTGAAGAGTTTTTTTTTATGGCATTTATGTCAATAAAAAATGTTGCTAAGTTTCAATATCTTGATACTTAAATTTAAAACAATATAAAAAATTTGAAATGACAAGATCATTTCAAATGTCAGATAGCTATCAACAAATAAATGCACCTAAAAAGCAAGTATGCATATACTTATGCACACTCCTTTTCTATGCACGATTTTTTAAAAAGTAAAAACATTCCTATTCTAGATGGAAATGAATGGAAGACTCTTGCCTTGCCTGAGGGCAAAAATCTTCTGGAACCATCTCTTGGTTATAAAAGTAAAGGCCTAATCCATCTAACAAGAGCTTCTGGTTTTCCCAGAGCTCAATCAACTCTCAGCCAGCTCAGTGTCTCCAACTGATAAACGGCTGTGGTTAAGCACAGGTGTGTGTGTGTGTATGTGTGTGTGTGTGTGTTTGTATATACGTGCCAGGGAGCATGCATATACACAGAAGCAAAAATGAATGTTGGACTGAGAGTAAAATATATTTTAGGGTACAGGGAATAATATCAAGAGATTCACATCCTGAAAGCTAAACACTTTTTAAGTATAAATGTTACTCTTGAATTTAACTTTCACAGAATTCAACAATAACACTCATTTTCCCAACTTATTAAAATCTAATGAATATGAAATCACAAATATTTAAGGGTAAAAAGGAAATTTTTTTATTTGTTTGGGTTTGTGTGTGTGTGTGCTATTTATTTAAAAGTATTTGCTTGTACTATCCCTACAGTCTCCATTCATTTCCACACCCAAAAATAATGCAACCTCTAGTCTTTTTCTGGCATGAGTAAATCAACACCAATAAACATAAGTGATTCCTAGATTGCTATAACATACATGTACATTTTTCAAGCACAGCAATAACTTGATATAATCATTCTCCATTGGCTTATGTTCCCCTTAAGTCAGGGGTTCTTAACCTTTTTTGTTCCACGGACCTCTTTGCTACTCGAGTGAAATGAATACTACTCTAATTTACTTATTGCATACATTCATAAATGAAGGAAATGCTTTAAGTTAGAAGTCAGAGAAAATAAAGATAAAAGTTGATTTTTTTTCAATTCATGCTCACGGACCCCTAAAATCAGGTCCGTGGGCCCTTGGTTAAGAGCGCCTGCCTTAAATAGTTTAAACTACCCAGAAACCATTCAAATCTCTCCAAAACATTCAAATGGTCCAAACATTGGGCCTACATACAACCCAGTCACAGAAAAATATAATATGACAAGATAAAATTTCATTTGAGATCGACACTCCTTCCTGCCTTCCACTTAGTCTAGTTATCTCAAAATGTGGTGTGTTTTCTCAGGTTATCTCAGTTATATGCAGGGCATACTTAAAGTTTAGAGTATACTGGCAAAATTTATTGCTTAGAGGACTTTTTTTTTAACTTCACCAGCTACTGTAATTAATATGAATTTGTTTTCTGCCTGTCTTTAGGAATTCATATTAGGGAGATGAGTAGAGATTTAAAACATAAGGTCTAAAGAAGTATTTAATATATTTTCACATTCATCTAATGTGGAGAATGATTGGCTAATAAAAAGGAAAAGAGAATTTGGGGACCTAGTTTCTCAGGTGAAATACAGTTTTTCTTCAGGTTGTATCTGTGAAGCTCCTTGGTCCATACTGACAATTAAATCAAAGGAAAGTAATCAAATCTCTTTCCTGTTTCTCCCTATTCTCCCCTCCTTTCCATCCCATCAGTTTCTACCTTAGCTTTTCCTAAACCATCTCCAAAGTGAAATTAGTATAAATGGTAGATTTTTTTATATTACATAGTTAAGTATAGAGCCACTTAATGTCACTAAATAATAATAAACACAAAAAATCCTGTTATAAATAAATACTTAGATTCTTTTTCTCAACACTTAGCACTATACTACTTCTCCAAAATACTAATAGTATCAATGCAGAAATTAGAGAACAAATTATATTTCAAATACATTTGTTCCACATTGAAGATGACCTACCTTTTAAAACAAAATGCATTTAGAATATTCTATTTTCTTACTATGCTATTTTCCTTTAAAGAAGCAAAGCCTAAAAGTTCTGCATGGATATATTTATATTATACATTTATGTGTGTATAGTCTTATGAGTGCCATCATCTAACAAGTACAATTTGGTTCACAGAGAAGAGAGAAGAAAGCTAGCAGAGGTAGAAAATGCTCACCTGTAGGAAGCAGCTCAACAGACTGAAGTCTACTTGTGATGGTGTGAAGGGTGAGGATAGCAAAGGAAAGCAAAGTCGGGAATGCTTGAAAAATAAAATATTTTTAGTTAACAAATATAAAAACCAAAGTGGGAAAAAAGGGACCTATTGAATCATGAATCTTTCTCTCTATTGATTTCAATTTTTATATTAAAATCTCATTGGACTAATCAATCTCTAAAAGATAGGTTGTTGATAGTTCCTCAGACACATAAGACTTAGTTTTATCAGAAGTAATTTGGTTTTTTGGGTATTTTAGATGAGCTGGAAACAGTGCAAAGTAACTATATGAATCCTTAGGTCAGTGGGAAAAAACATTCTCATGGTGATTTTGCATTCATTTATCCTAAAAGAAAGGAATAATTTTCTCCAATAGTTTAAAGAAGTAAACAAGCTAGCCACCAAAACTGAATAGGCAAACAGTCTATTTTTATAATATTTATAGGAATTGAGGCTTTTAATAAATATCTTAC
Organism: Tolypeutes matacus; assembly: GCA_026826555.1. Lineage (NCBI taxonomy): Eukaryota > Metazoa > Chordata > Mammalia > Cingulata > Chlamyphoridae > Tolypeutes > Tolypeutes matacus. Next base: position 49,853,245 of record JAKSZT010054334.1, read on the forward strand.
GGCATGTTAATGTTAGTTACACAATGTTATGTTGTCTGGAATGCAAGACAACAGACTATTTGTCATTTAGCTCTTTACTCCATCACTTAGAAACCTTGAATTTAAAACAGCACTGTTGATTTAAACGCTTATGGAATACATAAATAAGGAAATGCTATAAGTATTTTTTGTCTTTATTTTGTTTTGTTTATTATGGATATGTCTAATGATTAGCTGCTGTGACTAAAAAAAAATGTTTTGCATTTAATATTGAAATGTGCAGTGAATATGAAGAATTAATTGCCGTCTAAAAGTCTGGCAAAAACAATGCCTACCAGTGAGCAAGAGTAGCTCTATTTTTTAAATCTTCTCATTTTTTTATTTTCAACCTTTATTCAACATCTGTTCTTTACTCCTCCCCCAGAATGTAATTATGCAGGATTCCAAAGTAAAACAGGTTGAGTAGTTAATAACAGGCAGCTTAAACACTTTTTTGTACTGTTGCACTACAGATGTTTCTTTCAATTTTTTTCTTTTTTCCCCTGGCTTCTTGTTTAATTTGTGTATGTTTCTCTCCTATTCTTAAAGTATACTCCCACAACAGATGGAAACACCTGAAAATAAGTCTGCCTCATGCTCATGTTTAAATGGTGCTTATTGTGGTATTTAACACAGCAAAGAGAAGACATAATACACAGAATATTTGTTTAGGGAAGGAAAAATAATGAATCTCTAAGCTACCTTGTAACCATGTTCATTTAAAATGCTGAGGGGACACTTGTGGCTCTTGGCAAAGTCATGAAGTATAACTGATAGTCTAAAAACTTCATTTATTCTTACTTTTTGCCAGATTCTTTTGTCTCTTTTGCATTTGACACAATTCTCTTAAGTTTTGTATCCTACCAGCAATTGGACAAATTTCCTATCCAATGACCACATAAAAAGAAATTTAAATTCACTTGATAATAATCCCAACCTAATAATTGATATCTAACATATTTTTGATGTATTCAAAATATCTTATACTTTTTTGCATAGTATAACCAGGGTCAAATAAAGTATAGAATTCCTTTATTCAGATAGAATATATCTCATCCAAACTGTGGAGAAAACAACTACAGGCTATCGAAAATGGTATCTCAAAATGTAAAACCTCTAGGCCCTATCAAGATGGTGGAGTGACATGTTTCGGACTCTGTCCCCCCATAGAAGTTTGAATAACCAACAAGAATAGGCAGAAACATATTTCTCCAAGCTCTAGAAAACAGTAAGAGGGATGCAGTAACAGGGCTACCACAGAAATGAGAAAACGGCTACTTAAAAACAGCAGGACCTCCTGGCACCCTGGCTGTCCCTCCCCCACCCCAAACAGGCTTGACATAGAGCCAACCTCAGCTCCTAGTGCAACGTGGATCCCTGGTCCTGGAGGGAGCAGAGAAACCCTTGTGCAGATGCTGCACACATGTATGTCTGGCCTAATCTGTCTAGTGGTGGCCGGAGGGACTCACAATCCCAGAACTTGCCCTACATTTAGAAGACAGCTCACCGGGCTTTCTTACAGAACACTGTGTGTGGAGGGTTGGGGAGGCAGTAGGTGGTTAAATTGTGCTGCCTGGAGCAAGGGCTTACTGGCTGTAGGACAGTCAATGCAGTGCCTGGGAAAATGAGGACAATGTTTCCTAGGAGAGAGGGTACATTTCAAACCCTGTAGATGAAGGAGCTCTTATGGCCTGATGTACATGGCCAAGACAAAATGTACCTGCTAAAAGGAACAGGTTTTTCCCCTATGTTTTGGACTGGAGCCATTCTCTAAACTCATAGTATGGCTAAGCCATGAAAGACAGCTCTCAGACAGGGCAATCTGCAAAGTCTAGGAAAGGTCTCTTCCTAGAGAATTTGGAATATAATTCCTTCCCCTCCCCTCCCCTCTCCTCCCCTCCCCTCCCCTTTCATTCCCTTCTCTTCTTTTCTCTTCTTTTTTTTTGTTAGCCCCTGGCATTCAAGGAAAGCTCTGCTATAACACTAGCTGGATACAAGGTTAAGGAACAGATGCCTCAGAGTCTAAATTCCAGCGATAACACATTAAATCATCAAATGTCCAGGCACCAAGAAAAGATTACAAAACAATAACATACAAAGGAAGAGAAAAGAGGAAGTAATGGCCCAGGCAAAAGAGAAGATTAAAGTATAAGAAACCATCAATGAGGAGGACTAGGCCTTGGGCATGCCAGACAAATTCTTTAAAAAGTGGTCACTACACAAAGAAGGAAAATATGGACAAAGAGCTAAAGGAAACCGGGAAAATGCTAGATAAACACAAAGAGAATATCGATAGGGAAATGGAAATTATGAAAAAGAACCAAACAGAGCTGAAGACTGAAGGGGAAAGGGGAATTAGTGCTTAATGGGCATATGATTTCTATTTAGAGATGAGAAAGTTTTAGTAACGGAAGGTGGTGATGATACCACAACATAGTGGATGTGACTAATCCCACTGAATGGTATGCTTGGAGTGGTTAAGATGGGAAAGTTTCTTTTACATACGTGTTCCCTGCCCACACACAAAAGACCAACTAAGGAGGCAATGACAATTAAATGCAATATATGTTCCTGGAAGAGATCTAACAAAGGAGGAGAAAAGGCTCAAAAGGACATTACTGGGGTCTATGAAAAGATTGGAATTGAGACTGTAAGCTTTATATTAATGTTAAATTTTTTTGTACTAGATAACTGCACTTAAGGGGATTAGATGAAAGAATATCCTTGTTCTTAGGAAATGTACATGGCAGTATTAAGTGTTTAAGGAGCATGATGTATACAACCTACACTCAAATGCTCAGAAAATGGATTGACAGGCTGTTGGATAGATAGATAGACAGACAGACAGACATGATAGATAGATGGATATATTGATAGAATGGTAAAGCAAACTTGACAAAATGTTAAAATTGATGAATCTGGGTATCAGGAGAGGTAAGCGTATGTTAGAGTTCTCTGTATGAGGTTTATATTATTTTCAAAATAAAAAGTTTAAGAAAATGTAAAATATTCAGATAGCAATAAATTTTCTGTTGAGAATGACAATGGGGCAAATGAGAAAGTAGATTCTAAATAGGTAAAATGAGATTAAAATGACTAAATTAACATCTTTCCTTCTATATCATGGCTATAAATAAACTAAATTAGGGATAAGGTATAAATTTGGCATCAAGTATAATAAAATTTATGCTATTGACCATAAATGATGACTGACATCTCCCAATAAATATATATACATACATATATACACAAACACATGCATAAACAGGAGTGTTCCAAATCATACTAAGTACTTTGAAATAGAATATTGTTTAAACTGGCTGCAAATTCTGGCCCTTAATCCTTATATTCCTAATTCCATTGAGCCTTCTCTTCTTAAATTGTACATTGCACTAGGTTTGATTTTTATGTATAGCAATCATATCTTTGGTATCACCTGCATGGGAAAATTTGCTTATAATTTCCATATATACTAGTGAGTTATTAAACAAAATGACCATAGGTATGTACATTGTTATTTAGATTAATAATTTAAAAAATATTCCCTTGTAAGGAAAAACACCTGCATATTTGTAAATTTGGCTTCATACGCATGTATGTTCTTATTCAGAAACTTAATGTAGATAGTAAGGAGAGATTGTTCAAATCCATAGACAGCATTATCCCAAAGCATATATTAAGATCTTTCCCCACTTTTTTGGAAAACAAAAGCTTAAACATTAAAAATATTCTGTTTTTCCTATATTAACTAGGAGTCATGGGCCTACATTTTTCATTTAAATGGAAAAAATAAAGGTGGAAACATATTTCCCTTAAGAAAAATAATGCTAAAATATCCAAAATATACAATACAGTAGTAATAGCTATATGCATTATTAACAAAGCCATATCTTTTAAGTTAGTTTACCTTGCACACATGCACACACATTACTTTTGTTTTGAGTTTGATGTCCAAATATATTAATATTAAATCATTTTTCTCTAAAAATTACTACATGAAAGAAAATAAAAGCTAGGTAGAAGGGAAGAAGGGAGAATAAATGTCGAATTGTTTTAAAAAGAAATGGAATCAGATCTCACAGCTGGTCCACTGTAGGAGTACTAATAATAATTTTTAAATTCCTACATTATAGCATTATACAATACATTATATATGTGTGTGTGTGTGTGCATGTATGTAATTGAGTATTCATGTGATCTTAGCAAGTGCATCACCTAAGAATGGATCCACTGGAATTACATAACATTCAGCAAAGTAATTGAACTTAAGTGTGTATAAAAACTGACAAGAGTGTGATGGTTAGGTTCATGTGTCAACTTTGCCAGATAATGGTGCCCAGTTGTTTGGTTAAGGAAGCACTTGCCTGATTATTACTCTGAGGACATTTCATGGACTTAAATCATCAGTAAGTGGTTGCATCTATGGCTGATGACATCTATAATCAACTGGGGAGATTGCTTCAGCAAGGATAGATGTCTCATCCAATCAGTATATGGCCTTAAAAGAAGAAGTGATGATTTCAGCAATCAGAAAAGAGAATTTTCATCTCTACTCCCGTCAGCCAGCTTCTCCTGGGGAAATTCATAGAAAACCTTCATCAGCAGTTCCCAGCTTGCAGCCTCCCTTACAGAATTTAGTTTTATGCATTCCCAAAATCGTGTAAGACAAATTTATAAAATCTCATAATATTTATAGATATCTCCAGTCAGTTCTGTTTCCCTAGAGAACCCTGACTAATACAGTATCTGATGCAGGAATGCAAGAAATATCTCTTATAGATTTGTGATATTGTTCACAGTAGAATCTTTCCGCCATGTTATTTCAATTTCCTTGAATGAAAAATCAATGAATGCTGTATTGTCGCATATCAGATTACCCATGCTCAAGTCATTTCAAATAATGCCTTCCAAGTATCCTGACCACATCTTAGGTTTCAGGGCATCTTGATAGAAATTTGAGTCACCAACCCAGGCTTTTAAACAGGGAATAGTTTTCCCTGATATTTGGATATAAATCATTATGTTGATTTGGAAAATGATGCAAAGATAGATTTATAAAAACAACTTATGTTATCAGAATTACAGTTAAAGAGGAAAAATGCTAGATATATTTTTTCTACAAAATTTCTGCTGCACACTAGACTGTTTTAGTTTGCAGATATTGTAATCTGAAATGCCTACTAAAAAGTCATGAAGGCATAATAAGATATGTAATCATCATTATCCTTGACGATGGCTACAGAGAAGAGGCAAATCATTTAAACCATTTCATTTTGATGTCAAAACACACTGACGGGTACAGACTGGGTTGTGATTAAACTTCAGAGAATACAAACCTTTATGGTTGAATTCTTATTCATTTTAGTCATGAAATCAGAGGACAGGTATCTGAGAGTATAAAAATAGCCAGCCAAGTCAGAAATAAATCTTATCTGAAAAATTCTGTGCAATTCTTTAACTCAATAACAACAATGATGACAATAAAAAGGAAAAGATAAGTCAACATTCACATTATGACAGAGAGCAAATACCACTGGTGGTCTATGCAAGCAAAAATACTGAGCTTATATGTACTCTAGAATTACAAAGGAGTTGTGTTCTGAAAGTTGATTCATTATCCTGAATTTGGGATTCAAAATGTATTTCACTACAAAAGAGGTCATGGGTTCTTAGTTTACGTTACAAAAATCTGCTAAATTCATAAGATGGCTGAACTACTGTGCCAAGAATGCTAGCACTGGCTTTAATTTGACCGATAAAATATAATAGGAAGTGGAGGAAGAAAAGAGCTATTTCCTTCTTCCAAGACAGAGAAGTAAGTGATTCTAAAAAGATACATGAAATAGGTTTATTTTTGCTTTCATCTCCTTTGCTTTCCATTTTCTTATATTCCCTCCACTTAGCATTCCTTTTCTAATCACTATTCATTAGAATTTCTTTATTTTCCAAATTAGTAAATATCACTCCTATAGCTTATTTACTACTCCCAAAAGTTCTCTATGCCCAAAAAATTATCTATAGGCTTTTCCTTCCACAAGAAAATGTTCTTTAATGCCAAGCAGTTCATATCTGATGTATGTTATGCCAAAAAGCAAGCTGATTATATTATATCCAAATTTGTGTTTTAATAAACCTATCCCCTTCTCAAAATTCAGAGAAAAAGACAGTACCTCATATGAACTTTTTAAATGCATTTCTTAGCCAAAAAGACCATGTCTTTAAAAAGGCATTTACAGAAACCAGTCAACTCTCTAATTTGGAAATTTTTTTATATATATATAAAAGTAAACTAATGAGGTAAAATTAAAATCAGCCAGGACACATGAATGCGTGCACATGTGCATGCGCGCACACACACACACACACACACCCTTTTTTCTAGGAGAGGGTAGAAAGGTGTGTGTAACCTGGGAGCCTGCCAGCGTCCCAAGCTGTGCCTGCTTCCAGTAGCTGCTTCCTTCTGCTCACTTTTTGAACTCACACTCAGCAGCAGGGGTTCAGTACGTAGCATAGGTGATGAGGGTGAGAGGGCATTTTTCTGTGCATGCAGGTCATTTATTAGTCAGAGACTGCTTGTCTTGCCACCTACTGCTGTGTGTTACACCGCTGAGTTCATTCAGTACTCAGAAAGGACAATGAAGGCAATGAGGGAGTAGCCACACCACACTTGGACTCTAGCTACATGTCCTGTTTGGGGGATTGAAAATTTCATCCTCTAGAGCTGTACCCTTACAACTATAACATCTGGCAGTTAGAATACTAGGGAGGGCAGGTATTGGATTTTGCAAAGCCACATAGCTGGATCTCAATAATTTAAATACAGTCTCAATCCTCACTCTGCCATTATGTGTGTTCTGGAGTAAATTTCTTTTTTTATTTATTTATTTATTTTTATTTATTTATTTATTTATTTATTTATTTATTTATTTATTTATTTTTAAGTTTTTATTTATCCAATCTCCTACTAATGAACATATAACCTTATTTCTCTTGCTATCACTATGTCTATTACAAATATTACTGTAAGGAATATGCATATACATATAATGTGGTACACAATCTGGAGTAAATTTCTTAATTCTTCTACACTTTCACTTCCTTGTCTGTAAAATGGGGATAACTATATGGATAATACCTAATAGGGTTGTTGTCGGGATTAAATGAGTACATGAATGTAAAGTACTTAGAACAGTTCACGAAAAACATTCTATGAATACTAACGCATTATAATGTTAGGGCAGGACTGGTAAGTCCAGGAAAAGTACAATAAAATTGGGCCACACATTCAGGTGGAATGTGGAGGCTCTTCAAGTGAAAGCCATTCTGTTGGGACTCTTTCTTTTAGAAGCACAGAGCAAAACATACAGTTGTTGTAGTTAATATACTCAATATAATACTTGTCACCAGAAATTTAAACATATAGTGAATAATACACATACTTTTTTGTGAGTGATATTAATTTACAGTTGAAGTGGACAGGTCATAAATATACTATTGTTTCTCTATAGATAATATTTGTAATGAATGATTCAGAATTTCAGAGATGTTGATAACCTCTATCCTTCTCTAACAGGGCAGCAGGTTCAGGATACACATAATCATAAATAGACATGGTACATTTTTCTGGAGAAAAAAAACTTGAGATGGTAGATAATTTAAAATATTACTTCTCTATTAAAATGAATATTAATATTATGAAAGAGAAAACAAAAAATGGGTATTTAAAAACAAACATGCAACTCAAATATCACTAGCAGTTATTGGAAGGACCATGGGTTTATGCACTTATTCTTTCGTAATTTTAGGAATCCTTTAGTGGAAAAAAATCCAAGAAATACCAGAAACATAAAAGGATTCGACCAGGGCCACACCCCAAATTAGCAGCAGATTGGGGGTTAAGACACGTCTGCATTAGTTTGATGTCTAATATTATGGGTTCTTTTTCACTTCCTACTATCGACTTTTCCAAAATATGGAACAAAAAGCAGGGAGAGGAAAGAGATAAGGAAACACAGTGACAAGGTAAGTTTATAAACTATGGACAGTGATGCTAGTTTTGCCATTCTTTTATTTTTTAATAAACTAAATTCTGATTTCAATATTGTTTTACAGTAGATCTTAATACTTGAAGGAAATAATGAGGAAGTGTATTTTTACTTTGAATTTCTATTCATTATTTGCATATGGTTTATTGGCAATGAAATGGCAGCACATGCAAAATGTACAGAACTCTATTTTCAGAATAGGTTCTGAACTTGGTCTGAACTTTTCTTAAACCTAGTCTATGTGTAGGACTGATGGTGACCATACAGGAATGGCAGTTTTATTAATAGATTTATCTATTCCAAAGGCATTTTGACAACATCAACACAACTCCAAACAAAAGAAAAAAAGTATTCACTTCCACAATCCTGCTATCCCTTAAATCAAGCTTATCCATCTAAGTGTCTTCCCTTACAATGATTGTCCACATGCACACACAATCTTTGTGTAATTTGAATTCCAAGGTAGATGTCATTGTGTGTGATAATTTACATTTTAGGGGTAACAGGAATTTTAGAGATCACACAATAAAATGTCTATATTTTTTCAGATAAGAAAATTAAGGTCCAGAATAGTTAGTGGCACGGATCCTAAGTCTAGTATATTTTTCTTTTTATACTGTTTTGTTGCAGTCATTTCTAAAAGGGTGATGTAATAATGTTCAAACAGGACAACATTGAAAGGGATAAGGGCCACTATTAATAATCATGCCTGGACAACTGGAGTAAACAGAGATTTTTCTGTGTAATACATGATATATGATAAATCTTCCCATAAGGCAGAGAAAGGCCATATTTAGCATACTTTTATTTGTTCTGAAAAAAGTCCTTAAAAAAAAAGACAACTAAAAATTACTCTTGGGATCAATAATCTTAACCGTTTTTTAAAAATAATATGAATTTTTGATCTTTCAAAATTGTAAAAACTTGTATATTATTGACTGTTCTAAAGGAAGATGTTTGACCTATTTACATGGACAAATGGGGTAAAATGTCTTTATTGCTATTATGAGAAAAGATAGGCATCATCATGAACAAAAATAAGGAAAAGATGGTATCTAAATAAAATATTAAGCTATTTAAAAAGCTTTAAACCAAATTAAGACATATAAAAAGCATTAATAAAACATACCTTGTGTAAAATCTAATGGCAGATAAAATAAATAGTAAAGAATAGCATATAAAAATATAAGAAAAACTAAAAGGAATTAGAATCAGAATGAAAATTCAAGTATGCAAAAAGACTGCAAATTAATAATTCAAAACAGAAGGGAGAAATATAATGTGCAAATTTGATGAAGGGATTCTGGTGGAGCTCACTTGAGTAATCAAAGAATGACAGATCAATAATTAAAATTATAAAGATGGCTGAGAAATAGTTTCTTAAAAAGGCAATTAATAGAAACTTCACCTTTTTTATTTTGGGAAGAAGTTAAACAGAGATATGCATTATTTCACACACACACAAAACTTTAAAAGCACAAATCAATAAAACATAACTAAATTTAAACCTTCTAACACCTCTTTGACAAAACATCAGTGGCTACAAGGGAATGCACATACTATAATAATACAAGCTGAATCCATTCAGATGTACCAAGGGTAGGAATTTCTTGGGACACTATACAATCCCAGCAAAAGTTAATCTAATAAATCTGTCATTATCTCTAATTCTTCAAATCTGTGCCTTGAGCTAAAAAGTTGTCCAAATGGAGCTTTGTTTATATATAAGCAAATCAGAGTAAAGGGATAAAGACGCCAAGGCTCTTCGAATTACTTTTTTTTTTTTTTTCATTGAAGAGTTGATGCAAATGGTTAGCTGGTATTTCACTCTGATTTTGTCCAAGGTGCCAAAAATCATATTTTTTCGTTTATTGTAAAGATAAGTTTCATAACATGAAGATGGCTGCTCTAATGAGGTCTTTAGCTCTGAAAAGCCAGCTTTGACATCATGCAAGGTTGTTCTACACAGCATCATCCCTGAGTATTATAATATCTATATGACCTGAATGAATCGATATGTTGGGATGCTTTGTATGGGGAAGTCATATTATCCCATAATTTCCGTGCAATAGATTAAATTGACTTCACTATATAATGCTTATAATTAGAAATTGAAATTCTGAAAAACACAATATGCTGCTACTTTGTGTATTTTAGTAACATGAGCAGGGATAACTGCCTAAATTCTATAAGTTGCCTCTGTTTTCCAGGGGGATTAAAAGGAAACAGCATGAAACTTAAACTGTAATTTTACTCCAAAACTACTGTGTTGCTCCAGGTATGTATATGCTCTCTAAACCTTAACTTCCCTATCGTTCAATAAGGAAAGTCAGTTGTTCCGAATATCAATAAGATTACTTAAAATGGGCATATGAATGAAGAATTTTGAGTTCTTAAAATAAACAACCTAATTGAAAAACACCTTTCTCTATTTTACATGTATATTTATATTTATTTCAATCAATTCAGACTACTTTTATAGGTCTATTACACCATACAATATATCAGGTTAAGGTAAAAGTCTTGCTACTTTTATGTATATTCACTATACATTTTTCTTTTTTATCAAAACTATGGATATTCACTGTCATTGAATTTAGGTAGTCCACTGCTATTCATGGAAGGAACTAAGGAAAATTTGGGGTAACAAAATTTAAATATATGTGAAAGAATGATTGAAACCCAGAAAAGAATTATGATCCATTTGATTTCTTAAAATAAAGATAATCCAAATGCCATTTAATGTGATGTACTCTACGGTAGGAGAGTTTTGGGTTTGGGTTTTGGTGCTAACCCCCTTTCCAACAAAACAATAGTAACAATTACTATTGTTTCAGCTGCAGGATGAGGACATTAAACATATAGACATTGTGTTTTATTTCATTATTAATATTCTATGATCTTTTTAAAACAACATACTAGAATATTTGACTTTAGCCTCGGTTGCATATAAAAGGTCTACAGACTATAAAAACAGTCATTCTTATCCAGGTAGTATGATAAGTCAATAGGTATTTCACAGTTCACATTTTGCAGAAAAGTGTAGTAATAAAAGTAAATAGCAGGTAGTATGGTAACAGAGTCATTCATGTTGGATATAAAGGCTTATTAACATATTTTAAGGCTTCTTAACATATTTTGCCCTTATTTGGCAATGCCATTGCACTTTTTTCTATATGAGTTTTATATAGTAGAGGTTAAACCTACTAAAGTAAATTACAAGGTAGCTTAAAAGTTCTAATATCATCTCTTCAGGAAATAAAGAAGCTCATCTTACATTTCTAGCTTGGACCACTCTTGCAAAAAAAAAAACCAGTTAAATCGCTCTTCTGCAATGCTGCTAATCTTCATAAAAATTTTTTATAAATAAGTAAAAAATACTGTGAATAACCATGAAGTATCAGAAAGAGTGGAATGCCAGTCTGAATTCATGTGGGTATTCGTTTTCACTTCATGAACGCAAGGTGTATTGCAGCTCAATAGGGAGAAGTGCACCCAAAAATTTAACCTAGTGCTCAGATGGATAGAAGACCTTTCCATAAATTATAGACCACCCTCCCCAACCTTTGAAAAAATCAAATGAGCCTACTGGATGCAAGAATTATCTAACGATTTCTTCAAATCTACTGACAAATCTAAAAAAATTAACAATTATCTAAAACAAACCAAGTGGGCAATTAACAGTTTTTTGAGAATGTCAGTCAACTGTGGATGTAGGAGGAATTTAAGATGAAAGCACTGCCAACCTTCATATTTGACTCCTTTCTTCTACTAACACAGATTAAAGTTTCTGCAGTTTCACTGCCATTTAGAAAGAATTGTTTTCCTCTTGTGAGTTTCAATTTATAATTCCTTTCTAATTATATTGTTAAATATTCAAAATATATAAAATTTTGTACCTTGAAAAAGCAAAACCATTAACTTCCTTTATCCAAGGTAAAGGATAAAAATAAATGTATTTCCACTATTAAGGCTTAGAAATGTATAATATATTTTACTGGATACAGTTTATGATAGGTTGTACAGAACTAATTCTAAAAGTTTAAAATAGCATAATTTTTTAAAATTTATTTTTGCCAACAGAATATTTCTGTATTTTCCATTACAAAAATATTCTGTTTAGGGTAATATTGATGTTTTCTGGCAATATTCTATTGTAATATGTTTCTCCATTTACTTAATATGATTTTCTTGCTTAAAGTATTAGGGTTAAATGCTATTAATTTATATGAAATTATAAATCCACTCTTTGGAAGTTTTACAAATAAGAAGACTTTCTTTGTCTGTCTAAAATTTACATAATTTTATACCATGTGATGTTTTCTCATTGAATTCTAGAACTAAAATAGCAAGTACATTCATAAACTGTCAAATCTGTTGGAAGTTCAAAGTCACGGGTATGGAAAACCAAGGAAATAGTTAGAAATAAAATATAAATATCAACTGCCTACTCCTATTTCTGGCTAAGAACAACTGTTTTAAAAATGTCATATATGTACAGAGTTGTAGAGCTTACACATTATATTCACATATATAATTTCACTTGAACTATATCTCTAAAGATGAGGCAGTTGTCATTACTGTTGGATTTCAAAAGAGGATCTTGAAATACAAAGAGTATAAGGGACTTGCTCTACATCAACTGGCAAAACTGAACTATAACCCAAGTTTTTTATTCATTGTCTAAATCTATATGAAACAAGATAACATGGACAGAGCAGAGGCTTTAAATTTACAAAAGAAAAAAATACTCCTGATCCTTAATCTCTATTTCTGTACCATGGAAATAACACCTAAATTGTAAAAGTTTTTATCTGGGAGAAATGATTATATATGTAGTATTTATATAAAATAAGGACTTGGTAAATGGCAGATACATGTTTCATCAAACTGTTCCATAATTCTTAAATTTGGCTCAAATTTCCATTTCAGAATTAACTTTACTTCAGGAAAGATTAGTTGTTTTGTTTTAAATGAGAATTGGCAGCTTTCATCTTAAAAATGGTAAAATGGGTTGATATTTTTTAAAATAATGGGAGTAAGTATACATATCCCCTTTGAATGCATAACTTACCTTTAGAAATCAATATGTTCTTTCCTTCTTTCTGCCCTCCTTGTCCACCTTTTCCCTCCCTCCCTCCTCATTTCTTGCAGGCAGTGGGAAACTTTTCGAAAAATTCTATCAGTTGGAAAATTGAGAGTTTCAGTTGTTGGCACACTGAGCAGCAATCAAGAGTTTTTTCAAAAAAGTACAAAACACGACAGTCCATAGAGCACAAAAGGCCAATATCTTTCTACTCCTTATCGAGGAGTTATAGAAACATCCTGACCCAGCTCTTTGGAGACATAGGAGTTGCCATCCTGATTCAGATCCTTGATTAATATACTCTAAATGATACATCTGCCAATGGCCTACATAAGATCTCTCTGAGGACCAAGAGAAAAAGACTGTATTAAAATAGAACAATTATACTACCATATACTCAGCTATTTTTTGATTTGCAGCAACATGAAACAAAAATTTAAAAATAAGTACTGATTTAATAAGAAAGGGCTTTGTTTCTGGATAGAATTTAAATGCAAGGTATAATATACCTTCATATATATTATTTTAGGGATTGAAACCAGTGATTAGTATGTCTATTTTGCAACCATTAAATTTACATGGCCCCCATTTTGAAAGTTAAAAAAATTTTGCTTCTAAGTTCTAAATCACCTAGTGTTTCCAGTGCTTTCTGAACATGCATCATTCATAGGATAAACCCTTGTATGTCAGAAGACTACTGCACATGAGAATAGTCCTTCACTCTCATCAAAGCCTTCACATATTCCTTATATATGGGATTTTCACGATTGTTTTTTATGGTAAATATGATTTTACAGGTAAGAAGTACGATGTAGAATTTATATTGTGCTCCAAAAGCTGTTGCAGAGCTAATCCTTCTCCTTTGGTCAAGCAAACGTAGGATGAAATTCATACACTTGAACTAGCTTACCTACTTCTAGCTCTTGACATCTTGATATCTTGACAACTAAGTCAAAATCCATTATTTGCCACATCAAGGTAGATTGATTTTATTTTGCATCTAACTTGATCTGGAAAGAAAATATAAAAATTGGCTTTGCAATAACCAAGACTTGTTGCTATCAATTATCTGGCTAGCCTGATATTCCATTCCTTATGTAGCTAACCTGAAGAACACTTCATTGAATTCTACAAGATTCCAAGATTTAAGTATCTAGAAGTTTATCAATCAGTATTCTTACAAATTACTTTGACTTTGATTGGACTCTGAAGACATAGCTTGAATTGTTATATAGAAAGAATACAGAATATAAAATATTCTAAAAAAACTTAACAATTTGGAAAATTCAACAAGAGAATCAGGAATTTGTAAAAATGTGCTGAGTGTAAAATGTGCTGGGTGTTTTCTTACAATAGATGCACTTCTAAAGGACATTAATGGGAGGTCATAAAATGTGAGAAAAATAATGTAAAAAGTCCTATATAGTTAAGAAAACTATTATTTGACTGTAGAGAAGTGCTCTGTAATAATTTAATCCCCCTCATAAAAGATATTTCTGTGTAGTTGAAAATTTAAAAATAAAGCAACCACCATTATTGAATTATTGTGTCCCACAACCATAATCCTTTGAAATATTAAGATCCAAATATAGTTAAGCAATTTACTTTGCTCAACCATTGTTAAGTAAAATATATGACACACTTCCACTCTGACCTACCTGTCATTACCTTAATAAAATGCTGAAGTTTCAACAATAAAAATATTTAAAAAAGGATGTGAAATTGTTGGATAGATCTGAATCTTGAAATCTGAATATTATTTGAGAGAAGATATTTTATGCCCTAAGTCTTTGATATAGCTTTGAAAGTAAGTGAACATATGAAATTTCTTTTTAAAAAAATGTTTCTTCAAAGACTACTTCAATTCACAATGAGTTATATTTAAAATGAAAAAAAAAAATTGTTGATCTGTATTCAATTGTGTCATCTTTACCACTTCATTGAACACTAGCTTCATTGGTATTTGAAAATTGTGGAAATATATTAAAGTAAAAGAGAAGTGATATCAGGAACATCCCTCGAGATGAGGAGTCAGGAAGTGTAACTTCCAGCCGAAGCTGCCATGAAATTCTTTTTGGCTATATGAGAGCTGAAAAATTTCAAGTCTCTTTTTCTTCAAATGAAGAATTCCTTAAACCTCTTACAAGTATATCTGTGTATTGATGAGAGAAATGGACATAAACTATTTAGACCACCTGACTGACATATATATGTATGTATATGCATATATTTGGGCTTTTTATTGAAATGGTAATTTTGAAAATGAGATTTACTTTTTTTTAAAGCTTAGCTGGGAAAATGAAATAAGCAGATTTTTCACTCCTTTTTAAAAGGACAGGCTTGAAAAGGAAAGAGAACAAAAGAAAAAAAGAAAAGGAATATTTAATCTAGTATCAGTGAATGTTAAATACAAGTTAATTTGTGTTCTTCCTTCTGTTTTAGATTCTCTGTGTTCATACTGACCTTCAAATTGACACTTTTAGAATGTGTTCCAATAAAGGATATGAAATGTATATACTTTTAACATTCCCAGATGTTGCTCATTTATATTAAATAAAACATTTAAATTACTATATAAGTAGCCAAACTAGGTCTATGATATATCTTGTTAACTAGTTTTAATATACAAAGTCTTGCTTTCAAGGTAATATGGTCTATATGCCTAATTAACCTCAAAACATATTATGATATGAAAAAAAAGAAAAACTTTAAGTAAATTAGTACACACATATGTAACTGTTGATAAAATTAGAAAGCAGCTAGCTAAAGCAACATTCAATTGATGTATGGAAATAAAGAAATGAAAACCGCTAGTATGCTTCCTTCATATGACTGAAAAATGGAAAATCTTTCATTTATTTCTCCTTAAAACTGCAAACAATTTAGTAATAAGTGTGGAACTGTTATTTAAAGCATGAAAATGATGAATATCAATGTCTGGATACCAGAAAATAGAAGATGAAAGAAATTGTGAGAAATTTTTTTTTTATTAGCTGCACCATGAAATATTATCAAGTTGAAACTATCATCCTGAATTTTATAAGCCTTTTAACTTCCTGTTCTCAGTGGCATTTATTAAACCATAATTCACTTTAAATTGGTTTACTAATATTAAAATTTAATAAGCTCTAGTATCCTTTCAAAATAGGCAAGACAGTCTGATATGTACTCAAATATAGGTTTGAATTTACTTCAAAAATAAAATACTTTTATCAATTGGCATAACATTAATGTGCTTATTAATTAGGCAAAGTCAAAATATGTAAGGGCAATACCCTTTCACAGTGGTAGCAAGTTAAATTATTCTAGACATGCTACTTTATCTGCGAATTAAATTTTAAATAATTTTCTTTCTCATGGATTCCCTTTCAACCTACTATTTCCACTTTTAAAGACACAGGGAGATGTGTAAAGCTATTTGTAATGCTATTAATCTTTTAATTGATGTGTACACACTGCATCTATGAGTTACAAAATTAGCTTACATTTAAAAAATATTAAAATGTGAATGTTAAAAGCTTTAACATCAAAAAATAAGCACAGGTTTCTCTTTACCTACTTTCACAATCTAGTCTGATTCTATTTACCCTGCAACCCGCCCCCTTTACAATCACCACTATTTAAAAACAAAATCATCATCACAGTGGTGCAAAATAAAACATACTTATTTTTACTTATCACTTTTTATCTCTCCATTGTACTGATATTTAAGTTTACTGCATAATCACTATTTATCCCATTATTTAAAAAAACAATCCCTATATATTAGGGTGAACATATGTTCAGTTTTACCCTGGAAAATCTTTCTATCCTAGTGAAATTATTAAAAGTGCTCCTTTCACCCTCAAAAGTGAGCCATTTTGGATAATAGATTATTTCGACATTCTGCCAAATACACTCATTAAATGCTCTAAAAATATTAATGAATTAATGAGTGAATGAAGTTTGTTTAAAATGAATGGAAGTTTTATTTCACTTTCTCTATACATATATCTACATTTTTTTCATTAATTTTAGAAGTTTGGCTGAAATAAACATTTGTTCATAATTGCTTCATTTTTAATTTTTTGGAAGCACTTTCCACTAATGAATTGATCATTGATAAATAGTCACCCAAGACTTATTAATTTATTATATTTCCAATGAGCAAGAGCAGTTGAAAAGGGAGTATATTGCAGACCTTTATCAGAGGCTATAATTTTTAACTCAAATGCATGTAACTAAAATGCCTGCAAAATGATTCTGCTAAAATGTTGGGCTACACTTAAAAATCACAAGTGATACTCTTTTCAAAGATTATATAGTTATACTGCCAAATGAAGGGCATACAATATGGCTAGTTAGAGTAATGCAATTAGTGAACATACTGTGGTTTGATTATTTTGAAAATCGTACCTGGCAAAAGGTAAAGATCACATATTTTATATCACTGATAAATGATAATATGTAGGATTATATTGAGTTTTAAGCCATTGCAGCAATTTTTTCGACCCATGAGAGTTTTCAGTTTTATTCATAAGTCATAATATCTGATCATAGCTACAAACTAAATACATTATTTCACTTACTAAAAATTCATGATTTTGTTCATTTTCCCATTTCCCATTTAAGTTTAATTGCATAATTTGATAAAACAAGTTATAATCTTTATGAATATTATAATAATGATTTTAGGATTTTAAATGCTATACCTAAAAACTGAACTCCCCTACACATCATTGATTGAGCTCTTAACATTCTAATTAGATAAAGAAACTTTGAACACAATCCTCTAAACTCTTTATTACATTAAAACAATATTATAGTAATTCTTAAAACTAATCTATGAAAATTTTTGCCCAAATAACACCAACAATATAATCAAAACCCAGCATGAATATAGTTAAGTTGCTGATGCAAAAATTAAAATATAATTTTTTCATATATTATTGATGTCTGAAACTTTATGAAAATCCAATTATATTTTTTTCTTGAGAATATTTTCTGTTTAGTCACTGGGCTGATTTTTCTTGTGAAAATGTGAGAGACTCTAGAGTCCAATCATTTATTTTAAATTCTTATGAAACTTTATATCAAAAGCCTTAAAAATATTCAGATTCTTTGTAATAATAATTTTTCCTAGGGTCACATTTAAAGGAAATGATCAGAAAGTTTATCATAAGAGATATCTTAAACAGCACATTATTTATAAAAGTAATTATATAGGGGAGCAGATGAAGCTCAAATTGTTGAGTGTCTCCTTCCCATGTATGAGGTCCTGGGTTCGATTCTCTGGTACTCCTTAAAACAAACGATAAACCATCTCTCATTGGGGAGCAGATGTAGCTCAGCAGTTGAGCACCTGCTTCCCATGTACAAGGTCCTGGGTTCAATCCCTGGTACTTCTTAACAAAAAAAAAAGGTAATTATATAAAATTTAATATACATATGTAAATGATCCCTTTCCCTCCAAAATAGAGGCATGCTTCAATAAAATATTGTTCAACCACAGTTTTGGAAACAGGGATGAATTAAGACTGATGCTTTGGAAGAAACTTAGGGGTCAGGGATTTGCTCAAAATATAATGCTCAGTGTTGAGTACAGCACATGTTAAATATTTGGAATGAATCCAATTCCTATATATATATATATATATATATATATGTAACATCGTACATATATATATATATATGTATACATAAAGACATCTATTAAGGGAATATTACAAAAGTGTTATCTCTAGGCAAGTTTGATTATAATTTACAATTCCAACAAAAATTGGTATTTTACAGTAAGAGAACACTATCTAGATACTTCTTTCAATAAATAGATCACAAGCATCATCTATAAGACAGTTAACTGGAAATTGTGCTCTTTCCATTATCTTTGACTATAAGGTTCGATATTATCCGTCTGTCATATTCCCCCTATCCTATCAGACATCACCTCCTACTTCAACCTCAGGTGCTCTGACCCAGCCATGTTGGACTCATTGATATCATATTTCTTCAATCTGCCAGACAAATGGCGACTTTGTACTGACCATTCCCTATGCCTGGAACTCTCGTCCTCAGAGAACTGCCTGTCTGTCGTCCTCCCTGCCTTCAGGTGTTGGCTAGAATGGCATATTCTCTGTGGGGACTTCACGTTCCTCCCTTTCCAAAATGTGACTGGCACACAAAAATTTCATTAAATGAATAAATGTTATTGCTCAGCAAAATTTTTAATTACCAATGTCATCATCATAATCCTTATTATGATCAACAGCAATATTGCTGAAAATTTGGGAGACAGCACAAATGAATTTCCTCTCTAATGAATTCTGAGTTATTAATATTAATATTAATATTTTCCATGTTGGACTTTTTTTTCATGGACTTTTTTAAACTGAGAAAATAATTGGTGGAATTCAAATAGAGGCTGCTAAATCAGTCAGAGGGTAGACTGTCTGAGTCTATATATCTATTTCTATATATCTATGCATATATGCAGCATTATGAGGTAGGAGGGCATATTAGAGATAATCTAATTTGGTCCTCTCATTTAAGATAAAGTATTTGAGACACAGACAAGATAAGATCTTGGCCAAAGACTTAGATATGGAGCTGTATTACTACTGAGCCATAACTATAACCATGCCTACTAACTTCTGATCTAGCATTCATTACAGCCATGTGGAAAGTTTCAAGTCTTCTTCAGTGCAGCTGATGATATGTTAAAGTACCTTGAAATAATAAAAGCATTTCTGCAAATGCCCACACAACCTTAGCTGACACTTAATGCCATTAGGCATTTGAAAAACAGCAACAACTTGAATTAAGGAGAAAGGTCAACCTCAACTAAAATGGTCATTAGATTTGCTTTTTTTCTGACAAATAGAAATTTAAAAGTAATAGTAGGTGTTAATTAGTACAAAATGCAATTTTATTTTATTTGCTATATACAGAAACACAACTTTCCCCATAGAATTTTAAAATGCCCTAATTTGAAAGAGAGAAGCCTATTGCTCTAAAGATTTCAGAGAAAAAAGAAAATTGGGGGTGGGGGGGAGGGGACAGGGGGCAGGGAGAGAAGGTATTGTTGGATTAACTTTTTTTGCCACAGAAAAAAAATTCCAAATATGTTTGTCCCGCATTGCACTATGAGGGAACTAAAGGAGAAGTCTTTCTCTACACAGTTTATCCTGATTAAATACTCTCACACTATTCCAACAGTCCAGAAAATACGGCACCTGGGAGGGGGAATTAATCTATCATGATTCAGGACTTCACTGCCTTTAGGGAGTTCCCTCCTCTGTCTCAGGCTTGGGCAATACTGACAGTGAGGCTGCGGGATACGGCAGGACCCTTCCTCACAGGAGAGTTCATGGCATCCATTTATTTGGACAAATATTCCATTATTCTTTACAGGATTGATGGTCAGATTGGTGGTCAACTCTACCTCTCTTTTAATCATGTTGAGCATTGTAAGTTACACTTAACTGAAATCAAATGACAGACAAAGAACAGGTCAAACAATGAATGTGGGTTTTTGTTTTTCCAGAGAACTGCTTCATAACTACTCTTTTGATGATGTGATATTTTCTATATTTTTTAATGAAGAGTTGACTTCTTTAATAAGAATGGCCCTAAAGAGCAAGCCAAGCTATGAATTGCAAATTTAAATCCAATTGATTGTGTTTAATCTAATAGGCACTCCTAATTTGAATGTGACAAATCCCCTAAGAAAACATTCTAGGAGCCTCCATTGACATCAAGGGGAATTATAAAGGATTGGGAATAGGTTTTTGTTCTCTCCTGAAAGTCATTGCTGGTGTTCTCTCGGTCATTTTCAAATTTGATAATTCCAAACATTTCCCCCTCTTTCAAAGTATCAGAAGTAATTTATTTTCTAGTTGTGAACTAAGGAACAAAGAAACTCTTTAATAATCAAAAGTAGAAATGTAAATGAGAATACAGTAAAAGCTAACTACCTAAAATTTCATTTTATTGAAATTATTTGGAATTGTAGCAATGAGCCATTTTTAGACTTCTATTATAACCCATTATTCAAATATCCTGAATACATATTAGAAATTGATTAAGTGAGAGCTGGGCATGTGGGAATTTTCCCATTTTATTCCTAACTCAGTATATGAAAGTGGCTCACTAGGAACTTAGAAGAAAATAGTAATATTTCAAATAAGAACATTTATAAGAGAAAGACTTATGAAACAGACCATAGTGACATTCTAGGTTCAACAATCCCAAACATTCCTTAATCACAGCATCAGCAACTGTAATCACTAAATCTAATATTATATATTATTCTCCTATTCCAAATTCAGTTTATGTCATAAGCCTTTTCTCGAAATCACCCTTAGTTTCTCCATCAGACTTCATGTCCAAGTAATTGCCAAATACTGTTATTCATTTATTTCAAATTATCCTAAATCTTTATCTTTCTTTCCATTCACACTGACCATCGTGTAAATTCTGGTCTTTATCACTTTATATGTAGGTTGTTGAATCTGACCAGTCTCCTTGATGACTCCTTTTCTTCCTATAATTTCTGTGTACATTCATAGAAAAAGTTTTCTTAAATGGCTGCTAAAATTGTGTTATGCTCTTGCCTGCGCATTTTCAATGGCTTCCTACTGATCATTAAAAATGCTTAAATTCTTAGGTTAACATCCAAAGTTCTGCACAATTTGCTTCATCCAATTTTTCCCCTAAAATTACTAATCTCTAAATTAACTATTTGTTTTATAATAGTTTTAAATTCACAGAAAAATCACAAAGACCATCCAGAGTTCCCATATACCCAACAATCAGTTTCCCCTATATTAGTACAGTAATTTTGGCACCATTAATGAACAAATATTGAAACAGTATCATAAACTGAAGTCTGTAATTTATTCAGATTTCTTTATTTTTACCTAATGTTCTTCTTTTTGTTCTAGATTCCCATTCAGGATACCACTCCTCAAATTTAACCTGTGTAGGGAATAAAATTTCCTCCTGCACCCCCTGCATGCAGATGGGATAAAATTTCTTTCTACCTAATTTTTCAATTTTCACATGAACTAATATGCATGTTTTCAAAAGAGTGTGTGCCCCACTACCACGGTGTCAAACTATGTATTTTCCCCAGAGTTTTGCAGAACAAAAAAGTATACTGGGATAAAGGAGGCTCCAAAAGATCAGGTACTATATATATCTGTTTTGTGCATCATTTTATTCTTTAGTACCTTAAACAGGGTCTGGCCTAAATAATTGTTGAATCACTTAATGTACACTCATTTTGGAAAGATAAAAGAGAATTATACCACTCTGAAATATCAGTAATGTTTTATACTTCAGTATAATTACTAGATAGATTTTTACGTTGCTCAATATTATCTTAATAGATAATGCATATTAAGAGCATACAGACATTTTTTTTTTAAGGGGAACTTATAATAACTAAGTGAACAAACTATTTTTAGTAGTCCTCAAATAAATTAGAAGCAAATTATATATAGCTTACTATAAATATATTACATATATTTCTATCTATCTTATCTATTCACATTTGAAAATTTTAATAAAGTTATATGAGGGAGCACACAATTGATTCAATTTGAATTTCAGTATGTTGATGAATCAAAGCAAAATAAAAATCTGATTTCTTTTAAAGTAATTCATAATGCAGACAGATCCTCCCCAACATATAAAAATGACTATACTGTATTACTAATGTGAATTTGAGTATACTAACATTATTGAACTGAGATCAGAAAGCAGTTGTTTACAAGTGATGAAAATGATAGAATAGCAACTTACATATTGGTGGTATTAACAAATGTATCAAGAAAGTGTTCAAATGAATCAAATATATGTAAATAATAAATATTTTGAAATGAATGTACATATTTATATTCAGAATACCACAGTTCAAAAACCAATTAAGCAAATACTTTTTCATAAAAATATAACACTAAAATCTAAAGAAAACTATTTGTCCTGTGATTTTTAAAAAGCTTCATTCCTTCCAATATTCAAATTTTAATTGATGGTTAATAAAATATTGTCATGTGAACCCAGAAATAATTAGCTTGATAAATAATGAGTTTTGAATACTCTTGTATATGAAAATGCATGATGATATATTGTTTAAACATTTTGTAATTTCAAGGACAAGTCCCTAGCAACCTGGTATAATTTTCAGGCACACTACAAGATATTCAAGAAGTTAATGATATTCTGGTGAATATAGGCTAAGTGTAAATAAAAATTTTTTTTAAGATTTTTAGGATAAATATATGTATACTCATAAACTCAAATAGATATATTTTCATACATATAGATGTGGGTATAAAGCAGTAAATAAGGTAGGGAAAGTCAAAGTTATACCTTATAAAATCAGTTGTAGTAGGAAATATATTTCATAAATTCAAGGGGACAGATCTCACATGATCTCTCCTGAAGAGGTACTCTTATCCCTCTTTTTAGAAACTATTCAACCAACAAGTGTGTACTTTCCTGCTATTCCTTTTCTTAGTTTCACCTTATTATCCTTATTGACAAATCTTTCATTCCATTATGTTCAACACATCTACTATTGCTTATATGGATATACCTAAATTGATGGTTTTTAAAATCAGTGCACATATATGCCCAAATGTAACAATATTTCACAAATAAATGAACACCACTTTCTGAGTATTAAAATTGAATTATTTAATTGCAAATGTGGATTCCTAGATCCAGTATCATGAAGGACCACTTCCAAAGATCTGTGAATTCCTTACCTGCCTCATGTCAGGTTCTATACTGCATTTACTCACAAGATAAGCTTTTGTTTTGCTGATTTGCCTCCTGTGCTTCATAGAGTCAACCTGATCATCTTTTTTCTTGAATGTGTCACTTTATCCACTTGCCCTAGGTTTTATATACACTTTTACAGTGCAATATTACTTACAAACACTTAAAGGCTTTCCCCTGAAATCACATTGTATTCTGAATTTTGGCGGCCATATATTTCAAGTAGATTGCACTCCCTTTTTGCATTGTCTCATTTGTCTTTACATCCATTCCCATTGCATCATTTGCTCTCTCTGTACGTGGCCTAAACCAGTCAATAATATTCAATGCTCCAACAATATTGGTAAAACCCGATGGAAGTTCTTAATACTGAAAAATGTGATGACACTCTCATAGACCCTACTGAGATATGAAGGCCTTTTATCTCCAAATACCTCCATCCCCATGGCTTCCTTTTCATTTTCATTATCAGCTACACTGGTTAGAACTGGACTCTTGCCACTATGACATAATGAAAAGACCCCTGAAAATGGAACCAAGGGCCCTGGGCTGTAACTTTGGCTTAGCTGCATAAAAACTTGGTGACCTAAGATTGGTCATTTCCTTTACGCAAAATAGAAATGAAAAAGCCTGTTCTTATAAAATTGCTGAAAATTGTCTCCAGGTTAAAATGGAAAATACAGGCAAACGTGCATAATTCAGCTCTTTTAAGTCATTGTTTATTGGATCTGTTTCTAAGGGCAACTGACCTGGCTTCCCTAAAAATTAAACCAATATCATACCATTTTTCAATATCATATCCTATGTCTTTACTAAACACTGCGAATATTTTGTAAAATAAGGGAAGTGTCTCTTTCCTACATTGAGTTTGCCGACTACTGGGGGAGAAGGGTTAGTGGAAGAATGATCCCAGCACTAGAAGTCTCTTTCTTGAAAAATAAAAGAAACTGAAAGGAGACCTCCATGCTGAGTATATAGTGTGGTAGCAGGAGAGACACACAGGTGTGGGTTGGTATGCCATGGTTGAGTGTTTAAATTTTTTTTCAAGTACTCTGGAAGCCACTGGAAAGATTTAGTTGGAACAGTGAATGATCTGATTTTAAAATCTGCAGTGAATCCCATTTATTTGCTAATGTGTGGTGATTAGATTACAGAACAGCAGGGTTGGAAGCAGGGAGATCACCAGGGAAGGTGCTGTGGCAAGAAAGTGAGGCAGCCTGGATAGGACTGTTAAACTGGAGGTAAGTGAGTTGAAGACATTTCAAGCAGAATTAGGTTGTAATAACAACAGGACTTGAGAGATGTTGGAATGAGGAAAAAATAGGAAATATGGAGGTTCCTTTTTTTCTGATGAAGTGACAAGTAGATGGTGGTACCAGGAAAGGAGAAAGGGAGTTGGTTGGGAATGGTTTGGGGTGAAAGTTGAGAGAAATGGAGAAAAAAATATAATTCAATCAAGGTTTTTTGCTCTACTTTATCTGCCCAAAAACTTTGATCAAGTACCTGAAGGGTGAAAGGTCTTAATAATACAGGTGACCACAGAGTCTTGCACATTTTAGATGCATTATAAAGTGGAATTAAATTTCACTATACAACTTGGGTTTCTCTGAACAGTCTGGAAAGAGTTCTAAATGTAACATTGAGGCCACAGCTTAATAAACTTAGCATTTAAAAACCAAAATTGATTTTACTTATTGCTCAAAATTAGCAGAAGTACCAATTTGGCAATCTTAAGAGACAGTGAAGATAGGAAATAAAGTCAGAATGTTCTCATTATATCCTGTTTTATACCAGTGATTACATATTAATAAGCTAGCCTTCAGATATGAAGATGATTTTTAGTAGTATATAGAAATTAAATTATTTTTCCAAATAGCATTGGTGTGCTAATATGGAGCTTTTTGTGATTTCTATCCATTTTAATGAAGATTGACTAGAGTTAATTGCAGATCTGTAGCAATGTGACATAGGTTTATTACAAGTAAATTCAACTACTCTATATAAGGACCAAAAAACAAGACATGAGTTGTAACACTAGATGTTAAGAAAAGCAAGTGAAAATAATAATGGTAATAAAAATAATAAATAAGTATAAATAATCAAGTTTATATACAAAATTTGAAACATTTCAAGTATTTCTATATAATTATATTTATTCAGAAACGAAGAGAAATATATCTAAATGGTTTTGTTTGCTTGTTTATTTGCTTTTGTTTCAAATAAGGAATATTTTTCTGCCTTGGTTTTGCCACAGTCACAGAATTTTCTAACAATCTATGATTGACATTTACTCAAATCATGGGAAAAATTTAAAACATTAACATTTTTAAAAATCTGTCATAAATCTATACAAAATATCTTCTTGCTAGCTTCTCTATTCAGCAATTTAGAAAAAAATTGCAAAATACTTCATGCTCTCATTTTTGTTGAAAATGTTGTAATGGGAAAATGTGGAAGCACATACACCATATGTTAGGAGTGGTAATCTCTGGATAGTTTAATAATTTTACTTTCCTTATTTAAGTTTAACTATATTTTCTAATTTTATGCTGCAAAAAATGTATTATCATTGTAACCAAAATAAAATAATTTTATGTGAAGAAAAAAAAATATCTTATAAAGAATGAGGTTTAACTCTACCTTCAAAATAATATAGGGAGCAGGTATAGCTGCTCAGTGGTTGAGCATCTACTTATCATGTATGAGGTCCTGGGTTCAATCCCCAGAACCTTCTAAAAAAGAAGAAGAAGAAGAGGAAAAAGATTTAAAAAAAGAAAGGGAGCAGATGTAGCTCAGTGGTTGAGTATCTGCCTCCCATGCACGAGGTCCTGGGTTCAATCCCCAGTACTTCCTTAAAAAAGAATAATAATATTAATAATATAGCCCACCTACAACTTAGAAAGCTTAATAAAACTTCCCTGCAAACAGATAAACTGTTATACTGTAAGGGTTTCAACATGGGCAAGCTATTTCAGATCTCTGATGCTCATGTTTTCCATCTATTAACGGAAATAATAGCAATATCATCAGTTCATCTTTAGCACAAACTTTTGTACGAACGCTTGGTGCAATGCTTGACATATAGTAGATGTTTAATGAAGTTTTTCTTTTAATTTCCTATTACTACTAGCTGATCTTTTGTTATCTGATTGAATAAGTTCCTTCAGTTTTTTCATATATTTATAGCTTTTAAAGGTTCAGTAGGTATTATTATATTTAAATTAAGGGTGTCAGCTCTGCTGTAAATGAAAAATGAAAGGGAAAAATCAACTTTAATCATTATTGACAAACATAGATATGGTATTTAAACTCTTGGGTTATGTTTTTTGCTCATTATGATTTTAATAAAAACTCTTGGGCACAGCAATTAAGTTGTGTGGGATTATGGTATACAAAATTTAGAACATATTAATTTTTGAAACTTGATAAAAGATTGGTTTGGTCATTTGGCTCCTTTTATTTTTCTGAACCTGCTCTGGTCTATCATTATCATTCTAAAACCAAGACCTGATCAGGTGACCCCATTCAAAATAAGGTTTGGTTTGGTTTTGTTTTGTTTCTTTAAGGAAGTTTTAGATTACATAAATGCTACATCAAAAACATGGGGTATTCCCACATACCCCACCACCTCTCCCTCCCACACTTTTCCCCATTAACAACATCTTTCAGTGGTTTGGTACATTTGTTACAATTGATGAACATATATTGAAGCATTGCTACTAACCATGGTCTATAGTTTACATTATAGTTTACATTTTGCCCCTCACAATAGGTTTTGACAAAATGTATAATGCTTATCTGTCACTGCTATTCATGCAGGACATTTCCAATGTCCCCAAAATGCCCCATGTTACAGCTCTTCTTCCCTCTCCCTCCCCTCAGAACCTCTAGTGGCCACTGCCTTTATATCAATGATACAAGTTCTTCCATTGCTGGAATAGTAAGTCTGCTTTAGTCTACAAATGCATCCCCCCTTATGGTTGTTCGTTCCTCAATCTTGAGGATTTGGAGGTGGTGATGCCCACTCTGTTCTGACTGAGAGAGGGCTTAAATCCCATGGGACAGATTGATGGAATTGTCTTGCTTGCACTTGTGAATACTCTGTGTTTTGTTTTGTTTTAATAGGATTTTAGTTGCCTATAGAATCAGATTCAGACTCAGTATGGAATTCAAGGTCTTTCATATTTGACCTCATGCAAGTTTGGGGTTCCTAATTTCTCTCCATTATAACTACACTCATATTCCAGTAAAAACATTTCTACTTATTTGCCATTCCTGAATTACACTATGACCTTCCACATCTGTCAGTCTTTGATCATCTCCCAGTTTCGATTACCCTCCTCACCTTGTGCCTGGCAGCTCTCCTGCACTTTCCATATCCTATTAAAAGTTAATATAATTTGTGACATTTTTCTACTGTTTCTCTAGTCTTTAGCAGAATTAATTTTATTTACACATATATCATAGTATTTACCTAAAGGAATTACAGCTAGATGAATAGAGTGTCATTCTCATGAATCTACAAAACTGTAAAGGCAAAGGGTATCTATCATATACCTGGTTGCTGAAATATTATTTACTTAATTAAATTATTCATGTATTAATTGACAGTAATGATAGCTGTCCTTGTGCAAAGAGTCATAATATAATACCAGGAATAAAAACTTAAAAAAAAAAAATCCCATTTTTTATTTACTTAAGATTCAATCTATTTTCTGTTGTTTTCCAACAGTGTGAAATAATACTTTTGTACTCAATGAAGTAATTTTCCATCATTTTCTAAGATTCTCCTGCCATCCTCCCCTTATATACCTTAAATATTGTTAGTTTGTAAGGGTAAAAGTTCAGATGGCTGTAGAAATGATGTTATGAAATAAACATAGTAATTGAAATTAAGAAGGAAATAACTCAGGACAAGAACAAAGCAAAAATAATTTCATCCTCTAATACTACTTTTCAAAACCTTGAAGAAAAATAATATCTAGGGCAGGTTAATCAATCTCCATGAAATATATATTTTGTTTCAAAAATAAACACCAAATCAGGGATTGGGGGTGTATTTTTTGTTGCTCTGAAAATTCTAAAAGTGCTACTCAAAATGAACTTATACAGAGATTAAACATTTAAATGTGACAAGATTACTTTTTGGCTGTTCAAAGTAATATTTATCATATTAAAACAGGGGTGACAGATTATTTTTTTCTATATTCTTTCTGAAGAAAGACCCTCAACCACACATTTCTACTATGATTTAATTTAATAAGAAATTGAATTTTAAAAATTTCTCTTGGTGGTAGATAATCTTTTTTTCATTATATTACTACTTGAATCATTATATAGTATAAATAGCCATTAAGAATTTAAAGAAGCAAACATGTTAATTAATACAAGTCTACAATTCTTTATCCATAATTTTGGCATTCATTTGATGGTGAAAGCTAAATTGAACTGACATGGGCTATTTTTTGTCTTTCATTATTTAATGTGGATATTCAGTATTTCCTACAAAATTGTTAATGTGATTGATAAAGGGCGCTGCCACAGATACCTCTGGGATGTTATATAGTATGTGGTATTTGAACCGTATCACCATTCTAAGATCTGTAAAAGTCTTAGTTCTTGGAAACATCTGGATCGAAGAATTGTGGAACTATATATCATAACATCAGTTCTGAAAATTCCTGAGAGCTATGCGACTGAAAAGCGCAGGAGGAGCTAATTTGCATATGTTCAAATATTTTGTTTGATATATTACAGGTTCCTATTTCTTGTTTATTGTTAATTATAAATATGAAATAATGGCCACATATGTTTTTAACAGATGTATACCTCAGGGTAAAATATCTTAGTGACTTCTGGCTTTTCACAAATCTCAGTGTCATTTATATAAAAGTGCATATGTGAAATAATTAGATTGATGAACTCTGCCTTGCACTTTACAGAGAGGACTGAAGCCACCTATTATGAGTTCCTTATAGTTATTTTCCCTTCACTTTCACATTGCTGTTCATCTTTTCAAATTTATTTCTCAATTCTTTCTCTTGCAGGGAAAGAATATCTTTTTACTTTAAGGCTAGCATTCCCACTGTGCTCCTAAAAATACCCACGCTCTAGCAACTAGAGTCTAGTTGAATCTTCAATAATTCCTACTAGTTGGATCATTTGCCTCAATTTTTTGAGAGGCTCATTACCTTGAACAGTTAAAGCATTTTTCATCTCTAATGCCAGTAGCTTTCTTAACTTACTGGGACCCCCGCCCCCCCACCTTTCTTCCATTATTTTCCAGTCTCCTTGAAATAACAGAAAACTTGCTGCCTCCACTTCCTAATAATACTTTCATGGTTTATTCTTTTGCAATCTTTTTAAAATTTTTTTCATTACTTCATCATAACTCCTCTGCTGGAAATCGAAAGAGACCTGTCAGTTGTAAGAGTGCATAAACTTTCCTCAGGCCTCATTTTCTTGGATTTCTCTAGAGAATGAATCAACGTTGTTTCCTCTTGTCTATCTTTGACTACTGTGACACTATGGCTTGATCTTCCTTCTCTTCCTTAATGGCAATCCTTTCCTGTTTTCATGTCTCTTCTTCCTCATTCTGTCTCTTCCCTGTTGGACACATCAAACTATTCATTGTCGCCTAAACACATTGTGCACTTTCCAAATCCTATGACTGTTTATGTTGTTATGTTTCTTCTCTCTCTCTCCAAGTAAACCCTTTTTCATCCCTAAATCCCAGCTCAAGTATCATCTCTTGTATGAAGTCTTCAGTGAACTACTCTCAGCACTATATCCCCTTTATTTATATCTAAATGATAACTGATTAACTCTGCATTTTATTATATTTGTTTTAGTTTATGAATTATCTCTATTACTGGATGTTCCTTGAAAATAGATTTCATGAGTCTTGAAAGTGTTCACTTAAGAACAACATCCTCTTTGGGAAAGTAAACCCTCTGTGAGCAGAAGTATTTGCTTTGCTTGTTACTCAATCCCCAATACTTGGAACAGTGCTTGGTACATACCAGAAACCCAATTAGGTGTTTGTTGAATAAATATTCAAACAATACCTCCTAAGATATATAATAAGGACTACGCAAAGAGATAGTGAATTACATTAAAAATTCAAAACATATTATTCCAAGTGAACATTTCTTTCTTAAAAATAGTGTCCTTGAGAAAAGCTATATTCCAGTTATGCCAGATCACATACTTGGGGCTGCCCTAATTTGTGAGCCATCAAATAATAACAATTCAGTAGCACTTTGTTTTAAACAAAAATATCACTACCTAGCCTTCTTAATGCAGTAATATAACTTGACTCTCAATTATATTTGCCTGAAAATTAAATTTGAAAATTCTAGGCTTCCATCTAGTAATTCACCTAGAAGGTCAACAGATTTTGGATCACCACAGAACATACTGGGTATATTTTCTTGGCAGGTTGAACTGTTCTTGAACTTTTCCTCTTCCCAACTCCTAAATGGTGTGCTCTGCAAGGTTCTGTCCCGGACCTTCACTTTTTTCCTTATCAATTTACTTAGAATTAAATAAGATCCTATCCCAATGATTTCAAGATTTAAACTTCCCGACTTCTTCTCTCATTGCCAAACTGTAATTCCCAGCTGCCTCTTCTGATGTTTCCATATGTGTGCCTCAGAGACTAATAATTAACATGTCTAATCCAAACTCTTCTTTTTACTGCCCAAATGTTTTTTCCTGTAACGACTTCACCCTGCCTTCACCACTTTAGTAAACTGGACTATTGCTTATTCAGCCACTCAAGTCACAATCCTAGGATTTATTAACACATCGACTTTTATCCCACCTCTTTCTGAAAGTTCTCCCAAAAATCTGGTGAATGGAAGTCTTTTGGTAGCATCTCTGAATGGCAAAGTTTCAAACGATCCACTTTACTGAGCTGATTCCAGTATCGAAATGATCACTGGTCATTTAAAGAAAACGTTAATAATTCAAACATTTATGTGTTAACACAATATATTACAACAGGCATTGAATAATTCCAGTAATATTCCATTTATTTGGGCATCAACTCATTTTTCTTTTCAAACCCCTTATCCAAAAATCTATTTCAAATGAAATAACTGAGCAATTCATTGTGATTACAAAAGTTGTGGCACATACCCAAACAAGTCTTTAATCTTTCACTTCTTCTCCATTCCTGCTACCTCTTAACTCTTCTGGGTCTCATTTTCCCTTATCTTGGACTATTGCCCCAGCCTCCTAATTGTATCCCTATCTCCCCAGGTAATGCCATCAAAATCATCTACTCGAAATGAAAGTTTGAATGGTTACCCCCTGAATACCTCCTTGGCTCGCTATCATCTGCAAGATAAATTCTGAAAACCCTAATGTGGTGTTCCAGGCATCCTATTACTAGACCCCTCCCATGTCTCCATAGCTGCTATCCCTGGTCTCACACATCACTACTCATCTACATCTAACAGCACTTGTAGTACATTATTTCATCTCATCTGTGCATCCCAGAACACCCTCACTCTGCCAAGTGAGTTAAACATTTTCTGAAGGGTCAGCTCAGATGTCTCCTCCTCCAAGAATTTTCTTTGACCCTCCCCACCCCAACCTTGGCTGAAATTTCATTTTCACGGCTGCATTTATACTCTGACCATATCCATATCTCTCACAGTGTTGAACTCAAGTTTATATATCAAATTCACTTACTACAGTGGGAACTCTCTGAGGATGCAGTCTGTGTCTTATCTCATCTTTGCATCCTTAGCAAATGAAACTGTCTTTTGGAATTGCCATTCCTTAGTGCACTAAGGAAAGTATCGGGGACCAGCAGTTAGGAGAAATGCCCAGATTGAACAAACACATAAATACTAGTGATTGGTAATGAGTGAAACGGTAGTGTCAATGTCTACATCTGAAAGGATCCATTTTATTGACCTCTGGATTTTTTATTCACTATATTCCAAAGAATCAAGACTCAAGCTCTCTAGCATGACTATTTACATCTTCAGATTCATAAAGAACTTAATGGTGCTGCCACAAATCTGAAGAGACTTTGAAGTCTCTATTGAGTGTTAGAGGAATGG
Organism: Tolypeutes matacus; assembly: GCA_026826555.1. Classification (NCBI taxonomy): domain Eukaryota; kingdom Metazoa; phylum Chordata; class Mammalia; order Cingulata; family Chlamyphoridae; genus Tolypeutes; species Tolypeutes matacus. The sequence continues at coordinate 49,886,235 of JAKSZT010054334.1, forward strand.
CATGGTAGGATGGAAATAGCTCTAGATTAAAAGTCTATAAATCTGGGAACTATACTCCTTCTGCAACTAACTGGATGACTCTATGGAAGTCACTTAACCTTTTTGTTTTCTTACCTATAAATTGTATGAGTTAGACTCCAAGGTTTCTTCTTACCTTACCCTAATGTTCTGTAATCTTATGGCTTTTAAAAGAACAAGGAGTCTCCAATATTAGAACATGCTATCAAAATTTAGGGGGAAATTTTTAGACCTATTAAATTAACATTATTTGCTTAGCATTTTTATTAATTAATTGATGAACTAATAATTATTCCAGATTTTCACAGTTTGCAGGCACACTCCTAATTTCATAAAAGTATACTTGACGTTAGTATAGGACTTTATTTATAAAAATGAAAAAAATAGTATTGTCATTATTTAAAAAATGCAAAAAGGAAACTCTTCTGGTTGGCTACGTGGGGATCTCTGAGAGATAAAATAATTCCAAGTCTAGAGAAGATGCCCCTGCCCCAAAAATAAGTCTTAAAAGTTTGGGAAATAAGAGCAGGTGTAGCTCAGTGGTTGAGCGTCTGCATCACATGTATGAGGTCCTGGGTTTGGTCCCCGGTAACTTCTTTAAAAAAAAGTTTGAGAAATACATCCCCAAATTCCCTAATGGTAATGGTTTATTGAAAATTGTCGCTGTGCTGCTAAAAACAAGAGATTTTCAAAATCACATTAAGTCTATAGTAAATCATCCAACACTTGTCAGGAATCTTTACATTGAGCAACACATGTGAGGGTGTTAAAACCTCTATTTTCATGATCCAGCTGCTGGATTTTAGAAGCAGATGTTTGCATGCAAGGAAAAGAGATGTCATGGAAACTTTTAAAGTGAACCACAGGACAGGTGAAAGTTTGGTAAGCAAAAATAAAATGAAGCTGTTCACAGTTTGGGGAATATTTTATCCAGTAAAATGTAAATTCTGATGAATTCTGAAGGTCCTATAAGACAGCCCACAAGAGTGGGTATATGGATATTGATGTGCTACTTGAAACATGCAGTCTAATAAAACCTTACAAATAATATGAAGTCCTGGAAAAATAATACAATTTCTAAACATCACCTATGTGAATTTTAAAGCAGGAGTGCTTTTTACAAATTTTTAAATGATGTTTTTTCTGGCATTAAATATTCAACAGCTCTTTTCCTCCATATATAGCAGTAATTTTCCATTTCCTTCCTAAGACAAATTCACTATTAATAAGTCTATAATAACATTTGTTTAAAAAGTTATTTTCAGAAATATCCAGAAGGCAGCTGAGAGGGTGGATGTAATCACCACCTTTACACACTTGCTTACATGGAAGTGGTTTCGCTGTTGCCTGTTATGGGTAGGTCTGGGAAAAGAGACTACTTGACTGGAAAAATTAGATGGCAGTAACAATGCAAAGTAGAAAACAGAACAGAAGCTTGAGAATATACATTCAGTAACTTCCTCCCCAAATCCCACACCCTCACTTAGGTGGGCAAGAACCTCAACTTGTATTCTCCCATATGCCTACTAGAGCTTTCTTAAGTAGCATTCTTTTTGAAATATAGATGGTGGAAACCCTCTTAACTGTTGCCTTTCCAGACATAATTAGAAATATAGTGTAACTGCAGTTAAATGAATTGTGGAGGGAAGCGGCTGTGGCTCAATCAGTAGGGCTCCCGTTTACCATATGGGAGGCCCCGGGTTCGGTTCCCGGGGCCTCCTGGTGAAGGCAAGCCCGCCCGCACGGCGTGGTTAGCTGACCCAGCGAGCACAAGCAGCAAGGGGGGGATAAATGAATAAATAAATAAAAATCTTAAAAAAAAAAAATGAATTGTGGAGGGATGTTTAAAGGATTGGTGCTCAACAGCATTCTCCAAAACTGAAATAATATAAAAAGTGTTGCATCCTTTTAAACTAGAATAGTCCTGTTTTACATATAGGGGCCCACAGGCCAAAGTCAAATATTTACATCAGTTAAAAAAGAGAACAAAAATGAAATCCATTAACTTCAGTTTTTGTGGTTTTCTAGAATGTCCTCTGGGAAGAGAGAAGATAAACCTTAAGAATGTAATTTCATTTTAAGACTGGAATTTTAATATTCCTCTAGAGCAAAATGGTACTTCTATTGTTCTCAACTTTCCATGGATTTTATTTTTATTAAATTTGAATCAGTTTCCATTGTGAAATGTTTTGAATGCAAAATGGAATTTAACAAGTCAGATTTTCTAGCAGTAGGGAGAGCACAAGGGAGTCACAGAATTGAATAGGAAAAAAAGGCAATTAAATAAAATGAGTAAAGAGAAAGAATTTGAATGAATTGATTCCTAAGGTGCAGAAAGGTCCTGGAATCCAGTCACAGAGGAGGAGCTGACAGTTGTCCACCTAGCAGAAGGGTAAGATGTGGTGTGCTACCACTGTCACCCCTGACACAGGATGACAACAGAAATACCAGGTAGCATTCTATTCCACTAGCTTCAGGCTTCGAGAACTTGGTTTTAGTCAATTATAAAGATATCAGAAGACATCCATGGGAAACATCCTTGGGAAATTGAGAACACTTGGTATCAATGCAGAGCTCAGAGAAAATGTCGGTCAGCATATATAAACACTGCACATTTATTATTTTAGAGGTAATGGAGGCTGCTTAATTTCAAGAAGTTCTTATTAAATGCTTTTAAGAAGAAAAGGGTATTGGTAACAAATGAATTAATTTGCAGTGTTTGTAGTATGTAGAAATTAACAGGTATAGTTCATCCTCAAGAAAATTAAAATGTGAATAACCTTTTGAGGTAAAAGAAGTAAGTTAGCTTCAAAAATTCTAGAAGAGTTTTATTCTTTATAAAACTTTATGTGGCTCTTTGCTATGGAAATAACAGTGTATATATTTATACTAACTCTTGTTTTAGATCATATTTTCTTCTTCTAAAATATAAAATCAGCAAAATAAGAACAGGTTTATTTTGGTCAATTTTCTGTGTCTTTTTCTGATAATAGGTGATGTGTTAGATAGAAATAGACATTTACTTTTTATGAGATAATGTGCTATTATGATATTGTACAAATTCCAAGCATTTGTATCATTTTAATAGACCATATAAAATGATACAAATGATTGATCATATGATCTATTTTCCTATCTTTCTATCTAATCTATCTATCCACATATTTGATAAAGCATTAAGGGAGTATGAAGAAAATCTAGTTAATTGATTAACAGATAAACAGGGTGCAAAAATGCAATCAAATTGAAAGTAAGTATATTACTTGAGAATTTATTTTTTATCTTAGTAAGAGAAATTAAAATAGCCCCTTTCTACTAAAGAGCTTATTAATGTAAAATCTTTAAAGTGTTACCAAAGACTTATCTTCAGTGGTAGTTCTGTACAACACACCTTCCATTAAGCTCTTGAATTCTTTCAAATATTTTTGCTAAAATAACAGGCAACATGCCAATACTGTGAATCTGATGATTAAACTAGAAAAATACAATATTAGGGACAAATAAATGGAACAATTTTAACTGAACAAAAAGGGAAGAGATAAAAATAACATGTGACCTAATAAAGTAAAATTTCAAAAAAAGTCTAGGTCATTTCCAAAGGGAAACCATTATTATCATAAAAAGTTCTATTGAAAATGTGAAAATTATTTTGGGAATTGATTTTCATTTCTTAATTAAGGAAGTATTTGAATATAGAAATATGACTAGTTTCTAAAATGAGAAAATTGAAATGGGGGAAGAATTCAACTAAAATAATAGAAAATGTAAAATATAATATGCTATAAAATTATACTTTAAGTCAAATCCACATAAGACACTGTTACAAACTTTTTCTGAGAGGAAGACTGATAAAGAGGTTTCTTTTTATATAGCTCTTAGTTTCTTTCTCTTAAAAAATTAATTTTGTTTGTAGGAGACTTCTAAAGGTATTAAAATTTGGGGCTTAATACTTGAATTTTAATATGAGAATGGTTTAATACTGCTGTCATCATCTTTCATCTATAAAGTGATAATTATTCTTTATACATGTGAAATAAATTAATAGTGGCATTGCCTCTCATAATGCTTTTAAAATAGATGAACAGAATATACTCACCAAGAAAATGGCTGATTGCTACCTCAACATATTAAAGTTATTTCAGAATAAGCTGTTCATTATGTGAATAATCTAAAGCATTGCTTAAGAGGGGAGGCTCTGAAGGCATGTTGTTTTCATAACAATATTGATTTCAACACTAACTAGATGCATGACATTGAGAAAGTTAATTAACATCTATTAAATGTGAAAGTAACATTACTTACCTTTTTATGAATGCTATGAGAACTAAATAGGATAATACCTTTTATGTACTGAGCAAAGTAAATAAGTAGTTGAGTCAATGCATATGAGAGATGATACTCACATAGATTAACTCGGCTTTTAACATACTCTTCTATGCTTATTTGGTATCTAGGCAGAGGAAATGGCTCAAAATGGTTGTTTGAGCAAATTCTCACACTCAGAAACAAAGTTATGTAGAAAACACACAGATTTTGGCCTTTGTTAAACCTAAGATTAAACTCCAACCTGCTGAATAGGTTAATAAATATCCTATAAACTCGGTTTTCTTATATGTAAAATAAAATGACCTTTTAAGAGTTGATTTACAGTTTAAATAAGCTAACTTTAGTTTATAGTAAGTAGTAAGAACTCAATATATGCTTGTTCCAATCTTCTGACTCTAGATCGCTAGACAGGTAGATAGGTAGATAAATAGAAAATGGAAAAAGAGATAATGAAAAAGAGATTTTTGATAGAGAGAGGGGGAGAAAGAAAGGGAGCTATCCCACCTCTACTAGATATATGTCTTCTTAAAGGCAGGATCCAATTCAAATTTATTTTTGACATTCCTGTAGAATCTAAATTCTCTTTACATATTGAAAGCAATATACATTTATTAAATAAATGAATCTATCAAATCAATCACTCCATTAATCAATCAATGAAATATTACTTTAGCTAATCTTTAGAAATCATGTTTTAAAAAGGTAGTCAATTCTCTCCTACAAAATTCATGGATTACCTAGGTGTGGACTCCAGATTCATAATAATTTTCCCATATTTATTAAAGGGGCATGTGTAAGTCATTTGTTTTATGGGAGACATTTCTATTAGCATTTCATTTTAGGATTAGGAATTACTTCATCTGTACTATTTATTGTTAGCATAACTTTGGGCTTCTTCTAAGAACAAGAGGCATCATTCTAAGACTTTACTTTTTGGTATTAATATCAAATACCTTTTCCATATAAATTACATTTTGGGGTATAAATGAAGCCACTTCCTTTTCCTCTAATGATCTTTGTTCATTCACATCAACAATATTGCTTAGTTAGTAGATGGAAAGGGTTAATGAGAACAGCAGGATTTTTGTTGTTGTTGTTAATGAAGTTCCTCATAAAGACATGAGGATAAATGCAAACTCTTTACTTACTCTGTGTAGCTTTATAAATAGAAGTCAATCTCTTTATGTATCACACACAAAGAGTGAGCTATCTCATGCTGTGTATTTGCATATAAAGTCCAACAACCCATTATTTAAAATGGGTTTAAAAGATTTATATATTCTTACATCACAAAGCAACAAGCCATCAAGAACATCTAAGTCACTTCAAGTAGACATCCAAATTTATAGCAACTCTGAATATTAGATAAGTATTCAAATTACCCATTAAAAATAATTTTAATAACACTATTGTATCCCTACACAGAACATTGCTAAGGTTAAAGGTCAAGAAAACTATGTCATTGGCACTTTTTACTTTAAAAAACAAAGCTTTTTGTGGAGTCAACCTTAAAAAAATCTAATATAATTATATTCAGTATAGAAATATATTTATATAATATTTAAATAGTTACTACATATATATTTCTGAACTGAATATAATTATGTGTGTTTATGCATTGAAATTTCAACATGATTAGAATAATATAACTGCTGATGTTTATGTGATAGAAGAGACTGTACTACATGCAAAATCTACTTTTCTATGAATCATCAATCAATAATGTCTTACAAGCTATATGTTTTCATATTTTAAATATAGTTTCTCATTCAAAAACACTGAAGTAATAAATACTAAGTACATTTAAATTATTAACACTTTCAAGGCCTATATATTAACTAACTTAAGTAATCCATATGTAATTCTGAAATCCAATTTATATAGCAAAGCTTTTCTGTTGTTACAATAGGATGTAAAAAAAACCTATTCATACTCCCCAAGTCTTACCCATAAGAGTAGCTTAATTCTCTTTGGGCAAATCATTAGCAAATTCTGATTTTGTTTGAAATAATAAAAACACCAGAATTGATTTTAAATAAAGCAAATAAAATGAATGAATTAGATATAGACTTTTAGAAAAAATATATACACTTATTTAGAGGTCTTTCAACATCATCTCTATCAGGATAAGCAAGTTCATATTTATTTGACGTCCATGAAGATTTAGAAGTATATCAAAAGAAGAAGCCAAAACTCCAGGTTAGCTATTATTTGACCCTTTTTAAATCTCAAATCCTAACTAAAAATATACCAAAACTTCTTAGAGCTATAAAATTCCAAACAAGTTTCCATTTCACCTAAGTGCTGAGTTAACTAATTTTAATAATATAAATATATTTAAATGTGCATATCAAATACATGCTATATTTTCCATTTAAGTCAAACCCAAAATGGGAAAAGTTAGAAAATATACATGAAGATATGAACAAAATCTGGTGACTTTGGTCAATTTTTTCTTTAAAAAAGAGCGAAGACTAATAATCTCAGCTTTGCTCTTTCTTCTGCTACTAAGATATGGAAGAGTTGCTTTTTCTCTGGGACAGTCTGGGGATTCACATTCTCTTCTGAAATATTAACAATGGTCCATTCCACAGTGAGAAATGGCAACACAAGTACTGATAGGTTTATAATGATGGCTTAAGCGTTACACTTTGTAAGCACTGGAAGACTTCACTCACCTTGTTCAAGTGGCTGGCTTTTAGTTGAAGTCGTTTTCATCTTGAGTGCCTCCCTAACAGACATGTCACAGCAGGAGCCTTTGTTAGTGTCTTGGTCACTGTCAGCCTGATCACTGTCCCCGTGCCCACTGTCTCTCAGGCTGGCTCTTTCTGGGTCCTTAAACGTGGAGCTACTGAAATACATATAAAGAAAAAAGAAGAGAAAGTGTTGTCTCTACTAGTATCAATCTGAAGTGTAGTCTCTTGCAAAGCAATTTTGACACGAATGCAAATGGGGAAGCTGAGAAAGTTATTTAACAGGCCTTACCTTTGAACAAACTGCTGCCTGCTGCCCATGTAATTGGGCTCTGCGGGAAAATTGTCTGTCTGTGAAAAAGAAGGAAAAAAATACGTATAGTTGTACACTGGACAAATCTCCTGCAGAGCAACAAGATTTCCTAGTGGAAAAATGATTAATAATTCAAAAACTCCCTTAATCTTCAGATTTGTACATTTTAATTAAATTGGAAATTGCTGACATGTAATTATGTACTCAGAACAATGAAATGATTCCGGTCCACAAATTACCTGTTAAAAGTAAACAATGAGCCTGTCATAAGTGGCATTCTCTGTTAGTACTGGGATGGATAACACTGTGTTGTTTCATTATTTAGATATTAAGATTGAATGTTTGTGGGAGGAGTGGGAAAATGACCTAATTTCTCCATATTAAAAGTATGAATTATTTAATAATAGTCATTTTTAAACATAATTACATCACCTGCTGGGATTCTATCCCCTTCTTGATGAAATATAATTTAAAGTCATCCACTCCTCAGTGAAGAGATACAGGGCCTTTCCTTCAAATTTTTCAGGAACAAATACAGCATGGCACATAGGTTTGAACTCATCTCTATAACTCATTTTCATGCCAACCCAACTATGGAAACAATACAATGAAAATGGGTGTTTCTTTCTGGATATTAGTAATAGAGCAAAATAAAGAAATACGCTACTTAAAACATGGAGAGTAAAGATATTGAGAAAGCAGGCTTGTTTGTAAGGTTGTTTTTACTGCTTTCAAACTGATGTGGAGGACTGCCAAAAAGAACTGAATTCTCCTTCTATCATGCAACAGAGTTCTTTGGGAGAAAGAGAGTGGATCTTTCATAGATTTCCCTATACTGTACATTCATACCCATTACTTCTTCTTGCAGCTGACTCAGTGACAAAGCTTCTCCTGTTTTCTGCATCACTTCATATCACACCATTATGCTCTAAAGCAGCTATGGGTTTGTACAAGATCTTCCAGCATACAAGTATCGGTGACACAGGAAGCATGCAATTCATGAAGCAGAGGGCCCAAGGTAAGGCCTAATGTAGTACAATATGTGTGGTTTTATAAATAATAAGACTAATTTAAAATAACAATTTCCCCTTTTCCTTCCCATATAATAATTTACAATTATTTAGCTCTGTGAACTATTACCCCTCAAAAAGTTAATAGTAATAACTTAAGGTATTATGTAAGCTTTATTGTCTGTTAGAAATTTGGGGGAGGAAAAATCCTCACAAATTCTTCAATCTGTAATCTTTTCTTTGCCCAAATGTCCTTTATCAAACTACACGCAAAGATGAAAGTAAACATTAAAGATCTTTTGGATTCATTTCTCACTCCTAACCCTCTTTTACTAGTAGTTGGTAGCAATTTTCACTAACATGTGCTTGTTTCTAGTTTCAGTGGTACACCTTAATCTTCATGTGTATACAGCCAAACTATCAACTTTTAAGAATATACTCTACCTTCTAGTAAAAAAAGAAAAACAAAAAAATGGGTAACGAAAAGAAGGGGTAAAATGTTTGCAAAATAGTTTTGCTAACTTTTCAAAAAAAGAATTATTAAGAAATTCTACATTTGAACTTTTTAATGAAATCTAGTTTGACCTTTTGAATTGGTCAAAAACATCCAATCCATTCTTGTGGTCAATTAAAAGCTAAGTATCAGTATTTTAAGACACTACAGTAAGAAAGAATCCTAGGTATTAAGGAAGCAGTATAATATAAAATGAAAGTGGAAATTATCATTAGAAAGTATGAGAACTATTACAAAATGCCTTATGATTTTAATAGCTTAAATTAAAGGAGGCATCATAAGATGTAGATCCCTATTCAGTTAGATACAGGGAAATCAGCTAGGGAAACCTTTCTTCCTCTGTACTAACATGGATAATATATTAAAATGTTTGCATACTATTGAAGTTCTAGGCAGTTCTAAAAAATAAGATACTTTAATATAAACAAAATATATTTTCCCATTGAATCAACTGGTGAATTTGTATACATGCATATATTTATGTACCTATGTATGAGAGTGTTTCATAAACACTAGGCAATAGTATTACTACCGAGTAATTTTTGTTTATGAATATAGAGAAACAAGAGGAAGGAAGAAAAGGATGAGTTTTGGAAGGGTAAAAAAAAAAGAGTAAAAACAAAAGTAATAGTGGTTAGAGAGCAAGAAAGGGAAAGAGAAACAGAGGGAGAGTGAAATAAACAAATACGGAGAAGTTGACACAGTGGGGAGGGAGGTAAAGAAAAAAAAAAAAAGAAATGGGTTTATTAGTCTATAATTTCACAAAGTACAACTTCAAAATTTTTCAACTGAATCAGTAGTAGAGAATCAGAAATTTTAATAATGTCTTCACTCATCCATTAAAATAGGAACGTGAGAAGTCATATGTATGTGTATAATTACCATAATGAAATAGCCATTCGGCCTTTAACAAACTGACTAATTCACTATAAAAACCACACTGACTCTAATATAGCAAGTAACATTTTCATTATATAGTCCCTAGGAGTGTCTGAAAACTCATTAAAAATAATCTGAATATAAAATATCAATATTTGCATAGAAAAATATAGAAAAATGCAGGTGTATCACATAACATGGTTTAATTTAGAGTAGATAGGCATTCAAATATTTTCCACTACTGTATTCTAAAAATTAAGTCCTACCTTTTACATTTATAATTCTTAACTTTTTGGTTTTAGAAGAAAGCAAATTTGAGGTTTTTTTCAGGCTAAGCAGAATAATTAACCACGGATATTAATAACTCTTTAAAATGTCATCCACTTTCATATGAAGTAATCACTAGAATGTTTTTCCCTCAATCTTAACTTGAATATGGTGACTTTTAACTATTATCTTAAAACATATAATTTGTTTGTCATTAAAAAAATGTGTTACCTGAATGTGTGGCTAATTACGTAAAAGTTTTCAGGTAGACACTTTAAAAATGTTGGATATGATAATCTTTTACTCTAATCAAAATACAAGAATGTATTTTATGAAAGCTTTATTAAAAGTGATTATTTGCTCACAACAAAACAGATCTGATCTAACTTACAAAACTGTGTCCTTCTATTACTGCTATTTCGGTAGTTATTTTGTTTATCTAAAAAGCTAAAATTTAGGTTTTATTTCCCTTCCTTTGTCAGAAAACACACACAGATGAATAAACAACAAGCACGCAAACACTCTTTAATTAGATAAAGTCTGCAGGATGGTTTCTTAAATTATTTGTCTTTCTGCATTTCTCTACTAGTACTGAGCAAATTGTAGTAAATTTATAAATGATCATTGAATTCTGAGCTTTTTTTCTGGCAAAATTGAATATAAAATATTTCTGATATGCCATTTTCTCCAACTTGCTTATCCTGGTAGGACTTTGGTAAACAAATTCATTATTTTAAAAACTGGTATCTCTGAGAAAGATCAAAAGAGAAAGCCTAGTGAAACTGAACCATGGTGGTTGAAATTGGGAAAGCACTGTAATTGTACAAGTAGATTAATTTGATATGGCCACTTATAATATGCCTTAAGAAGTTGAACTGAAAGTGACTAACAAAAGAATTAAAAATAGACTTTTTGACAATTAGAGTAATTAAAAATAAGAAGTAAAAAACACATTAAGCATTTGACAAAATCCAACATCTCGTCATGATAAAAATTCTCAGCAAACTAGGTATAGTGTATAAAGGGCATCTATTAAAAAAATAACTTATAACTAACATCATACTTAATGATGAAAGACTTAAAAAATTTCCCCTAAGATCATGAACCAAGCAAGAAGGTGAACTTTTATTCCACATTGTAGACAGCCCTAATGAATTCAATATGGCCAGAAAAAGAAAAGGTATTCAGGCTGGAAAGGAAGAAAAACTGTCCAAATTCACAAACAACACAATTATTTAGGTAGAAAATACCAAAGAAACAGAACAAGCAAAAACAGAACAAACAAACATAACTTCCAAGAACTAATAAACGATTTTAAGCAAGTTTGCTACCCTCAGAGCCTTCAAATAAAAAATATTTATATATTCTAGCAAATAACTATAGGAAACCAAAATTTCAAAACCAATACCACTAATAATAACCAAATCAAATATTTAGCTATAAACTTTTAAAAATATACAGGATCTGCATGTTGAATATGACAAAAACCTAATGAAACAAATCAAAGATGACCCAAATAAGTGGAGGTATGTACTGTATTTATACAGTAGACGATACAACATGGTGAAGATGTCAATGTTCCCCAAATGATCTATAATTTAATATGAGTCTATTAAAATTCCAAGGAAGATTTTTAGTATATATATTCAAGATGATTCTAAAATTTATATGAAAAGTCACAGGAACAAGAATAACCAAAATAATTTTGAAAAAAAAAAATAAAGGAAGAATGATACTTCTCTATTTTAAGACTTACTATAAAACTACAATAATTAACCCAGTGCAGTCAAAGGAATCCAGTATTGTCAAAGGAATATACACAGATAAATAGAACCGAAGACATTGTGCCGAACTAGACCCACAGAAATATGGCCATTGATTTTAGCAAAGTTGCCAAGGCAATTCAATGGATAATTCAATAGAAAAGAATTTCAAGCTACACCTAGCACTGTGTACCAGAAATAATTCAATATGCATTATAGACCTAAATGTGAGGCATACAACTATAAACTTTAGAAGAAAACATATAAGAAAATATTTGTAATCTTGGATTAGGCAAAGAGTTTTTAGACCTGATACCAAAAACATGATCTACAAAAAAACAACAAAAGGACCTCATTAAATTAAAAGAGTTTTTTCTGTGAAAGATACAATAAGAGAATTTTACAAAAATGAGCAAGTCACTGGCTGGTAGAAAATAACTGTAATATTGTATGTTGACTGTCCTAAACAGTAAGAAAACAAAAAAAAATCCAATTAAAAATGGACAAAACACTTGCACAGACACATCACCACATAGGATATAGTGGTAGCAAACATGCACATGAAGAGATATTCTAAATAATTAATAACTAAGGAAATGCAAATTAAAACTATGATGAAATAGCACTGCATACATATTAGAATGGCTAAAATAAAAATATATTGGCAATATTAAGTGCTAGTGAGCATGTGGAGCAACGAGATTCTTATACATTTATTTAAAAATGAAAAATCTTACAGCCACTATGGAAGACAGTAGGGAAGCTTCTCAAAAGTTAAACAAAAATGTACCATATGATCCAGCAATCCCATTCCTAGGTGTTTACCCCAAAGAAGTGAAAACCTACACACACCCAAAAATGTCTACATGAATGTTTACAGAGCTTTCTTTGCCCCAAACTGGAATCAATTGAGATGTCTTTCAACAGGTGAATAGATGAACAAACTGTGGTGCAAAAATACAATGGAACACTAGTCAGAAAACGGAAAGAAGGAACAAGGAAAGAAGAGAGGGAGGGAGGAAGAAAAAAATTACATACTGTATATTCTGTTAATAAGACATTCTAAAAAATGGAAACTATTATGGTACGGAACAAATCAGTGATTGGCATGGTTAAAGGTGGGGAGAAAGTGTGACTATAGAGAGAAAGATTTTGAGGTGGTGGAACTGTTTAGTGTCCTTATTCTGGAGGAGGTTAATGTAGCTAAACATGGGTAAAAATTCATAGACCTCCACACCCAAAAATTGTCAATATTACTGTATGTTAATTTAAAAACTAAAAAGAAATATCAAAAAACATATCAGAGGAAATGATGGGCCTCTCATATATGCTGAGGATTCTTCTGTTTTATTGAGAATTATAAAACTATAAATTATTTTACTAAATATTCTCAGTAAAGAGGGTTTCTAAACTTTATTTTTGAAAATTATACCAAGCCAAGTTTCTAAAATCTATGAAGAAAGCCCATATTCATTTGGACAGACTAAAAATGAATTTGAGATATAAAGATCTATTTAACCACATGCACAGACTAAAGCAACGACACTGTAAGAAAGTCTCTTACATATGAATTATTTAGGTAAACTTTCATTTCTTTCAAAGATTTTTTTTGTATGCAGCTCCCATTTACACAGCCATAAAGTAAATACTTTAAATAAAGATTTCAGCCTGCATTTATTGCAAAGGAATATCGTCTCCTTTCAAGGCAAATCACAGAAATGGCTGTATCATGGAGAACTGGGATTCACCTTCAGAAATGGTTAAGTCTTCGAATTTAGAATATGTCTCCTAAAATTAATTCCATGTTTGGAGGTAACTAAATGCAGCATATTTTTGTAAGGAATCAAAAGATATGTAATACCAAGTCATTAGCATCTAGTATCAAAATTTATGCAAAATATTGTCAAAATAAATTTACAATTTGTAAAATTGGGATAACACCATCTACAGCATGTGGTTGTTATGTTTTATATGAGATAATGTATGAACATTTAGTTACATAATGTCATTTCCATTGTAACTTTTTAATTTTTAAAATCCTTTATGCAGCACTGTAATGGTCATGAATTAATGATAGCTGGATGAAAGTCTGGTGAATTTTAAAACAACACTTGGATTTCTATAAAATGAGTCACCTGTGGGATGAGAAAAATAAAGATCTCATCATTTTGTGTCTCATTTCTAATGAATTTCTAAGAAAAAATATTTAGTTTCCAAATGTATCCCTGCAAAAGGAAGAGAGAATGAGGTAAGTATTAGGAAACTGGATCCTAGGGCCAGATTTTCACCATCATCGGTATTATTTAAGTAAATGTTGCTAGAACTCAATCTGTTGATTAGTGCAATCATATTCTAATAAATAAACATTTAAACTTTATATTTAAATATATATTACTTTGCTGCTAATTTGCCAGCATTATCTTTTGTTACCTATTACACAGTCATGGAAAAGTCGGGAAATTTTCTATGGCTGGTACACTTTTGACACACTACAACTCTGGCATTCCCAGAATGACTGGTGTTGAAATATAGGAGGTAGGGATTATAAACTACTGACATTCTTGAAGTCCTCTTGCCTTTTTCGGTCCAGCTCCTTTACCAAGGAGGGAACCTTTGGTAAAGTGGTCGCTGTTCAGTCCAACTGGTAAATCCTCTCATTCCACAAACATACATTTAGCTCAGACTATAGGTAGTACCACAAAAACCCAGCACTCAACAATGCAAAATTCACAATATCTGTGATCCAATTCGGAATTACAAGGCATGCAATGAATCAGGAAACTATAACCCATATCTAAGAGAAAATTTGATCAATAGAAGCAGACCCACAGATGAGAGAGACGATGGAATTAGTAGGCAGACACAGATCTCAAAAATCTACTAGAAATATTAAAATCCTACATAAAAGCACGGCACTGTGGGTGAGCACCTCTAGTTTTTTCACTCCAAATGCTTCCCTTGCCTTTCCCTAATTTTGGCCCAGGAGGATGGAAACAAAGGATATTATAAAAGATCCAAATGTAACAAAACTTCTAAAAATGACAAATACAATATTTGAAATTAAAAATATGCTGGAAGGGAATGAAAGCAATTAGACACTGAAGAAGAAAGGCTGCGATATATTGCAATGGATTCTAGAAGGCTGGGCTTCAATAATTGCAATTATTAATTAATTAAAATTATTTAATAAATAACACTAAAGCTTTTTATGTTCTGTCATCATTATCTATGTAAATTGTAAGATACTAGCAGGTAAAAGCAGGGATGTGAATGTAAAGACAGGTGTATCAAATCCAATAAGAACCTCCCAATTGTTGCAATATAAATATGGAAGAGGTTTTAATTCTTTAGGCATTGATCTAGAATAGTAATTATTAAAGAAAATGAAAGTATGTCTTCACCTGTTTAAATTCATGATTAACAGACAAACTTACCTCTCACAAACTA
This sequence comes from Tolypeutes matacus, assembly GCA_026826555.1. Classification (NCBI taxonomy): domain Eukaryota; kingdom Metazoa; phylum Chordata; class Mammalia; order Cingulata; family Chlamyphoridae; genus Tolypeutes; species Tolypeutes matacus. Next base: position 49,901,465 of record JAKSZT010054334.1, read on the forward strand.
ATTTGGGGTTAGATATATATTGACTGAAGCAGTGTTTCATCTTAAAAAAAGAAAAAAGTTCTGCATGTGGTGTTAAGTCATACTATTATAGGTTCAATTATATTTAGATGTTCCGAGTTTTCCTAATCTGGGGATAGGGGAATGGAATTTTGAAAAATCCCCATGCATTAGGGATTATCAAACAGAAAACACAAGGTTGATTGCCTAACAGGGATGCCATTCGGTTGAAAACAAAATAAAACAAGCTGAACTTTTTCCTTAATTCAAAGGCACTGCTTTTCACAATGATAACATGCATTCTCTTTGCAGCAGACTGAACACAAGGGAGTGTTAAGAGGTGAATAATTCACTTTAAGTCTTTTCATACCGACATTGCTTCTGATAGCTTTGCCTTCAACAGAATATATGGTGTGGTTTTGTCTACATTGCTGAAGTAGGCAACAGCATTTTAAGCCACCACTTATAAAGTTATCTGACAGCCCCTACGGCTTTGGAATTTTTAAAGTGCATGAAGTATGGCAATAACTGTATTTATCAGTGATTTTCAAAATAATACATTTTAGACAAGTATAGTGTGGTCGACATTTTGTTTTGTTCCTAAAGGTATAATAAAAACATGAGAAATGAGAAATTCTTACCACACTTAGCAAAAACCAGCATTCCTTTAAATTAAAAATATAAGGACAGTAACACTTACATCCTGCAAGCCAGATTTTCAATTCTACTCTCAATCAATTAGGATGACATGAGTTATTATTTAATGCGATCTGGCTGTATATTTTTTAATTAAAATATCATGCAAATATTAACTCCTTTATAAATGACATTGATAATTATGACAATGACTATGTGTCAGTATTTACTATGTAAGAAAATAACTTTGATAAGAATGAAGAAAACTAATCAAAAGTTGTGTTATTTGCTACCTATAATAGCACGAATGCTACACATTCCCTTTATATATTTACTGAATCAGGCATATGGGGGATCATTGTGATGCCACTGAATGCTAGATATGCTTTCTCCTTTGCAGTGCCACAACGTTATTCCTTGAGTTGAAGTGCTGGGAAAGACATCAGAACTCACTTAATGGTTGCTAACTCCAATATCAGGCAATTCAGCTATTCTCTTCAATGAGCCATTCTCTCTATCTCAGTCCTGTCCAGTATTCACTCTCCCCTTCCCCCCAACCCCCTCCTTTTTTGTGAGGTGCTGGGGCCAGGGATTGAACCCAGGAACCTCCTAAGTGGGAAGCCGGTGCTCAAAGACCGAACCACATCGGCTCCCATGAGTTGGTTTTTTCGTTTGTCTGCTTGTTGCTTGTTTTTGTTTTTAGAAGGCCCTAGGAACTGAACCCAGGACCTCCATGTGGGAATCAGGCGTTCAACTGCTTGAGCCACATCTGCTCCTGCACTCTACCCTTTTTATTTCAGTGTGGAGAGGGATGAGGAAGCAGGGATGGAGGTGGAGTGGACCTAGAGGGAGTACTGAACTTCTTTTGTTTTGTTTTTTTTTTCTTTCTTTCTTTCTTTCTTTTTTTTTTTTTTTTTTTGTAATCTTTCAGCCAGCCTTTCAGTCTCAAGAGATTCTTCCTCTTCCCATTCTTTTTTCTCATCGCTGTTAAGACTAACAATAGGTTTTTCCCTGGAAGGAATATCTATAACTGGATTCTCTGCAATTGGGCCTCCAGGAATTAGAACTTCAAAACTTATATGTGACCAATGAAAATTTCATTACAGTTCTGAAACGGCTTCTTCCAGTATTTGCAAAAAATGAAGAGAGAGAGAAGGAAGAAAGATAAATTGTTGATGTATTATTTTACTAATTGTCACTATGAATACCGAGTCCTCTGAAAGGTATATTTACTTAGAATCTTATTTTATTAGTTTTAAGGAATTTGCTAGTAAGCAAAAGAAATTTCATTAAATAGCATTATTTAGGATTCAAAACTAGTTTTTAGTCTAATTCAGTTAGCTATCATGGACATGCTCTGAAAGTATACTGCACTGAATCTAAATGTATATAAAGAGTGTCATATACATTCTGTGCTGAGAAAACTTAATTATGCTATCCTATCTTAGGATCCTACAAAACAGCACTATTAAAGCTTATTATTTGTTCACCCCAACTGCCCTAGGAGACACACTGGAATTATTGTCCATATTTGTTTTTTTAAACAGAGAAACTAGAGCTAAGTGATTTTCAGAGTTGCCCATCATATTCCTAATTCATAGCAGAACAATGATACTTGGCAGAGACTGCCAGCACCAGTCAGTTTTGGTGCTGCCCTCTGAAATAATGGAGAACAATAATGAACCACCACAATATTTTTGGAAATAATGGAGAACAATACTGAATGAGTTATTAATATGAGTTAATGTGAACTTAATGTAAATTGCCTTTTTTGAATTGTTTTAAATGATCAATTCATACTAAGTATCAATTCATACTAATAGTCTAACGATCACCCTTAATAACTAGGTGGCTCTTTGAAAGAGTCTGCACCTTTACCCCTCTACACTATCATGTTAAATTATTTTAATGTGCGCAGCATTGTATTTTACACAAATAAATCAGAGTTTTCCTTTGGCTAGTAACATGAAAATGTAATGATGGCCAATTGCTATCAGATATTCTAATACATGCAGTATACTTAACCAGATGATTACATATCATCTTTATTGTCATATAAATCTGCAAAATAAGCACTTCGATCACTTACCTTTTGAAGTGCAAAAGAAATTTAATATATTACATTTAATCATGCATTACGTAAAATTCACAAGCAAACAAATAACCAGTTTAAAAGATGAACCAAACTATATGTTCATTATCCATGTCACCCATTTATTTTTTTCCAGTACACTAAAATAAAAACATTATGAATGTAATGATTTCATAAACATAATTCCCAAGTCTTCCTCCTCAAAGTATTAAATTATTAATCAGAAAATAAAGTCAGTTATTCAGATAATGGGTTTTATTTTTCAAATTAAAAAAAATCAATGACATAAGCTTTCTGTCTGGTTTTATATCAGCCTTTCTGGTAAGTCATCACCTCCAAGGGTACATTTTAATTCCTAATGGGAGAAACAAAAAGAAGGGGAATTCAAACTGAAATGCAACAAGTTTTTCCTTCCTCTAACTCTTGATAGACATAGAGAATTTTTGATGGTTTATCATTATAAGCAACCAATTAGGCAACCAATAATTAGCAAATACTTTTGGGGAATTTTGAAGTCCCCAAACTTCTGCAAGTGTTCCAAAGATAATTTGTTAACACCCTAAAAAAAAAAGAAGAATAAAAAGAAAAGGAATATAAAAATTTAAATTTACAAAGGAATTGTCCACATTGGATTTTGATTTCTGGTTGCTAAAAAAGTAATAATTAGAGAATAAAATTATTATTTAGGAGATAATATACAAGTATTTTAGAAGATTTGTCCCCAGAAATAATCTTTACAAAGGGAAAAAAGGTATTCTCCAATCTGAGGAAAAAATTAATTATTTATGCAATATATGAGTATTAGATTACTAGAATATTTATCATTTTCTCCTGAAATACAAGAATAAGTATCACATTTAAAATGTATGATTCAATGGAAGTAGTCTATTTTAGGTGGGCATACGTATCTGAAGTTAAAGTGGTGTCTTTTTAAATCTTAACATATTTTTAATTAAACATTAGCACAAAATGAAATGAAATATCTCTACTCTTTATCAGACTGTCACCTAATATCCAATTCAAACATCTCCAGTTCTTTCTGTGCTTGACGAGTTTAATTCTAAGGATTTTTCTCCTCTAGTGAAAAACAATCTTTTGTAATAACAAACACTTTAAGAAACAATAAGATTACATTCTTCCATACCTAGTTTTAAAAGAACAGACAAGCTTTTTTATCTTGTTAGAAGCCGTTTATAATCTACGTGGTACAATTATATACACACATACACAAATGGGGAAATAATAAGAAATAGTGTTAACAGTTAATGCCTTAAAACAGGGGTTGGTGAGCCCCAACCCATGGCCTGCTGGCTGCTTTTAAAAATAAAGTTTTATTAGTATTCAGCCATGTCTATTTATTTGCCTTGTCTACAGCTGCTTTAGTGCTTCATTAGCAGTGTTGAGTAGTTGTGACAGCCTGGATTTAACAACTGACCTTTAGCCTAAAAAGTTGTTAACCCCTAGCTTGGAAAGACTGAGTTCTTAAACATATAATTTTAAATTGTACCTACTTATTCCTGTAGATAAAATATTAATGACACTTTTTTACAAACATATGCAGTATTCTTAATTACGTAGTAGTTTAGAAATAACACAGATCATTTTAATCCTCTTTAAGAAATACATTCCCTTCACAGGATGCACTTCATGTGGAAAGTGCTGGATTGAAAAACTGTTCATATTTTTTAAGTGGATTTCAGTGTTAGGTGATTTGTAGCATGTTTATATTCAATTCCAAACTACTTTAAACTGTGAAAACACTCAGTACCATACACCTGAAAACAAAATTCACTTATACACATGAAGTTTCCTGAAGTGTAGTACAAATTCCTCTAGAGTGTGCTTAGGATAAGAGTGAGAATTCCATTTTCTTTCCACAGAGACATGGCTTTCCATCTTTTTGTTACTCCAAAGAGCTCACTCTTCTTATGCCTGTGTTTCCTTATCTATTTCACAGGGTGGTCTTGCCATTGTATTTCAACACTTCCAAATCTAGTCTTTCCTTTCAACCTCATCTGCTGGGCCATTTAATTTTTTTCTATTTTGTGAATGGGGAAACTGAGGCCTGTGGAATTGATGAGAGGCTAGCTAGAGATCCCAAAATGAGTAAGTAACGTGCCTAAGTTTCTTTTGACTCAAAATAGTGCATTCTTTAGAATAAATAAAACTGCAAGTACTCCATGATTCACCTTGGTTTTACATGCTTTGTGTTTTCTGTTATTTCTATTTATCATTGTTACATTTGCTTTATAGTTTTACTGTCCTTATTCTAATCATGCTCGTTAATCAATGCTCCCTACAGAGTTCTAATACCAAGTCAGGGCCCCTTGAATGGCTTTGCTCCTGTAACTGTTCAGCTCCGAATTAGAGTAAACACAAAATAAAGGCAATGAAGGCTATTGGACAAGTTTTATTAGACTGAAACAATCGGAGCCAGTTCTATGATCAAATTAGAATCGTGGCATTTCTGGAGCCTCCAAAATTTGGAAACATTTCCACTACATAGGACCAAGCTAGAGAAACTCTAGAAACTATTGCTGTGGTAGTAGTTTCTGGAAGACCCTGTGGCAATGAGTTGAACACAGGCCCTAGCAGAATTTGTGAAGGTTAATATATGGAGGTCTTGAAGAATCCTCCTTTAAATTTACATTGGGTCTAGGCACCAAGCTGCAGTTCTTCAAAGCAGTAATTGTTCATACTATAAGATGTTCTCATGCTCTATTGATACTCAATATAATAAATACATGTCAATCATGAAAGCCCAAGTGGGGTATAAGCAAAAATCCTAAACTCTAGGATGGATGACATCTATTCGTAGCTGGCTGTATGTCCTGGGGAAAATTTATGTGCCTCAGAATTTTTTCATATAAAACGAAGTGTAAAAGAAATCAGATGTTATCCAATGTTTCTCATACCTCTAAATTTCTAGTATTCATTGACCTACAACAGTTCTTTGATCAAATCTTCTCTTCAGCTTCCACCCTTTTTTTTTTTTAAACTTCCATTTAATTTAACATTTATTTCATTTTTTATCCAGATGTCACATTTTCTACATTAAAATATTATCATGCTTACTCCCCACACACACACCCTCAGAAAAAGTGAAGAACTTTACACAACTTGAAAGATGGAATGCACAGAGTACAGAAGTTGCTATTGCACCCATATAACAAAGAACACAAAGAGACTAAACGGTAGACATGGCAGGACTGCATAGAAGATAGTTTCAGGGGCCATTTCATAAACAGCACAGTCCTTACAGAAAACTTAATAACAACTTTCCACTTCAGAGTTTTTGGTAGATTAAGGATTTTAAGATATCTAGAAACCAATTATTACAAGATATTCTAAGAAAAATTGGTTAATTTTTTAAACTGCCTATTCAAATGAAAGTGGCAAATGTTTAGATAGGTCAAAATGGCAATTTGCAATAAAATGAATTTGGATTGCAGTAAAATTACTTTTTATATACCTAAATAAATATTCTGGAATAAAATTCTACTCATATAATTGCTAGCAATAGACTAAAAATTTTTTTACAGAGAATATATTTGCACATCAATACCCTACCTAAATCACATTGCAGTATGTTTTATGCCATTTTCTCTGAACAACAATAATAATGATATGTGTCAAAATTTATTCAGCATTTTGTATTGATCATTTATTTATATGCATACCAACATTTCATCTTTAATCTTTACAACAGCCCTATGAATTGCAAATATTATTATTATTTCTATTCTGAGAAAACAGAAAAGAATGAGAAATTTAAGCAGCTTTCCCTGGACTAAACAGTAATTTTTTAAAAACCAGGAATAGTGGAAATAGGATATCAATGGAAATAATCTAAATTTCTCACAGTGAATGACTGCTTAAAATAATTTTAATACATCCATTAATAGTCCAGAATTCTACCACTGTTAAGATTATATGGAACTACATTTATTGATATGGAGGGACATCCATGACATTTTATGTATAACTATAGGTAAAAAGCAGCTAAAAAATGGTATGTTTGTTATATGCCAAGTGTGCCTGTGTGGCTGCTCACGTGCCCAAGGATCTGGAAAGATACACAGGTTCACAAGTCTTTTGCGAAACCCTTGAACCCTGATGTGTTTTTTAATCTCTAACTTTTTCATATTTCAGAAGGATACTTTGACATATATGCCATGTTTTATCCCTCCCAGCAGGGATTAATGCAACACCTCAAAATTAAACATTAATATTTCTGGGGTGAAAATGTTAATATTCGCACATGTAATAAACAGAGACTCTAAATAGTCTTAATCCATTCAGGTCTGAGTCTCTTCCATTTGGAACTGGAGAAAAGGGATTATGTTATAATTATAGGCCATTATAACTTTTGAAAAGCAACTTTCTCTATTTTCAATCCACGAGTATGTAAAGAGTTCTTATTATACCGTAGGCACTGCTTCAGGTGTGGGCTTTTAATTGGAATTTCGCAGTGAGCATGTATTCCTCTTAAAATTAAGAAAAAAATGGCATTTAATTTTGAAAATCTAAAAAAATGAAAGAAACTAAGATACAGATAATATACTGGAAAACAGCTTGAAATTATTTTCATTCAAAGCATGAATTTTTTGCATTTAGCGTTTTGTAGTTGTTATTTTGCCCAAGACAAAAATCTCTACTTGTTTAGAAACTATTGACTTGTTAAAAATCAAACAGGAGAGGAGTAACTAGCCTTGAGGTCAAATGTAGCTGATCCTTCCCTGGGGGCTGACTACAAATTGCCATTTCAACAAAGGAGAAGTTGAAATCCAAAAAGCACTAGGATAGCAGTTCCCAAATCTCAACTACATAGGTCTATGGCACAGTTCTCAGAGGAGTAGCTTCACCTTTGGAAAGCTGTCATGAACTGAAAAATCAAGGACCCAAAAATCTCGTATATTTAGTTCTCAACTGTGCTTGAGAACCTTACTTACAGATTACCTTATTCTATGGCTTTTTAGCAATGTCACCTTCTTATTGGTGCATTAGACACGTTTTTGTATAAATGCAAAATGCAAAGTAGATAATTTACCCCAAAAGGAATGTAAATACGAAAGAGTTGTTTTCTCCAACAGACTGCTTTCTTCTACCTTTTTCACAAAACAGGGAAAATCAGGTTGTCATATATAGTTTGAAAAATAGGCTTTTCCCTTTTCTGAAGGCTCATGAGTTTATTCAAGTAGAGACAGGTAGCTTATAAAAGCTATACACTTAATATAAAAAAGGCAAAGTATAAAACTCTTAGCCTACTCTAATTTGATTTAAGGATCTTGATACCTTTTCTTGAGAGGACAGAACATCACAAATATGAAATGGTGCACTCAGTAGCACAGTAGCATAATGCATAAATAGCTCAAGTTGAAAGCACAACAATAAGTTCTCAATCTATTATAGCAATAAATAAGCATAATGAAAGTCATGACACATCATTACATTACTCTATATCGCCTCTATTCATTAAAAAAAAACAAAACAAATGAGTGCTTTCAAACTAATTTCACATGTCAACTGACAGTAAGCCTTCCAATTGAGATGATGCTGAAAAGAATATTTGTAAAGAGCAGATGCATGGTTTTATGTGACTTATATTAAGATTATGATAGATGATCTGAGCAATAACTACTTCAAACCAAACTGGTAGTAGAATAGTATCCAAAATATTTACACCATTCACCCACGCTGTATGTTTTCTGATATTAGGGAATCAATAAAAACTACATTAAAAAGCATCAGAGAAAGCCTCCCTGTCAGTTAGCCCTTGGATGGATTCTCCTTTTTCAGTTTCCCTGTTGATTTAATATACTAGATTATATTAACAGCACTGGCTTGTAAAGAAGGAAGAACCGAATCCTATTAATGGAGATAGGCTGCCAAAATAATCAGTGCCACACGTAACAAGTTCTCAAGTATTTGGAAAAGCTGTGAAATGGGATTATAAGGTTAAACTGTGTACGCTTGGCTTATCACTATATAAATATTTCAAAAACTTGATCTCACAGGCTGAAGAAACACCTGTGTAATCATGACTCTTTTCCCAGTTATATGAACTTCAGTTAGCAGAGCAGTACACAAATGAGAAGAAATCATGATCAATTTACATAATGTGCTGTTATTTTAGGCATATAATTTTATCATGCATTAGCCAACTCAGTGCAGACATAAGAAATCATACTACAGAAAGGTTCTGTGGTATCATCTTATGTTGGAGATGGTGCCAAAATTTAAAAACTCTAGATAACCCCCTAAAATACTAAATAATTTCACTGCTTTTTTTTTCTTATGTCATGGTATGTAATTTAGTGTAATTGGACATTGTAAGTTTAATTTTACTGTAACATGGACCCAGAGAATAATTAATGAGAAGTAGCAATTTATGAATAAAATACAAGTAAAAAGTTCAGCAGTCCCTCTAGTTAATAGAAACCTTAATGAAGTTGAACATTAGTTGCTTTTAACCAGATCCAGGATTAAATAACTTACATTGACTCTTTCAGTCAAATATACAACAGCCCATTAAACCTGATTTTTCAAAAGTTTTGTTCAAAAAAATAATTGGATTAAAAAATATTGAGTGTGGCTCTTACCAAATTAACTTCATATATCTAACTTAAAAATATAGATTTTGAAACTGTGCTCCAAAATGGCAGCTAAAGGTCAATGAATCAAATTTCCAATTATACTTCTTGGGAGCAGATGGGTGCAATGAAACCTAATGATTGAATTTTAAATGCTTTCATGCACCTTTTATCTGTTTCCCAACATGTTGATTCTATCTAAATGCTCTAACAAGATAATAGGTTTATTACAATTAACCAACTGAAATGGTATCTCTGCTTTCCAATTATTTGTATCATTTTACCTGCAGATATTAAATCAAAGATGCTTTCCTTCTCCCATCTCCAATCTCTTTCAATCACATTCCACACTTCACCCAAACCAAGACCCAAACTACATCATTAAATAACAGATGTTTCCTTGGAGGTCTGATTTCTCTGGTTAAAAACAAGTATTTAATATAAATACCAAATTCAAGTTTACTGTTGTGCAATGGGAAATTTTAAATGAAAATAATTGTAAAGAATTTGTTTACTAAGTTTAATCATTGTAAAGATCTTTCCCTTATACTATGAACTTTGTATGTTAGTCTATTCTCTGACATACATAGGCATAAACATATGAAGAAAGTTTATCAAAAGGTAGGGAAAAATGACCCCTCTATTTTCAGGCATGGCAGAATCTCTATAGAGAACATTCTCTTTGCCCAAAAGAACAAAAAATGGGAATCATGTGGAAAGGTTTATTTTACTGCTTTTATATAAAAGAAAATGATTGACATTTTACCTCTTAATATAGAGTGTTGTCTAGATTAAAGGAAATCCAAGAATTTTTTTTAAACAAAAGTTTGTGGTCTAGTAAATTCATTTTAAACGTGCCAAATAGAATACTTTTCAATCCAACCAATCTCAAATCCAAGCCACCCCCATATATCTCTACTATGCAAAATCAACTGTATGAATACAGTTAAATTTTAGTCTGGTGGTAAACAACACAATTCTAAATTTTCTTCTTAATCTTTACATTGAATGTAAACCCACAACTTTAAGATAATATTGTAAAAAAGATAATTTCTGAAGGGATGTCACATAATAGAGACCAGATCTCAAGGAGGTGAAGAAAAAAATTAAGACAAGTCGATGTTAGACATGAATCATTATTCCTTCCCTTTTGCTTCACTCAACATTATGTGTTTGGGCTGATACTGTTGAAATCTTTGAGCTAACTTTGCAGTTTTTAAACAAATGATGCATATGTTCAGATTATATGTCCTTATGCGAAGACTAACATAAATGCTTGAAAATTGGTGTATTGACAAAACAGTCCCATTTTTAGCAACATTATTTGGAAGTCACCTTTCCAGTAGATATATAAGTTATATTCTTTAGATGAAAGCATATAGGAAAAAGCAGCACACTCAGAGAAATGAAGAGTAAAATGCAAACAGAGTAGGGACTATTACAGACCAAGATTCTGGTCAGCTATGCCTGAGAGTATCCCTGCTTCCCGCACAGAGGCTTCTTGATGAACAGGAGAGCAAGACCTGTTCTGGCATGCCATTTTACTGAGCAGCGGAGATTGCTGGTGTGCCTCTTTTCCCAGAATGCAAATCATCTCAGCATGAGTTTTCAGATGGTCTTGAACTCTACTGATGAGGCAAATGCAGATATAAATGTATCCATTGGGAACTTGTTGGTTGTGGTCTAATCTTTTAGCACTATTAGTCTAGTCTTTCAGAAAATCTTTCTATTGTCTCTGATTGTTAATTGACAATGAATCCTAAACTTTTAAAATTTACATATCTATGCCCCTTTCTACTATTTTCCCCTTCTTTGAGTGTCCTAGTTACTCTGGCTAATGAGGATAATTAAACTTTTAATATGGTTTGAAAACACATTTTGCTTTGAAACCTTTATTCTATCAAATCTCTTTACTGTTTGATAGGGAATTTCCAATTAATATTTAGAATTCAGATAAATAGTAATTAAGCCACAGAATAGCGTTAAAGTGACATGTAATTTCAATTAATTGCTTTTGAAATAATTTTATCTATTAATTGAATTAATAACTAAAGATTAACTAACTTTGCAGGTTGTTGGCATATTTAAGTAACAATAATGAAATGGACAGCATACTGTATATATAAATGTTTAGCTCTTGTGTTTCCACAATATTTGTATGACAATTTCATTACCACAACTCAAGATATATTCAGAAATTTTGAGAAAAGAATGTAAATTCTGGTATTACTATTAATATATTTAATAATTGCCAAAAGTGATTTTCTTTCCCCATTATCAGATGACCAGTGTAGGTACCAAAGTGGTATAATTATAAAATTAAATATTAATAAGTAAAAACAGATACATTATCAACATAACCACTTGTTTATCTGTAACCTCATTTATTTCTGTTTTAAAATATTTTAAAAAGACATGACAACTGAATATCTTCAATATTGTATAAACCATACCAAGGAATAGGGTGAAAGATAAAAGAAATTATGTTACAACCAACCCTATTTTCTCTTGATATACTGGAATAACATATATATGATTATATATATCAAATACTGTGAAAGCTTGATGCTCATAATTGTGAACCTTGATTGTCTATACTATTTCTATTAATTTGTAAAGTTAACATAAAATTTTATGAGACTTTCCAATGCATTTATAAAAAAGGTGAATAAAATACATGAAAATTATTAAAATATGCTACATTCAAATAAATTTCTTAACAGCAGGACATTATTTAGGCATGTTTATAGAAATGAATATCTTAGACTTTGGCCTCGGTATTATCTAGGTTTGAATTCAAGCTCCAACACATATCTGATTGGTGATCATGGGAAATTACTGAATTATTGGAGTCTCATTTTTTTCACACACAAAAAATTGGTATATTCTAAGTGCCTACTAGGTATCAGGCACTGTGCCAGGTCTCTCTGTTACAGGGGCAAACAAGATGGATGTAGTCCCACCTTAAAATATTCTGCTGTCTAGAATGCTTTGAGATAGAATCATTTAACTTTACCAAGAGAAAGTTACAGCACTGATCCAGAGTAAACCTGGAGTAATTTGTTCAGACTTAATATCATTATTTTGGGTGTAGATCAACTAGATCTTTATTAAGAACAGAGTTTACATACCACAATCAAAAGAAGGAATGGATAGCAATTGACAGGGTATCAAATCTCTGTAAGCCATCCCGTCTTAATATCTGGCTCTTTTAAATCCTTAGGTATCATGTAGTTGTGGGATCAAGGAAAGAATAAAAACACTTCCATGGTTTCTACTATATCCAATATCTTATATAGTTCAAAAGAACATGCTTTTCCTTCTACTTGCTGATCTAAGTTCTGCTTTCTCAACCCTGCCAAATGGTCTTGCTACCATTTACTTCAAATCTAAAAAGGCAACAGATGAGAATGATGGAAAATATTATCTATTCATTTGCTGAGACATTAAGTGTCAATTTTTCACCTGGGGCAAAATTTAATGGCTGATTTGTGGTTCTTTATTTCTAGAGGTCTACTATGGAGACATTGACACAACCTTTAACCAGAACAAACAGAGCTACTCTAATAAGCAAGCGACACCAAACCTAAAAATGCACGAGGAACAGAATGATCCTGGCAGGAATTAATCTGCCATTTTCACACATCTGCCCAAGGGAGGTATTGTAATTACAAAAATTTACTCTAAGACTGCTGAGACATATAGTAATTATGTTTCTTTTTTTTTTTTTTTAATAGAAATAGCCACAGGTGGTAACAAATTGAGTTTTGAGATGGAGAACTGGGCATGCATTCTAACCCAAATTACTATGTAATAGTCTTGATTATAAAATATCGTGGGAAGTCAGTTGCTCAAAATCATAAAAGACAAAAATCTCCTTAAATGCATTCCTTATCTTTTTTAGTATCTCTCCACATAGGCTTATTGCTTCAATTGTTGCTATTGGCACATCTAATACCAGGGACATAGAATAGGCTTTTGCCAAGAAACCTCACAAATTCCTGTGGGTGCGATTTGCTTACTAGGAGAGTTCCCTTATTTCCTGTCATTTAGAGCTGAATAGTAGCTTTCCTAAGATGTCAGGATCTGGGAAGTTAGCTAAAATGGCTAAGTGCATCAGCCAACACTAAAAGTACAAGGTTATACAGTGCTTTGGATTTTTTTTTTTAATTTATGCCTTAATATTGAAATGTTTGCTGTTTGCCATATATATCTGCTCCCAATAATCCTGTATTTTACTCTATACTTAGGTTCATGCAATAGGAACATGTTTTCACTGTTTTTTTAAAATTACAAACACAGCCAATGAACATCATATCAAGTAAGAGTCAATATATATCTTGAAACTTTCTTTTATAATCAGGAATTTCTGATTTGATCAACCCAGATGAGGCATTGGTTTAAAAAAAAAGGAGAAAATATTATTAACAAAGAAGAGGTCAAGTAAAGCTTAAAATGATAATAAAACATAAAATAATTAAGTATCCTGCCTTGAAATTATGTGAAGGCAGGTTTGTATGTAATTCTTAACTCCACATAATAAAAATGATCATAAAGTTAGATGGTTGATGTTTCTTTTATTTTGCATGACTTGCAAATAAATTGATTTTGGGGATATACTATTTTCAAACAGTTACAATATTACAAAAGCAAAACAGAAAATTTTGGGTCCCTAAGAAAATGCCATAGAGTTCACCAATAATTAAACGGTATCCTCCTTTTAGCTGGCCAGCTATGGAATTAGAGTAAATTATTTTCATGTTGATTAGCAAGTTTGTATGATTAACATTTTTTTGGAGGTACCAGGGATTGAACCCAGGACCTCATACATGGGAAGCAGGCACTCAACCACTGAGTATGATTGGTATTAATCATACCAATGTATGATTAATATTTATATGCAAATATATCATCAAGCAGTTGTTATGTTTGAGTTGTAAATTATCCCTTTGTGAAGCTAATTTCCTTTTTCTCCAAATGATAACATTTATTCTTAGAAATTTTTTTCTAAGATCTTAAGAATATTATTTCTCAAACATTCTAATTTCTTATTGTTACCTCATCTTCTGAAATGATGAAATCAGAAAAAATGTCACTTATCGGCCACTTTACAATTATAGTTAGATAATCCTCTAGCTACTCAAGGATGGATTGCTTTTATAAATTTCAATTCTGCATATGCAATTGCTCTGGTGTTGTAAAAGAACAGCAAAATCTATCTAATAGTCATAAAAGAATCTCAGTACACTTTAATATGTTGTGTGAAAAATAAAATGAACAGCTTTTAGCAAAAGTATTTATATTGGTACCATGCTTAGAAAAGGAATGTTATCTTAAGAAGGAAAAGTATAGTTTTAGACAAGTGTTTATATTGCAGATCAATTCAAATTTAAGAATTTACCTATGATATCAACAATCTAATATTGGCCTATAACAACGAAAAAGCTATTTTGACCATTTCTGCGTATATTAAAATACTTACTGCCTTTCCATTTTATAAAAGTAAGCTATTAGAATTGGGGGTATATCTTAATTATCATATGTATATATTTCAATTTGAGTTTTACTGAATTGGAGGACATGAAAATTCTATGTGAAGACATAATCAATGGACTGCTTAGCAATGACAGATAAGGATTCAGGTAGAAATACTGTAAAGAAGTATAATAATTCATGACATGCTTCTAAATATATATAAACTATCACCTGGAAAACTGAAGAAATATATCTAAAGCTCAATAATTGTTGGCAAGAAATCACGTAGTTATTGAAAGTAGTTATTAAAAGTATTTTAAGTTAAATTTGTTATTTTAAAATACACATACTATCAAAAGAACATTGGGACCTTTCAAAACATAGTCATTATCTATAGAATACCTTAATATAAATTACAAACATGTACCCAGTGTTTTTTTAAACAGAATCTATCTACAAAACAATTATGTAGATAGAGTTTTGAAAACCTGAAACTGATTTTTATTGCTCTAGCTTTAAAACTCTGCAAAAGATGCTTTTGGCTGATGAAGAGAATAGACAAGATATCGTCCTTTAAATGGTCTTTTTAATGTGTTACACTAATTAAAAATCATTCAAAAACATTATAAGTTAGAAAATACTAAATATTATTCAACATGTATTCCAGAACTAAACAGAGACTTACTTACAAGTTTATATTCATTTTACCTGGCCCATTTTTATTCCAACATAAGTATGCTTCATGGCTATTTTAGTGAATAGAAACATAGAGAAAATAAGATGACATCGGTCTCTCAATATTCCAAAATGACAAATAAAATACAATTCTAGTACCATTAAATTATTTTAATATATTCCCTTCCTCTAATCAGACCAAAGCCTATTTATGCAGATTAGTTCATCTAAAGTCTCATTTATCCAACCTGTATTTATCTTTTGATCACAAAGCTTGTTAACTTAAATGGTCTTTTATTGTTATGATTCGTTTTCCCATAATTATGCCGTTTAACTGCCCTATTTTTTGAATAAATATATGCAAACGTGCCAATCATATTCAACACTGTTATGCTAGATGCTCAATGAACTGTAAGAGCCATTTCACTACAATAAGACTGCCTGGAATAGATCCAGGGCAAGGCCTACAAATACCAGTAATCAGAATGTCACTAAGACCAGAACAGACAAATAGAAGTGTGTCACATGGATATCAATAGATTCTCTCAAAGACTGTCTGAAACCAATTTTACATGTCTATCACAAACAGAACTTGGCGCCTATGAGTGAAAGATACCACCCACACAGCCATGGTTCTGCATCTGTATTTTGTTATGGGTTTTTGTTTTTTGTTTAACCTTTAAAATATTGAACCTATACTTGTGCATTAGCAGAGGAAGCACAAGCACACTTCTGCTTAGTCACAGCAGGGAATGTTGATGTCATTAAGGACTCCTTTAGTAAAGATAATTTATTTCGGCAGACCAAAGGATAACAATATATCACTGTCAAAAATGTTGGGGAAGCCTATGACTACTAACTTTAAAATACTGTTAATACCTTTTTAATAAAATACTGTTAATACCTTTACTAAAATAGATTGACAATAGATTACAGTAGGTCTGGTGAAATTTAAACGCGTTCTGTGAGTGGCAGAAGTCACACTAGCTTTCAAAATGACAGATAAAATGAACTTTATGCTATTTCTTTAACAAATTTTGGTTGAAGGAATTCAGTACCAAAAAAAAAAATCCAACCTCCCTAATGGCCTTACTAAAATACGACTTTAAGATAATGCCCTCTGGGATTTATTAAACAGAAGTATTACTGAGGGGAATATATTCTGAAGTAATGACTAACATCACAATTAGCGTGTGCATTTGTAAGAATTTACCCACTATTGAGTATATTGCAAGACTCCTCAGCATGAGGGAGTTAAGTTTTACTTCCTAACTGGCGTGAGCCCAGTTCTAGTGACTTCTTCCTCCTCCTGTTTTTGTTGTTATTTCATCATCAGTCTCCCAGCGTATACCCTCACAACGCCTCCAGCCATCCAAAAGGGTCAGAACCTATGATGAGAATTATTTTTTCTTTTAACCTACATAAGCTCCAATCTATTGTCCACTGAAAGACAGTTGTTCCTTAACTCCTTCTCCTCTCTCAGATGACTTAGTCTGCTTTAGAAACTTCAAAAACGTTTGAAGGTTTAAAGCAATAAAAGCCTCAAGTTTGAACATATTCACATAGAAAATAATGGTTTGCATTCATTCTTAAAAAGAGGAGAAATGCATTTGAACTAAAAAGTATAAATATGGGCCAATATTTGGGCATGAGAGATTATTTATATGCATCACACTGAAAATATGAAGACATGTATAAATGTATACATACATACATGCAATTCAATTTTGCCAAAAATTATTTTCACATTTTCATATATATAGGCAGAACCAAACTTTGCTGTAATAATGAATGTAAAACCTTTATTACTATGAAAATATATATAATTTTTACCTTAGTTTACCTTTTATTTTTATAGATATATTCTATTGCATTATTTTACACAAGTAGCATTAACAGTAAAAAGTTGGAAACCTGACAATGGTAGCAAAATATAACGTAGTATGAATATTACATTTTAGAAAGTATCTACTATTTATCTGAAGGTTTTGAAGGTTTTTTCTCCCCTCTTTAAATAAGGATATCTCTTAGTCCTTTAATAGAGATGATATCTGGGATTATTTTAAGAATAATTAATTTATTTTGGCCTCATACAAAGGGGCATCAATACACTGTAAAAAAGTAAAATATAAAAATATGAATTACATAGTCAACTTTATGGAAAAAAAAGTTTTAGAATATATTTGCCTTTTATGTGGCTTAAACAATCATGTTTCAAAACATGTAAATTATTTCCTTGACTTAAACAATATGCTCAAGTAGTTGAGATAAAAATTTTAAGCTATATATTTCTATGTTCTGAAATCTTTTATTGATGACACAAAACCTTAAATAATGTGAAGATGCCAAGAGTAAAACTTCAAAATCCTACTATGGAAATTTATATATGATAGTATTTTATGATATTATAGAGTTCACTAAATAAAATTAAAAATAGTTTCACTTATTTTTTAAAGGATGAAGAATTATTATTTTAGTTAAGGATATTAAAGTATTGCCTAGCTACATTTTGGAATTTTTAATAACTAAAGGCTAATTGCTAGAAAGTTATTACCATGTGGATAGTTAATATATCAATGATTATTAAATATAAAAGTCTCTGGATTCTCACTCACACAATTAAAAGTTATGATATTTGTGCTTTCATTTAATGTGAAATAGAGAAATACACAGATTTATGTTGGAGTGAAGTTTTTTGTATAAAACTAAGAACAAGAGTAACAAATATGTTAAGAATAATGATGACAATTTGAATTTTAAATTCTTCTCCAAAGAAACCCAAAGCACCTTAATGGGTGATTTTTTTTTTTTTTTTAATTAAACTTATCTACTTTATTCTTGCTACTTTAAATACATGATATAACAGAAATACATGTTTTGGTGATTGTGTGTGCATGTTAATTTAAAGTAGAAATTTATCCTCCTGTCTTTTAAAAAGTCTTTAAGAAAAAAATATCAGTGGACAAAATATTCCTGAGGCACTGCACTCAAAGGAACATTCTCTTCTACCTAAATCATCATAACCATATAAATAGAGATGTATATATGGTATATTGAAACTAATGTATGTAGGTAACAAAACTGCCAGTGTATGAATAAAACTGCAGCAAAATATTTCCAAAACTGTAAATGAAGAGTTGTTTCAGACACTTTGCGTTTGTTATTGAAAAACTTAACATGCTGGATTGTGAATTTTGAAGATCAGGACCTTGGGAACTCATCTGACTGGATTGCTAAAGTGAAGAACTTATTGTACTAGAGACATTGAAATAAAGGCACACAAAAGAAAATGTTGCTATTAAAAGATGGAATTTTTCTTCTACCCTTTTCACGTCAAATATGGAGTTTATTGTTTACATTATGACACTTTAGTCCCCTAGGTCTGAATCTCATTTTTATGTATTTGAATTGACTCTAGGTGTTTGCCATGTGCTTATTTCCCTTTTACTGAAAATGCCATGCATATAAGACTCTTAAGTCAACTTAATGTGAGTCTTTTGAAATTGAACTCTTAAACACCGTGTATTACCTTTAAAAATTAATTTATTACATCTTATTCAACTGGCTCATTATGTTATCTTCTATGACAGCATATTAAAAAGACTTACAGCAGAGTGACAAAAAATCTGAAAACATAGATGCTTAAACAAAACTAAAAAGTCTCCCACCCACCAGTGAGAAGTTCTCAGAAAGGGCTTTCACTGATAACACCTGTTGAAAAGTTGCGCTGACACTTAACAAATAATTGCTGAAAAGCTGCCATTATAGCAGTTATAAATTAGTAATGATCTCTAATTTATTTTAAATTTTCATATTAACATATGAAATAATTCACAGGAAAATTGCTCCTAGGAGATATTCTTTTAAAAATTTATATAACAATCTATTTTCCTTACCTACCACAAAATGTATGCTCGTATTCTTCAATATCAGTTTCATAGTTTTAAAATGAATAAAATATTTAATTATAATCATGTTTTGTTACGATTTAGTCTACTGTGGATAGTTAATCACTGCTCTATTGTTCAAACACTTGAGACTGACTTTGTCTGAGGAACTTGAAAAAAGTCCTAAAATAAAACCTTTTCTCACAAACCAGTGACTCTACACCAATTTACATGATTGTTCTGTATCCATATATTCAATAAAAATACACTTGTGCCCATTAAAAACCTATACACCTTAACCTTAGCATTTTAGATCCTGTGAAGTACAGAGAATCCTCTGATATGTAAACAAATTTCAACTTGGGCAGTAATAAGAACCTTGGAAAAATCATGCAGTTTCTGTTTCTTATCACCACTTTATACTAGTGTATCCAAAAGAATTATGAAATCATTTTCACACAATTTAGAGAAGCATGTTGTGTACCTTCTGAGCAGATCATAAGATGCTGGAAAATAAAGGTGAACCTGACCTTAGTCGAAGCACACTCTGTGGATCAAAATTCCACCTTCAGAAATACATGTGAGATTAATAGTGTGTTATCGGTTAACTGGGTTAAATCTACACACTAGCAAATGCACCTCAAACAATTATATGGGATACCTGAATACTTTAATTTAAGCACATAACATCAGCATACAGAATCTACAGCACTCTAGTTAAAACCAAACCAAACAAAGACTGTCACTTTAGTTAATTTACTCTGTTCTCCACAATAGGTATTGAGAGAAACCTGATATATTTAAAGGGAAATTAACATATTAGAAATTTACAAAGCATGCCTTACAGGATCAAAAAAATAGGACCAAAAAAAGCCTGTTTTAAGAGTCTACGTTTAGGATATTTCCAGGGCAGAAGCAACATAGGAAATTGAGCCACATGGGGAAAAAAGTAGGGACTTAAAACTAAAACTCACTCTGTGTTTTTATGACAGGTATTAAGATTCCAGATGAAAGGGAATGGCAAAGTTGGCACTTAGCTTTCGGTTTAAATGAATACAAGAATTACATATATCATTTGCTTTGGCTTCAGTTGAAGTACAAATGAAAGGAATCATCACCAACTGTCACCACCATCCTTTAGGTAATAACCAGCTTCAAGGAAAGCCTGGTGTAAATACCGGACAGGTATCCCTTTTCCTCAAAACCTAGATACGTCAATCCGAGGTTGTTCCTGACTAATCTGACCAAGGATAAGGCTTTCTGAGAATTCTAACGCATCAACTTCATTTTTACTGAAACCTAAGTAAGAATTCAAGTCATGGCACTTGAAATGGTAGATTAAGCATTAATCCTCTGCTACATCTTTGCAATTGTTAAAGATAAAAATATAAGATAGGTATATAAGAAATATGTATTTATAAAATGACCGCAGTCCATATCTATAATTATATATTTTGACATCTCTCTCTCTAAGGAGACACTGATTATCATAAATTCCAATTTTACACAGTCACAGAAATTCTTTCATAGAAACCACAAAATTTTGTTGTTGTTTTTAAGGGAGGACTTTCTTCTTCAGTTTTGTATAGCACTCAAAAAAATCATTATTACTAGCAGTATACAGTAAACACTGCAAAAAAGTGAGCAGAACCATTGGGATTTAATACTACAATTGATTATTTAGTATTCAGAAGCATCAAATACAACACTATTTTACAAGAACGTTATACTATTATAAGAAAATAATGGCTTTCTAATTTTAAAGATTTGTTACACTTCAAATGTTAGAAAAGATATGATGAACTATGAAATTTTACTACTCCATTTTAACAGTAAAACCATTACTGAGTCAAGTGTCATTAAAAGGTATTTGCTTTACAAAGCATGAAATTGCCAGCAAATTACAAATTATTTTCATTTACCCCAAACTAATCTTCCTCCCAAAGTGTCACTTTTAGTTAAGTTCAATTTTGAATTTCAAGTCCTGCTCATCTAGAGTAATTGGTAACAACAAACATTCATAATAAGCAAAAATTATGTTTTTTGTGTGACACAACTCAATAATGGATAAAGAAATTAGACAGTGACTTGGCACAGTATCTATGTCTATGCCAGATGGGCAATTTAGGTTTTGTCAGACGTTAACAACTTTGAATTATGCTATCTAATGTATATTAAATACACTCACACTAAATGCACCCTGGGATTCTTTTGGCACATCAAATGCCTTTAGTGCAACTCTGCCTTTTTTTTCCAATAGCACAAAATGAGTCTGTGGCCCTTGTAGTACACTCAGTTCATACCTCAATGGCTCCACAAAGCAGTTTAGAAATGCCACAGGGCACAACAAATACAAACTTTTAACAGATAGCTATTAGTTATTATCCAGAGCCTGCATTCATTCAAACTTTTAAAACAGCTTCAGAGCTTTAACTGTAAGTTCAAAAGCTTAAGCAACACTAATGAATTACATTGTTTCCACTGACGAATAAATGAAATTCATGTCCTCTAGTGCACTTTATAAATATAAAACTGACTTTGTGTCTGTGTGTGAAAACTTAGTTCAAATCAATTCCGGCTCTGGAAGGCTGACTGGTTGCTATTCTGTGCTCCAAGAAGATAACTTTTAATATTTGGGCAAACTTTCTTGCAGTTTTTGGCATCCGAAGTTTTTAATGGACTTAAAGACTTTTTTTTTCTTTTTTTTTTTTTAGCAGAATTAACTAAAATTTTAGAAAAGGTTTTCTACTCTGGGAATCCTGTGTTATGGAATGAAATGTTGACCAACACATAAAAAGAAAAGAAAAGAAACTATGAACACTGAATACTGCTAACATTTTTTAAACCTATAAAAATAAACTCTAAAAAGGCACGGAAGTAAGACATGTACATCTTGTAGATTTTAAGGGGTGGGGGTATGTATAGGGGCACACGCAGTATCAAAGTGTGACTCATTTTCATATTAAGTGCTCCCCTTTCACTGAGCCTGCCAGTTTAGCTTGTCCTGTGCCAAAGGTTTCAGGACAGCTCCAAAAACCAGCACAAGAGTGAAGTCTCAGTTAGGCTAAAAGACTCCTACCTGAATTATGGACATCCGGGTGGCAGGGGTCTCACTCGCATTAGTCCCTTGTCCGGTGAAGCTGGTGTGGCAGCCCGCGTGCCCCTGAGGGACAGTTAGGTTGTTGGAGGCCGGTTTGAGATACATCACCTCCGACCGGGGAGAGCTGAGGGGCAGGCGGGTCTGGTAGTCAAAGTACATGGGGGAGGTGGCCAGGGAGGGGCTGCTCACCACGTTCATGACGTTCATGGCGTTCCTTTCCTCCACCTCGCTCTGCACGAGCATGATATCATTTTTGTTGATCTTCTTCTTCTTGCCCTTGCCCCCGCCCAGCTGCGGGTGGCTGTACTCTGCGATGCGGCAGTTGTAGGTGCGGATCTCCTTATTCTCGCGCTTGCACTTGACGGCGATGGTGATCATGGCCGCTAGGAGGATGATGGAGATGGTGCTCAGAGTCACGATGAGCGGCAGCGACATGTCCCAGTGGTGCTGCTCGCCATTCACCCGGGGCACACCTTCGGGCAGGGATCCGCTCACCGAGCGGATGATGAGCTTGGCCACCGCCGACAGGGTGGGCTTGCCGTGATCGGTCACTTTCACCACCAGCTCCACCACCGGCGTCACGTCCTCCCAGAAGGGGTGCAGCGTGCGGATCTCGCCACTGGACGGGTCGATCTCGAACAGGTGGTCGTCGTTGCCGTCCACGATCTCATAGGTGAGGCGCCCGCTCTCGCCGAAGTCGCTGTCGAGGGCGCGCACGGTGCTCACCAGGTAGCCCAGGCCGGCGTTGCGCGGCACCTGCAGCTCCGCAGTGTCGTTCTGCAGCGTGGGCAGCACGATCACCGGCGCGTTGTCGTTCACGTCCAGCACTGTCACCCTCACGGTGGCGTTGCTCTCCAAGTGTGCAGGTGCCCCTGAGTCCTTCGCCAACACCTTGAACTCAAAAGCTTTAGTCTGCTCGTAGTTAAAGGAGCGCAGGGCGTAGATAGCCCCATTGGTGGGGTTGACAGACACGTAAGTGTAGATGGACACGTCGCCGATGTGCGAGGGCAGGATGGAGTAGGACACTGTGCCGTTCTGGCCCAGGTCGGGGTCCTGGGCAAGCACCGAGCCCAGGTACTCCCCGGGGATGTTGTTCTCGTGCACCTGCAGGACGTACAGCCCTTTGGTGAAGCGAGGCGGGTTGTCATTCTCGTCCAGGATCTTGATGGCGAACGACTTGGTGGAGTTGAGGGGAGGCGAGCCCCCGTCCCGCGCCACGATAGTTACGTTGTACTCGTCCTGGGTCTCGCGGTCCAGCGGTCGGTCGGTCACTACCGTGTAGAAGTTGTCATAGTTCTCCTCGAGCTTGAAGGGCACGGAGCCCCCGGGCCCGCCCAGGCTGCCGCCGCCCGCCCCTCCTCCGCCCAGGACGCGGCACTGTAGCTGCCCGTTCTTGCCCGAGTCGCGGTCGGTGACCCGCACCAGGGCGATGACGGTGCCGGGCGGGGCGGCTTCGCTCAGCGCCCCCTGGCGCACCGAGACGAAACCTATGGACGGCGCGTTGTCGTTGCGGTCGACGAGCTTGACCGTGACCTTACAGTGGGCCGGGATGGGGTTGGGCCCCAGGTCTCGTGCCTGCACGTCTATCTCCAGCATCCCGTTCTCCTCATAGTCCAGGTTGCCCTTGACTCGGATCAGGCCGGTCTTGGGGTCGATGGAGAAGAGCTCTCGCACGCGGTCAGGCACATAGCTGCTGAAGGAGTAGAGCACTTCGCCGTTGGGGCCTTCGTCCGCGTCGGTGGCGTTCAGATCGATGACCACGGTTCCCAGAGGGGCGTTCTCGGGCAGCTCCACCAGGTAGGAGGGCGCCTCGAAGACCGGGCTGTTGTCGTTGGAGTCGATCACCTTCACATTGATCTGCACAGTGGCTGAGCGCGGCGGCTCGCCTCCATCCAGGGCCGTCAGCACCAGCGTGTGGTGGTTCTGCTGCTCGCGGTCCAGCGCCTTCTGGATGACCAGCTCCGGGAACTTGGTGCCGTCGCCGCGGGACTTGACGTCTAGAGCGAAGAGGCCATGGTCGTCGCGGGTGAGCAGGTAGGTGCGGAGCCCGTTCTCGCCGGCGTCGGGGTCGTGCGCGCTGGTGAGGGGGAAGCGGGTGCCGGGGGCCGCGTTTTCCGAGATGTCCATCTCGATCTGGTCCGAGGGGAAGGAGGGCGCGTTGTCGTTGATGTCCTGGATCTCCACTTTGATCATGCAGATCTCCTTGTCGTTGGCGAACACCTCGAGGGACAGCTGGCACTTGGCATTGTGGCGGCATAGGGACTCGCGGTCGATCCGCTGCTTAGTGTAGAGGAGCCCGCTGTCCGCGTCCACGTCCAGGAGGTGCGGCGCCGAGTTCTCCAGCACCCGGTAGCTGCCCGACTTGCTGCGCCCGCCGCCGCCGCCGCCGCCGCCGCGCTCTGGGGGCTGAAGCCCTGGCTGCAGCCGAGCATCCTTCCCGATGTTCCCGATCACCGTGCCGGCGCCTTGTTCCTCCGGCACTGAGTAGTTCAGGTTTTTGAGCGTCAGGGCAGGGGCCCAGAGGAGGAAGCAGCAACAGATGGAAAGGTACATCCCAGACCGGTGGAGCAGGGTTAGGTGCAGCGGGACTGGAGGGGCGAGCGGGTGGGTGCGCGCCAGCCTGGGGCCGGGGCACAGTGTGCGCGCGCGTCGCGAGCCTGCGGGTCCTGCCTTCCCTCCGCGCGGCGGCTGCGGCACCGGGCGGTCTCTCCGGATTCCACTCAAGTTCCCCGAACCTGTTGATCTACAGCATCCGCACTGGGCGAGAAGCAGCAGCGCAGAAGAGCTGCAGGGGCGCGGGGCGAGCCGGCGGCTCCCTGCGGCTGGGGGCGAGCCCCGGGCTTTGTCTCTCCGACTCGGACTTCGTGTGGCGCGAACTTGAGCCTGGAGACCCGCGACGAGAAGGAAATCGCGTCTGGGAGGGCTGATAATGAGCTAAAGAACTCGCAGGTTGTTCTCGCTCCCGCTAGGGCGCTGGAAATCCTCTCCTGTCCGCAGCCTCCGGAATACTCTTCACATCGGGTGGGGGAGGGAGCGGGGAGGTGTGTATCCAGCCAGAAGAGAAAGTGAAATCCTTACTTGTTACTTGTCTCCCGTGATACAATTGATGGGGTTGGGGAGAGGCGAAGACAGAGTCACTGATATATTTTGAAGCTTCCGCGGCGCCCTGTGAAATGTCTGCTGGCGGCGCGGGCTGCTCTGTTTTCAGGCAGTGTTTTGCTGCATTTAGAGATCTAATCTGGCATTGCTGGCAGAGGCAGCGGCGGCGGCGGACTGCATCTTCCAGCCAAGCGTATTTTTCTCTTTCTCCTTTCCGACCAGCCAAAGGGAGGGGAGGAAATGCAGCTCAAAGAACTAGTGTCCCGATTTGTAGTTTCCTCCCTCCACCAGGCTCCTCCCTCTCTTCCTCGGAAAAGGCTGTCCCCCGAAATCAAGAAAGCCACAGCCTCCTGGGCGTTCGCGGTGCGAGTCTATGGGGAGGGGAAAAACATCTCTATCTCTAGCTCTCCGCCTCTCTTCGTAGAACACATACACTGTGATTTCTCTACGCCAGGCCAGTGGCCACTGCTACCATCCTATCCTCTCTCCGCGAGCAAGGACTTCACTCGATGCAGTTTAATTCCAGTTTGCTTTTCTTCCCAGGCGAAAAGAAATCAACAGGCAACTCATGGTTGGATGTGCAGATCGGAAGGGGGAGGGCGAGGCGGAATCGCAAGGAGGGGGGAGCCACCCTCCAAGTCCTAGCACACACACTCGCCCTGTCTCTCGCTAGAAGGGAAACAGTCTCTGCATTCACAGGGCTGGGTTGTCAAGTGGCCCTCTTTTCTTTCTATTCAGCATCTTCTTCCAATGGCCCTGCCTCCCAGTCCTCTTCATCTAGACAGGAACACCCAGGCGAAGAATCAGAATGGTGAATATGTGAAGCGAATACAGTGCGGATTTTTCTTTCTAATTCTTTCGATTTCTTTCTCTTTCTTTTTTATTTTTTATGATAGTAGGAGGAGTGGGCAGGACGCAAGAAACCCACATCCAGTTTGGGCGTGATGCATTCTGCAGTGTCGCGCTCACACGGTCTCTCCGGGCATCTCGGGGAGGGCGGGGGGGGAGGTGGCGCGGTCGCGGCGGTCCAGCCTGGGGCGTCCACCCCGGGGAGCGTCCTCCGAAGGGATGTTAGGCACAGGTCTGGCTACACATGATTGCGGGGTCTCCAGGCGCCTTGGCATATACGGGCATGACACATCCAGAAATGCAGGTGTTCCAATCTGCCCGATGAGTCAGAAGCAGCGGAACGAATCGCATTCACTCTCGCCTCATGGTCCTCCCTTCACAGACATTAGTTGCGGCTCCTTCCTAACGCTTTTTGACTCACTCAATAGAAAGAAAAACCAGATTCATGTTTTGGAGAAAAAGAAAAAAGCGAGAGAAAGGAAGGTGATGCCAAATCCCAGCAGCACTTTTACTCTACCTCTTTCTGCCGGAGTCCGAGGTTCCGGAAAACAAGGCGTCTGCTTTGCTGGGTGTTTTTATTTATTTATTTTTTAAAAGATATTTTATCTTGCTTAAGTGTGCGGCATCCCCCACCCCACCCCAAATCTTTCAGAGTCTCGGAAAAAGAAAAAAAAAAAAACAGGTTTCCAGTGACTGTGCTCAGCTTAGCCCCACGTCACAGTTCACAATTTTCCTCTCAATGTTCTTTATTCAAAAAGTCCAGCCCTGATGTGCATAGTTAATTGTGCAGTCTGTTGTGGAGGGTTTTTTGTTTTGTTTTGTTTTTTCCTCCTTTTCTGTCACGGGTGGTCTCTTTCAATCTGATGGATCAGCCCATAGCCTGCGAAAGACGTGCCGATTTCAAAGCAAATAAATCCATCTCCGCGAGCAAAGCATCGGAGGAAATGAAAGGTGAAAATTCAATTCAACAGTTGGAGTAGCGTCTCCCCAGCCGCCCTCCGCCGCTGCCGCATCCGCCGGGCTCGCTGTCCCTGCTCTCTCCTCAGCGCCTCTTGCTGACTGACTCTATTCACCTCACGCCGCCGCTTAAACATTGATACTGATTCCCTGCCAGCCAATCCGCGCGAGGAGCAAGGCCCTGCCTCCTCGGCCCTCGCCCAATGGGGGGCGTAGAAGAGGCTAGTTGGGGTGGGGCCAGGAGTCCCAGCGCTTCAGAGTCATTGATTAGATCAGTTAGAAGCGGCAAGCCGGGCTGGCAGAGCCCAGCGCTCCGCCGGGACTGCAGTGCCCGGGGCCTCGCCGCAGGGTTTCCCGGGCCTATAACTACTCGGAGAGACCCCCTTACGGTCGTTCCTCGGAAAGGAGAGAATTTGGAGGGGAAAAAAAAGTTTGACAGCGATTTAATTTCTTATGTCCGATGTACACAGGATATGAAATCGCTGTGTGCTTGCAGAATAAGATAGTTGCCGTCTTCCTGATGGATTTCTGCACATACACACACAAACACACACACACACACCCTCAGGAACACACACATGCTCACGCCGGTCACCGTACACGCACCCAAGCCAAAGGAAGCACAGATCGTCTGGCTTCGCGTGGACCCGTCTGAATGAGGTGCAGAGGGGTGTGTTTGTGTGTGTGTGTGTGTGTGCTTCTGCGGGGTGTGATGTGTATTTCGGTGTGTGTGAATACACAGATGCGAGGGCGCGCGCGCTTTTTCTGCCCGCGCTGGTGCAAACACGCCGCGAGCAACAGCAATCAATATGTAACTTTCTTCATCCTGGGGGAAAAAATCAGCTGTCCCCAGGTACTCATGCAAGGAAAGTCACTTGATTATGAAAATGTTTCAGAAGAAAAGCAGAAGCCCAATGAAAGAGAGGCTGTTTCTCCCGAGAGAGAGAGGAAAAGCGTTCTCTCTTTTAAGGAGAAACGCTCACTGTCAATACAAGCGCGTAGCGTGTTAAAACTCGGACCCGGCTAAATAATACGCAGGGATCTATCCTTTTTGGTCACCCACATTTTAGCTCAGGTTCAACCTAAAGTGAACTCCCACAAAAAGGAATCGTTTTAGTTTTGTGCCACCTTATTTATTGTTATTAAAGTTCTACATGACTATTTGAATTTTTTTCCCCCTTAAGAACAAATAGCCATTGTTAACCACATTTTGCCAAAGATCCGATGCATACATAGATGCTGAGCCATAAAATGTGAAGGGAATTCCGGGTATGATCGTGGTAATGAAAGTAATGCACAGGAGATTTTATACACACTCGCACATACACACTCACACACACACACACACATTTCTAGATCTGTTAAGATTCCCTGTTTTGTAACACCATCACAGACACACAATGCCTCCTGACTCATCTACTTCTCTAACTTCAGTTCCTAATCACAGATATTCTTTATTCTCAAACTATTCTCACAAATATCTATAAGCAAGGACTGATTTGCTCGTGATCCAGCCATTCTGGGAAAGAGTTAAGAACAAAAAAAGAAAATTGAAGCCTTGAAATAGAAAGGTGAGTGTTTTGACTGTTAGACTATTGATTGCAATTCATAAATACTAAAGTTAAGTTGCCATTTATAAATTGTGAATGACTTACTAACAAGTCTGTAACATGAATCATTCAAGATTCAAAGAAAATCAAATCCAGACCAATTACAAGAAAGTTCTGAGGATTGTTGGGATAATTGCTTGAAGATTCAGGTAAAGGAGTTATTTCCAGAGGATTCAATGAGATACCTGCAAGTGCAATCCAATCTGGATCCAAAATTCACTACTCTCTTTAGAGAGTCTCTTTAGCAGTTTGAAAATTCAAAACCAGCTCTTTACAGTCAGACTTTAAAATTATAAAATGTCTTTGTATTTTCTAAATAGCTACTTTGTCATGCATATACTGATTTGGTTGCTAACCAGGGGAACTAGAGCTTTGTAGAAACCTTGATTGTTTTGCTGAGTGGATGCCTAACCCTGCTGCCTTGTGAAACCCCAGCTTTACCTCTCCATGGGGTTAGTATCTCTGTCCCAAGACATGCATGTTGGATGCTGAGGATTTGAGGCTTTTAGAACAGCAACTAACAAATAAAGAGAAGCGATTACACATTCATTTATTAGTCATTACTTTTTTGATATGACAAATTTCTGGGTTTTATGCATTACATGCTATTTCAAGGAAAGTCATGAAATATTCTTATGAGGTTATGGATAAGAGCATAAATATGAGAATGAAAATATTCCAAAGAAAAGGTATTATGGGTTATTGATTAACCTTAATTAGCTGTTATGCAAAGGAAGGGGGGATGAGAAACACAGAATGTCTGAGAAGAGGCCCAGTGATAGGAAAATATATCTTCATAGAAAAAAATATGCCCATCACCCCTCTGAGCAATTATGTCACACTTCCCCCTAGTGTATGGAAAAGGAACTACCACGCTTAAGGTAAATACCACAGGCTGTGGCCAAACTAGAAAGGAAAAGAGAATAGAATAGGTAACTTACTTATATTTTATTTAAATGATATTATTGAGTTCCATTGTGAAAGACTGACATGGGCTCAAAATAATTCTTTTCATCCATGTGTCTCATTCTGATTTTATTTTTAAAGGAAATGGAATCTATGGATATTTCAATTCCAACTGTTTGGCTTCCCTTTAACTAGACAAGCTTTCTTCAACTCTACTCTTTATTGTTAACCATCACATAAGCTCAGTCTTTTCTATCCAAATATATATTTTTTATGATGTAGTTATTGAAGAATATTTTTAAGTTGTGCTCAAAATATTGAGTTCAATGAAAAAAATGGAAGGTATAAATATGGTTGAAGAGTTTAAAAATCCTATTGTTTTTTATACCTTAGAAGGCTATGGACATATGAAATCAAATTGAGGACACTAGAAAGCTATAGTGTTGTGCACAGCACAGGACACCACCAGCTCACATTTTCTCAAAAATAGTCTGATTGATAATCGTTGCTGATAATTACAAATGATTGTTTAAACTGTAAGCTGAAATAGTATTATTCCTATTTTTTAACACACACATATTGAAAACCCAAAGATTCTTGTGTGATTTGATAAAAATATCAACACATACATGTTTGTTGAGGAAAGTATTTGGAAAGACATATACATGAACATCCTTTTAATTAATAAAATATGCTATCTAGGTGAGTTTTAAAGGCAAATTGATTGTTATGTTAGAGTGAATTCAGTCAGAGAAGAATTAAGACCTACTGTTATAGACTGATGAAAACTGATCAATAAAGCTACATTTCTTCAATAATTTAATTAATTACATTAGTATTAAAGAATAATCCTAAATATGATGTAGAACTTTAAGTTAATTAAATTATTTATTTTTACCTCAGAGGTTCTTTAAAATACATATTTACTCTTGTAGTTCTTGTAGTTTATGTATGCAGTCAGAAAGGCAGCTGTTATAACATTCTTCAAAAACTTGTCCTACTTGCTGTATTCTTGAGTTCAATGAAATAAAATACAGTCCTTAGAAGAAATATTTTGATCCTGATGTTCTCAACCCAATCAGTGTGCATTCACATGAAAAATTCTCTCACCACTATTTCCTTCTCTATCATGTCTACCATTTCACTATCTGATTTCATATATTTTAATTTCTTAACAGAGAAATTTCAAAAATAAATTTAATAGATAAACTATTTTAGATTACACAATTATCCATCATATCACATTTAAGGCCTTAAATGAATGACAGTATTTCATTCACTGCTAGTTCCCTTAGTTTCTGTTGTCTTTTAGACAGATCTGTGACTCAGCTTTAATACACAGCCATAGGCCCTTTGCTGACTTTTAATCAAGGCTTCACCTTTTAACAAATGAGAAACTCACACTATGAGTAGGGCAATCACTAAAACATGCCTTTCTCTTTCATGATAAATGTGACTTTTAATAAAGCAATGCAATTAACTATAATCTTTAAGCTTCAGGGTAAATATTTTATAATTAAAAATTGCGGGGGGGGGGAACTCAACCTTCCTACAAAGCAAGAAAATAAGAAAAGCAGTAAAATATTTCTATAAATAAAAAGTATTTTAGATTTAATATTAAACTGCTTCTACTTTTAAAAAGTGATTATACCTTGCTATTAGAAAAAAATATAAAGTTTAAGTCAGGAAAATATATTTCAATTTTCTACTATATCATGTGAATATGATATGATAACTTACCCATATATATGTACCGTCCTCTGTAGTATAGGAAGTGTGTTCCCAATGAACTTTCAAAATAAAGTTAGAAGATGAACCCTATAAAGATATGCCAGTTACATCTGCAAAGAAATAATTTGTATTTGACATAATAAATAAACCAAATTTATAACTGTGTCTATGAATGTTATGCATATTTCCAAGTATGCAAGTCAGAAAGGAATATTCATAAATTAGTTACCAATGATCAACTCTTCAACAATGACACGTATTTCAGGGCATATATTCTGAAGTATTGAGACAAATTTTCAATCTAATTTAAGATTTTATAATTAAGATTTAAAATTGAAAGTTACTTACTGTGGTTTAAGTATATTTTGCATGTGGACTTGTACATAAAGATAGACTTGAGAGAAAGACCATACAGAAGGCTGACCAAGAAATGTATTTATTATAGTTTATCTGATGTTTACAGTATATATTAAAGGGGGTTATGATGCTTTGTGTTTCAATACAAAATGTAATTCTGCAAAAACTATCTTGTGCTTTATAAACTTCAAATGATATTCATATACTTTACTGACATAGCCAGATATAAAAAGTTTCAATTAATTATGCAACCCCAACTCTCTGCCCCATAAGAATTTACGTCCTAGCTCCCCCTTGTGGTCATTCCACAAAAAAGAGGCATTTAACCACGTTTTTGAAATTTCCTTAAAAGGAAAATTAGGTTTATTCAATCTTTGCATATTAATTAAAAAAAAAATGAAAAGTTTATGCATGAAATAGTTAATTTATAGATATGATTGCTGGGTTGTTAAAATAAAGTGACTGAAGCTAGAAAGCAAGATAATATTTTTTCATGCATCATGCAGCAGTCCCATTATTTCTTATACTTAAATATGATAGGACCTAAGTTGGAAGACTAGCCCTTGGAGGAAACCCAGGAAATTGGATTCAGTAGGTGGCACTATTTCCTCAGAGTCAGTTTTGCAATGATGACCTGAAATGATGTTTCAAAGAGCTTTGTCACTGGAGGCCCTGCCTTTCAGGTGAGGTAAAACCCAGAAGCCGAGGTCACACGTTTCTTTCCATTATTTTGAGGTATTTTAACAGCCTGCTATATAGCTATCATATAGAGATTGGTGAAAAGAATATACAGGAAGTCCACTGAGTTCTTCACAATGGAAATAAGTGCTCTACAAATCCTCTACATTTTTAATTATTGTCATAATCATTAACCCTCCCAAGTCTCAGTGACAAGGTCTTACTTGGATAATTATATTCTGCTTATGTAAATTCCTCTTTTCAGTTGAGTTAAGCATCTTATTTTCTCTTATCTTTCAAAAATTCAGAGCAGTTCAGTTGAAAGCCAAGCACTCTTAAACAGCTATTGTCTGTCACCTTCGAAATACCACAGGTTTGTTTTATGTAAAGCACCTTTGTTTAGTTTGTTTTTCCTCCCTAAGCATATACTAACAAATATACACACAATAAAATGATTTCTGTTCTTACTAGAATGATGTTTTTGAAAACATGTTAGATAAAAGAAAACGCTGGAATGAAACATCTTTAAAAATCTCCGTGGCTGGATTGATTTTTGGAGCTACAGAGACCTAATTTCTAAACTCAGATTCTTAAAGAGCATCTTGGGGTTTCTGAGTGACACCTGTTTCTATAAAAGATGAAAGAAGAATATGCATGAAAAGCCATCGTTATCTACATATTGCCAATACTAAAACAGAAATGCAATGATCCACAGTATTTTAATTAAACATTAGAGTGCTTATTTTAAGCCCTGGTAATAAATGAGGCATATCTTTATATCTCACCGAAAGTTGTTCTGTTTTGTTTTTGAAATGTGACGACTATAAATACAGTATTAAACAAAAAGAATTTAGATGCTTGAGCATTTATTAAATATTGGCCAGCTCCTTTCAGGAAAACAGATTAAATTCAGACAGAAACATATTGTTTGTAATAATTTGATGAGTTGGGGTGATCTATATCCCCCCTTCTAAACGATGTGATCAGAGTAGAGGTATAAAAAAGAAGGATTTAAAGTCTATTGCATTGTTCATCCATTTCCACAAGTGTAAATTAACAATATTCTGAAAGTATATCAATAAGTAGCAGTGGTAATTAAACTCTTGTGTGACAAGGATCCTTTCAACAAACTCCTGAATGCTAGAGAACACTTTTCTAATAAATTTGACAGTGCTCTATAAATTTGGTTTATAAAAATATTTTCATGAACACATGTAGAAATTGTATATATAGGATTAACATATGTGTTTTGTACAAACATTAAAATAACCCTGTTTTGGAAAATTATCAAAAAGCAGCTTTGCTAACTAATATTAAGCTTTCCAGGGAGATGAGATGATATATATGAATGCCCTGCACTATATGAGATACATTTTAATAATTGAAAAATCTATTTTTAAGAAAAAAGCCCCCTGTATTTATGACTAGTAGCTTAATTTGAGGTGGGAAACTTTACAGATTATGACTGTTGTTACACAAGTGAATCTCAAAACCAGGAGGAAAGTAAAAGATTGCTTAGAGTATAGCCTTTTCACTTCACTATACAGATTTAGCAGCAACAAGTCCATTGAGAAATAGAAGTCTTTATGAGTGGTAAAAGATTAATATATAATTCCATCTAGTTAGAGGTAAAGGACACTGCTGATATGAACAAGGTACAACAGTCAGAGAAGAACATAAGATGGCAAGAATTTGAAAGTTTGTTGTTTGGTTCAGCAATTTCAACAAATACAAATTAGCAATATTCTAAATTGGTAATACAACTCTTGCATCATGGACCCTTTCAAGAATTTGCTGAATGCTATAAAACTTCTTTCCAATATATTTACTTATAATAACATGCATTTAAATAGTGCATGCTTTGTCAGGAGGTATTCATGAAGAAGCAACCCATGGAATAAATTGTGATTCACAGACTCCAAATAAGAAGAAAGGTTAAGCACTTTGGGTATCACCTCAAGTGAGGTAGAGTTATAATGAAAGCATTTAAGAATATGAAGCCCAAGTATGTGGTCTCAATGGATGCATACATCAAAGGAACAAGCTTTTTAACTACTTTTGATAAGGAAAAGTGTAAAATCTTGTCCTGGTTTTAAAGTGGTTTGGTGACATGCGTAATTGCCACTTATTCCTCCCTTACCTTCTGTGGTAGTTTAAAACTATACATACCCCAGAAGTTCATGTTCTTAAATCTAATCCATTCCTGTAGGTGTAAACCTATTTTAAGTAGGACCTCTTCAGTTAAGGCAAGGCTCAAGGTGGGTGTAATTCTCTTACTGGAGTCCTTTATAAGAGAATTAAATTCAGACAAAGAAAGAGAAAGCCACAGGAGCAAGAAGCTGAAGTCAACAGAACCTGGAAGAAAAAGGAGAGACAGCAGATGCTTCCATATGCCTTGCCATGTGGCAGAGGATTCAAGGATCACCAGCTTTTGGGAAAAGTATTGCCTTGATGTTGCCTTGGTTTGGACATTATACTCAGCCTCAAAACTGTAAGCTACTAAATTCCCTTTGTTAAGACCATTTCATGGTATTTGCTTTCAGCAGCCTAGCAAACAAACACAACTTCTGTCTCAGCTTCCCAGCTGCTAAAACAAATACAAAGAATGGTTCAGCTTAAACAATGTGATTTCATTGGTTTATGGTTTTGAGGTTAGGAGAAATAAAAAATTAAGATGTCAGCAACACCATGCTTTCTCCTTGAAGATGGTGATGTTCTGTGGCTAGCAGCTAGAGATCCTTGAGTTCTTGGCTTTTCTTGCATAGCAGTGTCTTCTCTTTCCTTTTCTGTGTTCTGCTCCTTTCCCAGCTTCTGCTCCTCTATATGGCTTTGTCTTCATAAAGTTTCCAGAAATAGGATTAAGGCCCAAAATCATTCAGTTGGGCCAAATCTTAGCTAAAAATAATGTCTTCAAAAGGTCCTATTTACAATGGGTTCACATTCAGGAATGGATTAGGATTAAGAATATGGCTTTTTGTGGGGTACATAATTCAACCTACTTCAGTCTGCCCTCTGGAGCCCAAAATGGCATGTTCTTCCCACATGCAAAATACATTCATTCTATCACAACACCCCAAAATCTTGAGTCTTTTTAGTAACAACGATAAGTACGAAGTCTCATCAAAATCAGTTATGGGCGTGGTCTGTTCTAAGGCCAAATTCCTCCATCTTATGGACCTTTGAAATCCAAAAAACAAGTCCAAAATACAATGGTGAGACTTTCCCTTTCCAGAAGGGAGGAATTGGAAGAAACACAGGGCTCCTGTGTCCCAAATAAGCCCAAACTTTAGCAGGATAAACTCCATTAGATTTCAAGGTCTGAGGGTTATTACTGGATCAGTGCTTTGTCCTCCAGTTCTGCTTGAATGGCAGTCCTATCCCTTCCAAATTCTTGTGCAGTGGCATGCTCCCCAAATATTGAGGTGTAGACCCACCTTCTCCAAGCATGGGAATGGTGTCTAGGCTCTCTGTGAACACCAGAGCACAGATTCCACTTTCTCTGAGAATTGGGATTGTGGCTGGGCTCTCTGCCAGCCCTACTGTCTCCATGCTTTTGAGTGGCATCACTATCCTTGAACACTTGAGTGGCATCACTATCCTTGAACACTGCCCCCCTGCAAGCACAGAGGAGGATCTGCTCTTTCTACACACATGGGTGGCTTGCTCTCTTGGCCCAAGGAGATCTTTTCATTCCAGACCTTAGTGTCCATGGTTCTGTCTTTGTAGTCATTCTTCCTTCAGCCCATCCTTTCTCTATACCTTTGAGACCAAGATGGCAGTATTTCTGGTCATACAAATTTTGCAATATGCTTGTTGGTTTTTTTTTTTTTTTTTTATTTTATTTTTTTTATTTATTATTTATTTTTTTTTATTATGGGTAAAAATCATGCTTGTTGGTTTTGTATGCAATTCAAGGGGGTCCAAATTATCAGACAAAAGAACTTTCAACAAATTCTTCCTGGATAACTGTATTTCCAGTCATGACTTCCTCTGAGATATATGATTGGATCCAGGTTTAGCCATACTCTCATTAGCAAAGGGGTTAGTTAAAACCCTCACATGGAATCCTGTTCTCTGAGGAGTCACTTTCCAGCAGCTCAGGGTAGTCTTTGAGTGAGCCACTTCTGGCCTTGGTCTTAGAGCACAGTATAGGCTGAGAATTTTCCAAACCATCAATTCTGTTTTTTGTGTGCTAAAGAGTTTAATTCTCTGTTGTTGAAGATTGGATCATGACCCTCACAAAAGGCATATTCATGGCCTAACCCCTGGTAAACTCATTTGTAAATAGGACCTTTGAAGTTGTTATTAGTCAAAATGCACCCAAACAAAATGAGGACAGGCCTTAATCCAATATGGCTGAAGTCCTTAAAGCAAAGGAAATTTGACACAAACACAGAGAAGCCACAGGGAGAAGCCAGAAGCTAGAAGTCAACAGAATCTGGAAGAGAAAAGAGAGGACGTCATCATGTGCATTGCCATGTGATAGAAAAGCCAATGGAACCCCAACTATTGCCAGCCAGCCAGAATTTACTGACTTAATGAGGAAGCACACCT
This sequence comes from Tolypeutes matacus, assembly GCA_026826555.1. Taxonomy (NCBI): domain Eukaryota; kingdom Metazoa; phylum Chordata; class Mammalia; order Cingulata; family Chlamyphoridae; genus Tolypeutes; species Tolypeutes matacus. Next base: position 49,938,661 of record JAKSZT010054334.1, read on the forward strand.
CTAGTTTCTGAAACTGTGAGCCAATAAATTCCTATTGTTAAGCCAACTCACTGTATGGCATTTGTTTTAGAGCTGAGAAGCTATAACATCAACTTTTCCCTTTCCTCTCCCATTTTATTTATCCCTTTCCTCTCTCATACACTAAAGGAGAAACCAGGCTGCACCTTACACACTTAGCTTGGAAATTTCCTCAGCTAAATATCCAGAATACAGTTTTGTCAAGTTCTCTACCACTTTCTAACAAAAATTACTTTTTCTCCAGTTTCCAATGGCACATTCATCATTTCCTTCTAAGGTTCATTGTGGGTATCTTTAATGTCCTGAGTTCTACCGACTTTCCCTTCAAAGCAATCTAGGTTTTTTCTTATCAAGCACCTCACAATTCTTCCAACCTCTACTAATGATTCAATTTTAAAGCTGTTTCCACATTTTAGGTATTTGTAATAGCAGCACCCCACTTTCCAATACCAAAAACTGTCTTAGTTTCCTGGCTGCTAAGACAAATACCATACAGTGGGTTGACTTCAACAGTGGGAATTTATTTGCTCATGGTTTTGAGGCTAGAAGTAGTCCAAAATTGAGGCATTTGTAAGTTAATGCATTCCTCCCAAAGACTGTGGTTTTCTGGGGCTGTCTGCCAGTGATTCTTGGGTCCTTGACTTTTCTGTCACATGGCACGACTTCCTACTCTTCTACATGGCTTTGTCTTCATAAAGCCTGCAGTAATAGGATGAAGGCCCAGCTTCATCCAGTTGGGTCACACCCTAACTAAAAATAATATTTTCAAAAGGTCCTATTTACAATATGTTCACACACGCAGGAATTGGTTAAGATTAAGAACATGTCCTTTTGTGGGGTACATAATTCAACCTATCATACCTTCCAATTTACTAAACTGTCATTGAAATTATTGTTAAAATAAAAGAACAGGAAAACAAGGAAAATTGTGCTTCATTTGTGGGATGAGCAGTAGTGACATATTTGTGTAACTAAGGGTGTTTTATAGATACAGCTGATATGGGGCCAGATGGAAGGAAACTTTCCAGGTGTTAAGGCCCCAGAGTCAGCTTCCCTGGGAAAAAGAGAAAGAGGCCCTGGAAAAATGTAAATAATATGTACCCTAGTGAGAAGAAAGGGGGGAAAAAAGTAAGCTGCAGGGAGAGGGGGTTTGAATATTTTGTTCTTTCAGTAGTTCTAGGAAGTGCACCAGATGCCTGATGCTTCACTTTTGCCTGGATCTGATATGAATCTACATAGTATCTCAGGGAACTTGTCTTAATGCTTAATGATTTCCCTCAGTGATAATGAAAAGGATAAATGTGTTGATCTGAAAACAACTACTGAGAGCCACATTGAGGAATCAAAGCAAGTTGTTTTTTGTAAAGTAGAATTCATGCAGAAATAGAAACATATTTGCAAAAATCTGTGTGTGTTCTCAAAAATGCATGGTGATATTTTATCTATGAAACTTAAATAGGTGGTCATGAAAGGAAAATGATATAAAATGAAAAATCATGACTGATACACAAAACTGCAATAGTTGCAGTTAATAGCAGAAAAAATTTTGCAGAAAACTTACTCAAAGAAATACATGGAAAACTTCAGATATTTTCCTATAACTCAGAGGAAAGCGGTGTAGAGCTATATAGAATCAGAGAAAAATGAACATAATGACAGGTAAGAATATCCACTAACAGAATACAATTATAAATAACAGAAATTTTAAAAGAAGAGAACAAACTAGAATGAGGAAAATTAGGAATATCTACAACCCTTGAAGTGAAGACGAGGAAGCATTGGATTCCTCTAGGTTCTTGGCTATGATGCATAAAAGAACTTATGAACATGCCAGTTTAGTTAAGCCAGTAAAAAGAATTTATTTGGGAAATGGGGAAAGAACAGAGCTTGCTGAGAAATGGGAGAGAAAGGAGGAAACACGCACCAAGATTTGGTGCGGGCTCCTCTAGGCAGAGGAGAGCTCTGCCTCATGTGATTAACCTTTTAAAATGTTAATTATTCCACCCCTTTGCTAATGATAAGGGGATGGGCCTCAGCAGTTATTGATTACCCCACCTATGGTGGAGGCCAATGGTGAGGCTTTTTTAGAATATCTGGGACCAAGAAGAGGTCCCGGAAAGAGAAACTGGGACCTCAAGGTTAAACTCAATGTCCCAGCAGCGAGGTCTTGCAGCCATGTTGTCTGCTGGCCATGTGGTCTGCAAACCATGTGGTCTCTCAACCATGTTGTCTGCCAGCCATGTTGTCTGTCAGCCATGTTGTGGGTCATCTTCTCCTCCATTATCCTGTACTAACCTGCCTCAGAAGTATGAGGAAAAACATTGTTTTGGGTGAAAAAGAAATACGTTCATAAATTGACTACTGACTACTGGGCAAAATGTAAATGCCAACACAGAAATATCTTGTTTTCTGAATTTCAGGGTTGATGAAAATATATTTTTTAAGTGTTAACTCCAAGTTCTGCTCCCCAGCTTTGCTCTGGGTTGATGCCACCCTGAAGCAGGGAAAGCAGGATGAGCTGCAGCTTGCTATATTGCTCAAGCACTGAGTCAGCATGAGAAGGGGCTTCTACCATTTCCAAGACAAGTGACTGCTGAGGCAACAATGCTGATGGGGAAAAGAGCAGGACAGTGTGGGAGTCCAAATGCTTAGCTTGTAGGCAAACCATTGTGACCATTGGAAGAAACCACAGTTCTACACTACCCCAGAAGCTCTTTAGCATTTGACTTCAACTTCAGTGTTTTTACAGATACCATACATTCCTCCCCTAAAGACTTCTTTCATGATATAAATTCATTCTATACCACTCTCTAGTTGCTTTCATAAGTTGTATGTCTCCAGTGCTAGCGAAACCACTACAAGTACAGATGCGCTTCAGTCTTTAATTAAACCTCAACTCCACATACTCCAGTTCTGCATTCTTGGTTCTCTCCACTCTTGCACCAGAGTAATGAACAATTTCCCACAGTTTTACATGCTGCTTCTCCCCATTTTGTCTTTCTTCCTATAAGATTTGCTGAACAATCCACTCTTCCTGACTTTACTGAATTTTTTCGTCTTATTTCTATTAACTCACTTTGATGACTTTCTCTCCTATAAAATAGTTTTTCCTTCTAAATTCCTCATCCAAACAAAACTATAAATTTAATATTAAACCTCTAGTTATTATAGATAAAAAAGAGAAATGAAATCGTTTCTAAAGAAAAAAAAAAAAAAACTTGGACAAATGATACTAAAGAACAATTTACAAAAGCAGGAATATAATTCATTCATTCATTAACTTAACAAATGAGACGTACGTTTTAGGTCCTGGAATTGTAATAGTGCTTTGTTAAGCAGACAAGGATGGTCCTGCTTCCAAGATCTAATGTTGTTCTGTAAGGTCCCCAGTCCCTTGCTTGTTATCATTCAGGAGACTTTCTTAGCTCCTTAAGGCTGTCTGCATTCCTTGTCTTCTTGCCTCCTCTATCTGCAAACCAGCTACCACCATCTTTGGATCTCTGACTTCCCCTTCTGCTGCATCTCTTTTGTCTACAGCTGGAGAAAGTTCTATGCTTTTAAGGGCTCATGTTATTAGTTTGAACCCCCTCAGGCAATCCAGGACAAATTCCTTAAAGTCTGTATCCTTAATTACATCTGCAACATCTTTTTTTTCCTTCTTCTATGAAATATAACATAATCGCAGGTTCCAGGGATTAGGGGATGGGCATATTTGGGGAACCATTGTGCCTACCACCAAAGCATTGTATAAATAAATTATAAAAATGACATTCAATTCCAATGTTAAATTAATTAAATACTTTATAAAATGGAAAGCAGTCACAAATTAAACAGCACTTTATAAAAGCAGTGTACAATTTCAGATAAAGTTTTCTTAAAATATGTTATACACATTTGTACATAGAAAAATAAGTAGAGAGGTAAACATCAAAATATTAACCATTTATATCTGGGTGGTAGGGTGGTGGGTAACTTTTTAATATATTCTATTTTATTAATTTTATACTATGAAAAATACTACTTAATATTAAAGAAAAAATATAAATGACTTAATAGCACAATTTCCCTTCACCAGTACCCTTAATTTCAATCACTTCGCCATCTCTTATATTACCAACATTGATTTATGTGTTTGCTTTTGATCTCCTTCCCACCAGGCAAGTCCTCTTCTTTTTCATAAAGATCTTTCAGTTTTCCAAAACCCTAGATATCTAGAACAAACAATTGATTGCTTATTACTTGTTTTTCCATTGCTACATAGGAACTAAATAGTTTATCCCCCAAGTATCTGCAGATTACATCCAAAATTATTTATGTGACTCAAAAGCATAATAAACTATGATATTTCAATATTGTTGTACATGTAATTTCTAATATATGATGGGTATCTTTATTTAATCAATTAAATTACTAGCATATTATTAATAAAATCCTATTTTTCTTATAATAATGTTGATTAATTTCATTGAAATCCACAGTTGTTTCCACTTTTGTCTAACAGAATGTATTTATCATTCACCTTGATGGGTAGAAGATACCTGTGGCACAAGAACTAAGCAAAAGTAATTGGTTTACATGGACTCAGTGTAGCATTTCAACAGAAAGAACTCATTCAGCTAAGCACACATAAATAAAATCATAGTCCAAAATAAAGTGCATGGGATCACTAACAGTTTTAATTGTGCCTAAATGTTTCTGACAGTCTTGGCTCAGGATAGGGAGAATGATCAGAGTACTAAGAGTCATTAAAGACATTGAAATGTTTTCAGACCACCTTGGTTTTCATCTGGTTATTACGAAAGAAACTTGGTTTTCTCACCCCAGAAATACTAACCAGTTCCCTCAAATGCCCCTACCATCCAAATTTGAGGGAATCCTCTGATATTTGGGGAAGATCTTGATAATTCTAAAATAAAAGTTGTGATTATTGCTCTAGGATTAGCAATTTGTAGCTAAATTATGACAAAAATGATATAGTGAGCATTTAAAACTTACAAGTTAGTTTCCACAAGAAAATAGTGAGTTTTTATTTATAATAACTAATCTCTTGATTATCCTATATGCCACCGTTCTATAGTGTTCCAAATGTTTAGAAATGTGCTTTCTAGAATGATTTCTTATAATGATTAAGCTATTAAATATTTTATATGTTTGAAATTGCCTTTCTTTGGATTTCTATGTATATCTATAAACAGCTAATTAGGTCACATTTTTAGTTTTGTTAACTTTTTCATTTGTTTGTTCTGAAATATGTGGCAGCATAAATACAACTTTAAAGAGCACAGATAAGCTCTCAAAATGTTGCATGGCATTTTATCCAAACATCTGTCAAGTTAAAGGTTAGAATTTCCACTTGTGGAAGAAAAACATATACCAATTAGTAGCAATAGTCTGATGCCTATTGCATGATTTTGGGGGGAAATTGACATGTTTGTTGATCACATAGAGGGCCTTTCTACATGGTTCTTTTTCTGCTGAATGTCTACAAGTTGATTGAAAATGGTAACTTCTTGATATTATTTTTATAGTTATTTGATACATATACATTTAGCTAAAGCATGTAATTTATGTGGCCATGTATTGGACATAATAGCAAAATTATCAGTAAAATTAATTGATAATAATCTTATATATTCCAAAGCATTAGTGGGTAATGCTTTTAAGAATTTTGGAGGAGAATTTGCTATTGAAGTACTTTTATAAATAAAATACTTTGAGGTTATAATATTTTCGATGTCATTAAAATTTTTACAGATATCTAAAGTAGAAAATTTATTGGATAATAAAATTTCTCAATTTTCTTAATAAGAGAGATTTTATTATTTTTATTTAGTCTTAAATTACAATTTGAATACTATTTTAAATTTGTGTTTTAGATAAAAATAAAAAATATATATATATTTTAAAATGTGGTACAGTCAGATTTTTTAAATAGCAATTAGCCTATCATATATATATATATATATATATATATATATATTTAGATGAGCTGTGCTATTTACACTTTTATATCATTTATTTTTCCCTCAATAATGAAAAATCAAGCACATATTTCCATATGAGAACATTATCCTCTTGAATGGCTATTTAATATGCCATGGTGTACATAGTTATCTATATAGCCCTCAAGGACATTGTTGAACAAAATGACAAAATTGGAATACAAAGAGTGGGTTAGACAAAAAAAATATATCAATATTACATTTTCTGATGCCAGTTACTATACTGGGGTTATATAAGGCAATATTCTTATTTTGAGGGAATACACATTAAGACATTAGGGGTAAATGGCCAGGATATACGAAGCTTTCAAATGATTCAGGCAAACAATTTGCATGTGTGTATGTACTCATATGCACACATGCTTACATAAATGCATATGTTTGTACATTTGTGTCATATATGAGACCAAGGTAGAGAGAGAGAGATAATAGAGCAAATGTGGCAAAATGTTTACAGAAGGCAAAAGGTAAATCTACTAAAGAGTTTAGAGATGTTCTTTGTACTATTCTTTTTTTTTTTTTTTTCTTTTTTTGAAACCTGGAGGTTAATTAGAGATTTCTGCAATCTGCCATGAAGCAGATCACAGTCTTTTTTTTTTCTTAATATCTATATACATATATATTTAAAAGGTTTTTAGATTACGTACATGTTACATAAAAATATAGGGGATTCCCATGTGCCCTGTTTCCCACACTGCCTACATTTTCCCACATTAACAACATCTTTCATTAGTGTGGTACATCCGTTACAATTGATGAAAACATTTTAGAACATTGCCACTAAGCATGGATTATAGTTTCCATTGTAGTTTTCACTCTCTCCTGCACAATTTTGTAGGTTATGGTAAAATATGCAATGGCCCGTATCTATCATTTTAATGTCACCCAGGAAAACCCCCCAAGTCCCCAAAATGCCACCATATTTCACCTGTATATTCCTCTCCCTGGCCTCAGAACTCCCAGTGGCCACTGCCTCCACATGAATGATATAGTTTCTTCCATTGCTAGATGTCTACAGTAGAACACCAGCAAGTCTACTTCAGTCCATAGTTCATTCCCCAATTCCAAGGACTCTGGGACGGCGTTGCCCACTCCACCTCTAATTGAGAGGAGGCTTTGATCCCATGAGGGAGATGGACAGGACCCTCCGGCTCTCAGCTGTAGACTCTCGGCTCCCCGGGAGTCAGGAGGTCATCAGAGAGGTAACGCTTATGCATGTCTCAGCAGGATCTCATAGACGGCCAAGGTGGATACTAACCCAAACAGTGGGGCTCCTGAGGGCTCTGGAGACACCCAGGTCCTATGGTCATGGCAAATAGCTCCAGAGTTTGGTGCCTTGTCAGTGGCCCTACTTTGGAGTTTGTGCTCCTGAGTGTGATAGAGTTGGATTCGGGTGTGACTTCTCTACACATGCCTCTTCTGTCCCTTTTATTCGAACCTATAGTTGGTGCTGGAGTTGGTAGCTGTACGTCCAAGAGACTTTAGTCTCTGGGCTGTCCATGTGCCAGCTGGCCCTGAAATTCAACAGAGTTGCAGTACCTATTCTCCAGTACATTGGACTCACCCAGGATAACTAGCGGGGAAATATACTATTCTTATTCTTGCAACTTTTCTCTGAGTTTCAAATTTCTAATTAAAAGGTATAAAAAACCCATAGATATTTCTATATTGCTTTCAAAAAATGAAGACCAATGTTCCTGCTCCTCTTCTTTTTTCCATCTCTTTTCTTTAAACAATATTTAATGCTTTCCTCTGTCTTTCTTCCACTCACCATTTTTTTCTATCTTCTTTCTTACCCTCCCTCATTCCCTCCCTACCTGCCCTCCCTCCCTTTGTCAAAAATTCATTAGGCAAACTCAAATGAAGAAGGTACCCTGCCAACTTGGGGTAGGGCCCCCATGTGAGGGTCCAGCAGTGTTGTGGGATTAGTTATATACAAGAGAACTGAGATGAAGAGGCTGTATTTTGCTCTTTTAGAGAAGGGAGGCACAAATATGGAAGTGGGATAAGAGAGAATGAACTCTATAGTTTTGCACTGGGATTGGAATACCTCCTATGTAGTCATGGTTTTCAACATATATAGATAGAAACAGAAATGCCTAATGATGTGCTCTGTGTGTTGGCATGCATATCCATACATACATATTAATATTTTTTGTCTTTTTCTATGGAAAGAGGCAGGGACTAGTGAAATCCCAAGAAGCAATGAGCTCACCTGTTCCCCATTTGATTTTTATATATCACTTTCCACTGAAAGGAACAATGAAACTTTGCGTAATTGTTAATTTCAGGGGTAGAGTGGAAAAAACAACAACTCAAGATGAGCTGAAAACTATTGTTTGTAAGAAAGTAAGAAGATGCTCAAAGAATGATAGGGATATAGTAAAAAAGACATAGACACCAACTTGACAGGGTTCTATGGTTTAACTGACAAATTTGGATATCAAAATAATGATAATAGTGGATTATAACCCATTGAATAAAACAAGAAATTGTGAGTCCACACTGATACAAATAAATAAAGAGGAAGAAGAGAACACTCTATTTAAATTAGAAAGCCAGCTAATAAATATAGAAGGAATGATGGGGTAAGAAAACCATCATTTGGCAATCATGTGAGAGATAATTAATGCAGGTCAAAAAAATTCAAAGGATTCTAAAAGTAATGGCTGAAAGGAGGATGAGGAATGGGATTTTTACATAGTCTCACAAATCCACCACAAATATAGTTAGTAATTAGAAAGGGGAAATGAATCACAGTAGAGCAGAAAAATCTGGCTGACCTTTCATCATCAAATGATTAAAGTTCCCACTACCAGGAAAGGGATAAATAGATCCTGTGTGCTAACTGATAAGATGCAATGCAAAGAACAGCATCTATGATATTCCTCTTGAAAACACCTGAGGAAACATTGGAAGAACTCAAATTGAGGGGGTGTGGTAATCAGAATAATGACTCCCCTAATCATGTCCACTTCCCAATCCCTGGAACCTGTGAATATATTAGGTTGTATGTCATCTATGGTTATATGGAACCATATGGAGATGGAGAGTTTATCCTAAATGGTCCTGTGGTACCAATGAAATCACAAGGGTCCTTATAAGTAGAAGAGGGAGGCAGAAGCGAGAACATCAGGGAGATGCTAGCATGAGAAGGACTCGCCCCATGTTGCTGGCTTCAAGATGGAGGAATGAAGCCACAAATCAAGGAATGAGGGTGGCTTCTGGTACTCAAAAAGGCAAGGGAATAGATTCTCCCTTAGAGCCTTCTGAAGGAAATGTAGTTCTGCTGACACCGTGTGAGCCCCAATTATTCTTTAAGTTTGAATCTGTCAACATAAAATTTGTTAATAGAAGAAGCAGGAGCAGAAGCAGAAGCAGAAGCAGAAGAAGAGGAGGAGGAGGAGGAGGAAGAGGAGGAGGAGGAGGAGGGGGAAGGAGAAAAGAAAAACTGAACTGAATTAGAGCCTCACTGCAATGTATGCAGTATCCATTTCGGAATATCTCTACAGTAATGGTTATTATCAAATAATTTTCTTCATTGCCAGACTGATAAGTGAAAAATAATACTTTGATTCTTGGCAATTAGTACTTCTACATTTAAATGCATGCATTTAAATAGAATAGTTTATATTTGTTCCTTAGGAAGCATGTCCTGTGTTTAGTAAAATGTTTGTCTATGTAAGACTGAATACCTGGATAAATCAGAAAAACACAGCTTGAATCAAATGCTCTGTTTATACATCAGTATATTTATATAATCAATTAGTACTGAGTTAAAAAAACAAACAGGAAATGAAAGTGAAAAAAATTTAAAGCGTTCAAAAAAATAAGGTTGTTTAATTTAACTTAAATATATGTTTAAGTATACTTAAGTACTTTTTAAATTTACTTTTTAAAGCCTAAACTAAGTATTTGTTCCCAATAGACAATTTTGACTTAAGTTGAAATTTTTAGTTTCTAGTGGTCTTAGTTTTGTTTTTATACTTATATTTGGAGGTGAAGATATTGAAGAATATAAAAGTAAACAGAATTTGCATTCTCCTTTGCATTTACAAAACACTTCTATGTTTATTTCATTTTAATTGTGCAATACTCCACTGAGATAGGTATGCAGAAATTATTTTCATTTTCTTAAGAGGAAACTGAGGATCAGAGAGATCTAATAACTTTCCCAGGATCACAGACCTATTAGGTGACAGAGACAGACTGTTTTCAGGAAGTATGACTGACTTAATATAACTTAAAGATTCTTGATCTTTTGAATCTTAAAATAAAGTATTCCTTTATTGCTGTGATAGGTTGAATTATAGAATCAAAAACAGCAACAACCAAACAAACCCACGTTTTTAACTTAATCCCATTATAAATAAGACCCTTTAAAAATGGTATTTTCAGTTAAAGTGTGACTGGCTGAATTAGGATGAGTCTTAATCTATTACTGGGGGCCTTATAGAGAAAAAGTCATGGTAAGGAGCTGGAAGCCAGAAGTCTATGGAAACCAGAAGAAAAAGGAGAGAGTATCACCATGTAAAGGTAAACCAAGGAACTTCAAATATTGTCAATCCACCCGAATTCTACCAACCCAGGAAGGAAACAAACCTTCCAGCTCCCAAAACTAAGACAATAAATTCCCATTGTTGAAGCTAATTCACTGTGTGGTATTTGATAGCAGCTGGGAAACTAAGACAACTGCATATTAATGAAGCAAAGCTGTTCAGAACGTGAAACTGTGCAGCAGAGCTTTGTATTTCAGAGTGAACAAAGTCCGATTTCCTCAGTTCACATCCTGGTTCTCGGACTTACTTTATCTGTGCCTTGGTATTCTCATGCATTCAATAAACTAATGGATATAAACAGGGTCTGGCAAATAATAAGTGCCTAATGAATGTTTTCATTATTGCTATCATTATTATTTAAAATAAAAGTGAATGGCATTGGTTTAATGCAACAAATCAAATCAACACCAATGGAAGAAAATAGCTCATGAGGATATTTTAGTATTAAATAAGAAAACAAGCGTAAACTTTTAGCTCAAGACCTAGAATAAGTGTTCAATACATTTGAGTTTTCTTCAACAACATCATCATCATCATTATAATCATTATCATGTAAGGAAAATGCAATATGCCAAAGTTATAAAACTGGAGAACTCAATTACAGTGTATTTATACATGAAGAGTGCTATTTATATCCACTCTCTGCCTTCTATTTTCCAAGACAAAAACAAAACCTAAAATACTACAAAGTGTCAATTCCTTTTATGGTTAATGCTAATTTCAAAACCTTTCATCTTTCAAATTGGTTCTTTTATAATTAAGCCTACAAATGAATTGTGTTGTCTTATACCATGTAGATTTGTATCTTGGCTCCAGCAAATGCTAGACATTAGATCTTGGGCAAGTCACTTAAACATTTATATGCTTCTATTTCCTCATCTGTAAAATGGGGATTACAGGGTATTAGCCTCAGAGTGTATTTTGAAGATGAAAATATTCTTTGAGAAGTAAATTACAACGCTTTGGTCCAGTTCAGTGCAGATAACCTAGGAATCACAACTGGAAGAAGTCTAGTATTTCTAAATCCTGGCATTCCAGGATGTATTAGAAATTAAAAAGGGCTTTGTAAGCCAAAGTGAATAGCAGAAAAATTGACAGACTAATATTAGTATCATGCCCTGCTGCTTTACAAACTATTCCTTTTAAGAAAAATGTAAAACAAATAATGTTGTTGTAGAAGTTGTCTCTAGAATTAAAGAATTCATTGCATTATTATATATAAAAGGTTTATAGTATTATGCAATGTTATCAAGGAAAAGAGTCTACAAAATTCATTGAGCATTATATTTGTATTTTCATTTTAGGTAGATGGCTATCATTTTTGACATCATATGTTAAATACTTGACAGGATTAATTTTGGAATCACTTTATGATATGTCTTTTAACTTGCTTTATTGTTTCAATTATCCTTATGAAGTTAATTCCATTTTTTACTGAAGTGTCAGATCCACAAATTTTAGCAAACTGCTTTACTCATACAAGTCATACATATAAATGACTTGATGCTACAGTTTAAGATGTGTTATGTTAATTAATCAAGTTCTTAATTCTATTTTAAGAGGAAGACTCAAGAAAGGATTTTTATTTCTTTAGTCATTAACTTGATCTTAGAATTAAAAAATAATTTATGATACGAAATTTTCATAAGCATAAAGAGCATGCTATTTAAAAGTTTTAGTTACACTTCATATGTTTTTAATCAATATAATGAAAAATAGCTATTTATATATTCTTCTACTGTTATAGACATTCCACGTGATAAATATGAATGACTTGTATGGTAGGTTAAATGAAACAATATACATTGAATGTCAAGCATAAGGCAGTAATAGACACTTAATATACATTTGATCTTCTCCCTGGCTTTTCCTAAAGCCCTCTTTTCTTCATTCTTTTGCCAATAATAGCAATGGTTATTATGGCACAAAGGTTAGGTCAGAAAGGTACATACGTTTGGCACATGGATGTGTAAGGAAGAACAATGACAACTGTGATAGTAAAGAGTATTATATAAAAGATCAATTTGCCAACCAATAATATTAGAATTTGACAGATCATTTTGTTATTGGATTGATTGCCTATGGTTCAGATCCTTGCCATCAAAACATGGGATAAACATGGCATTAAGGACCTCCAAGAATAAACTAATAAGCCTTTGTCTTTGTGTCCATTTAGGATTATAACTATTTTAATGACCTAATTAAAATTACACATTATTTATGTCCAATGTAAGAGTCCTATAACTAAATCTAACACTATGTTTACAAACTAAGTGCAATGGGAGGCAATATATAGGAAACTGAATTGACAATCAGTAATTTCATATGAAAAAAAAGACAATATGCCTTAAAACATGAGATCGTTTTTTTAAAAAAGATAAGGGATTTGAAACAAAATTTATTTAGATTTTGTAATGTTTCTAGATATAAGCACAAAATATTCCACAGTGAATAGGCCCAATATTGCAGTTGTCTCATAGCTTTTCTGTTGATTTTACAAGTATAAGGTTACTTTTTAATTTCAGTTTCAAAAGATATAGTTGATCTGAAATATCCTTAGTAATAGATTTTGAGTATCTATAAGTTGTGAAATTATCTTACTTTTTCTGTGTTTTAGCTTGTATATCATTTAATGAAAAAGCAAGTCTTCCAATTATAATGGCAAAAAGAGAAAAAGTCAATATGAAATATGACTTAACAACGATTTTCAACTTTTAAACAAACCATAGTCATTTTCAATAATTTTGCAGGTGTCATTTTAGAATGACAATAGACTATGTACCCAATTACATTCCTTTTTCAGACAACAGTTTGCAATCAGGAGAATGTGTGATGAGGTTTAATCAAAGATTAGAACTTTTTAATTAAATAGGGCCTTTTGTGACTAGTCATTTGACATTAATTATTGTTTTAGTTGGATTCCTTTTGATTTGTAAAGGGCCCTGAGCACTGCAAAATTTATATTGCACTACAGAAATTTTTGATAATTAAAACAAAAGCTTGTCTTCATCAGCCCATCACACACCTTAAAAAGGTACATCATATTAAATGTTAAATGACAGCCTTAGATAAACAGACTAGAGGGTTTTAAAGGAAAAATAACAGATGGCATGTCAAGCCAGTTGCTTTGGATGGGCAGTTTGAAAGTTGTTAATTGTAATGATTTATAAGCTGTTTTGAAATGCTCAGCCACACTTTTAAGGGGCTAACTACCTGAGAAGAGGTGCATGTGCTGTTTTAAAAGATCAGCACCCCTGTGGGAATCATAAACCCCATGCTTACCACTGCTATGAATAGAGGACATCAATCAAACTTAATGCTGAAACAGAAACTGTTCTAAAACTTCAAATAGTATTTTTATTTGTGAACTTAGAGAATGAAGTTAAAGCTGAAACTATTTTTGTAAGATGATAGCTCTAAATCCAGACAGAAGATGTGTAGCAAGAACCACCACTCACTGCTCTTTGATTTGGATTATAATATTTGAGGGTTATTCAAATTAAAATATGTGAATATCAATGAACTAATTTGTCCCAAATGAATCTGAAAAAAAAAAAACCTTGAGAACTTGTACATGTAGAGGTAATATAAAAGCAATAAAAATGTGCTGTTTTTATAAGGCTAGAGTGATTTGACCTGACCAGAGGGGACTCTGAGCTGTTTTTCCAGCTGATGTAAAGGAATCACATATTTCCCTGTCCAGACTGCCTTGTAATGGTGGGCATTCGATTTTAGTACAGTTTGCTCTAGGTTAGGGTTATGGTCTGTGGACAGAATAAAACTAATTGGCCTGCAAACGGATGTCACCCGTGCCCTTGTCTTCATTAGCAGCATGCACTAACCAACTGAGTTAAAAAGACATAGTTGTAATAAAATGGAACTTTAAAAATACTTGGCTGTACGAACAAAGGATATGCAGTACTGAGATCAGAACATGTTGCAATTAATTTTGCCTTTATTAGACCATACGTAATCCTAGGTAGCTAAAATGTGTTCGATACAATTGTACTGGAGTATCTTTAAGACATAATAATCTTTATGACAGTAAAATCTACTTAAATAACATAAATGAGGTCAAGTCAATCTCCATTAAAATAAAAATCATAAATGCAAATTTATAAAAGAAAATCATATATTAATATGTTGATGTATGCCTAGTCAAACTTTTATTAGCAAATATTTCAAGTTTATATTTTATGCTATTCTCATGACTAAAGGAAACTTGATATGAAAACATCCAAGAGAAGAAATTTATTGCTTATTATGGTGAATGGCTTGAGGGTGCTGGAGAGACTTTATTGACCTCACTCTTCTCTTCTCCAGCCCTAGGAGTAAAATATCTTGCACCACAGCAAAAGACAGCCGCACTGACAAATAACTAGTAAAATGGGCTATGCCACAGTGATATTCCCAAAATGCCACTAAAACAAACCTTATATATTGGGCTTTTTAGTAAGCTGCAGATTTAAAGGAGCACAAAATTAAAAGACTGGAAGGAACTTTCAGAGATTCCCTTTCTATGCTTCCAAATAGTATTATACAATGAATGATAGTAATCAGTTATTTATTGCCAACTACTTGCCAATGTACTTGTATCATTTCTTTTAATCCTCCCACCACTTTGATGTATGATTATCCCCATTTTACAGATGAGAAAACTCAGAGAGGTTTAAAAACTCTCCAAAATAACAGTTATTAATGGCCTAGCCAGTATTTAAATCAAGGTCTTATTTGGAAAATTATTCTAAGGTCAAAAAATAAGATCAGAAAACCTTATTTTCAATGCTTTAAATGCTCCATTTGACATTTTAATAAGTGGATTCCATTTCTCTTAAATGTTGAGGTATCACAGAAGATATTGAAAATGAGGTAGAAAAATATTATGCAAGGGGAAGTAACATGCGGTGAAAGCAGACATTGGCTTTGGAAATGTGTTTACTGAATAGCAAAGTGTTATAAGTACAGATCAGGGATTCATTTCCCCAGCAGTTAAGTGGAGCTTGTACTGACTCCATGTATTTAATCACAGGCTGTCCAGCCCAACCTTTGCCTCAGTACTTCAAGACCAGGCCTCAGCTCTTGGCCTTCACATTGGCTTTTGTTCTGATATAAAAATCAAAGGTACACTCAATCTTTCTTGCACTTTCTCCCATCCCATCAAATCTCCAGTCTTATTTTATCCTTCACAAAAGGAACCCGCAAGTCAATTTTTAAAAATGTAGACTCTGATATGAAAGGAATTCTACATCCCCGGGGCCTCGAAAGCCATTCTCTTGTTTAGGCTCTTCCTTCAGGGCTCACAAGCTTTCTCTGTAACCACTCAGCCAAGTACTCCCTTTATTTAAACAAAACCAAACTTTTACATTAATATTCCTACGGTCATGTCCCCTTCAATAACTATTTTCAGAAATTTTGTGTTTTACTTCTGTGCTAGGAATACAGTTTGTGGGTTTCCTTAAGAGCTCCTAGATCAACAAAATTGGAAACAAAAGGAGCAGCCTCTCAAAAATGTCTGTGTAATGTACTAGTTATGACTTCTGTTGTCTGTAGATAATCTCTGGTTTGGTACTTGAGTCTTTGGGTGAGGAAGTTTCTCATTCCTGTTCTAAGTTAAGAGTAAGATGGTAGAGCTGCTTCATGGCAGGAATAAGTTCTGGCATGGCATTCATCAGACCACCATTGGAACCTAAGGAATATTCCTCATCTTGGTGTAGAACTGTCTAGTACTAATTATTTTCCTATTTTCTAATCAAACCCTGGAAAACCTGATGATCTTGCTTTTTCTGTCATTTTACTTCCCAGTAGATGAAGAACAACTAGAAGGATAGAAACAATAGATTTTTTAAAAAATCTGGTATTCTTACTCCTTATGAGACACTGATATGTTTTAAGTGCTTTAGCCTTGAAGTTAATTCTATTTCCATGTGCCCATAAAAGACAGTCTCAAACACCATCAAAGTATGAGATTTAGAACATCAAGCAAGGAGTTAAAGCTACAATTCATGTATTGCATTGCCTTTAAAAGAACAAGCGTATTCAGTTTTTTTAATCAACATTTTTTAAACTCAGAAATATATCTCATTAAATACATTAAATATGAAATCAATAATTATCATAAGAACATTGTTTATAATTGAAATAATTAAACTGTTTTTTCCCTTATAAAAGGTATCGAGGAAGACTAACAAATTAAAACTTTATTTGGTATTCTTTGCATTGCTTATTTTCCCGTAGAAAGCCTATCAGTTAAAATGATTAATTTTAACCTTTTCCATTTCTTCCAGAGAACATTTAATTCATATTCTTCAGGCTATTTGAAACTGGTTCCCCATACTGATGAAGAAATTATTGTTTTTGTATTTACTAAGGTCCAGTTACTGAACCTTTCTCAAGGACATTTCATTTGCTTTCAATGTGCAAATGATCTGAAAATCATTCTGGAAAAAAGGCAGAGAAAAAGCATTAATACATGTGGTGAATTGTGTGGCTTAATGAATTAGAATTGTTATGATATATTATGTTAAATACAATACATGTGGTGAATAGGGAATAAAGTGGTCTTGACATAAAAAATAGTAAGATCAAGAACTGGAATAATGAATAAAAAGTGTCCTGCATATTGGGGCACATTTCATTGGCTTTTTGTATATCTATAAAATTGCACAAACAATATCACTATCTGATTCTACAACATTTTCATCACCAAAAACGGAAACCTATATTCTTCAGCAGCCCTTTCCCATGCCTGCTCCATCTAGTCCCTGGCAACCACTAGTCTACATTCTGTTTCTATAGATTTGCCTATTCTGTAAATTTCATAAAAACGGAATCATACCAAAGGTGCCTTTTTTTGTCTGGTTATTTAACTTAGTATATATTTTCAAGGTCCATCAATATTGTATCATACCTCAGTGTGGCTGAATAAATATTCCATTGTAAAATATATTTTTAAAAATGGTCCTGTATAAAATATTATTCTTCTCTGAGTCTCAATTTTGTCTTTTTCCAACTGATGGGTCTCAAAAAATATGCAATAAAATCAACAATATGATTTTTTTAGTGTTCTATTACTCTAAGAAAGTACAGGATTAGGTTATACATTAAGATGTGCTATTTTTGGAAATAATTAGATTAAATTATAATGTTCTGAACATTAATTATCTAAAAATGTGCACAATAAGCTATAATTTAAAAGGAAAAACTTCTTGACTCTCCTTACAATGACAGATATTGAAACACATTTCTCAGATCTTGACTCATCAAATGGAAAGAACGACTACTTACAAGATTGTCTCAGGATAGTTACCTAAAAAGGAGTTTGTAGAACTGTGGTAACTGGAATTGGCCCACATGACTTTTTTCAGTCTTTTCCAATCTAAGGAGATTGTCACTCAGGAATAATTTAAAAAACATTACCTTTAAAATATTTGCCCTAATCATCCTTCTGCTCTATGATTTGATATTTTTAAAGTGTATTTTAGTGAGACAGAACAATTCTACATGCACTAATTTCTTCTTCTAAGGTGCTTTGCTAACATCACAATGGAAATAACAGACAAATTGATGTTTATTACATTATTCATAAATGCAATTTGCTGATACAAATTTTAAACTCTGAAAATGAGTTTGTAAATTTTAAATATTCCAACTGTGTCCAATGTGATGATGCTCCTTCCAATTTCCTTTTCTGTTTTCTCCTCTTGAAACTGTAATATGAGCATGGATTCTGGAACCACACAGCCTGTAGCTGTGAATCCATTGTAAGTAGGGTCCTTTGATGATATTACTTTAGTTAAGGTGTGGCCCAGCCCAATTAGGATGGGTCTTAATCCTATTATTGGAGTCATTTATAAGAGAATGAAGTTCAGAGAGAGAAAGAGAAAGCCATAGGAAACAAGAAGCCGAATATCGATGGAACATTGAAGAGAAGGGAGTGACCAGGAGACACTGCCATGTGGCTTTGCTGTGTGAGAAGTTAGGACCAAAGAACATCAGAAGCCAACCACAGAAGGCCATGATCTTTGGGTAAAAAGCCTTGATTTGGACTTTTTCCTAGCTTCAATCATGAGCAAATAAATTCCCATTATTTAACTAGATCCATTCATGGTATGTGCTTGAGCAGCCCAGAAAACTAAAATACTGCCTCATTGAAAATCTGGGTCTGTAACATATTATTTATGTGACCCTGAACAAGTTGCTTAACCTCTCTGTTGCTTGTACTCTTCATCTGTAAAATGTGGATATTAATATTAACAATCCTGAAAATGGTAATTTTTGTTACCTGTTTTATAAAGGAGGAAATAAAATTTTAGACAGGTAACATAGTTTAACTAAAATCTGATAATTAGTGTAAATGGAAAATTTATGGTAAAGAACTGGTAAGTGACCAAGCCAGGATTTAGCTTGATATTCTTCTTATTGTTATTGGTGAAAATTGTTTGTGAATTTTATAAATAAGTGTAAATTCTTCAACAACAGAATTCTTCTCTCCAATGAAATGTCAACATTAACTCAGCAAGAGATATTTATGTAAGTTTATATTCAAATGGCACTTAATTTTGATTTTAATATATTTGTCCCAGTTCTTTGAGAGCAAGCCTTTCAAGTCAATCTAAATGTCCAGTGGGAGTTCTGGGAAGATGGTGTCAGAGTAGGCAGGCAGGGCTCAAACTCTCTCACAAATACCATGGAGAAAGGGCCAAAAGCTGTCCAAGGGAGCTGCTCTGAGGGTCAGCAGACCAGAATTGTGCTGTGCAAACCCTAGGAGGGCAAGGGACAGAGACACAAAGAACTTGAAACAACATCATGAGTTACTTACGCCCATTGATCCCCATCCCCACCCCCGACAACAGCTAAAGGCACCCATCCCCCACCCTTAAGACATGAAGCCTGTTTAAAACTCCTTTCCCACTGCTGTTGACTGAGAGAGTAACAGACGTCTTCCTCCAAGGGAAGAGGGATGGGGAAGGGGAGGGCAGAGAGTGGTTTCTCTTCAGTGAATTTAGCCAGCAGGGCCTGCTTTGGATCTCAGCTCTGGCCAGATCAAAAACATGGGCAAGCAGAGGTTAAAAGAAACACCTCCGTGGCAAGGTTCACTGATGAGTGCCTTCCACTGGCCAGCTGAGAAACTGCAAGAAAAAAACCTGTTTTTGTCTTTCTTAACCAAAACTCTTGGGAGAAAATCTCTTCCCCATTACTGAGTCCCTCGCCCCACTTGAAAACTTAAGCTGGGGCAACTTAAAATACTCAGAATAAGTTAAATCTAAAAGCAAAGAAGATCCAGAGGGAAAAAATAGGCAAGAGAGAGAAATTGACTGTCACAGTAAATTTGCAAACATATTCAGATGCTTAAACATCAGCAAAAAATCAGAAGCCATATTAGGAAACAGGAAGATATGGCCCAACAAAAGGAACAAACTAAATATCTTGATGAGATACAGGATTTAAGACAAATATTTAATATAATTGCACAAATTTCCTAAATCAATTCAAAGAATTGAAGGAATATATGACTAAAGAGATACAGGGTGCGCATAAAGAACAACTTGAAAGCCTTAAAAGAATAGTAACAGAGTTTATGGAAATGGAAGACACAATGGATGAGATTAAAAATACAAAAATGCTATATATATATATATATAAATAACATTTTTGTAAGCAAATACACATATATGCATATATATTTATATATCATTTTGCAAATGTTTGTATGTATTGTGAGAATTTTGATTTTTACCCACAATAAAAATAAATAAAAATATATTAAAAAAAAATACTTTAGAGGTTCTCTCTGCCTAGAGAAGCCTGCATCAAATCTTGAGGCACATTTCCATTCTTCTTTCCCATTTCTCAGCAAACTCTGTTCTTTTCCCACATTTCCCAATAAATTAATTTTACTCACCTAATTAAAAAAATACATTAGAAGCACATAAGAGCAGATCTGAATTGAATGAAAATAGAATTAGTGTTTTTGAAGACAGAACATCAGAACTGGAAAAGACAGGAGAACAGATAGCGAAGAGAATGGGATAAATAGAACAGGGTCGCAGGGAATTGAATGACAACATGATATGCACAAACATATGTGTTATCAGTATCCCAGAAGTAGAATAGAATGAAAAAGCTGCAGAAAGAATACTTGAGGAAATAATGACCAGAAACTTTCTAACCCTTATGAAAGATATAAATATCAATAGCCAAGGAAAACACACCCTAAACAGAAAAACAACAACAACAAATAAACCTACTCTGAGACACCTACTATTCAGAATGACAACTATCAGAGATAAAGAGTGGATTCTGAAAGTAGCAAGAGAAAAGCAAAGCATCACATACAAAGGGACCTCAATAAGATTAAGTGCTGACCTCTCATCAGAAACCATGGAGACAAGAAGAAAGTGATATGATATATTTAAGGTACTGAAAGAGAAAACTTGCCAGCCAAGAATCCTGTATCTAGCAAAACTGTGCTTCAAAACTGAGGCTAAGGAATTGGATGTGGCTCTAGTGGTTGAGCACCTGCTTCCCACATGGAAGGTCCTGGGTTCAGTTCCCAGTGCCTCCTAAAAAAAAAAAAAAAAAAAAAAAACTAACAACAAGCAAACAAACAGAAAAAAAATAACTCACACGAGCTAATGTGGCTCCATGGTTGAACACCAGCTTCCCACATACAGGATCCCAGGTTCAATCCCTGGCCCCAGCACCTTAAAAAAAAAAAGAGGGTGGGTTTAAAGTCTTCACAGGCAATCAAAAACTGAGAGTATGTTACCAAAAACCAGAATTAAAAGATATACTAAAGGGAGTGCTGCAGCCTGAAAGGAGAAAACAAAGGCAAGAGACTTGGAGAAGAGTGTAGAAATGAAGTTTATTAGGATTATTAAATTAAAGGTTAAAAAGAAACACAATAGTAAGATATGAAAATGGAAATCCAAAGGATAAAATGCACGAATAAATAATGCTTTTGCAGGAATAACATTGAATGTTAATGTCTTGAACTCCCCAATCAAACGACATAGACTGACAGAATGGATAAAATTTTGAAAAAATGAGCCATTTATGTGCGCCTACAAAAGACTCACCTCAGGTGTAAAGACACAGCCAGGGTGAAAGTGATAGGTTGGGAAAGATATTCCATTTCTATACTTAGCAAAAAATATCTGGTGTAGCAATGCTAAAATTGGTCAAAATAGATTTTAAATGCAAAACTGTTATAAAGGATGATGAAGGTGATTATATATTAATAAAAGGGGCAATTCACCAAGAAGAAATAATTATAACAAATACTTATGCATGTAATGTGGGTGCCCCAAGATACATAAGGGACACACTAGCAAAAATGAAGGGAAAGATAGATGTCACTACAGTAGTAGTTGGAGACTTCAATACTCCACTCTCAGTATTAGATAGAACATCTGGACAGAAGATAAATAAAGAAACAGAAAGCTTAACTAATATGATAAATGAAATAGAACTACTAGACATTTATAGATCATTACAACACCAAACAACAGGTTATTCATTCTTTTCAAGTGCTCATGGATCCTTCTCCAGCATAGACCATATAATGGGTCATAAGACAAGACTCAATAAATTTAAAAAGATTGAAATTATACAAAACACTTTTTTTCTGATCATAACAGAATGAAACTGGAAATTAATAATGAATGAAGAAAGGGAAAATTCATAAGCATACAGAGATTAAACAAAACTCTTAAATAATCAGTGGGTAAAAGAAGAAATTGCAAGAAAATTCAGTAAATATCTTGAGACAAATGAAAATGAGAACACAATATATCAAAACCTATAGGACACCACAAAGGCAGTGCTGAGGAGGAAATTTATAGCCCTGAATGCATACATTAAAAAAAGAAGAAAGAGCTAAAATCAAAGACATAACTGAACACCTGGAGGACTTAGAAAAAAGAAGAGCAAACTAATCCCAAACCAAGCCAAAGGAAAGAAATAATAAAGATCAGAGCAGAAATAAATGAAATTGGAGACTTCCAGGAAGATGGCAGATTAGAAAGATATTTCTCTTAGGAAAATGACTAGAGGATAGGCAGAAACAGCCTGGAAGAAGAATGCTCTCAGGTTTAGGAGACCAAGGGAAGGCTGGAAACTTCCCAGAAGAGAGAAGGGGACAGGAAAAGAACATCAACACTAAGACTGTAAGTAGAAGAAGCTGCAGCTGCAACCATTGGCATCTATCTCTCACCCTAGGAGCAGAGAGCTTTGAATTCTCCAGCCTCAGGCCAGCAGCTACAGACAGAAGGGGGCTGCAGAGATCCATTTCCCCAGAAAAAGGGAGAGAAAGGGATGCAGCCTAAGGCTGATTGGGCTTTTGGTCCACAATTAGGTCTGCTGTGTCCCATGAAAACTTCCAGGCCAGGTGGGGCTATGCAGTTGTTTACCCTGGGAGATGGCACTGGACTAAAAAGACCTGACCCTCTTAATCCATCCTCCCTACTGACTGGGACTGGTTGTGGAGGATGCATGGGGAGTGGAATTATTTCCTACCTGTGAAAAGAGAGGGGGCTGCCAGCAAAGGTTGGAAAACTGTCTCTGAGAAAGTTTGGTTTGCAAGGCTCTTAGCCTCCAGGAAGGATCTTCTGTCACATTGATCTGGTCTGTGTTGCAGCGAATCCACTCTGACCAGGGTTGAAATGAGAGGCCTGTCAAAGAGTACCACCTGCTGGCTAACCAAGGAAGTGTATGTGAGGAAATTAAAAGTAAGTAAGTAAGTAAGAGAGCCTTTTTCCAGCTCTTCCAGCCTCCCTCCCCAAGACCCTTGGAAGCAGGTCTGCAACCCATTACTAGGTCCAAGGTCCAAATTTGAGCAACTAACAGGAACAATCCTAAAGACCTAGAACAGGTTGAACTAAGAATCAAAGAGCAACAATAACACAGTGTCCCACCATTAAATTCCTAGAAAAGAGAAATTGAGCATCAGAGTAAACTCACCATCATAATCAGATGCCTAGACATCAGCAAAAATTACAAGCCATACTAAGAAAACAGAATATATCAAAGCCCAGATGAGACACAGGATTTGAGAAAACTAATCAACCAGATTCATAAAAGTTTCCAAAATCAAATTAATGAATTGAAAGACAATATGCCTAAAGAGAGAAATGACATCAACAAGACATTGAGCAATCACAAAGAAGAATTTGAAAATCTGAATAAAAACATAACAGAGTTCATGGGAATGAAAGACATGATAGGTAAGATAATAAATGCATGCAACAGGAGTGGATGTGGCTCAAGTAATTGGGCATCTGCCTCCCACATGAGAGGTCCTGATTTAGGTTCCTGGTGCCTCCTAAAGAAGACAAGCCAACACCACAACCAGCAGACACTGCAACCAATAGATGCCACAACCAGCAGATGACGCAACCAGCAAATGACACAACCAGCAGGGAGTGGAAGTCGGTCAAGCGATTGGGCACTCGCTTGGGCACATGGGAGGTCCCAGGTTCAGTTTTCAGTGTCTCCAGAAGAAGAGGAGCAGACAACAAGCAGACAGATGAGGGAGCCATCTTGGGGGGAGGGGGGATAAGGGAATAAATAAATAGATACATTTTTTAAAAAATGCATGCAACAACAGACTCAAAATGATATAAGAAAGAATAAGTGGCACAGAAGACAGAACAACTGAAATTGAAGAAAAAAAGGACAGAGAGAGAAAAGAATGGAAAAAAATGAGCAGGGGCTCAGGGAGTTCAATGATAACATGAAGAGCAACAACATACATGTCTTGGGAGTTCCAGAAGAAAAAAAGGGAAAAGGGGCAGAAAGAGTATTTGAGAAAATAATGGCAGAAAATTTCCCAACTCTCATGAAAGAAATGAATTTACATATCTAAGAAGTGCAGTGTACCCAAATCAGAATAAATCCTAATAAATCTACTCCAAGACACATACTACTCAGAATGTCAAATATCAGAGATAAAGAGAAAACCCTGAGAGCAGAAAGGGAGAGGCAAACCATCATGTACTAGGGATGCCCAGTAAGACTTAGTACAGATTTCTCATCAGAAACCATGGAGGCCAGAAGACAGTGATATGATACAATTAGGATACTGAAGGAGAAAAATTGCCAGCTAAGAATTCTTTATCAAGTAAAATTGTTCTTCACATAAAAAGGTGAGTTTAAAATATTCACAAATAAACAGAAACTAAGAGAGTTTGTAAAAAGGAATCCATCTTTGCAGGAAATATTAAAGGAAGCCTTAGAGCCTAAAAGAAAAAGACAGGAGAGAGAAGCTTGGAGGAGAGTGTAAAAGGCAAGAATAGCAGAAAGGATAACCAAAAAACTAAAAAGACAGATGAAAATAAGATATGACTTATGAAAACCAAAGAATAAAATGGTGGAAGTAAATAATGCATTTACAGTAATATATTGAATGTGAATGGATTAAACTCCCCAATCAAAAGGTAGAGGCTGACAGAATGGATTAAAAAACACGAGTCATCCATATGCTGCCTACAAGACACTCAGCTTACACCCAGAGATACAAACTAGCTGAAAGTGAAAGGTTGGAAAAAGATACTCCATGTAAACAGTAACCAAAAAAGTACAGGGGTAGCTATACTAATATTGAACAAAACAGGCTTTAAGTGCAAAAAAAGGTATAAGAGATACAGAAGGCCATTATATATTAATAAAAGGGACAATCCACAAGAAAGAAATAACAGTCACAAGGAACTATGCATCTAACCAGGATGCTCTAAAATACATTAGGCAAACTCTGGCAAAACTGAAGAGAGAAACAGACATCTCTACAATAATAGTTGGAGACTTCAACACACCACTCACATCATTAGCTAGAACAACTAGACAGAAGATCAACAAGGAAATAGAGAACTTTTACATTATGATAACCAGTTAGACCTAATATTGAACAAATACAGAATATTGCATCCCAAATCGGCAGGTTATACATTCTTCTCAAGTACTCATGGATCTTTCTCCAGGATAGACCACAAATCTGGTCATGAAGGCAGGTCTCAATAAATATAAAAAGACTGAAATTATACAAAGCTCCTTTTCAGATAATAATGGAATGAAACTGGAAATCAATAATAGTTGAGAAAGAGGAAAATCTGCAAATGTGTAGAGGCTAAAAAACACACTCCTAAACAATCAGTGGTTCAAAGAAAAATTGTAAGAGAAATTAGTAAATATATTGAGATGAATGAAAACGAGAACACAACTTATCAAAACTTATGGGATTCAGCAAAGGCAGTGCTGAGAGGGAAATATATAGTCCTAAACACCTTTTTTATAAAAGAAAAAATGGCTAAAATCAAAGATCTAACTGAACAACTAGAGAGGCTAGAAAAAGAACAGCAAACCATTCCCAAAACAACCAGAAGGAAAGAAATAATATAGATTAGAGCAGAAATAAATGAAACTGAGAACAACAATAACAAAAAAATAGAGAAAATCAAGAAAACCAAAA
Organism: Tolypeutes matacus; assembly: GCA_026826555.1. Lineage (NCBI taxonomy): Eukaryota > Metazoa > Chordata > Mammalia > Cingulata > Chlamyphoridae > Tolypeutes > Tolypeutes matacus. The sequence goes on from JAKSZT010054334.1 coordinate 49,964,703, forward strand.
GCTGGTTTTTTGAGATCAATAAAATTGACAAACCCTTAGTTAGACTAACAAAGAAAAAAATAGAGAAGATGCAAATAAATAAATAAAAAATGGGGAAGTTATAAATAACCCCAAAGAAATAAAAAGAATCATTAGAGCAGGGGTTTTTAACCAAGAGTCCACAGACCCCCAAGGGGCCCATGGAAAGATTTCAGGGGGTCCATCAGCTTGAATTGAAAAAAATCAACTTATTATCTTTATTTTCTCTGATCTCCATCTGAAATCTAGCATTTCCTTCACTTATGAATGTAACAAGTGATATACATTACAGTTGTTGCATATCTTGAAAAATTGCTTGCGCTTATCCATACTTCAAAATTACAGTAGTGGTTAGACCCGATGCTAGTTGAGTGTCATAAAACTATCTGCCACTACATTTTGAGAAGGGGTCCATGGTTGTCACCTGACTGGCAAAGGGGTCAGTGGATCAAAAAAGGTTAAGAACCCCTGCATTAGAGGATATTATGAGAAACTGTATGTCAAACAAACTAGAGAACCTAGATGAAAAGGACAAATTCCTAGAAAAGGACAAAGTCAAATTACATTGACTCTATAAGAAATACAAGAACTTAACAAACCAATCACATTTAAAGAATTGAATCAGTCATCAAAAATCTCCCAGCAAATAAAAGTCCAGGGCCAGATGGCTACACAGGTGAATTCTCTCAAGCATTTTGAGAAGAATTAACACCAATCCTGTTTAAACTCTTCCAAAAAATTAAGGAGGAGGGAAAATTGCCCAACACATTTCATGAAGCCAACATCACCCTAATTCCAAAGCCAGGTAAAGATATTACAAGAAATGAAAATTACAGACCAATCTCTTTAATGCACATAGATGCAAAAATTCTCAATAAAATATTTGCAGATAGAATCCAACAGCATATCAAAAGAATTATAAACCATGAGCAAGTGGGATTTATTCCTGGTTCCTAGTATGTAAGAGTGGTTTAACACAAGAAAATTGATTAATATAACACATTAACAAATTGAAAGGAAAAAAACCACATGATTATCTTGATTGATGCACAAAAGGCTAAACAAAGGCATTTGACAAAATCCAGCATTCTTTCTGGATAAAAACACTTGAAACGATAGGTATAGAAGGGAAGTTCTTCAATATGATAAAGAGCATACATGAAAAACCCACAGCCAACATTGTACTCAATGGGGAAAAGTTGAAAGCTTTCCCTCTAAGATCAGGAGCAAGAAAAGGATGCCCACTGTCACCATTGTTATTCAATATTTTGCTAAAAGTTCTAGCTAGAGCAATTAGACAAGAAAAAAAAAAAAAGCTATCCAAATAGGAAAAGAGGAAGTAAAACTCTCACTATTTGCAGATGGTATGATCCCATATTTAGGAAATCCAGAAATATCTACAACAACATTACTTGAACGAATAAACGAGTTCAGCAAAGTGTCAGGATACCAGATAAACATGCAAAAATCCATAGTTTCTGTACACTAGCCTTGGACAATCTGGGAAGGGAATTAGGAGAAAAATTCCATTTTCAATAGCAACAAAAATATTCAGATACCTTGGAATCAATTTAACCAAAGTATTACAGGACCTATATTCAGAAAACTCCAAAATAATGCTGAAAGAAATCAAATATGACCTAAACAAATGGAAAGACATTCTGTGTTCATGGATTGGAAGACTAAATATCATGAAGATGTTAATCCTACCCAAACTGATTTATAGATTCAGTGCAATACCAATAAAAATTCCAATAGCCTACTTTATAGAAATAGAAAAGGCAACTATCAAATTTATTTGGAAGGGAAAGTGCATAGAAATAGCCAAAAGCATTCAAAAAAAAAAAAAAGGAGCGATGTGGGAGGATTTTCACTGCCTAACACTGAAACGTATTACACAGCTACCATCATCAAAACAGCATGGTATTGGCATAAAGATAGATACATTGATCAGTAGAATAGAATTGAGAATCCAAAAATAAACCCTCACCTCTACAGTCAGCTGGTTTTTGACAAACCTACCATATCCATGTTAACAAGATATAATCTCTTCAACAGGTGGGCTGAGAGAACTAGATATCCATAACCAAAAGAATGAAAGAGGGCCCCTATCTCATTCCCTAGACAAGAATGAACTCAAAATAAATATAAAACCCAGGACCATAAAACTACTATAAGAAAATGTAGGAAAACATCTTCACGATCTTGTGGTATATGGTGATTTCTTAAACTATACACCCAAAACACAAGCAACAAAAGAAAAAAATAGATAAAGGAGACCTTCTCAAAATTAAACACTTTTGATATTCAAAAGACTTTGTCAAGAAAGTAAAAAGGCAAACTACTAATTGGAAGAAAATATTTAAACACTATTTACTGATAATCAATAAAACTGACAAACCCTTAGCCAGACCAACAAAGAAAAAGAGAGAGAAGATGCAAATAAAAAAAAAATGAAAGGAGGAAGTTATGAATATATGTTATATAAAGAGATTATGCAACTCAATGATAAAAGACAAGCAACACAATGAAAAAATTGGCAAAAGACTTGAATAGACATTTCTCCAAGAGGATATACAAATGGCCAAGAAGCATATGAAAAATGCTCAACATCACAGCTATTAGGGAAATGCAGTCCAAAACTATAAAGAGATACCATTCACACCTCATAGAATGGTCATTATTAAAAAACAGAAAACGACTAGTGCTGGAAAAGATGTGGAGAAACAGGAACACTCCTTCACTGTTGGGGGGAATGTAGAATGGTGCAGCCTCTTTGGAAGAGAGTTTGGCAGTATCTCAAGAAGGTGACATAGAACTGCCTTATGATCCAGCAGTCCCTCTGCTAATAATATATTTAGAGGAACTTTAAGCAAGAAGCGAACTGACATTTGCACACAGATGTTCATAGCAGCATTATTCACCATTGCTAAAATACGGATCCATCACAGGAGTCCATCTGTCGATGAATGGATAAACAAAATGTGATATATACACAGAATGGAATATTATTTATCTTTAAGAAGAAATGAAATCTGGATGCATATTACAACACGGATGAACTTGGAGGACATTATGTTGAATGAAATATGCCAGGTCCAAAAGGACAAATATTGTCTGGTCTTACTAATATGAACTAAATATGATGAATAAACTCACGGAGGTAAACTCTAGAGTAAAAGTTACTAGGAAATAGAAGATGGGTTGAAAATGGGAGATGATACTTAATGTATGTAGCATTATTAACAAGGTTAATTATAAAAGTGTGGAAATGAATGGAATTGAGAGTAACAAATTATAATTATTATAACCAAAAAAGTTGATTTATAAATGTGATTGTGGCTGAAAGGGGGAGTCGGTAGACATAAATGTCAATTGAAAGGAAATAGAGAATAATCTAGGGAATGTATAATATAGTGATTTTGGTGGTGGATGAAGATTGTGGTTAATAACATAAATATAAGAGCACTCTTCTATTACAAAGTGCTAAGAATATGGTGATACATGGGAAAATTACCACTAATGTAACTTATGGACGATAGTTAATAATATTGCAATAGTTTGGAGTAATGTCAATGGTTGGTGGCAAGGCTCCAGGATGTGTAAGTTCATTGAGGGTGGTGGGCCACACTGTGGGAGATGTTTGTGTGGGATGTGTGGGAGGTGGGCAACATGGGAATCCCAGTGGGTTCCGTGTAATATTTTGGGTAATCTAAGCACGTCCTAAAATATATGTGTATATATATATATATATATATATAAACAACATTTTTGTAAGCAAATACACATAGATGCATATATATTTATATATCATTTTGCAAATGTTTGTATGTATTGTGAGAATTTTGATTTTTACCCATAATAATAATAAAAAAAAAAGAAGATATGTTTTAAATGCTAAGGGACAAAAGGGGATAAAAGTGGGTATAGGATTTTTCCTTTTGGTGTAATGAAAATGTTCTAAAATTGACTGATGTGATGACAGCAAAACTCTGTGATGAAAATGAGAGCAACTGAATGTACATTTTAAATGGATTGTACAAAACTTGGGACTATATAACACAGGGAGTCCAGTGGTGGATGATGGACTATGGTTAACAGAACAAATATGAGAATGTTCTCTCATGAACTATAATAAATAAATAATACTATATAGGGTGTTAATAATTGGTTGGGTTGGGGGAAAATACAACAAATGTAAGTTATGGGCTATAGTTAGCAGTAATATTTTGATGATGCTCTTTTAAAGTTTGTAACAAATGTTTACAACAATGTAAGGTGTTGGTAGTGGGGAGATGAATGGGAGCCTTGTATGATGTTATGCATGTTTGTTTTGTAAATTCACAAATTTTACTATACACCTATTGTTTATGTATATTCATGTATGAATTATATATTTCAATAAAATTTTATTTGAAAAAATCCATTTGTCTTCAGGAAGTGAATAGGGAACAAATACAATACTTAGTTATAGCAGATAGAGCTTTCTTCGATCACCCACGATGCTTTGCCAATGTCCTTCCTGGATATGGTGGTATGTAAGGGAATAATCCAGGGGCCACCTGGAAACTTTTTGGTGTGGCCAAACTTGGAGGGCTGAAGAAGTGACAAAACCTTCAATATTTGATGCCTATAAGGGAGGGGAATGACATTAGGGTTTAAGTCTACTTCTTACAATTACTGGAGGAGGTCCTCTCCTGGACTGTGGTGGTGGTATGGTAGAGGTAAGGATGCTGCCCTTCAATCATGTCCACTTATTCACTCTATCAAGCAGATACTCATAGGAGTTTCTGGAAAATAGTTGACAATTGGTGTTATTCTTCTGTTTGTATATTTTATTGTTCGTTTATTTGGGAATTTGGGAACAGAGTTGCTTAATAACATTATTACATTTGTACTGAGCATGGAAAGCTTACCGCAATATTGTATATACACATAATTATTTCAGGGATGTGGACCTTGTATTTAGGGTCTGCATCACAAAAGAGATTTTTTCCTTACACACAAAAATTAGAGGATTATAGTTATGGCATTGAGTAAGCATTATATACCAGGTCTATGTTCCTCAGCTTTTGCTTTTCAGATGGAATTTTGCTTCTCTATACAGAACAGTGAAAAAGAATCAGATGGTGAAATAAGTGATAAGATAAGTGGTACTTCCCTTACAAATAGGCATTTTTGACTCGTAGCTTGTTGGCATTCCTTAAACACAATTTATGTTTTCCTGAAAATTTTCCTTTTAATTAGAATGGCTTCAGCACCTTATCTCTACCTGTTGAAATCATATTAATCCCTTAAGGCTCCCTTAAAAGGCCCAATCTCTGTAACTCCTCTCCTAATTCCTTACAATTGGATGGGATTACTCTTTCCTTCCACTGTCACGGCAATTCATTTTAAATTTCATATGACTACAAATTTTATATTTTCCTGCATTATTTGTTTAATTTTTATGTTTTCCCATTTCTGTGCCCCCTCAGTATCTAGCATGGTGCTTTGTGAATAACATCCCTTTAATGAAAATTATCCTGCCCTTTTGTGTGAATGCCTTCAACAGCATTATATTCCTTTTGATAGAATACTTAGTTGAACAACTGAGAATTCAGCAATATGGTTCTTCAATTATCTGAGTGCATAATAAATACAAGAGAAGGCTATGAAATTACCACCTCTCAAATGACATGATACAGTCCAGATACCACCTCTGAGCATCTGTCTTTACTGCTTGGTTAACAACAGATTGATGATGAAATTTTTAATAGTTGTGCAAAATGTTTGAGCCTGTAGATTAAGAAAGCTAAAAAATATGTTAACTTTATCATCTATACACAAGGATAAATAAATGGCATCAAATATGGACATAGCCAGAATATATAATTATTTTATATATTATATATTTTTTATATATTATCTCTGTCTATATATAATCTCCAGGATACATAAACAAATGAAATATACAGTCAAGTCATCAAGTCATTGGATTAAAAGTCATTTTCTAAAACATTGGTTCACACAACCCTTATTTTGCAAATGGGATGTCCTAGCATATTATTTTTTTTTCTTTTTTTTTTATTATTATGGGTAAAATCAAAATTCTCACAATACATACAAACATTTGCAAAATGATATATAAATATATATGCATCTACGTGTATTTGCTTACAAAAATGTTGTTTATATATATACATATATTTCAAGAGGTGCTTAGATTACCCAAAATATTACACGGAACCCACTGGGATTCCCATGTTGCCCACCTCCCACACCTCCCATCACATCCCACACAAACATCTCCCACAGTGTGGCCCACCAACCTCAATGAACTTACACATCCTGGAGCCTTGCCACTAACCATAGACCACAGTTCACACTGTAGACCACACTCTCTCCCACTCAGTTCTGAGTGGTGTGTGCTGATTTAAAATGGCCTACATCCGTTGCCACAACAGTACTCAGGACAACCTCCAACTCCCAAAGAAGCCACTGTATTTCAACTGCTCGTCCCTAGCATATTATTTTATTGTCCTAAAAATATTGCTTAATTTTAAGGGACTTCATTTATGCTTTTTAAAAATGACAGGGCAATCATTACCATAATTTGTATGAATAACAAATAACAATGATGATACTTGCACTGTCTTTTAATGAAATAATTCGTTATTTAAGCTATCTAAGCATTATGCATGACAGTTACCCTATCAACAGAAGAGTTAATTCAATGCACATGGAAGAACAGTTTAAATATTAAGCAATCAATCAATCATCCCCTCATCCTAGTTAATGAATAAGAATATTACTTCAGTTGTTTCTTTGCTACTGAAAGGATGAAAATAATCAAGTTAGAATTTTCTAGACCTAAGGTGAGTTAAAATTTATGTTCTATATTCACTTGCATTTATTGTATGTTAAAATTTAACATTAAATAGATTAATGATGATTTAAACTTATAAAAATCATTTTAGCATTTAGTAAATCTTTGATAGTTGGTGATCACTCAAATTGTTAACAGGAGCAAAGCAATTAGTTTAAAACAATTCCACATATTCCACATATTTTTTTAATATAGCAGGTTTCTTTCAGAATTAATATAGAGGTGAATTACCAATATTTGCAAATATTATAAATAGAGAATTTTTACTGTGTTTCACACTATGCAAGGAAAATTTTCGTTAACACTTATCTATGGGCTCTATGGCAAAAGCCTGGATTATGTAAAGAACAAATCCATCTGTGTAAAAGTAGATTATGAAAAGGGAGTAGATTAACCAAGACTCTTACTGCACTTATGCAATATGTAAGCAAAGAATACCTGTTGATAGGAGCAAGATGTATTGCAATGTGGGCAAAGGGAACAGATGAAAAAAAAATAGGCAAAAAGAGAGAGTATGTGGCCTCCTGAAAATGCCCAAAGACTCTGCATACAAAAGTAGACTGGTCATGTCTGAGACCTTTTGTTAATTGTGGATGGTCTGGAATTGGGAAAACTTCATGAGTAAGAGGCTTTTACCAGAAAGCAATAACTATTCAGACCTCATCCCACTAAAAACAGCTAATGGAAAAGAAATTTTGAAGACTCATTCCAGTACATCTTAGGTTGTCTCCTCCTGAAAGTGGTGGTGGTATAAATTAAGCGTGTATATAATATGGATGTATAGAATGAACCTTCTGATTAATTAATATTTAAAATTAGGAATGAGTGAAGATTTTGTCTCAGAATGTTTATATTGAAAATATATCATCATAAGAAGTATTGCAACAAGAAATAATATTCATAAAATGTAACCGCTATTCACTATTTGACTAGCAGCTGTTTGATATTACTGATTTTTATGGGATACAAGAAAAAAGAGGAAGGAGAGCAAGAAAATTTACAAAATACTTCAAAAAATTTCAGAACAAGTTGGTCGAAAGCTCTATCTTCTATTCAGGTAATAGAATACATACATAGGGGTTAGCATTGCCATTTTTTGTTGTGAGGCCCCTGTGAGGCTCCATAGGGAAGCTGAAGTTTTCATAACAAAATTATCAGTCATAAAATGACCACAAATATCCTTTCCCACTTAATATTAGCAGTTCTTCTGGTCTATCACAACAATATTTTGTCAGTTATTTTCTCTTTCACAATTCTATATTGTGAACATCTCACAATACAATATAAATTAAAATGTATATATAAAGTACTTTTCAGCAATTAAAGTTGAAATTCTGAAGAACGGTGCAGGATTCCACAAAAGTGATGAAAGTGATATGAGAGGACTTCAACTGCTGGAATCAAATGCAAAGTTTTGGACTAAATGTGTATTAAAATCTTTAATCACCAATGAAGAAAAAATAGTACCAATAATCTTGACATATTTTTAAAAAGTTAAAAAACATTTTTTTAAGATAATCTCCCAAACAAACCTTATTGTGTCCTCTCTGTATAAAATGTTGGTCTTTGCTTTAAGTGGCTTTTTTTCTGGACCTGATTATCCTTAGATAATGAAGAGTTCTTGTGTTCAAAGAAAATAAAAAATGAAAAGTGAACAAAAGTACAGCAGTTCATGAGAAAGTTCATTGGATAAAGAGAAAATAAACTGAGTTTGGATTGAGGAAGATGAAACAGGAAGGCAATCCGCACCTGTGAACACACAGAGATAAAGGTTGCTTCCCAAGTACCCCCAGACAAGCTCTCAGCTCAAGGCTAATAATTCCAAAAAGCAGGAGATAAGGACAAGAACTTGTCTAAGTAATTTATTATCAAACTTTAATCCAAACATCTGAGCCAGCCTGAGCTTCCTTCCCCTTCTCCTTGCCAGGCACACAAGCACAGGCAGCCGGTGCTGCAGCTGGATTTAAACGAGGACCCACTCTTAAAAGGAAAGAACAGATAAGCAACGGGAAGCTCCAAGAGTGGATTGGATATCCATGATGAAGAGAAAGAAATCATAGCTCCCTGGGGGAAAATTAAAAAGGACAAAGAAAATGAAAGGCATCTTGGCATGGTAATGAAATTTCCTCAAGTATTGTAGTCAAAGTGTAGTCTTCCTTACTTTGGCAATTGTACCCTGTGCAATCACTGCAGTGAAGAAGCATCCACATGGCCACCCTCGTAGACGGAGCCTTCCTTTCTAAGGAAGAGACCTCTTGTGGAAACAGAACTATGGGACCGAAAAGGAAACATGAATTAGCTTTATTTTTCCATTTAAAATTTTTTTATTGAAGTATCTCATTCATACATGAACATACATAAACAATAAGTGTATAGTAAAAGTTGTGAACTTACAAAACAAACATGCATAACATCATACAGGGCTCCCATACATCACACCACCACACACGTCAATATCTTGCATTGTTGTGAAACAATTGTTACAAATTATGAAAGAATATCGTCAAAATATTATTGCTAACTGTAGTCCCTATCTTATATTTGGTATGTTCCCCCCCCCTCAAGCCCTCCCTATTAATTTTTTGTTCATAAACCATACAATTTGTATTAGCTCTTTAAGTGAACCAATCCAGTTCTTTTTGTAAAACTGAACCAAAAATAAAAGTTACCATATATAGAGAGAAATACAAAAGACATGGGGGAAAAAAATCACATTGTAACCAAATAATTCAGGAAGAAAAAATTTAATGTAAAAATAACAATGCTTTCTAGTGAATTTGTATGGATAGACTGGGGACTAAAATATACATTGAAAAACAAGAGAAAGAGAACAGTGAAAAATTCCTTGGTTTTTGAAATAGAAAATCAATAAATAAATTTAATAATACATTTATCAGCTCTACTAACCTACTCCATGATAAAATAAAAACTAATATATATGTAGTGGTTATGATAGACTAGGTCCTTTTCTAAAACCTTGATATATTGTAACTCATCTAATTCTTACAAGAAATCTATGAAGTCAGTACTCTAATCATCTCCACTTTACAAATGAGGAAACTGAAGCAAGAAGGTTGAATAACTATGAAGCTAGTAACGAGCAGCTGTACTGTGTCTCCAGAGGGTGCTCCAACAGAGCCTAGACACCTACCAATTGAGCTTCACTGATCATGAAGACAAGGTTAAAGGGCTGTCCTTTTACGGCAAAAAATTTAGAGTTTGAGAAAAGAAAATAAGGAGTTTAAAAATACCAGAAAAAGAAAATGTGGGAAGAGACCAAGAGTTTCACCATTGATTCAATCCAAACTACAATACAAGAAGAGTTTCCTGAATGAAAGAAAAATATTGGTCTTTACATTGAAAGGTTCCACTGGATGAAAGCAGAAGATTTTAAGGACCCACTCGTAAATACACGCAGGTCAATTTTGGAACATGAAGGATACTGAAAACGCTAAAGTATCCAGAGAGAAATGCCAGGTTACCTACAATACAACAAGGATTTAAGAATGACATCAGATTTTGCATCAGCAGCAATTGTGTGGGCAGTCAAATTAAAATCTTTTGGATACGTGAAAAATTATAAAATTTACTGAAATATTTGACAATATACAGTTATAAAATATTTTATGTCTATGTTTCTAAAGGATCTATGAGAAAGGTCAAAATTATATCAGCGTTTGGCAAACTTCAGGGAAATGAGTGTAAAAGCCCCTGTGTATAAGCATGTTTGGCCATGCCTGTATTTTATGCAACAAGCATCTGCAGAGGCAAGTCTCTTAAAATTACCATTTTGGTCAAGAATAGGAAGAGTTTAATTTAGGACTTATCTGAAGGAAAATCAATATTGAATGGCATTTAATAATAACTGCAATATTATAATTTGTATTAAGGAATACAAAGGTTAACATTTATGGGAAAAAGAGCACTGGATTTAAAATGCAAAGGGACAGATTTAAGAAACAGTGGAAATTCTGTGTAGAATAGGCAAAATAAATTGCAAAGAAAGTAAAGGAAAGTATCTTGAGACATTCTCTGAAAATAGACCACAGTTTAATAACATGGGTCCAATCCCATTTCTTCATTTTTGGGACCAATGATACCACCTGGGTCTGCAATAACTAATATTTACATAGACATAATGCTGAAAATTCCATTTATATGTTTCATAATTTTAGAATTAAATTATAAAAACATAGATTAATGCTAAAACAGTAGAGCTATAGCTGTATGGAATATTTATATACTTTTACATTATAAACATAGCAAACTCATTTCATATCCTTCTGTACAACTAGAATTATCTACCATTACTTCAATTAAAGCAAATGTTAATTTAATTAAAATGTCATACATGTTCTCTGAATGTATTTATAAGGCTGTAAGAACTTTTCTTATGATTTTTCAAATATTCAGACATAGTAAAACATAATAGATATCTATTCTCTTTGCTAAATATTCTATGTTTGACTATAACATTACTATATCTTTCAACATCTTGATATTAAAACATTTTGAAGTACAGGAACTGGAAAGAACTAAATTATCAGGCAATTTAATTCTAGTACATTTTCACGCTGCTGTAATTGTTTTCTTTATAAATGAGAACCATGCTTTCTTTCTGTTTCCCCTTTTCCTCCCAGTTTTTTCTTCACCCCATCCCCATTCCCTAATATAGGCTAAAATGAAGAAATGAATGTCAAATTAAGAAAAAATTGGTGTAGAATATTATTGGTTAATTGTTTGTTTATTATATTCCCAACTTCTCTTAGGGTAAAAAAATTACATTAATTTCTGTTAACTCCCATCTTTAATGCAGATACTCATTGTCAGGCAATTCTCATTCTAGTTCAGTTAATAATCAGCAATTTTTTAAAAAGATAAACATTTTGTGAGTAGGAGTAGAAATGGTTAAAATGATTAAAATGGAATAAGTTGTTTTCAAGGAATTCAAAAGGAGTTAGATGAAAGAAGAAAACATAAATCTAATCATTTTTATGATTATCTAACATTACATAAAATTCAAGTCCAATTGACCTCAAAATAATTTGAGAACTGGGGCATCATTTGGTTGCCATGATACTTTGAGTTTTATTCGTCATTATGCAGAAAAGCAGATGTTCTTTTGGTTTCATGACTTTAAAACCCTCAGAGAAAAGTGGGATTCTGTCAGGGAAAATATATGTAGGCGTAAACAAAACAGAGTCCACACCTTTTTAGCAGTTACTTATTACCACATTAAGCATTCCAGAGCGTCCCTCTCCTCAGTGAGTGAAAACTGCAGTTAAATTTAACATTCTGAAACCCTTTGGCTGCTGGAGGCATTCAAACTGTTCTACTGAAAATACTTTCAGAATCCTCAGCGGGTCTAAAATGGGGTTAGGTCCCCTATGGCTGATTAAAACTTTGTCTCCTGAAAGACTGCTGGCTTCAAAGATCTGTATACCAGCCATTTCACATATTACAATGCAGAATCAGCCAAAAAATTTTGCTTTGAATTGGTCCATTCACATTACAATAGTGGTAGTGATGGAGTTTCTGAAGATTTTAGCAATAAGGGATCTACCATACTGAACTAGTCTATTCTCAAGTAAATGAGAGTAACTTGGTTTTCTAATCCTCAGGCGTATTTTGTTGTTTTTTGCTGTTGATTTGGTTGGGGAAGTGTGATGGTTAGGCTAATGTGTCAACTTTGCCAAGTAATTTTGCCCGGTTGTTTGGTAAAGCAAGCACTGAGCTCATTGTAATACAAGGACATTTATGGACTTTAGTCATCAGTGAGTTTACTGCATAGATGGCTGATCACATCTATGATCAACCAGGGAGATTGCCATCAGCAATGAGGGACATTTAATCCAATCAGTTGAATGCCTTAAAAGGGGAAGTGATTTCAACATTCAGAGAGAATTTCCCAGCTTGTCTTTGACAGCCAACATCTCCCAGGAACTCATAAAGGACCTTCATCGGACATTCATTGGAGCCCCTGGTTTGCAACATGCCTGTGGAATCTGGACTTGTGCATCCCCATGGTCACATGAGAGAATTTTATGAAATCTCATACTATTTACAAATATCTCCTGTTAATTCTGTTTCCCTAGAGAACCCTGAATAATACATGAAGGTAGGGCAGTTAATGCACAATAAGCATTTGTGAGAACCACTAAGTAGTGAATATCATCTGTACTACCAGTTATATAACCAGTTATGTTGAGAACGGTAATTCCTCCATTTTGATTTGAACTCAAATTTGAAATTGCAACATTACTTAAACAGAGTTTTCAACTACATTGTGCTCCAAAAATGGCATTTAATAAATATGGCTCTAAAGTTATGAGTGTGTATGAGTCTGTATATGTGTGTGCTATTTTATGTTCCAGTATAATGCAGATAGAATCTTAAATAGGCAACTCTGATTGTTCGGGAATCTAAGCAAACCAAGTTAAAACAAATCATGAATATACTATCCACTCAAGAAGAAAAATGAAGCTATTTTAGGCAAAGAGCTTCGTATATACTATAATAAAATAATAACTTCCTCAATAGGTATACCAACACTATATGAAAAGAAAAAGTTTGTTTTGGTTTGCTTTTTCATTTATTTCTAATTCATTTGATCTGAGGAAAGAAAAGCTTCTGTGCAGTTTGGAAAGGCTTTGAAGCATTTGCTAAAGATGTGAAATTTCTGTATTATCATTACTTTTAGCCTTAACTCCATTCTCTTTGTTAAATCATGTGATTCTCTTGGCTTCCTGGCTGCAAAATGGAGATCAAGGTTTTGTCCAAGAGTAAATTCATGCGTTTTCACATTAGCTTATTAGTGGACTAAATCTTAAAATTTCTGTCTCTGAACTATATCATAAATCAATTGTGGTTGTAGAAAGGGATAATAATTGTTATTTTGTATGGTAAGAGCAAATCTCTCCCTAAATTTAAAGCATGAGAGATATAGACCTTAGAGCATAAAGTGCTTTAGAAATTAATAGAAAAATAGATAAAAAAGCAACAAGTGCCATTTATTTAGCATCAGCTATGTTCCAAACACTTTGTTTACCTTATTCCTTCATAGAGTAACTAACCTAAATAGAGATAAAAACCAAAGAAACCAAACCAAACCAAACAAAAGCCCACTGTCTCAGTTCTCAAGGAAATTATGGTCTAATGAGGACATTGCCACACAATCAATTATAACCATTAAAGTGGCTGCATATAAAGAAGCACAGTTGGAACAGAACCATAATTTGAACCCAAATATTCTCACACTACATCCAATTTGTTAAAAAATGCCAAGCTGATATCCCACTATACAAAGAACCATAAAGAACACTATTATAGTTATTGTTGCATATCATTCAATTTTGGTTTCTTTTTAAATATTCCTAATTAAAGTATGTACTCTTATTCTTGACCAAGGGTGTTATTTTAAGACTTCTGCCTCTGCCGGTGGCAAATACAATACAATTCTCCTAGTTTTGTAAGATACACTTGATTAAAAATGGTGTTTAGTTCTACTAGCTTTGAGCTGATTTCAGTTTTGCTAAACACACAGCTGATTTACTCTAATTTTACTGAATCTTGTTGGGTACTTGATACAATTCTTGCTCTTTCTTATAAACCTTTAGAAAAATAAGCATGGTTTCTTTTATAAGTGTTTGCTGATTCTACTAACAAATAAATGAGATTAACTCAAGAAAATTCCATAGAAACTTTTTTCTCATTTTTGGTTTCCTCAAATGGAATTTTCCTTCTTCTAGCCTGCTGAGGGGATAATTAAATAATAATGCTGAATGGCACAGTTATAACAATGTTTGCCAAATATCATCTACATTACCAATGTCATTCTGCCATTCTGCCACATATTTTTCGCATTTCCTATAGCAACTATTCCCATAGTCCATATTTTTCACATTTCCTATAGCAACTATTGTAACTTTTTACTTGGCACAGTCTCCTTACCCAACTTGGTCCAGAGCAAATTAACAGAGAAAATACAGTACTCAGCAGCAGGGTGGACCTTAATCCGGATTCTTGGAGGCCTCTAGAAGCAGAAGAAATCCAGACATAGAAAAAGAAAGCCACAAGGAGGAGCTAGAACATGGAAGTCAGTGGAACCCAGAAGAGAAAGCAAAGGACATCACCATGTGAGGTAGAGACAAAAGCCACGGATTGCCAGCATGCGGCACCAGAATTTTATAGACTTTAGGGAGAAAGCATTTCCTTGTTGATGCCTCAGTTTTGGACTATTCCTTTCCTCAAAACCATGAGCCAATAAATTCTTCTTGTTTAAGCCAACTAATTTTGTGGTGGTTTTGCAAGAAGATCAGGAAAACCTAAGATCATCCTATCTTAAATCATAAGGCTTTACAATTAAAAAAATAAAAATACTAGAATATATTTTAAATATCTCCTTTTCAGTATTTTTGCTGTTTTTGTTTGTTTGTTTTTTATTTCAAATTCTCAGAAATCCTGAAGGTCTTCTAAAGTTTTCCTTGCATTAGGGGGTTTTCCTCTTTGATTTTTTTCTTCTTTTTTTTGTTTTCTTCACTTCTATGGCAGTTTGGTATTATTTATGAGTTCCAAAAAGAGATATTGGCGATGTTTCTAAGCTGGTCTTTTTCTCTGAGCGTGATACCCCTTTGATTGTATTAAGTTCAGAGATTTCACTTTTACTTATTAATTAAAGATAGGGCTTTGATTTGACCATGTCATTAGGGCAACTCAGTTTGAGTCCCCACCTCCTTGGTGGGTTTTGTAAACAGACACCCAATCAAGAACACAGAAGTAGGTACAAAGAGAAGATACACGGATGATCCTTTAGCCCCAGGAAGAGAGGTGAGCTTGATAGTTTACAGCTGACCTTGTGAAGAGAAGAGAGCATCTGAGCCCAGAAAGGAACTAGAACAAGAGAGAGGAGCCTTATGCCAGCCTACAGCTGAGATCAGAAGAAGCTGGGCCCACAGAGCCTTATGAGGAAAAAGGAAGGTTGAACCATTGCAGATGTCACCTGCCATCTTGCTTCAACATGTGGCAATAGACTTTGGGTGAGGAAGTACCTCTTATGGTACCTTGAGTTGGACTCTTTAAGGCTTTGTAACTGTAAGCTCTTACCCTAAACAAATACCCTTTATAAAAGCCAACATTTTTCTGGTACTTTGCATCAGCACACTTTTTGGCTGACTAATATAACTTCATTCAAGTTTTATTGTTTAAAAACCAATTTTTAGATATGCTTAGTGTAGCAGAACTGCATAGTCAACTATGATATACTCAAACTACTCACATGTGTAAAACTATTAGAGCTTTTATCTGTTTCAATCTTATAACCCATCTACCTAATAAGTAATATGAAAAAATTATTTTTAATTCAATTTTGTAAATTAAGCTTTCTAAAAAGTTAGTCTATTTTACATGTTTTTTTTTAGACAAAATGATCAGTCTCTTAAATTTTAGTTGTGCAAGCCTTCCTCATCCTTCTCATCCCTTGCCCCAGATAGGTGTTTCAGATATGGAGGTGGGTATGGTTTATCTGACCTAGTAGTCTCTGTTGTTTTGGCTATAGGAACTCTTGTCTGTCCCTTTCACTGGTCTAGGTACCTGTGGTACTTCCTGTCTGAGGCAGATAGACCTTAGCTCATGTATGTTGTAGATTTCTCAGGGTGTCTGCCATGTTTTCCACCTAAATACTGGAATTTGCTGCTTGCCAATTAACTGGGCTTTGGGGTAAACTTTAGCAGGCTGCTAGATTTCAAGTCAACTACCTGCTTGGTCTCTTCTTTGGAGCTCTGCAGAATTTCCACTGTTCTTGGGAACAAAGGATCCAACTAATATTGATGTTCTACTGAGCTTAATATGATAGGGTCATCCTCCTGGAATTAGGTGCTCTCTTTTCAGATCACACTCTTCTTTATGGAATATACTAGAGCCTGAAGATGGACAATAGATATATTCTGAGCACCTTGTACCTTTGCTTCTCTCTTTTATTTTTAATACAATTCTCCAGGAAGGAAAGGAGCTGACTTTTCTACTTTTTACTTCCTGCCTGATCAGGTCCTTATCAAAAAGCTTGTTATCAAGTTTGTCAATTTTTCTCTTGATTTGATAAAAGGAATGTTAAAAAAATTTAGCTTGCTTGCTTTTTTGTTATAGGACTTAAGGCCCCCCTCTTCCTTGGGATAATAAATATCAAGGTTTGGCCTTGGAGGTAGAATGCTGCAGAAGAATATTATTTAACAGGTACATTAAAAGGTAAAGTTAATGTTTCAAATTGTTTTCCCATTCATACTTTCTTAATAAACTTTGATGGTTTATTCTTACTTAGATCCTAGAACAGGAGGTGGAAAACAGACTCTGCCTGTTTTGGTAAATAAAGGTGTTTTTTTTTGTAATATAGGAGTCATGTCCATTTGTTTACAAATTATTGCTTTCATACCACAATTGTAGAGCTGAACAGTTGTGACAGAGACCATAGGTCCTGAAAAGGCTAAAATATTTACTGCCTGGTCCTTTACAGAAAGAGTTTGTCAACCCTTATGCTAGAGGCTAAAATCCAAAGTCCTTGGTAGCCTGGGCCCAGGCTATCCAGAAACATCTTAGTCATAGTTTGCTCACCATCCTAACAATCCCTTTCATAACAAGCAATTTATAGTTTATTTTCTGAGCACAATGTGCTCCTCTGTATCTATGTAATAGTTGCTTTTATTGTTCTCTGTGCCCCAAACACCTTTAATTTTCTCCCCTGATTCTGTTCACTTCCTTTGTGATTTTTTCTCTGAGACCTTGGTTACTTGGTCCTTCATATTTGCTTTCTTTTCCCATCAGGGACATCATTATAAGAACCACCACAGTACGCCATCATCCTATATTGATGTATCCTCCTTGATACAATGATCTCCTGGAAAACTGAGAACAGATCTTAGTCATCTTAACAATTTTTGATAAGACCTTGACCCTGGAAGTGCTAAATAAACTTTTGTTAGAAGAGTTACTCAATTAATTGTCAAACTTTATATAATTCCATTTTTTTCAAGAAAACAGAACTTTGAGTTAATGAATTCATTCATTCATTCCGTAAATATGCATCAAATGTTTATACTAAGTGCTGGAGAGCCCATGAAGATTGGTATTTTGGAAATGTAAACCCTACCCTTAATAAGCTTTAATAACAGTAATTTTGTATTCTGAATTTGGCTTATAAGAAATTGTTTCACCTGCATTCCTCTTTGCTCAGTTTATGTATTTAACTAATCATGAAAACTGTATAAAAATTATAAGAGTAAATCCTAACAATATCTTAGCCAAATGTATCTTTCCTATGGTTCTTGTATTCAATTATGATTAATGCTATAATTCACATGGTTAATTTAAACAAAAGTTTCTTGATATTTTAAAATCTTATTTATTCTGCAGATGATTTTCCTTATAACCCTCCTGCAAGATCTAAATCTTATTTACATATCTGCATTCCTGAATTAGTTTGAAAGTAAAATATGAAATTAGATCTATAAATCAAAAACACTGTTGTGAAAATAAAGACAATTACCTTTCTAGTGATAGATATTTCAAACTTCAACTTTTAATTATTTAGAGTAGAACTTATTTATAATGATTCATAAATATAAAAAAATTGAATTGTTATGTGGTAAACTGGAATGCTTTCACTTTTATTTATTTTATAATATTTAATTTCACTGATACGTACTTGTGCCTCGATATGCACATAGTTATTCTCATATGTTCTGGGTATTTAAGGTAATAGAGTGTGCATCAATGTCATATTTTATTCAGGTTACTTTTCAATTCAATAAAAACTTATTAATGAGAAAAAGGTTAAAGATTAAAAACTGGCAAAGAGATGAAGAAAAATGATTGTCCAATTACTCCCTGTTCTTTTAATAGCTACATTCATTAAGCTTCTAAATTTAATTTTACATTGTTACATCTTCGTGGTAGCTTGAGGCTTTTATGGACCCCAGAAAATCAGGTCCTTAGGGCTAATCCATTCCTGTGGGTGTGAATCTACTGTAGGTGAGATCTTTTGATTAGGTTACTCAGTTAAAGGCCTTTTGATTAGATTACTTCAGTAAGGCTTGGCCTGGGGTGACTCTTAATCCTTTTACTGGAGTCATTCATAAACAGGGTGAATATAGAGAGAAACACATAGAAGCTGGGATAGAAAACTAGAGGAAGCCAGATGCTGAAGCAAGGAAACCTGGAAGAGAAGGGAAACCAGCAGATGCTACCATGTGCTTTGCCATTTGACAGAGGAGTCCAGGATTTCTGCAGTAGGTGTTTGGGGAGAAAAGCATTGCCTGATGAAACCATGATTTCAACTTTTTCACGGCCTCAGAACAGTAAGCTTATAAAGTAATAAATATCCATTGTAAAAGCCAACCTTTTTCTGGTATATTGCTTTCCAGCACATTTTGCAAACTAAACAATCTTCAATAATATACTTGAAGCTATTTTCTTAAGTTAAAGTATTTTATAGATTAATACATATATTTCTTTAAAACATTGAAATGCAAATATTACCCTGTCTCTTATTCTCATGATTAAACATAATACACTTCCTTGACGAGAACTTTTTTAATAATTGAGAAAATTAGTTTTGGCAAAATGTAAATTTTAAATTGGAAGGTACTTTTTTCAAGTTTTTGTTCTTAATCTACTATTCTTCATAAGAACACCTAAGAAAAGACAAGTTAAGGACACAACAATAATCAACAAAGGCAGTTTGAGAAATTTTTCTCTATTGTAATTAATGTAAATCAAAAGCTATCAGAAACACAAATTTTCCAAGTCTAAGTGTATTTTTGTTCTTAAATTATGTTTTTGATAAGCAGGTTATTGTTTTACAAAAGTGTTCTTTTCTACATGTTTTAGTTATTGAATGCCTACTATCTGCCAACATTTTGCCATGAATGGGATTTTCAAAGGTAAAATGATAGCCTAGAGAGATGCACTACAGAGAATTGTAAATATTGATAGAGTAATAGACACCCAAATCATGATAGTCTCCTTGGACACATGTGCACTTCCTTGTGTACTTTAATGAGCTGTTGAATTTTAACACTGAAAAACAATGGTGGTTTCAAATTTTCCTTATGGTCGTATCATATAAATTTAACACTGATTTTTCATAAACCCACTTAATGTTAATTATTAGAATTGGGTCACCACCAAGCAGAATATAAAAATCTGCTCTCTTGACAACTCACTGCAAATTAATTCTAGTACGATTAATTCTGGCCTTCAGAATAGTACAAACTTACTGGCATACACAGGTAATTATAATGGTTAACATTTATTCAGGACTTGCTATGTGGTTTACATACCATAACTCATGTAGTTGTCAAGTAGCTCTATGAGGTATGTGATATTTTTTTCCCTGTTTTACTGACATTCGTTTGCCTGAAGACCCATAACTATTAGATAAGAGAACAAGGACTTAGCCTGTGTCTCTGCTACTGATGTCTTCTCCTCAAATAGTACTAGGTCATAAATTATAAGGTGGCAAGCCTACAGTATATATATCATGAAACTGCCTAGGTCGTTTAGTTGTTTTCAGTGGCATACTAAGTAACAGTGATGCAAAGATGAGTAAAATGTGATCTCTACACACAAGAGAATTGCAATCTAATTGGATAGCTAAAATATGCAAATAAGTTTGTTTGTTTGTTTTTAGGAGGTACTGGGGATTGAACCCACAACCTTGTAAATGGGAAGCAGGTACTCAACCACTGAGGTATATCAACTTTCCAATGAGAATTGGTTTTTACATTTGTTTGTTTTGCTTTTTAGGAGGTACTTGGGATTGAATCCTGTACCTTGTACGTGGGAAGCAGGTGCTCAACCACTTGAATTACATCCATTCCCAAATACGTTTTATATAAAGTCTAGCAAATGATACAATGGTGGCCTTAAGGAGATTCTGGGTAAGTCTACCTGGGCGATAATAGTGAAAATTGCCAGGAAAATAGTAAAAAAGGAAAATTCTTGAAGCAAGTCTTAAAATATTTGCCATAATGGCTATATAACTTCAAATCAAGAACTTGCTTGGGTATGCACATAGAGTATGTGGTAAGAATTTTTCATGCCCTTCCTTTTCATCTTCAGAAAATTACTGCATCATCTTTCAATCAAACAAATTGCATATATATGTGCCCAGAATTGTGTTGAATTCTGTGAATGATCCAAAGGAGCCATGAAAGAGAAATTTGTCCAAAAAAATGCTTCTATTTGTTTTTTGAAATGACAATAATCACTGAAATAAAAAATATATACTTCACCCAGTCATGTAGCTTAACATCAGACAGGAGAATTTTAACAGCAAGCAAAGGATAGAAGGAAAATCGCATTCTGCTGCTGGATTTTAAAATACCCTTCTAGGTTTAGATATTCTCTACTTCGCTCAAGGATGAGTAAACATATGTGTAAACATTCTCTCTTATAATGATATGGAAACTAGATAACACAAAATAAGACATTATGATAGCATTTAAACATAAGGAAATGCTTTGGGGGAGAAAAAGATTACAGATAAGAGAAATGTATATGGGAAACCTCCTGCTTTTTGTTACCAATAAAATTCAAGAAAATGTGTGGGTAGTAAAAGAAAAAAGACATAGATAAAAATAGTAAAACAATAAATTGCATGAAAAATTTATCTACCTGAGCAAAAAACAAAAAGAAACAGATCAATAACAATAGGAAATATGGAAACAAACTACAGTATCAGAATTAAAGCCAGCACTAATGGTGCAGATAACTAAATCAGTGTTGTGTGGAGTGAAGAGATCATTGATTTTGCTGAAGAAGAGGAGAGAAAAAGTGAAGGACAGATTTGAACAGAAACAACATTTAAAGATATAAGAGAAAAATAAAGAATATTCTGCCTTGAAGATGTTTTTATAAATAAAAAGACTTGCATGTTAAACAAAATTAATTGAAAATAATAAATTATCAGGTAGAAATATACTAAACCAAGAATACCTTTCCACATATTAAATGTTAGTTAAAAACAGACCAATCTAAAGAAGTTTGAAGTGGGAAAGTATAGCGTGGGAAAGTATAGCTAAAGATGTAATAATAGGCAACTTGCTTTTCATGTACAGGCTGAGGTACTGATGAGTAGTAAAGAAAATTTTAAATGTAAATGGATTCAACAAGTATATTACATATATTCTCAGAAAATATTCATAAAATCAGAATAGAGTGAAAGATTTTAAGGTAATTATAAATTATCAGTATGTCTTAAGAAGAAGTGGAGAATAAGAATAGACCTATTATCCCAAGATTAATAGATTTATAGATAATGGAAATTTGACTAATAATTATCCCAAATAAAAGGCATCAGATTTGTATCATTTTTAAGGAAAGTTCTTTAAAATTTGACAAGAATGTCCAGTTTTTCATACATTGTTAGAAGTTCCAGTGTATAGACGAGGATAGAAAGTTTGTAAATCATTTTGTGAAGCTAGAAAAACTGATACCAAAACTTGATAAAAAGTATCACAAAAAATATTAAAGAGAAATCTCATGTTTGAATTTTAGTGGGAACATCTTATTTTCAAAAGATAAAAAAAACCTAGTTATACAAATCATTAGTTTAATTTTGTGATGTGAAAAGGATATTTACTGGCATTCCCAATTAATTTTTTTAACGATTTATTTATTTTTCACTTTTATTCATTTTTAACTGCCCCCCTCCATTTTTGCTGTTTTTGTGTCCATTCCCTGGGCAATTCTCTGTGTCTGTTTCCTGCCCTCTCTTCTCCTCCTTCTCCTCCTGTCTTCATCAGGATTCGATCCTGTGAACCTCTGATGTGGGAGAGAGGCATTCTGCTACCTGCACCACCTTAGTTCCTGGTTTTTTGGTGCATCTCGTCTTGGCTCTCCCTTTGTGTCACTCTCCTGTTAAGTCATCATCTTGCTGCATGGCTCGGTGGGGCCAGGCACACCTGCATGCGGGGCTGGTAGCACACCCACTCACAGGGCCTGGCGGCCTGCGTGCCTTCTATATTTTTCTTTATGGTACCAGGAGGTCCCAGGGATCAATCCCAGGTCCGTCCATAGAGGAGATGGATGCCCAACCATTTGAGCCACATCTGCCCCTGCTAATTAATTTTAAGAAATATGCTTGCTATTTCATTAATCTTGAATTTTCATCCAACGTAATAAGATAAGAAATAAAAAATAAAACTATTATAAAAAAATAAAGCTTGATGTTCCTTGTTTCAAGAAATAAGAATTACTGTCTAGAAAGTTCAAAAAAATCAATTGAAATTACCTCAGGATTAATGATAGATTAGTAAATAACATAGTTTCAGAGTTAATATTTAAAAACTCTAGCTTTATCCCATCTGTATAAGAACTTCTTATATAGAATAATAGAAAAGGATTTTCTTTTCATAAATAACCAAAAATGTAAATTTAAAATGATTGTTAATCTAAAAACCTAAATCCCAGTAGGATATAAGCATTAGAAATTTTCTAAACGTTTTTTTTTCAAATATTCATTTTTAAAATCATGATTGTGATAATTAAAAAATAATTTAATAAAGTGCTCAGTGAATGACACTGATGTGATCTTCTCTGTACAGAGGAGCAGGTGGTTAGGATTTCTAGCTCAATTCACCTGATAATGACATGGGTGGTGTGGGTTATAATTAATAGATTAAATATGGTTCTGTCAGAAGTTACTTCATGTTGTTAAGAAATTCCATTCATTTTCTAGAACATAGTGCTTTTATTTATGACCAGGGAAACTCCAGTTTCACAGACTGAAGTAGAAATGTCAAAAAAGAAAGGTGTGGTTTAGCTTAAGAGATCATAGATAGATATTTTCAAAAGTGATGTTCATTTGTCATTTTCTGTAGATGCTGTGAAAATAAAATCATTGAAAAATTATTTTTTTAATGCATGGTTTCCTGGTAGACAAGATCCATTAGTGATTTCCTTTTATTTTTTAATGAAAATCGGTGACTTTTGCAATGTCAGAGTCTGTGCAAGAACTGGTGGAACAAAAGCTTCATTTCTGCTTAACTCTATTAATTTTAGTTTTCCATGTAAAGTGCTGTGTTTTCCACTTTTAGGTAAACTCACTTTCTTCAGATGGATGCATAAATGGTGGAGTATTCATAATTTATTCCTTAATGGAATGGTTTTGTTGTATAATAGTGTTATCACAGACACACCACCACTGCTACAGATTGCATATAAAGATGGGGGAGCGGGGATTATTTTACAAGCAGAGAAGTAATCCTCTGAACTCTCATTTTTCCATACTGTTGAGGGACGTAATGTGCTATATACGTACTATGGGCTTGCCTTCATCAGAGTGAGGCCAACACTAGCCAGAAAGCTGGACGTGTAACCAGAGCACATCAAGGGAAAGAGCAAGGAAAAACAACCCCACACCACTCTATAGAATTATAAGATTGCAGCCTAATAGGGTCTAAGTAACAGTTTCTCTATATCACAGAGTGGTGGTTATTCTTTTATGTCAACTTATCTAGGCTATAGTAGCGGTATATTTAATTAAACACTAATCTAGGTGTTGCTGTGAAGACATATTCTAGATGTGTTTAACATCTACAACCACTTGAATTTAAGGAAAATATATAATGTGGGCAGGCCTCATCCACTCAGTTGAAAGCTTAAAAGGGAAAAACTGGTTTCCTGGAGAAGAAGAAATTCCTCCTTAAGTCTGCAGCTTAAAATCCTGTCTGAATCTTCAGCCTGCTGCCCTGCCAGACCCCACAATTATGTAAGCCAATTCCCTAAAAGGCTTTTCTTTATATATGTGTGCTGTGTTGGTTCTGTTTCTCTGGAAAACCCTGACTGATAAACACGAAATCTCTGATCCATAAACAATGCTAGAGAATGTGCATATGGGCAACCTGGACTGTCTGTTGCGGTCTTGGGAGATGCCTTATCAGCCAGGGGTGGTCACATGACTTCACCTGGGCCAGCTCTTGGCTAATCACCAAAAGGGGGAAGGAAATGAGGGTCTGGAGCCATTAATATCTATCAGATCTATTTACTGTATACAGAACAGAGTACAGCTTTTAAACCTTTATTTATTAGTTTAAACTATTATTCTACCCTGATCAAGGGTGATGCTAATAATAGTGAATTGGCACATGATGGGTACTAACCAATTAGAAAGGAGATCGCCTTGATGTTGGAGGTGTGTTCTGAAATTACATATCTTTCCAAGCATTAACAGTTTAATTCTGGATCAGGTAAAGTGGCTGGGCTTTGTTGGGGGCAAGGAGAGGGTGATGGTGAGAAACTGAGCAGAGACCATGAGGACTATAAACAGAATCAATTATGGAAGTGCTTTTAATATTTTAACATCCACAAATACACAGAAATGTGTACTTGCTGAAGTTCAGCCCTATCTTATATCTTAAATTATGTACCATATCTTGAATGGGAAAATTCCTTTTTTCATCATTTTGATCTTTTGACATTAATAGAGACAAACTTCATTATTTAAAGCAGTCCTACATTTGAATATTCCTCTCAGGTAATTTTTGATAAAACCTACAAGGTAGCTTAATGAGCAATACGAAGGCCCATACGAAGAAATTCACCAAAGAGCAATGAAAGTCATAAATGAAGATTTGAATACACATAGCAGTCTGTATATCCTTCTCCTCAATGTGAAGACTCAATCTTATGAGGAGGACAATTTATGGCATATAAGATGACTGAAAATTCTTTGAAATTTCTCTTAATAGGAGGTGGCACCTATTTCCCCTCTTCTTGATTCTGGGCTGGTCTGTGGATGCTTTCCCTTCCAGGCCTGGCTGTTAAGAGGTCTGGTAGTTTCTACTCTTGGAACCATGATCCTTCATAGAAGTATGACTATACTGCTTAAAACCTCATGGAGAGACCATGAAAATGCATGGTAGAGAGAGAGGCCCAGTTGAACCCAGTCTCCAGCTCCAGGCATGTGAGTGAAGCTACCTTGAACCTTATAGACCAGTCTAGCTGCAGGTTGATTACCTGAGTGCCCCTAGTCAATGACTTCTGGAGCAGTAGAATTTCCCAGTCAATCCATGTCTGAAATTATGATTTAACAAAATGGTGGTTGTTTTAGATTTTGAGGAGTTTGCTATGCAGCAACATATTATGCAGAACAGAATCTGAGACCTGGAAATGGGATGTTCTCTTAACAAAAACCTAAAACATGCAGTACTGATATGGTGGTGAGTGGTAGCTTGAAGAGCTTCAAGGAGAATGATAGTAAAAGCAGGGATGATCTTAATATCCCTCAAGGACAATGAGAAAAATACTGTTGGAGGTTGGAGAAAAGAGACCTCAAGTATGTAATGGTAGAAGAAAAATAAAATTGCATGCAGTAACGTGGAAAATAGGAAATCACTTTCTCTGACTAAAGAGATTTCCAGGCAAAATGCTGAAAGCATAGACTGGCTTCTTCTAGAGCTTTGTGATATAATGCAAAATAAGTGAGATGAATGTAAAGATGGAAATGTTCAATTTTCAAGTAGAAATTAGAAGATATATAGAAGTTTCAAGACAGTATTTCAGCCAGTAAAATATTCTTAAAGTAAAAAATAGCCTCAGAGTAAAGATAAAATCCAGGGTATTGGCAGTGAAGGGTATAGCAATAAGATACTTTCCTGAGATTTCAGAAGGATTTAGGGCATGCCTATTTGGGCTTCTAAGAATCTTAAGGCTGTGACTCTTTGGTTCTCTCTACTAGATAAGAGGGCTTGGAAGAATCTTAAGGACATGTTGCAGAGACTTTTTTAACTAGAGAAAAATTCTTCCAAGAATCTTTGAAGTATTATCTCATACCACATTTATTTTCAATTCCAGGTACAAAAGGACCTGTCTAGGAAAAAAAAATGTGGATTTGAGTTTTTGTAAAATGGAGTGAACACTGATAAGATTCATAGGAAACTCACAAAATATTTTTAATGAATTGTTTGAAGGAACCATTACCAAATTGTATTAAATGGGACAGAAACAGTATAAAGTAAATACAGGATTTTGGATCCTAAAACTTTAAAAGTCAAGAAGCAGTCTGAGAAGTCTATGCAGATTAAGCACAGACTGGTCATTTCTTAGGAAAAGAAATAATAACTTAGAGAACAAAATCAAGATCCCATTGATTCAACAAAAAAAGAATCATTGCCAGAAAATAATTATGGGTCTGAATTAAGGAACTTATGCTATGTCCCCTGAAGGATTTCAGAATTCCATAGACCAGTGACTGCTATGCACCACCCAGTTCCTCACTGTTGAACAGGAGGGTTTATGGAAGTTATCCTATCTTTGTCTTTTTATGGTATGTTGTGTGTTGGAGGTAATTTCCTTAGTTCAATGATGTTTAGGTGGAAAGTACAACTTGAGAAACCACACCCAAGAAATCTCATCTGTTCTTGAACCCAAGTTTAGATGATGAGACATTCAATTTGGATCTGGGGCTGCAATGGGATCACAGCTTAGGAGTCTGGAGAGGGTAAGTGTATTTGACATGTTGAAAGAGTACACATATTTTGTGGGCAGAGGGCCAACTATGGTGTATTTGTACCAAAAATTTGTACAAATTTTTGTAGCCAAAAATTCTTCTCCACTTCTTTGAACAGAAAGTGGGATATGTTTTCCTTCCCCTTGTATTCTGGCAGGCCTATAACTGCTTTGCTGAATTGAGAATAGCTGAAGTGACTCTTGGGTAACTCCAGACTTAACCTTGAAGAAGCTGGATGATTCCGCCTTGGTCTCGTTTGAAATTCAATAACTCTGCCAAAGTTGCCTTGCATGGAGATTGCCTGCAACTAAATGGAAAGGGAGCTTTCCAGCCCAGGTTGGCCAAAGTATTAATTATGAAAGTGAAACTGTCTTGGACTCTCTAGACCAAAGCAGTCAACAGTCCAGTCAATACTACTGAGCAACCCCAGTCAATGTTTTGTGGAGCTGAATTACCTAACCAAACCCTGTCAAAATTCTTGAACTTCAAAATCATGGGGCATGATAAAATGTTCGTCATTTAAGCTACTGTGTTTTGGGGTAGTTATATACATCAATTGATAATCAGACCATAATTTTCTTCAAATTCATGCAATTTCAATTGATAAAAATGATTTACATGGGAAGAAACAGATGAGAAATTCAAATAAAACAATATTGTAAGAAAGCAATTAAGAACTACAAGGCCAGATAAGAAAATATATTCTAAACTTTAAATAATTTAAGAGACTATGATATTAGTGCTACAAAGGATAACCAGGGCAACAGAATTAAGCCAAAAAACACAGAAATAGATCTTAACATTGATTTTATTAAAAATTTGTCAATTGGTGTGTAATTATTTCAAGAAGTATCCTAATATTGTAAACATGATAAGCATCTTTCAATATGATGACACTAAACCCCAAGAGAATTAAAAGAAAATGTGGCTGAATATTAGCTTAGCAGTTTTATAATTATTTAGAAAACATATTTCTTCAGGCATTTTAATTCTCTGAATTGCAAACTCATGGCAGGCAGAAATCATATCATATGTGTCTTTTTAATTCCTCGTAGTGTTTATTATAGTTTAGTACTTTTTGTCCAAAACATCATACTTGTTCTAACAATGAATCTGTTTCTTTAAAATGTATCAATGTGATCATTTATTAACAATCTTGGATTATATTATTAAAACCTGGCAAACTTTCCCTAAATAGTGTGAGAAAAATGTGTGCAACATCTATTTTTGTTTTCCCAAAGAAACTTGCTTATATGAAATCAGAATATAGTTAGACTTTTGCTACTCTTCTCCCAAAGCTGCTCTATCAGCTAATCCACTGTCATATAATAAAAACACATAGGTTCCCATGTGCAGGGCCTCATGATATTGTCAACTGACATTTAGCAGCATTTACCTTTTGGATGCCAATTCTTCATTTTGCATAATACATTTTTCTTATATAAAAACTGAAAAATAGGGAAAATTTAAGTTGCGTGCCCCCTGTGGGATGACAGCATGATCTACATCTGTGTAATAAATGCAGACTTAAAATGTGCAGAGATGACCACACTTTCTCACACTGACTGTTTCACATACCTGAGACACACATTGCTAAAATGCTGAACAATTACAGAAGAAAAAACAATGCATCATGGAAAAAAAGTAATACAGGCATATATAACATCAAGTAGAGTTGCCATATGGTATACGAACTTACTGCAATGACACGTCTATCTTTTCTAGGAAGGTACCTAAAATACCAGTTAGTGAACAAGGCAAGATATACATTTTGAAAGAAATTTGTACTCCAAGACAAAATGATAAAACATGCTTCAAATCATACAGTTTGGCCATATAGCATTTTAATTTGAAATTTTTCTTCTTTCTCCTAATATATTGGAAATAAAAAAAATACAGTTCTGTCCAAACTTGCACTGGTTAATATTCTTAAGTGCCATGATGTGCATGCTAGTTGTTTGAGTTCATGTTTTATTAAAATTAATGCTAGCATAACTGCTTTCCTTTGCCTCCTCACACAGATAAGAACAGAGATGAGATGGGGAGGCTCAATAATAGATATCTCAGAGACATTGGACCAATCATTGAAGAAACAAATGCTATTGAGCAGAGGTGATTGGGGAGTCAGTGAGATAAAATGGAAGTGTAAACAGCAATACAAATTATAGATAGTAGAGCACTACAGTATGTTAGAACCAGATGAGTATTTAAGAATTACATAATCTATTGCTTATCTAATTTCTTAACTGCAGTGATAAGAGTAGAACACATTCATTCATTTATACATTAAATATATTTATAGAGTGCCTGCTACCTACCATTAGGTAATAAGCAATAGGAATTCAAAGATCAATATTGTCTTTGTATAGGTCACAATTTAGTGAGAATTTAGTCCATTCAATTTGTATATTCTAATACTATTAATTTACTGAGGATACAAATCAGATATACAGAAATGGATATAGAAAAATAGGGAGAGAGAGATTTAATCTAATCCTTTCCCTAGCAATATTTTTAAGCTAAGCCTTGAAACCTGGTCCTTGAAAGCTGAGCCATGGGAAATTTCTACAGGGATATATGAAGTTAAAGATGTTCCAGGGAGCAAAAGCCAGTGATAAAGACAATGTTTAGCACAGCAATTTTAAAAAGCAAGGAGCACTGCAACCAATCTGTGGCAGTTTGATATTATTTATGAATCCCAAAAAAGAGATTGTGTTTGTAAACTTATCTATTCTTCTGGGTGTGATACTCTTTGAATGCATTAGATTCAGCTGACATGTCTTGATTAAATTACCTGTTAAGTTATGGCTTTGATTCGACCGTGTCAGTAGGGTGTGACGCATGGTTGAGTCCCCACCCCCTTGGTGGGCTGATATAAATGGACACTCACTCAAGAAGACACACAGAAGAGGAGAGAACTTGGTCGTCACTGCAGTCCTGCCATGTGACAGAAAGGAGAAGGCTAAAACAGCCAAAGCCCCGGGAAGAGAGATGAACATTTGCCTGAGGGTTTGCAGCTGAAGAGAACAGAGCAACTGAGCAGCTGAGAAGGCTCAGAAAGAAATGAGCTGTATGCCAGGCTACAACTGAGATTGGAGGAAGCTGGGACAATGGAGTCTTAAGAGGAAGAAGGAAGGAGTGACCAGGAAGAGATCACATGCCATCTTGTTTCAACACATGGCAGTGACTTTGGTGAGAAAGTACCTTTTATGGTACCTTGAGTTGGACTCTTTAGGGCCTTGTAACTGTAAGCTTTTACCCCAAATAAATACCCTTTATAAAAGCCAACAGATTTCTGATACTTTGCATCAGCACCCCTTTGGCTGACTGATACACAATGCTTTGAGGAGATAAAGCAATGTTAACTGAATTCACATGATGAAGTCTGGGAAATTCACTGAATTTGAGTTTTTTTAAAATAAAATTTTATTGAAAATATATCATTTATACATGAACATGCATAAACAATAGGTGTATAGTAAAATTTGTGAATTTACTAAACAAACATGCATATCTTTAAACAAGGTTCCCATACATCTCCCTACCACCAACACCTTGCATTTTTGTTAAATCTTTGTTACAATTATGAAAGAGCATTGTTAAAATATTACTACTAACTTTAGCCCATGTCTTACATTTGGTGTATTTCCCCCCAGTTCCCCAATTATTAACACCCTATATTAGTATTATATATTTGTTATCATTCAGGAGAAAATGTTCTCATATTTGTCCTGTTAACCACAGTCCATCAACCACCACTGGATTCCCTGTGTTATACAGTCCCATGCTTTGTACAATCCTTCAAAGTGTACACTCAGTGGCTTTCATTTTCATCACAGAGTTGTGCTGTCATCACCTCAGTCAATTGTAGAACGTTTTCATTACTCCAAAAGAAAAAATTTTATACCCCCTATTACCCCTATGTTTGTTCCTTAGTATTGAAATATCTTCTTGCCATTGCTGCAAACTATTACAATATTGCTGTTAATTATTGTCCATAAGTTACATTAGGTGTAATTTCCCCATGTATCACCATATTCTTAGCACTTTGTAAAAGAAAAATCCAGGTATTCTTATGTTTATATTATTAACCATAATCTTTATCCACCATCGAAATCACTGGTATACATTCCCTAGATTATTCTCTAGCTTCCTTTCAAATGGTATTTATGTCCACAGACTACCCCTTTCATGCACAATCACATTTATAAATCAGCAGTATTAGATATACTCACTACAATGTGTTACTCTCAACTCTATTCATATCCACACTTTTACAATTAACCTTATTAATAATGCTATATACATTAAATATCAGCTTCCATTCTCAACCCACAGTCTATTTCCTACTAACCTATGCTCTAGAGCAGAGGTTCTTAACCAGGGATCCATGAGCTTGAGTTGAAATAAAAAAAACCACATTATTCTTGTGGGTACATGTTGGTGCATGTATTAGTCAGCCAAAGGGGTGCTAATGTGAAATACCAAAAATGGGTTGGTCTTTATAAAGGGTACTTATTTGGGGTAGAAGTCCACAGATACCAGGCCATAAAGCGTTAAGTTTCTTCTCTCACCACAGTCCATTGCTACGTGTTAGAGCAAGACAGCTGCCGTCATTTGCCAGGGTTCAGGCTTCTGGGGTTCCTCTCTTCCCGGGGCTGCATTTCTCTCCAAGCTTACCTCCTGGTTCCTCCACAAGGTCAGCTGTAGACAATCAGGTGAACAGCTTGCTTCTCTTCTCCTGGGGCCTTCTTTCCAACATCAAAACTGCTTCTCAAAAGACTGCTTCAACTCTGTTCTTTGCCTTGCTTTTTATATTCGATTCCCCACCCACCAAGGGGCGGGGCTCAATGCCCTAATCATAACCTAATCATGCCCAGATTAACAGATCAGTTTACAAGCATGATCCAATTATATTTTTGGAATTCATAATTACATCAAATTCCCCAACTATTACAGTGCGGGTGTGATATATTTATTAAATAATACACAGTGTTGTGTGGACTTAGTAAGGGGTCCATGGACTTTACCTGACTTGCAAAGGGGTCCTTGGAACAAAAAAGGTTAAGAACCCCTGCTCTAGAGTTTACCTCCATTTGAATTTTGAGTAGAAGTGTGACACTGTCAGGTCTAGGTTTTAGAAAGAAAACTTTGACAAAACCATGAAGAATTGTTGGGAATTGTGGAATACAGTTAGAATAATATTATTGCACAATCCAAGACAAAGGTAATGGACATATAAATTAGGGTATTGGAAGTGGTAGCTATAAGAAGAGAAGGACTCATTGACAATGTAAAATGTTTGAATTTAAGCAATTGAGGATATTCAAATGCCATTAATTAAGGAAAGAATTTAGATCTGCAGGGGAAAATGATGAGTTCTCTTAGAGACATGTTGAGATTTTGCATATTCTTCAGGTAATTGGAGAATGGAGCTCGGGAGGGAAACTACATGTATTTGGAAGCCACTTGTAACAGCCTGAGTAAAGGAGTCGTGTGAGGGATGGGCATTCTGTGGCAGTGTATGGATTAGTGTGGAAATAGACATAACTAAATTAAAAATGTAGATGGAGAGGGAGGATTAACTGAAGGAAATAAGCATGTGGCTTGCAATCATTTAAGAGAAATAATTTGACAAATTTGAGGTAGACACTAGTAGTAAGTGATGATGTTACGGGGACATCAAACAGATGAAGTCACAAAAGAGACACTTGACTAACATCAAATAAGTCATTGATCATCGTTGTGCAGGTAGATTAATCAGAGTCATTGAAATGACACTTAAATGTCAGATGGCTGAAAAGGGTAAATAGAAAGGAAGTAATAAAAGTGATTGTAGATTGTTTATCCAAGTTGGGTGCAATTTTTGAAAACAAGAGTGATAGATTGATAGCTAATATATGAGTTGATCTGAAAAAAATTTTTTTTTTCTTCATGATAAGGAAGATTGGATATATTCTTATTACACTATGGAAGTAGCTAATGGACATCAGCTTAATGTTTGCTTTGTATATTATAAAATTACCTTAAAATATAATAAGCTTATTTTGAAGCTTTATGACTTGCTCTTGCTTTCTTGTTGTTATTTAAGTTAGTAATAAGTGTGGGAAAAATATAACTCTAGGTTCAATACATAATCCACAGGTTATATAAATCATTATTAAGCTGTTGTGATCATTTCCAAGTTCCTTTAGAAAACACATTGTCATTATTTTATGTTGGTGAGCTGATAGGATGACAACAGTGTTTGGTCAATGACTAGGAATAATTGTCCAACTTAGTTCCCATGTATCTTTTTATGATAGACATTAATTATAATTCTGTGTAGAGAAAAAAGAGGCAGCTTAATAATAACTTCAACATTTTGGAATAAGAATAAATCTACTTTTTATCATTGGCTTTAGTTACTTTGTGGACTTTTATATTACTTCACAGATGTTATCTGGAGTGATATATTTCTCATTACCATATTTAATGAGTTCAACAAAGACACATTCATCCATTGCCACCTCCTAATATTAAAGTATGTAATACTGCCTAAAGCATCTTTGTCACTTTCCAGATACAGAGGCAAGAAGGACTGAATATTTTAATGCTGTTGAAATATTGTTGAACATATATATGGAACAATATGTTGAAATATATTGTGTCTTCTTTTTCTGCATTCTAGTTGTGTATTTGTGAGGAAGGCATTCTCCATAGTATATATAATGTGCATCAGAGAAGAACTAGATGGCCCTGTAGGATTTTTAGTGTAAGGTATCCACCCATGTAATTATGGCTTTTCCTTAATGTTATTCCCATTATTCAGAATACTGCTTTTGTTGGAATGAATTATATCCTCTGGTGCAGTGAAAGTTTATATTAGCTTTTTTCAGATTTCTACACCTCAATGCATGCCTGATCTGTAGGTTTAGATTGTTCTATTGTGCTGCAGTGTATTTGCCACCCCGTGGTTTCTTACTGTTTTGATCATTTTGAAGTATAATGCTTTCTCCCTGCTAGGATATTTCTTATAATGTTTCATCATCAACACAGTTTCTTGTACTCTCAGAGAAAGTAAGAGCTGTCTGTCTTAAAAATATATACCTGAAGTTCTAAAAGTATTTTTAGAGCAGAGTTAACCACAGGCATTTTGTCCAGTGTTCCTGCTGGTTGCCCAAAGAAGTTACCCAGTACAGAATTCAGGACTTCATGCTTTCTTTGTTATGGTGTCACATAAAATTAAGTCCTTGATAATGTAATGTGTAGGATGTTTTGTGATGATGAGGAAGATGTTACAATCTATCTTTTCATAGAATAAAATGGAGGAGAAATTGGTGGAATGATAGTGGGTAATTACCCAATTTTACAACCGACTAACACGATTCTGATGACTATTTTTGCTAAAATAGAAGAAATTAGATCTTCACAAATCTCACAGAAAGACTTTGATTTTCCTTTAAAAGGATGCTAGTTCTACTGTGCTTTATCTTAATCATGAGCAAATAAAACATCCCTTTTAGGTAAATTCAATTACTTTTCGGATGACCATTGTTTTGATGTTTGCTCTTTGTAAATATCTGTAAAATATTTATGATCACCTGCACTCTAGTTCTTTAAGGGAGACAAATGAATAAATGTGCTGATTTAACATTTTACTTATGCTATAATTAAAGATTGGGTTTTAATTGAATAAACTTCAAATCTCAGGTAAGAGTAGTAAATCCAAATGAATATATTATATATTAAAATGTTTTCTTTTTTGTGTGTTTATCTACATTGAAAGGAATATGCTCTTATAATACACAAGAAGGCAATTCAAATAGTCTTAAATGTATACTGCAACATGAGATGCCATACAATAACTTATAGTCTGCTTTATTTTACTTTTTAGTTAAGAAATTTGCAAATACTGTAGTTTCTAAAAATCTTACAAAACATGGCTTATACTGCAGGTAAAAATGTATGTTTAATAAAGAATAAGTACTTTAAGAACTGGTTTATACTCTTTGTAGGTCTGAAGTATTTCAGCATCTTAACAATAATAACAACATTAATAATGAAATGAAAGAAAAGAGAAGAGATGGCAGAAGAATGAAAATGAAATGAATAACATGCCCGTTTCTGATAAAAAATATTGCAAAGTTAATGTTTATGGGGAAGCAAAATAGAAATTGAAGATGACTAGAAACCACCATGTGTTTTTCTAAAAATGAATCCCAAGCTTTGCTGGTTATAGCTCCTGAATATCTCTTGTGTACATTCACTTCTCTCCATCTCTTTTGTAGTTCAATCAACATAGACTCTTCCACGGATTATTGTACCAATTCCATCATTTTTCTTTTAGGCTCCAGTTTTGTTCCTTCCAATCTATCCTCTGTGTGCCCAAAAGAGTAATCTATTCATTTTACTTTGATACTTAAAAAATCTTTCCTGGCTTCTCATTGCATAAGCAAACTTTTTTGCCTGTTCTTTGTGATTGTCTACTGAACTTTATTAACTGTATTTCTCAGCACTCTCCTGTGTGTACATTCACTTCCCCCAAATGGACTTTCTCTTAATTCCATGAATGCAATAAGCTCTGTCTCTCTTTCTGATTTTCACAACTTCTTCCTGATAATTTTTCATGTTTGCCTAAACTTCTTATACAAGCTAATGTTTCTCCATGCATTCATACAATATTCACTGAGGGCTACCATGGGTATTGTGCTGGCACTGGATGGGACAGTTCTGTTCTAAAATAGATTGAGTTCCTAATCTAAAAGAATTTACAGTCTAGATTTGGGGACAGAGAGTAAAGAAAAAATAAACAAGTATCTATATCATTATAATTTTCACCATTCTTTATGAAGAATGGGATCCAATTAAATAGAATTGGGGGGATGTAATCTAGATGAGAAGAAAGCATAAAATTAGGAGAAAGTATAAAAATGGCATCTTATAAAGTTACAGGTAAATTTAGAATGGAAGGATTTTAAGGAATTAGCTGGAATAAGAGTAGAGGAAGAACATGCTGGTGATATGACTAATTCTTCAGTTATCACTGCCTCTGGGAATTCTCTAGGACTTTCTAAGTGGCTTAAGTTTGCTGCTCTGTGCTCTGGGAGAACCTTTCATCTCTTATCACAATTGGCTCTTCTCATAGCTGGTGCTTAAATAATAAGCAATGTGCTCTTCTATGTGACTTGTGTAATTTTTAAAATTTTTCATTTTCTGACTGATGCTGCCATGCTGCATAACCTGATGGGAACAATTTAGGTATGGTAATGGTACATATATGTAATGGCATATATATATGTAATGGTCTATACACATATATATTCACACTGGAAGGCTATCTCACTCTCATGGTAACTGATTTCAGAACCATACACTTGTGTATAAAAACAGTAATATAACTTCAATTCTGGTAACTCTAAATAACAATGACTACAGGTTTCTTTTTCCCAGAAAGCATCTAACCCTAAGCCTCCCAAGTTGGCAAGTGTATAGTATGAAGTTTTTATTGCCATCCATAATATTTAATACAGGAGACTTACTCAGATAGCCTACCTGAATTCTGAATGATTATGTGCAATCTTCCTTATTTAGCCTGATCACTGCCAAAGGCCAGAGACCTTGTGCTGTGCTTCCTACATGCACAGCAACTCGGGACTAGCCTCCTGGTTATCTGGTGTTGAAAGGATGCATTTGAGTCCCATCAGTAAGAGCTTTGCTACAAGTATAACCTTGGATAGAGGCACCCTGAAGTCCTTGATCTAAACACCTTTCTTCATTGTGTGTGCTGTTCTATGGGTCTAGCATGCTCTTCCTCCCAAAATCTGC
This sequence comes from Tolypeutes matacus, assembly GCA_026826555.1. Lineage (NCBI taxonomy): Eukaryota > Metazoa > Chordata > Mammalia > Cingulata > Chlamyphoridae > Tolypeutes > Tolypeutes matacus. The sequence continues at coordinate 50,001,896 of JAKSZT010054334.1, forward strand.
ATGGCTCCCTTCATCACTGCATCCAGGTATCTGCTCAAATGTTACCTCCTCAATGAGACCTTCACTAACAAGCTGGTTATCTATAGCACTCTTTGTTGTACCCCATTCCCTTTCTTATTCTTCATAGCACTAAGCCTAACACTCTAAAGTTGATGGGATGGGGCCAGTAGGCAAAGGTCAGCATCACTTTGAACCCACTGCACATCCTTTGATGGAGCTGATATGTTCTACAAGCTTAACTGAGAAAACACTGTTACTTGCCAAATGAGAATTTCTACCCTTCCTTCCAAGGATGCATAATCACCTCAAGTAGTCAATTATCATATTTCTCCAAAGTCATTTCAAACCCGATATTATCCAAATTCAGCAGTATTTTCAAATAGTACATATTCTACCTGTTAGATGATGACTACTTTACCAGATAACCCAAAACATTTTCTTTAATGTTTTCAGCCTACTGGAGAAGTGAAATCTGTTTTCTCCGTATCCTTCTTTACAATGGGGTACCCAATAGTAACCATTTCTTTGACCTAACTCTGGTTCCCACCAGTTGATTTAAATCTTTCTAAATTTGGAAAACAGTATATTGATTGATACAAGTTCAGTATTCTTTAATCAACATGAATTCTAATTCCCCATACTTCTTAAGCACTGGCATAATCAAAGATACATATCTTTCAACAATACTGCTGTTAACCCCCCCAAAAAGGTTTGAAATTTTCCAATTTACTATTAATGCTTTTTCTAGTAGCTTCCTCACACCCCCATTCAAGTCTTTGACTAAGATCAAAGATGCTGTTGTAGTCCTCCTATCCTGTTGTTACTGCTGTTATTGGTTAGGTGTATAAAAGTTGGACGTGAGAGGTAAGATGTACATGTTTACCTATATCTCCCCTTTTCTTTCCAAATACTCATTATTTTCTCCTACAATAAATTCTAACAACAGAATGAATCCCAGGTACTGGTGGGAGGCTCTCAGGCTCTTTAGTAGCTTGAGGCTGGTCAATTTACATGATTCCTACAAACATTCTTTCTCTTTGCATTGCTGGACTCTAGCCATTCCAAGCCACTGGCTGCATTTCCTTCACCCTATACAAAACTATTTTTTTATAGGATTAGACCAACAAAAAAAATAAAGTATTTTTTTAACCTTATCTCTACTTGAGCATCACGTAGAGATTTTCTCAGAACTCTCTACTCTTCTAAATCCTTGCTTTGGTTCAGGAGAGCATCAAGATGAGTTTTCTGCTTTTCCCGAGTGTACTGTCTTCTAAACTTCATCATCTAGCTAGTGCCTCAATTCCTGAGGAATTCCTATCTAGTAAACTTCCTTCAAAGGCAATGTCAAATTCCTCCCTTCTGGCACTTTGGCTCTCTACCACCAACTCTCCTTTCCCAGTCCCTGTTCTGGTTGATGATGAGGTTTTTATGGAGCCCAGGAAATCATGTTCTTAAAACTAATCCATTCCTGTGGGTGTGAATCTATTGTAGGTGTGACCTTTTGATTCGATTACTTCAGTAAGGCATGATCCAGGGTGGGTCTTAGTCCTCTTACTGGAGTTCTTTATAAATGGGAAGAATACAGAGAGAGGAGGGAGGAAACCACAGGAGCAGAGAGAAAGCCAAAGGAAGCCAGAAGCCAAAAGCAAAGAGACCCAGAAGAGAAGGGAAACCAGCAGATGCCATCATGTGCTTTGCCATCTAACAGAGGAGTCCAGCATTGCCAGCAGTATGTCTTCAGGGAGACAAGCATTGCCTGATAAAGCCTTGATTTGGACATTTATATGGCCTCAGAGCTGTAAGCTTATAAGTTAATAAATCCCATTGTAAAAGCCAACCCACTTCTGGTATACATTTTGGCAACCTTGTAAATGAAAAGACATGGGCACCTGACTGTCAGGCACAAGCTTCACTGATTGTTCTAAAACTTATCACATATTTTTCTGGTGCTTCACATGGGGAGAACCCTGTTATGATGTCAACTTGGATTTTTCCTGCAGTTTGACCATTCTATTCTCTCCTCTCTGGGAATAAGTTTACAAAATCACATTTAAGTAAAAAGATTTTCAAATATATGAAAAAAAAATTACAGAAAATAATATAATATGCACTCATGTATAAAATCAAAATTTTGTGTGTGTCAATTCAGAGCCCACTCCCCATGAATTTATTAAAAGAAATAAGACAAAATAGAGTTTTTTGGCTAAGAGATTTAAAATGGAGTCAGGAGGTCATTCTTTGGTTACTCTTAAGCAGGTCTCAGCCAGATATCACAAACTGCCAAAGTCTGTAAAGCCTCAAGCAGCAGTGTTCCTCAAAACCCTAAGGACATGTGGAAACCATAAACAAACCATAAGATAAAGAATTCAGTTAACTATCTAACTTGAAGGACAATTAGAGTAACCCAGATAGCACAAAACACAAACAACTTGACTAATCTTTTCCTTTAAAAACTCTTGCATAAAAATAGAGAGCCTACACATTTGGGTTGCTACCTGAATCTGTGCTCCCTGAATTGCAATCCTAAGTCCCCAAATAAATGCCTTAATAGCTTTGCTGCTTAGTTTGATATTTCTTGGTTGACAGTTCTCCTTCTGTTGCCATTGCCTGCAGAATGTTTTCTGAATAGATTGTTTTGTTAGACTTACACAACTTCACATGCAGAGATCAATCTCCTTTCTTGTTGAAATATACATTCTCATATCTTCCAAAGCACAATCAACAGAATGAAACCGCCATAAGGACAGTGACTTATCTGTCCCATTCACTGATGTATGTACACGGCAAAAACAATGCTTAAATCCAGGTAAGTGAATGAAGCAATCATGACTATTGTTCCCTGATTTTTCTCCCATTTCTCAGTACCATTTAAAAAAAATTATTAAGCTATCAAATCAAATGTTTCTGGCTCACTTTTGTGCTGTACTTCGGTTCTGATTAGCAATAACTAACATCATTGGCTGATGTTTGTGTGCAAGACATGGTGCTCAACACTTTACTGATATTATCTCGTTGATCATCACTACTCAATCAGTTAAGTGCTAATGCTATTCCCATTTATAGAAGGATAAACTGAGACTTAGAGTACTTGTCTGAGGTTTTTGAGAAGACTGCAATTTGAAACTAGCAAGTTTGGTTGAATTTTAAGCTTGGGTTCTCACTATACTAAACTGCCACCCATATTAGCATACAGTGTATTATTTGATTCACACAGGCCTCTGTGTGGTAGGTATCATTAGTACTCTTTTTCTTTTATTGATAATGAAATGGAAGTCAGAAAGGTTAAGTGCCTTGTTTAAGTCCACAATAAATAGATAGTGTGAATTTGGTTTTCAATTCTCCTCCATTTCCACTTACACCATGCTGCCTGAATTGGTAATAGGCCCACCAAGGAGCAGTTAAACACTGTGGAGTCACAGGTAAGTGAATTCTGCTAGCTCATTATCACACCTCTGCATATCCCAGTTCAGAATAAGAGTATGATGAAAATTTTCTCTCTTCTGGGTAGGATGATTTAGGAAAACAGGACTAGAAGAAATTCACCATGTTGAATGTGGAACTCAGTACCTAGCATACCACTTAGAAGATGGGAGGCAGTAACATTCACAGAAGAAAGGGAGGAAAACGAGGAACTGTTTGGTATATGTGGAGAAAATTATAGAAGAGAAGGAGGAACTCAAACCAATGTAAGGAAACAACCATATGCTAGGGAACACAGAAATTGCTTTGGTGTCAGCTTTATGAAGAATGGAAATTATACCTGGCCCTAAATTATTGCTAAATTCCCCTTTTTACGCTGTGTAACAGAAGCCAACTGTTTTTCCATGGTATACTAAAATAATTTTTTGATTTTGAAGTTTTGTAGGTTTTTTTTTTTTTTTTTTAATGTCTCCATTATGACTCAGAATTAAGGACTGAGCAGATCTGGATTGTAGGACAGTACATAGATCTCTGTAATGCTCAATAAATGTTAATTGATGGGAATAATCCAAATTTTGCTCATTTTTTGGTGGTCATTACGTGATTTGGAATGTAATTTTGATACAGACAGTTGATGCTTCTGGTTGCAAATCAAAGGGAGCCTGGGAGTAGACAGCACTAAGAGATTAAAAAGGGAAAGGATCTAAGCACCAAAAGCTATGGATAAACTAAAGCATCGAACATATAAGAAAAGCTCTCCTTCCTAAGATTATAGAGTACATTTACATTTATTTCTACCTGACAAAATACTTGATCATATTTTTAAAATAAACTACATTCTTTCTTCAAAACACTAGTGTTTGGACAAACAATTATTAATTAAAATATATATTAGAATAGAATAGTTATCATGATTCATTAGTTAGTAGATTCCAAATGAGTTCCTTTTACAGATTTTGTTTGCACTGCTTGTCATGAAATCAGAAATGATGCAACCAAATATGAAGAGAATGTGCTAGTTATTTAATTTTATTTTGTTTGAATAGAAGATAGATATTTAATTCTTTTTAAAATCAAAGACAGAATAAATATAAATTATGGAGTCCCAATTTGGTAGTCCTCCTCTGCCTGTGTATCCTATTGAAAGTATTGGCTAATTATAATTTACATGAAACAAGAACATAATTTCCAGTGTTTTGATAAGCAAAAAATTGCACACTAGTTACTTGTAAATAAATTTATTAGAAACAGTTGTCCTTGTTTGTAGATTCTTATTTTAAAGAGTAAACTAATTTAAGGCTCATCACTCACAAGAAATGAATTATATCAAAGCAATCATTAAAACAAAACAAAACAAAACAAAAAAAACAGAATCAGAGACCAAAGCCATACCTAGTAAATAACAGAAAAAATCTGATGTTGCAATAAGATGAAAGAAGAAAGTATGTGAGGTCTATGGCATCAATGAGGTTGTTTCTGTATTCAGATGTTCAGTCATGATTCATTTGGCTCGATTATTCTACCAATACTGTTATTAATATCTGTGCTATAATCTTAACATAGTATTGGTTTCAACTGAGCAATGTAAATTATGGTTTGTTAAGCATTTTTTTTCTTGAGGATTTTTTTCATTGTCAATTAACTGTTGGAATTGTCAGTTTTCTTTAGACTCCAAAATACTGTACTATGGTCCTTGAAGTATAGTCACAGCAAGTGGTATACGGGGATCCTAATTTTTCACCCAACTAAAAGAGAGAATTTGCCTGGTAATTGGTGATTTATCTAAGTAATTTTTAGCACATGGAAAAATGGCACAATTCAGTCATAAATATATTGTTTTCTATATATGGAAGGACAAGTGAAAATTAGTCTTAAATAACTATTAATATTAATAAGTGCTTTCTATTTGCCAAGTATTGGGCTGTTTTATAAGCATCATCTCATTTAATCCTCCCAATTACCCTCTGAGGTGGGGGTAATAGCCTTACTTTATGAACGAGGAAACTGAGGCTTGGGGAGTAACGTGGCCTGCATTACAAGAGGTAGCACCTGTATGATTTTCAAATGTGAAGGAAATGTAGGTAGATGTAGTCATTGGTATAGGTTAGTGTCCTCAGGATGTGAACTCTGAGACAGATATCAGCATGCGTAAAATTTATTAGGAAGTGTTCTTGGGATCACCACCTGTGGTGGAGAAGGGAGGAGAGCAGGACAGGCAGGACAGGGCAGAGGGAGAATTTGGGCTCAAGGAGGTCACAGTTAACTCCACAGGGAATTCTGAAGATGGATTGCATTTCAGAGATTTTTCAAAGCAGGGAGACGTGGCAAATCTGTTATATCCCTGTGTCACTTGGTCAGTGAATGTGGGCTGTCCTGGAAAGGAGGTATGGACTTGGCCAAGAAGGCCCATGTTAGCCAAGGTCATTCTTGCAGGGCCCTTGCTGAGGGCGCTCTGCTGGCATCTCTCCTGGGAACTGGGAGGATAAGTCTTGAAGTCCTGAAGGGGGATTTGGGCAACGTATCATAACATCCATTACATAAATATAGGAACATGTCTGTTTAAAGCTCTTGTGTGACAGAAGCTCTGATTCACAGTAGAAATTAATAGGTAACAACCTGAAAGTAAATTTATTAATGTACACCAATCTTACTGTCATGATTGGAAGATAAGTTCTCAGTAGTGTGATATTTTGCGCTCAGACTCTGAAATGGAAATATTGGCTTCTCCATATTAAAAAAAGAAGTTTGCTATAGGCAGTAAGAACTAATGGAATTCTGTCTTTAAAACTATAAATTATGCAGGTGAACCCAACTTCAAATATCATGATATTTCTTACTGTTGTTTCTCTTTCTTGTTCATAAAACAATAACAATGATCAAAAAATGTCTTTGGGTCACATGTTTTCATGTGATTATATCTTCATGGATTATATATAAACACAAAATATTGGCAAATACTTAGATATAATTTTTTACAGTGTATTAGAGGGAATATAAATTCTATTTTAAATATAAAAGTTAAGTTTTTTATGATAGTCACACTATTTTTTATTCAAGCCAAAAGAAGAAAATATACATATATATTTTCATATTTATGATATTCATAAATTTCAAAGAAAAAGTGTGACTGGAGAGAATATCAACATATGTAATATTAAAACATCTGTTGCTATGATGTTTATATTCTAGAAATGTCTTTAGAGGATAATGGCAGGTGAAGGAGAACAAAGCTAATTTTAGTTGGGTTATAATGGGAGATCTCAATAATCAAAAGTGACTTTGCCTGCTTCTTATGTCCAGCTCAAACTACTTTATACTTTCTGGAGAAGGACTAAGAAAAAATCTGTTTATTGTCAAGTGACTAGATTTTCAAAGTAGAACATAGGATTTGAAGACTTAAATATGTTTCAAGTCAACAAGGTAATATTTTAAAACAGAAGTATTTTATATATATAACTTACTCATCACTTTCTGGATAATAAAACAGTATTTAATTTAAAATGTAAATAAGTTATTGCATTAAGGCATATCTTACATGTTTTACTTTTGCCTTCAAGACTTACGCTGCACAATAGAAATTTCTGGCTATTGAAGCATATATTTCTTTCATTTTAATTTAAAAATCCACGTGTGGTTCATGGCTACCAATTGGAGCATATTTATAGAGCTTTTTGTCTAAAAATGTCTATAGACATTTGAATTGCAATGGAAACAAGGAAGTGACTAAGGTACTCAAGAAACTATTAAGTTTAATGAAATATTGTGAGTCCTCGATAAACTATGTAGATTCAAATTATATTAGGAGGCTTAACAAGTGCAGGAAACAGTGTAATGATTCTCAAAGTCCACTAGGAGGTGCACTGATTTGATAACACATAGGAAAGAGAAAGAAAAGCTACTGTGTATAATTTAAACATGCTTGATTAAAGGGTCCTTAATTGACAAAAAAAAAAAAAAAAGAATAAATCTAAGTATTGCTTGTTTGACCATTCATTCTTTATGCTTAGGTGAATAGTTTCGGTGTGCCAGAAATAAAGGCCTTAAATAGTATGTGTTCTCAGACAAGCCATCCTCCTCCAGTGTTTCTGCTTTGAATGCTTGTCATGAACGTGATAGGCAGGAAGCCATGGCAACTAGGAATATATGAAAGGCATCAGAAAGCACAGCTAAGCCACTCTGTGGCTATGACAAAAACTATATTTGCATTTTCCTGATTTACCTAAATTAGAGCTTTCAAATCCAGTTGTGTACACTTTTTTTTAACAGCTCTTTTTCAAAGGTAAGCACACCCCCCAGAGACTACGAGAAAGAGAAAAAAAAATGATACACACTGCTTTAGTCATAAATAATATTCTATTTTCACAATTAAATTCTAAAGAAAAAGAAAGCTACTGAACAAAGACAATTCAGGCTGATATTTATTTTCCAAAGGTAATGCATTTTGCACACAGGACCGTATACATGATAATAAAATAAACATTTAAATGTCCATTAACTATAGTTTAGGGTTGCATTTGTTATTTCGCCACCTAATTAGGCAAATGCTTGATTGGCCTTAAACTTAGGCTTATAAAGCTAAAAGTAATAAGAGAAATAAATCAAAGATATAGAATTTCAAGGAAATGTATTTCCTTTATCTTCAGTCCTTTTTTTTTTGCTTCCCTCTCCCTTAAGTCGAAGCAATGTCCTCGCTCACACTACTCCCATTTTAGATAAGACTGATTTCTGATGGTTACCCTAAATCAGTTTATTTTTGGGAGGATTTTGTTCCGCATTATATGAACACCTCGGAAACCACTACCGTACTATTCTCAGTTTAGAAGTAAAATAAGTCAACATAATACAAATTTAAACACACACACACTCACACACACACACAACTTTGCTCCAAATGTAACAGCAGTGAGTCTTTGGAAGGGTTATTCTTCATTCTAGCTTTTGTATCCTCTTTTACTTGGGGGCCATCCAACTCTGCCCATTCTTGATTGCAATTTTGCCTGTACTAAGTGGAAATAATAGAAATGAGTTTCTGAAGTAGGACATTGTATTTGTCAGGGTTCTCCAGATAAACAGTACCAGCATGATATATATATATATATACACCCACAGATATAGATGCTATAGATATAGATGATAAAGATATATAGATATAGATATAGATAGATATAGATAGATATAGATATAGATATAGATATAGATATAGATATAGATATAGA
>JAKSZT010054334.1:50010541-50123805 GCA_026826555.1 Tolypeutes matacus
ATAGATATAGATATAGATATAGATATAGATATAGATATAGATATAGATATAGATATAGATATAGATATAGATATGGATATAGAAGCATTATAAGGAATTGGCCCATGCAATTGTAGGGGCTGGCAAATCTGAATTCTATATGGTAGGTCAGAGGCTGAAAATTCTGGGAAGAGTGATGTTGAAGTCTTTAGTTATTCCTGTAGGAGAGGCTGGGGAGGTTGTGGAGGGTGTAGTCTTGAGGTAGAATCCCTACTAATCCTTTAAATCCTGAATTCTCATTTTTATGTTTTTAATACCTCCAACTGATTGGATGCGGCTCATCCACATTGCTGATGGTAATCCCCTTTACTTAGTCTACTTACTGTGGTTGATAATCATGTCTACAAAAAACCTCCACAGTAACAACTAGACCAGTATTTGAGCAAACTAGTTAGTTAGCACTCACAGGTCCTGGAACAGAGAGGAGCCACACAGGGAAACACATCAGGAGTGTAGGCTCAACCAAGCAGTAGCAGCTACCTGAGGGTTATATGGGTGGGACTATACAGGTTGTTCAAGCAAGATGGGGATTAGGAGTTTGTATCTGACTTTTTGGGGGCATGAAACTGGGCAACACGGAGGAGGCGAAGGAGAAATCGTTTATTTTGTTTCAGCAGGTGTCGAGGGTGGCAACCGAGGGTCCTAACCATAGGTGCTGAGATGCTGAGGCAGCATGATTGGGCAAAAGCCCCTATTTTATTTTAATTCACTGCACTCTGCCTCACATCTTTTATATTTCTGGCCCAGGCTGACAGAGGTTCTTTCTTGACACATCCTCCATGATCACAGAAGCAGGTAAAAGAGAACAAGGTGGATTTTATATTGGTCCTTAAAGCTTTTACTCAAAGGTGACAAACCTTATTTCTGCTTACATTTCATTGAATTTCATCTGAATTCAAAAAGGTGGAGATGTAGAATTCTGAAGAGAGATGCCTCAAATATTAATGAAATAATAATATGGCCTACCACATTGGAATATTATGGAGCAACAAGTAACAATTTTGTCCCTCAGTTTCCTCATCAGTAAAGTGGGAATTGTGATAAAAATCTATCTCATAGTGTTGCTGTGAGGACACAAGTAGATAACACTTTTAAAGGACTTAAAAGACCTATTGACACAGAACAAGTTGTCAATAAATGTTAGCTGTTATTGTTATTCAGTCGTCATGTGAGAGCAGTCATAATTTAAAATATTTGGCTTCTAAAAATAACTAATATTTAAATCATGATTTGACAAGTGATAACTCAAGTGAAGTTCACAGCATTGTTTTGAAGCAGAAAGGAGGCAAATTAGAAAGCTGGTTAAGATTGATCAAGTGATTTGTTCAAATCAGGCTCAAACATAACTTTTCTGACTCTAGACAATAAGACACAAAACCTTTTGGGGCAGCAGAGGGCTGCAGATATTTTGTGGTCAAAAACTGAGTTTTATGAACTATCAAACTAGCTACCAGAAAAAAATGTATATACACAAAAATTTGTGCAAGTTCAAAGGTTCACAGACTCACTGAAATCCATCCAGGGTAAACATCCCTGTTCTAAACCATATTGCTTCATTCTGATGGAAGCTCAGCCTTATGGTCAACTCATGCCTGTACTATGAAGAAAAAAATTAGAATATCATATCCAGAAAGGGACCTAAATGCCATTTCATAATAATTAGTTATTGCTAGTGAAATCTATAAATCATTCCAGACTTCTTAAGAAGATATAATAAGGGGCACATAGGTAAATTACTAGAATTTCTATAAAATAGTCTTTATTTCCCCTCAGCTTTTAATATACATTGTCATTCTTTAAGAGACAATAGTTATATCTTTCATTATTTTTCTAAAATGAATATAAAAATGAATGGAAAATTTTGAACGCAAAATTATAAATCCCTGGGTTATGTAGAAGTAGCTTTATATGGTATAGGTGAAACAGATCATTGCCTGAATGAGCCTAAACTCTACTTTTATAATCTTACCAGTGATTACTTCAACTTATCTCTCTGGTTCTATTATTAATCTCCAAATAGAAACTTCTAATTCTTCAAGTTCTAATACTTGGCTATGAAAGTGGAAAATTCTTAATGTCATTAAAATATAAAATTTGCATATTATTTACCTATTATGGTAAATAGTGACCAAAGATGATCAATATTAATCCCTCCCTACTCCCCTGAAGATGTGGAGTCTTTATCTCTATCTTTAAATATGAGATGGTCTTTCTTTGACCAAAAGCTGTGGCAAAAATGACTATTTATTTTAAATGAGAGGCTTGGCAACTTGGACTTACGTGCTCTTTGGGGAAGTCAGCCCTGTTATAAGAAGAAAGACTACTGTGGCAGTTTGAGATTATTTTATGAATCCCAAAAAGAGAAAGATTGTTTGTAAACTAATCTATTTCTCTGGGTGTGATACCCCTTGATTGCATTAAATTCAGCAGAGGAACCTTTGATTAGATTTGATTAAAGTCCCTGCCCCCTTGCTGGGTCTGATATAAATGGACGCTTACACAGACAGACACAAGAAGAGACAGCTCTGTCCTTTTTGATCCTGCCCTGTGAAGAAAGAAGACTCAAGCAGGTGAGGCTCTGGGGAGAGATGAGCCATTTGCTTGATAGCTTAAAACTAAAATTGGAAAGAGAGCTAAACAGCGAAGACTATCAAAGGAGGCCAAGAAAGAAACAAGCCCTATGCCAGGAGAGAGAGGACTACTGGTCACTTAAGCTTGAAGACTCAAGAAGCTGAGCCCACTGAGCTCAAGAGGAAAGGGTAAGCCCGGAGGGAAAGCAGAGACCAGCCAGAGATCGGTGGCCATCTTGCTTCAACACGTGACAACTGACTTTAGTGAGAAAGTACCTCTTATGGTACCTGAACTGGACTTTTTATGACCTTGGAACTGTAAGTACCCCCCCACCCCCACCCCCCAAAAAAACACCCTTATAAAAGGCAATTAATTTCTGGTACTTTGCATCGGTACCCCTTTGGCAGACTAATACAACTCTAGTGATACAATTCTGTAAAGAAGCCTCAGCTAGCTACATGAAAAGGCCATATAGAAGAACACTGAGGTGCCAGATGGATGAGTTAAGCTTTTTTGGATCTTTTAGCCCAGGCTGTCCACTGATTGAGGATAAGAAGAGAATGACTTTAGCTGATGTCACATGAAGCAAAAAAGCCACCCAACAGAGCCCAGCCAACCCAAAATGATGTTATTTCAAGCCACTAAGTTTTAGGGCGACTTGATATACAAAAATAGATCATTGAACCATCTTATGTACAGCTTATGTAATTTAAATGATCTTATCTATTAGCATTTGTTGGTTATTTAAAAAGTTCCCCCAGAAATACTAAAAACATATTGTTTGCTCCATGAGGAGGTTGGGTCATTTCATATTGTTATCAATATATGTAGTATGGGTGAAGCAAGTTCTTTTTAAATATATATAAAGAATAGTTTACTAGTATTAACAAAGTTGATCAAAATGTTTAAAAATAGGCCTCTATACAAACTAAAAAGAAAGAGTAAAATAATAGTTTTCTCTATCTCATTCATAATTCTGAATATGTCACTCATTTATTCAAAGTCTTTTCATGCCTCTTTAGCATGGATTCTAATGCCATTCATGATCAGATTCTTGTCTAACTTTTCTCTCACATCTCCTTATATGGATTCCTTTAATGCTAGCAATATACTCTTGTATTTCCTTTCACAAATTATAACTTCATATTTCCACACTTTGCAATAACCCCCCTTTCTTCTTCCATTCTTGGTTTCTTAAATATTCCTACTTATTCTCAAAATTTGTGCTTTGTTTCAATCCTATATGTGAAGCATTCCATGGCATCACCTACCAATAAATTAATCACTCCATCATTTGTACTTGTGTTAATTACCTAATTGTTGTGTAACTATTACCACAAACTTAGTCACTTTAAGTAACATATATTAATTGTCTCACTGTTTCCATGGGTCAGGAGCTAGGAAACAGCTGAGCTGGATTCTCTCCTTCTAGGTCACACAGAGCCACAATCAAGGAATACCAAAGGGCTGCAGTCTCATCCTGTGATAGTCTCAGAGGGATCTGCTTCCAAGCTCATGTGGCTGTGGGCACCATGCTATTCCTTGCAGGCTGGTGGACTGAGAACCTTGGTTTCATGCTGGCTGTTGATAAGAGGTCACCCTCAGTTGCTTGCCATGTGGCCTTCTCCTTGTAATAGCATACACCTTGGCAGTTTACCTTTTCAAAGCCAGCAAGGGATAGGGTCTCTCAACATCAAAATAGATGTTACAATATTATGTAGCACTGTCACTAAAGCAACATCCATTCACCTTTTTATCTTCTCTTGGTTAGAAGTAAGGCATAGGGCCCACCCACACCCAAGAGGAGGGGACTTACAAAAGTGGGTGTTTTAGTTTGCAAAAGCTGCTAGAATCCAATATACCAGAAATGGGTTAGCTTTTACAGTGAGGATCTATTAACTTATAAGTTCATAGTTCTGAGGCCGTGAAAATGCCCAAATGGCTTCCTTAGGAGAAGCTCTCTCTCCCCAAAGATATGGCTGGAGGTGATCCTGGAGTTCTGTGTCATTTGGGAAGGCACAGAGTGGTGTCTGCTTGTCTCTGTCTTCTCCTCTAATCTCTGTTGCTTTCAGCTTCTTGCTTCCTCCTGTTTCCTCTCTGCTTCTGTGGCTTTCTCTCCCCTGGTTTCCATTGATTTTCAACCTCTGGCTTATGAGACTTTCTTTCTCAACTTCCGGGGGTTTCTCTCTGTTCCAGTGTCTTTTATCTGTGTGTGTATGCGTGTGTCTGCAGCCTTTTCTCCCCACATTAATCCCATTTATAAAGGACTCCCACAAGAGGAACAAGACCTATACTGGCTCATGCCTCACTGAAGTAATACAATCAAAGGTTTTACTGATTTAAGTAATTCAACTAAAAGATCCCACCTACAATAGGTTTACACCCACAGGAATGGACCAACTCAAGAAAATAATTTTCTGGGTCCACTAAAGCTTTAGACTACCACAGTGGGAATACCAGGAGGTAGGCATATGGAGGCCATTTTAGAATCTGCTTACCAGTACTTCTTCTATACTTTATGTTACTCAATTATATATGCATCCTGCTTGGGGTTTATGGCAATCATCAGAACTCGTCAAATACATTTCCATTGTACTTCTTAACATGAGGTAAGTTTGTGCTTTCTTGTTCTATTTGAAGTTAGTAATAGCCATGTGGTTTGCTTTGAACAATGTAATCTGAATAAAAGGTACTGTGTCATGTGCGAATGGAAGCTGTAAGAACCTATGAGTGATTTACCTTATTTCCTTCCCCTTGTCATGGTGATTAGGGAAATATAATCTGATTTGTTTACTACTTGATACCCAGTTCTTAGCAAGTATTTGGCATATAGTGGGCACTCTAGTAATACTTATTAAATGAATTATAAAGCAAATAAATGCATCTGTCTCAATTCCAATAATTAGTTTAGATATTTGTCTCCTTTTTTCCTGGAATGTATTAGCTATTCACTACTTTTTATTGAATTATACTGAACATTTATCCTGATGATTTCAACAGCCCCCTAATCCATTTCAAGCACTAACCTCATGGTTCCTTGAAGTCTACTCCAACAAAATGTACCTCATTGTTTGTTAGGCAACTCTTTCACATGATCATACCCACAACCTGCTTGTCCTCTTCATCTAAAATATCTCATTTTCTGAACACTTGAATTCTGAATTTTTTCTCCTGCCCTATTCTTTCTTATATTCACTGCCTCGGTCCTTTAAAATGCTGTTGACCTTTATCATGACCTCCAATTCCTTATGCTCTGCCTAGTTCAACAGTTTATCAATAATCCTTGCTATCACACACAACATCACTGCTGCTGTGGGTTCCTTCTTCCTGGACAGGAAGTGCAGACGCCTTGGATAGCTCATTCAAAAAGCATATTATAATGCCTCTAGTTCTTGCAATTTCTAAAATTCCCTGGCTTTCTCTTCTAACTGCATTGTACATAGGCATTTCTGAAATGAACATAAGACTTATTCCCTCTTTTTCCATTTCTAAGCAATGGAATTCTATTGCTCATGGAATTCTATGGAGAAAAGCTGTTTTAATTGATTCAGCATCTACAAAACCTAATAGAGCTCACTTGTTGAATTGTGAACAGATGTTACTATGTTTGCCTCTCACCTTAAACTGTGACTTTTTCAAGGACAGTTTAAATATTTCACTCATCTGTGGTGGTTTTGCCATAATCTGACATGGTAGCTAGAACATAATCAATCAAATCAAATATTTTGAATAAATGTAACTGAAGACTAAAGTAGAATGATTTTTAAATCCACCACCAATAAATTATAAATACACTTGTTCTGGCATGTAAGCTACTATTAAATATACATCTTCAAATGCTTATAATAGTTGGCTAATGCTGGATGAAAATTTAAGCAGTTGAAGATGAGCTAATTATTTTACATAAGACCTATCTTGATGATCTTGGGCAATTTGTTTAAGTTCTGTGAGCCTCAGTTTTCTCATGTATTAAACAGAAAAAGTAAGATTAAATATTCCATTGGATTGATGTAGAATTAAAGGAGATAATATGCCTGCAATACTTTATAAGCTGTCAAGTCTCATGCAAATGTAAATATAAATCAATTTCTTAGCATTCAGTGGAAACAATTGTCTCCTGAGTTTAAGTTTTTGATATTATCATTGTACTAACACCTATGCATTTTCTGTCATCTTTTCTTGTAGCTGAATGGAACACACAAATAATAGACACTAAGAGTATTTGTCCAAAATTTTGAAGACTTCTAGGTAGAATTTTAAGAAAATGTATTAAAAAAAAACAAAATATGACAGTATAATTATATGCTCTCTAATACTGGCTTCAAAATATGTCAGAAAAAAATAAGCTCAGGAAAATAGGCCTGCAAGTTCAGAGAGGTGGTGGTTTCAATACTATATTTTGAAGGAGTAGCTCATTTGTGAGAAAATGTAATACCTCTTATATTACAGAGGTTACAGAATCTTTACACCATGTTGTAGCAAAAACTGCTTTTATTTCTTGGAGCCCTGGAGGACTATTTTTGTTCCATTCCTGATTAGTCTAAAACTCATAAAAATGTTAGCAGATCCATTTCTAACTATGTTGCATTTTCTAAGTTACAAACAAAAAACAATTCTATCTTTGTTTTAGGGGTTAGATAAATTAACCATATCATACCGAAGAATTTCAAAATAAATTACTGATTCGGTTGCCTATGTGAGAAAATTGCATGTGGAAAGTTTTACTTTGATATATATTTCATTATATCTAAGTAATAAAACCTGTTTAAGGATACAACCTACTGTTTCATACTGCCAAGAATTTGGAAGAAGACTATTTTGAAAATTCTTAACTG
The DNA here is from genome assembly GCA_026826555.1 of Tolypeutes matacus. Classification (NCBI taxonomy): domain Eukaryota; kingdom Metazoa; phylum Chordata; class Mammalia; order Cingulata; family Chlamyphoridae; genus Tolypeutes; species Tolypeutes matacus. Next base: position 50,017,987 of record JAKSZT010054334.1, read on the forward strand.
TTCTCTCTAAAATTTGTTAAGGGAATTCAGCTTAGGCAAATTTTAATGAGCAATATTGTAAATTATATATTTTATCTGTGAATTTATATTTTACTTACAAGTGCAAGTTTCATAGTTATATAGTTGTAAATGATCATAGTTATGTAATACATTTTCTCTCATATTTTCGTTAAAGATGAAAATATAATGTCCTCACCATATTGGAACAATTCTCAGATTCTTTGTTTACCCTTTAGGGGTATGCACCCAGAGAAGGTAAGGAATATTTAAGGGAAAGTACAGTTAATCACCTCTGTGGTAACCATTATCAGCCAGGGTAGTTTACATAATTTCATGAAACAACAGGTAACAAATTTCCTCAAAGTTTCAATCAGTCCAATTCACTGTGATTTTAAGCTTTTGCATTAGCAAGAATTATACTGATCTTAAGATAGATAACTGAACACAATGCACCTGAAAGACCTCAAAATGTAAGGTCAGAGGCAAGCACACTACCTGTGTGATTTTGTGGGAATTATTTCTGGCCTTGTTATCTTCAATCATTAATAAAAGAGGTTATTTATTTTCCTAATGATCCACTCTTTGCTCTAAAATCCTCTAAGTATTTTGTTAATCATGAACCACAGAAAGTTCTGGGATCTTATGTGTATGGGGATGTTGTCAAAAACATACATCTGGTTCAGTCCCTGTACTTACAAAGGAAGGCAATATATGACATATGTGTGAAGGAGAAGAATAGAATGGTAGAGGAATGCAAATGGAGGAGGAATTCACTGCTACGTTAAGGAGTCTGAGAAAAGAACTTCATCTTTGCAGACTAACAAACTTAACTTCAACTAACAATTTGACTTTCAAAACATAACTATTTAAACTCTCTGACCTTTATTTTCAAAATTTTAAAAGTGTGTGTGTATATATATATGTAGTGTAGTCCTCAATATAATTCTGTTTTACATATATATTTATAATTTTATGTAGCTGAAGATACATACTGTTTTAGTTTTGCTCTATTGCTGTTTAGCAATCAGAATTTTTCAGTTAGGCTATCATTAGATAAAACATGACTAATGAGGATTGAAGGGAGCCACTTATATATGTCATGAATCCCTTAATTTTTATTTTGAATACCTAAAGTGTTTTCAAGACTGTGGAAAGTACCACCAAAGATACAAAAATAAGTTATACTCTGTAAATTGCAGAGACTGCCTTTAAGAGACTTATACTTTATTTGAGAGTCAAAGGAGCTAGAGGCTCTTGAATTATAGATTATTAAATAAGAAGTTACCTCTAGATTAATATAGAGAGTTTTAGCGACCTTAAAAATGGGATAATTATAGTTATAAGCGACTCGAGATGCTTAGACTCCTTGAACATTAATAATGATCACTGCAATTGCTATTATTTCAAATACTACTTCATTAGCTATAATTTGACATAAAAAAGAGGTATGTGAAGGATCAACGATCAAAGTGGGTAGTGGCACTGAGGTTATGTCAAAACTTAGCTTTCATGCCCTTCATTATTCCATTCTCCCGGTCACTGATCACTCTTCAGGGCTGACATTTCCTATGCAATTTACACACTATCCTATTCTTAAGTTTTATTTATTAAAGGCCTTGCAGGAAAGCACATAAATTTGGTCTCTTAAGAAGCCAGTCAAATAGAGGAGGGCAATTAAATGGATAAATGTCATGTGGTGAGTTTCAGAAGGCATTGTCCCTTAGAATAACTAATTTTTTAATTTACGGGGTTATGGCCATGCTTTCCATTCTAGGATAAGTGTTTTCTCCCTCTCACCTTCATAAACTCAGTTATAATTTACAAATTCTTGCTGACACAAAATACTTTCCACGATCACTGTTTGGTCATTTGCTTTCTTATTTGCTTGACTGAAGAAAATTAAGGAAACTGTAAGATCTTCTTAACTTTGAAGGTTCAAGATGGGGTGGGGGCGAGGTGGTCTTAAGACAATCATCTTTGTTATCTTTGGGGAAAGTGCAGCTGGTGATGGAGACAGGCAATCAGCATTAATTTTTTTTTTTTTTTTTTTTAAGATTTATTTATCTATCCCACCCCCCGCCCGGTTGTTTTTGGGCTATCTGCTCTGTGTCCATTTGCTGTGTACTTTCTGTGTCTGCTTGTCTTCTCTTTTTAGGTGGCACCTGGAACTGATCCTTGGACCTCCGATACAGGAGAGAAGCACTCAATCGTTTGAGCCACCTCAGCTCCCTGGTTTGTTGTGTCTCTCATTGTCTCTCCTCTTTGTCTCTTTTTCTTGCACCAGCTCTCTGCACGATCCAGCTCGCCTTCACCAGGAGGCCCTAGGAAATGAACCCAGGACCTCCTATGTGGTTGATGGAAGCCCAATCACTTGAGCCACATGTGCTCCCCCATCACTTCCCCGCATTCTCAGGTACTTTATTTTTCCACCAAATCTAAATTGGCTAGTACAGGGTCTCTAGAAGGGTATGCATAAACAAAAATCAAAATAAAATAAAGGAGACTTGTAGGAATAGGAATGAGCATATATAGAGTTCTACATCCTTTATGGTGCCCCAGATTAAAAGCTTTTTAAGGGATATTTTTAGACAATGGGATGGAGCAAATATGATACCATGGAAACGTAAAAAAAAAAAAAATTATCCTCTTCAAGTCCAATGAATATTAGTTATTTTAGAAATTAGATTTTTATTTTCCTTTTCTTGAATAAGCAAACTTGATTATTGTTTGCCTAAAATCCACCAAAACCTGTAGACCTAGACATCATGGGACTCCTATTATTCATTAATCTATGGACTTGTGAATGTTTTATGTATCCACTTTTGTTGTAATTTTGGGAGGGCATGTAATTTTATGCAATATTTTGCTTTTCATATTTTCTAGGAATTGTAGATACTGTGCAATTGAACAGACTTGGTATTAATCCTAAATTATAATTCTTATTCCAAGTAATAACCAAATGGAAACTATATGTATATATTACTTTTTAATATGCTTATTTATGAGGGTGGCTAGCTGAAATAGTAGATTTTTTATAATCTCCAAATAGATTATTCTCCCTCTATTTTAAATCTATGATTTGATTTTAACAAATTTAATATAAATAATTAGAGAAAGTTATAAGTTAAACTCATAAGACCCAGAAAAGTCATAGTTCACATTTGTCATTGCATCTTTTCTAAAATTGTGGTTATATCATTTAAATGTTTTTTTTTTTTGAGGTATTCGGGATGGGAATTGAAACTGGGACCTCGTATGTGGGAAGCTGGCACTCAGCCACTGAGCCACATCGGCTCCCCTTGAGTTGGGATTTCATTTGTTTGCTTGTTGTTTGTTTTTGTTTTGTTTTTAGGAGGCACCGGGAGCTCAAACTGGGACCTCCCACGTGGGAAACAGGCTCTCAACTTTGAGCCACATTGCTCCCTAAATGTATTTTCGTTTATTAGAGAAGCTGTAGGTTTACAAAAAAATCATGCAGAAAGTACAAAGTTCCCATTTATCACCCCCTCCCACACACACACATACACACACACAGTTTTCCCTTTTTTTAAAAAAACATTTTGAGTTAGTGTGGTACTTTAGTGATAATTAAAACAATATTATGATAATTACACTATTAACTGTAGTCCATCATTTACATTAGGATTTACTGTCTGTGTTCTACAGTTCCGGGTATTTTTAAAAATTTTATTCTGTTAACATATATACAACAAAATTCCAAAAGTAATTAACACCACTGTATTGTATATTTGAAAGTGGTTATAATTAAACTGTTATTGTGTTTTAATTCATACCATGGTATAAATTAGTAAAATTTGAGTAATAGTGTACTGTATTAGTCAGCCAAAGGGGTGCTGATGCGAAAATAACAGAAATTTGTTGGCTTTTATAGAGGGTATTTATTTGGGGTAGATGCTTACAGTCACAAGGCCATAAAGAGTAAGTTACTTCCCTCACCAATGTCTGTTGCCAGGTGTTGGAGCAAGATGGCTGCCGACTTCTGCAAGAGTTCAGGCTTCCTCTTCCTCTTAAGGCTCTGTGGTCCCACCTTCTTCCAGTCTCAACCGCAGGCTGGGACAAGTCTTGTCTCTCTCCCAGGACTCATTTCTCTCCAGACTCAGCTGCTCTGCTCTCTCCACAAGGCCAGCTGTAAACTGTCAGGCAAACAGCTTGTCTTTCTTCCTGGGGCATCTGCTGTGTCTAATGGGCCTTCTCTGTGTGCTTACTTCCCGGGCACCAGAATCAAAACTCTAGCCTCCCTTCTCTGTAGTGTGGTTTCTCTGTGAGTGGGGACTCAACATTCTACTGACATGGCCCAATCAAAGCCTTAATCATTATTTAATCAAGTAAAAGTGAAACCTCTGAAACCAATCCAATCTAATATGCCCAGAGGAACAGACCAGTTTACAAACATAATCCAATATCTATTTTTGGAATTCATAAACAATATCAAACTGCTACATGTACCAACTCATTTTACTTTCATAAGTGTTGAATTTCGGTGAAATATAAAGCCATGAGAGAAGGGACATAGTTTAGGTGGAATTGTATTTCTTGTATTTGCCAAAATAATATTACTCATAACCAAATAGTTCTTTAATGCACCTATATGTGGAGAATTAGGCCAGATGGTACTTTATAGTCCTGTTGATTTAATAGTATACCATTTCACTTGAACTGTTTCTCAATTAATTCTGATTTTAAAAGTAATTAAAAAGGCAACTATCAAATTCCCTGAGATTCTGCCCTTGCCATCTCAATGACTCTACAAATATGCTAGTATTACCACATTGTAGAGCTGCATTTAAACTATTTGCAATTGTTTTAAAAGCCAGAATAGAAGCGATATATACTGTTTCCATGAATTTTCATTACATTTGGAAGAAATTAAAAATGATTTTATTTCCAAAAAGATAAACACATTTATCATTTTCTACAGATTATTAGGAATATTCATTTGGAGTCATATATAATTATACCAGATATTTTCTTTATCCAACAATCAGTAGTATGATAAACTATAACATCTTTGGAGAATTTTTCCACAAACTGTGCATATTTTATCCACATCTTTTCAATTTATTTTATAATACATTTTCAACACATCTTAATAATTTTCTCTTTAGAGTGCTGCATAGTAGAAGAGTTTTTCAAAGTATGTGCTTTTAAGGTTTGGTATTTTCCATACAGCCTCATGGATTACAATAATTTTACCCCCTAGATATTCAGAAAGTAGAAAGTATTCTTCTTAGTCATCTAATGGCAGAGTTGCATAAAACTTCTTTCTTCATTGTGTAATTTCTTAGTGTACTGATATAAGACAGTCTTATCTTGAGTGCCAAGCATCATGATTAATCTCTATGTGCTTTGTGTAATTATGGGAATTATTTGTACCACACTATTCAGAATTTAATTTTCAAACGTCTTTGTACTATATTGTTTTGGAAATATCTACAGTTATCAGCATAAGAAATTTAGGAGTAAGGGCCTATATTTTCTCAGAAGCCTACATTTCTCATTTCCTTACTAATTATTTATATATGTAATAGTTACACTGCATATTATAGAAGGCTGATAGACTCTGAAAACAGAGGGCTAATAGCAAGGTATCTGTTAACATATAACAAGTAGCATATAAATGTATACTATTAGCTTATGCGTTAGCATATAGATTAGCTGTGCCACATTAGAAACTCTTGGACTCATAATCCTATGTGATGCTTCATGACAACAGTCTGGCAATTTTGGAAAATGTTACATAAAAGATTTCTAATTTGGAGATTCATAACGGCTAGACTAAAGGCTATGAGCACTTCTGCTTAGGGAAAAGCACATACTCTTCATTAATCCAGCATTTTCCAAATTCATTTGTTGATATATCTCTCTTTTCCATGGAATTTCTTGTTGCACTAGGTAAGTTCTGCAGAACATCCTTTCAAAAATAATGATGCAGTTTATGAAGGATTTCATCTTTACTTCCTTTCTCTTTTCCATAGAGACAAAAGAAGATTCTTCCCTAGATCCAATATCCTTCCCTTTGCTCCTTCTGTTGGTTCTCTCCCTGTTCAGAAGCAACCACTGATATTCTCTTTTTTCCCTCCTTATACTTTCAATTTTTCTAGCTCTTTTGATTCCTTCCATTTAGCCTACAAATATATATAAATTTCCTCATCATGAAAAGTAAACACTTGGGACTGTTTCTTTTTTAAGGTTTAATTCACTCTTTTATTTCACACACAAAAAACTTTTTGATATATGAGTCTACAGTTCACATTGTCACTTCCTTTCCATTTAGTGCATTCTTCACATTTATGCAATTTGACTTCTTAAACTTGTTTCTCAAAGTTAACCAATGACTTTAAATTGTCAGATCTTAAGAGTTTCTTGAATATACTTCCATCTGGAATCAGAGCCTTTTCTATGTCTTCTCCAACCTCTGAGATAATTCTTTCCCCCAACTCTACAAACTCTGATTTTTCAGGGTTCTTTCCTCAGCTCTCCACTGTTCTTGCTCTAGATTCATCACCAGGTTCCCTCATCCACATTTATGATATCACTCATCAGCTCTTTTTCCCTAATGCTGATGTACTCTCAGTTATAGACTTATCTTTAGAACTTCATTCCTCTCTGATATGAAATAATTAGAATAAGCAAATTCATAGACTCAGAAACTAGAATGTAGGTTACCAAGGGCTTGGAAGGGGGAGGGGGGAATTCATGTTTAATTGACACAGAATTTGTTTGGAGTGATGGATGAATTTTGATAATGGATGGTGGTGATGGTAGCACATTGTGAACATAATTAACAGTACTGAATTATATATCTGAATGTGCTGAAGAGAGTAAATTTTAGGTTGCGTATTTGTTCCTGGAATAAAAATTAAAAAACAACAACATAGGACTGTACAACACAGGGGGAACCATAATGTAAACTATGGTTATAATAATCATAATAATATTATTTCATCAATTGTAACAAACATATCACACTAATGCAAGGTATTAATATAGGGGAGTTACAGGAACTCTGTACTTCCTGCATGATTTTTCTGTAAACCTATAACTTCTCTATTTAAAAAAAAAAAAAGATCTACATTTAAACAGCCTTCTAGAAGCCTTCCTTTGGGGTATAAGCCTCTCTAAACCAACCTGCCCAAGCAAAACTGCCTCTCTCATTCTCCTCATTCATTAACAGTTGGACAGCCAGTCAACAAATACTTACTAGGTATTTCTATGTACTTGCCATTGGGTTAGTTTAGATGCTCATTACCTTTTTCTGGACTATTAAATGGCCTCCTTGGTAAGCTCCCTGCTGTTAACATCCTTCCACTGCAACTAACTCCATAAACTCACTCCAGAATTACTTTTCTAAAGTCATCTTTTCTAAAATATATGGTTGATCCTTTAATTTTCCTATGAATAATATGTTATGATTCCAAATTACCAAAACAACAATGCCCAGACTCCTTAGAATATCTAATATGTCCTTTTATATTCTGCCTTTCCAAGCTTTTGCCATCTTCCTTCATGTACTCTATGCTTTAGCTACCTGACATAATTGCCTACATATTTTGTAGGTTTCTCACAATTTTATTTTATTTTATTTTTGTATCTTCTATCTCTTCTTTCTGGAAAACTCTCTCTTCCCTCTTACAGATGATTCAATACTACTTATCAATCAAGCATCCGTTAATCTTTACCTCCTCTGAGAAGCCTTTCTGGTAAATTTTCCTCTCACTAGGAAGAACAAATTGCTTCCTTCTTGATAGCTCCCCAGTACAAGCATTTTAAGGTCAGTATATAGCAGATTTATTCAGCTATATCACTGATTAATATCTCTTTGAACAAAAGGACTATAGCTTACTCTGTTTTGCAAAACCAACAATTATTATGGAGCTTGCCACTAATAGATCAATAAAATTAATGAATTTTTAAATTTGCTGTTTTGAAATAGGGAAGACTTCTACAGTTCTCTGGGATGTATTAAAAAATAGCTAACCCCTGCTCTTTTTTGTGTGCTTTATAACTTTCACGTAAAGTGCTCTTTATTTTGTTTCATTTTTATCATTGTTCATTAGCGATAGAATTGGTCTCATTCTGAATTGCTTTTTTTCTTTATTCTAATGTTTATGTCACTTCTTATGACTCCTTTTTTCAGTTCTTTGCATTTAACAAGCTCCTTTCCACCTCAGGAATTTTACCCATTACATTCACTATGTTAGGAATACTTCAGTACTTTCTATAACTGATTATAGATGCTAATCTTATCTACAAAATACCTGCACAGCATCATTTAGGCCAGGATTTGCTCAAACAATTGGACACCATAACCTAGCCACGTTGACACATAAAGATTACCATCACAAAGTTTATCTCAAGCAAAGTCAAGTGAGTTGGACTTTCCTATTCCTGTAACATCAGTTCTTGGCCAGGGCCACCAGGAGTGAGCATGCGGGGTGGAGGGCTGGATCTCACAGGCGCTTCTCGCTCTCTTTCAGCTCTAGGATACCCAGGTAAATTTTCTAAAGAGTTGTACCTGCTGAGGGCTGTTGGAAGGAAAAGCAAAAGCACACAAAATTGAGGGCAATTGTATACAGAATTGCTATAAGGGATCTATAAAGATCTGAAAGGAACAACGAAAGTCCCCACTACAATGAAGTTTAGAGAGCATCATCTGCATTTATAGGTAAGAATCCAAGACAATGAGAGATTAGTGCTTTCTTCGAGACCATATACTCATAAGCCAGGGAAGTTTTCAGACCTTGTGAATTGGAAATATGCACCATAAAATGTTACTAGGCATGATTTGTATACACTTTATTTATATAGCATGCGAGTAAAATAATTATTTTCCAAGATAATTCAAGTCTTTAATAAATTTGTCATTTGTATGATTCTACTTGAATACTGCTCCCCACCCACACATGCCCCATGTAAAAACTTGCTAAGTTTTAAAATGACTACATTTGATATAGAACTTTTTCTCATCTCCCATCACCTGAACCTTACAATGTAATATTTAGTGTTTGATAATGCTAAACTTACTGTTTCTTTCTACTCTGTTATGTTGTGCAGTTTTACTTGTATCTTTTCTTCAGAACCTTCATGAATTCTTCTACCTCTTAATCATTTTGGTCCCGTTATGATCTGGAGAATGAAGCAGGAGTGATTTCCAGGGTCACTGAAGGCCCAGGCCCATGGCCTTCTTCAGAGGATTCCTGTGCCTGCCATGTGCGTATGTATAGGTCACACTGACACTTTTACAAAGCTAAGCATTTGTTTATGAACACCTTGTTCTGACTCTCTCTGCAAAGGTTCTGCAGTAAGACTGAATTAATTAGATATTTTTATTATTAGCACAGAAAAATGATATTGGAAATTTGCTATTGCTTTTTAATACCCTTAAATTTGTTCTCTTTTGGTATGGGATGGTAGAACAAAGATGAGTAAGCCAATTTTCATGTACCTAAATTTAGTTAATGTTGCTTCTGTATGCCATAATTTTTCATACTTTGGTGTTTTACCAAATAAAATGTTATTTCTTAGCTCTGACAGTTTTTTTTTTTTTCCAAAGTGGGATTTTAGCTATAATCATTAATTATTTAAGAGATCAATGGGAATCAGAAGTTACTTGAAAACATCTTCATCTGTGTGTTCTCATTACTTCACAAAAATATGGAATATTTAATAGATATTTTGGTATAACTTATAATAATGTTAATGAAAATAATTTTTCCTTCCATATGAACCTTAAATTCTTTATTTATAATCAGAAAACATATCTGTGAGATTAATATAAAAATGTAAATATTACATTCCCACTAGATGTCCAAACACAGATTTAACAATTGCTTCAAATGAATATTAAGTTAATGGATTTTTAAATGTACAATATTAAATTATAAAAATTATTCAGAATTATTTGAGTTTTTGATTTAGGACTTAAGAGTAGATGATATCTTAGTCTATTGTAGGCCAGTCTATTGAATTCTTCAAAATAAAATAATCATTGATAGCTATACGGTAAGTAGAAATAGTTGCACTTCGGAGATCTTTAGTTCTTTGTCTTTTAGGGATTATTTACCTCTGCTGCAATTTGCTTACTCCTAATCTGTTTTGTCTAATGCCTTTTAATGGTTTGTCAGAAATCTGACGTCCAGAGGTACCTCTGTCTATAATAGCAGCAATTTTAAAATTTTGTGCACAACAATAACTTTGGAAGCTTGTTAAAAGTAGAGGGTCCCAGACATTCACCAAATTCTCATTCAGTAAGAAGAGTGATCCATCTATCCTATCTGTAGACCCAAATTTTAACAATCTCTCTGGGTGATTCTATTGTAGGCAATCCATAAATGATGCTTAGAAAACACTAGAATAGAGGAGGATGAGAATTCAGAACTCTGACCATTATCATCTGACAAGTTAAGTTTTTAATTTTTAGACACTCTGTATTAGGGGCGAGTAAAAGAGACATGTATATAAATGGAAGTGGGTCTGTCAGCCTTCAATCAATACCACAGACATCTAAAGCATTGTTCACTTTCCACACAACTAAGATGCTTTGTGGGTGTATCAGATTTCTTTTAAGGCAGACAAGTATCAAGCCCTCCTTCTATGTGAAGTCTTAATGACATTCATCTCCTTCATCATTCTTTTTTTCACTAATTCTGGATTGGCTGTGAAGCGACTAAATGTTTAACCATGGGCCACCAAGTTACCATGAGACCTGAGTTGTCCATTATGAACTTGGTATTGTCTGACCCAACGAGCCATAAATTTGGCTATGCACAGCAGCACTCCACAATCAAATGGAAGTGCTATATATAAGATCAGACTCAAGGCACAAGAAATTTATGTAAACAAGTGGCCTAAATACCCATCCCCTCACATACATATATATGTTTGTGTGTGTGTATATGTGTGTGTTGGTTCTCTTTCCATGGAGAACACTAATACAATGGGATTCTTTATTCCCTTCACATTTAATTTTATTGTTGAAACAGATTTATGTCTGCTATTCTACATTTTGGTTTCTAGTTGTGTCATGTCTTATTTACTCCTTTAGTTCTCTTCATTGCTTTTTCTTTGAATTAAGCAAATATTTTCTACTGTAACATTTTAATTCATTTAATGATTTTTTTCACTATTTTTTTTTTTTTTTGTCATTTCCATAGTGGTTGCTTTAGGACTTACATATATCTTAACTTCCCAGAATCAACTTCACATTTACACTAACTTAATTCCAGTGAGATTTAAAAATGGTATTCCTATTCTGTTCTACTATTTTTTCCCCTGTATGTGCTATTATTGTTAATACATTGTTACAGATAATAGTTTTTAAAGAAGTTGAGAGAAAAAAGGAGAGCAAGTATGTATTCATAGTGTTTGTTATATTAACCTTTTTTTTTTTTTTTTTTTCTTTTGAGGTACCAGGGATAGAGTCCAGGACCTCGTATGCAGGAAGCCAGTGCTCAATCACTGAACCACATTGGCTCCCCTGAGTTGGCTCCCTTGTCTGTTTGCATGTTGCTTTGCTCATTGTTTGCTCATTGTCTTCTCATTTTGTTTTTGCTTGTTTTTTTTATTTTATTTTTTGCTCATTCTTTGCTTGCTGTTTGTTGCTTGTTGTCTGCTCATTGTTTTTGCTTGTTGTCTGCTCGGTGTTTGCTTTCTTTAGGAGGCACTGGGAACTGAACCCAGGACCTTTCATGTGGAAGGCAGGTGCTCAACTGCTTGAGCCACATATGTTCCCCTTCTTATTTTCTATATCTGCTACTTTTCATTTCTTCCTGAGGATTGAGTTACTGTCTGGTGTCATTTCCTTACTCCAAAACAGATTTATTCTCACCTGACTCTTTTGTATTGTTACTGCTAAATATATTACATTATTATATGTTGTGGTCCTAATAATACAATTATATACATATTGTCTTATATAATTGCTTAAAAAACAATTGCTTAAAATTGTTTAAAAACAAATTTAAAAAATTTGTTGAGAGAAAAGATGAAGAATTATGCATTTATACCATCTTCTATAGTTATATAATCGCATTTGTATGCTCTTTGTTTTTCATGTGGATTCCAATTACCACCTAGGTTTATGTGCTTTCAGTCTGAAGAACTTCTAGTATTTCTTGTAAAAAGTGTCTCCTAGCACTTAATTCTCTGTTTTTTATTATCTTGGAATGTCTTTACTTTGTTTTCATTTCTGAAATATGGTTTTGTTGGGCATAGGATTTTTGGTTAATAGTTTTTACTTTAAGCACTTTGGATATGTTACTCATTGCCTTCTGGTTTCCGATGCTTCTGATGAGATGTCTGATGTTAATCTGGTTGGGGCTCTGTTGTAAGCGATGTCATTTATGTCTTTCTACTTTCAATATTTTTTCTTTGCATTTGTCTTTCAGCATTTTTACCATGATTTGTTTGGGTATGGATTTCTTTGAATTTATTCTACTTGTAGTTTTTGAGCCTCTGAGATGTGTATTTAATGTTTTTCAGCAAATTTGGTAAGAAATCAGCCATTATTTCTTTGAATATTTTTTTCTGCTTTTTTCCCTCTCTTTTGATCTTCTGGCACTCCCATTATGCATATGTTGGTAAACTTAATTGTATCCCACATTTCTTTGAGGCTCTGTTCTTTTTTTTTCCCATTTTATTGCTCTGTTCTTCAAATCCAAAAGCTCTATTTACTATTCTCAAGTTTGCTAATAGTTTCTTCTGCCAGTTATACTCTACTTTTGAGACACTAGTGGAATTTTCATTTCAGTTATTGTACTTTTCAACTACAGACTATTTCATTTTTTAAAAACGTCTATCTCTTTTTATTAACAGTTTCTATACAATGAGACATTAATTCTTTAAACATAGTTTTCTCTCATTCTTTGTATATATGTATAATCAATTCTATACAATTTTGTCTGCTAAAGCCAACATCTTGGCTCTCTAAAATACAAATAACATTGATTTGGCTGTTTTATTTCTCCTGTGTATGGGTCACACTTTCTTGTTTCTTTGCAAGTCTCAAAACTTTTTGTTGATAAATGGACATTTTATATATTTTCCACAACTCATGATATTGAGACCCTTCTACCTGGTTGTTTTGTTAAGATAATATATTGTAGCCACTCTGAATAGTTATTTCACCCTACACACCAGGTCTTGGTATTGTTATTTCTGTTTTGCTTGTTTATTTGTTTAATGACTTGGCTGGACTAGGTCCAACCTGGAGTTGTCTGCCTACCCTACAAATGGGGATTGAGTGGGAGAAGGTAATCTCAGTTCACTCAGTTGCACTTGCCTAAAATGTAGCTTTTGCAACATGGAGTTGGGGAAGATGAGAGATTCCACTGGCCCACCACACCCAGGGTAAAACTGTAGCCCTAATTTGTGAACTGCAGGACCCATCCAGACTAGATCTTCTGTCATACTAATCTGGGGGAGAGGGGGTATTAGTGAGTTTGATTCAGATGCTACAGACTCTTACCATTTTTACCAAGATTTAGGAGATTTTCTTGGATAGATGTTTATATATTTCATCTGTAACCTTAGGGCAATTTACAGAGACTTACTGTGATAGATTTATTATAATATTCAGCAGTCAGATTGTTTAAATGGGAAAAGGTTCTACCAGGCTGCTAACATTGTCATTCTGGGGGTTCCATCACCTCATTTTTCTATATAAAAGAAAACAAAAATAAAATTAAAAGACATCTATGCTATCATTATGTTTTTCTTTCCTTGTTATTTTAATTTCAGTTTGCTGACTGGCATTGAGAATTATTAGTTGCTATATAGCACTAGCTATATAAGTTTGCTGTTATGGTCAGTTGCAAATTAATATTCTAATATAGCAAATATTACTGATTAGTGTTGATTACTTAATCCATGCAGTATTCATATGAGTTTCATAGATTTTTATTAGATTCAATATCTTTTAATCTTTAGCTTGGTTTTCTACACAACTGGTTTTTATTTCCTGTTTGTTTGTTTGTTTGTTTGTTTTGCCTTGCTCTAGGTATAAAAAGAAGTAGAAGTAGAAGAATTTATATTTTAGACCAGCTTGAAAAAATGTTAGTCTCACTTGCAACATATATATTTTTATAACTAATAAAACATTTAATAGAGTAAAAATAGAATATTTATCATAACTATATATGCTAATGTTTTCTAGATGTGGATGTGATAGAAAGAGAAGTGTTTTTGTTTCTTTAAAATAAAATTTTATTGAAATATATCATTCATACATGAATATACAAAACAATGTATACTAAAATTTTGTCAATTTACCAGATAAACATACATATAACCATACAAGGCTCACATACATCTCCCCACTACCAACATCTTGCATTGTTATGAAACATTTGTTACAAACTTTGAAAGGGCATTGTCAAAATATCACTACTAACTATAACCCATTTCCTACATTTGGTATATTTTTACCCCAACACACCCAATTATTGACACCTTGTAGCAGTTTGATATTGTTTATGAATTCTCAAAATACATATTGGATTATGTTTGTGAACTGATCTGTTCCTCTGGGCATATTACATTTGAATGAATTCAGAGGTTTCACTTTTACTTGATTAAATAATGATTAAGGCTTTGATTGGGCCACATCAGTAGGAGAAAATGACATGGCAGAGGAGAAAGTTAAAGTTTTGATATTGGATCCCTGAGAAGTAAATACATATTGAAGTAGATATGTGAGGAAATAGAAAGACTCCATTAGATATGGCAGAGGCCTGGGGAAGAAAGATGAGCCATTAGCCTGACAGTTTATAGCCGGTCTATTGGAGAGAACAGAGCAGCTAAGCCCAGAGAGAAATGAGCCCCAGGAGAGAGATAAGACTTATCCTAGCCTACAGCTGATATTGGAAGAAGCTGGGACCACAGGACCTTAAGAGGAAGAGGAAGCCTGAACCCTTACAGATATCGGCAGCCATCTTGCTCCAAAATGTGGCAACAGACTTGAGTGAGGGAAATAACTTAGGCTTTATGGTCTGGTAACTGTAAGCTTCTACCTCAAATAAACACCCTTTATAAAAGTCAACAGAGTTCTGGCATTTTGCATTAGCACCTCTTTGGCTGACTAATACACAGCCTATATTAGTATTATATATTTGTTATCATTTAGGAGAAAATATTCTTATATTTGTCCTGTTAATCACAGCCCATCATCCACCACTGGGTTCCCTGTGTTTTACAGGCCTGCACTTTGAACAGTCCATTCAAAATGTACACTCAGTGGCTCTCATTTTCATCACAGAGTTTTGCTGTCATCACCTCAGTGAATTTTAGAACATTTTCATTACTCCAAAAGGAAGCATCCCATACCCCTCTGATGGTTAGGCTAATGTGTCAACTCAGCCAGATAATGGCCTCCAGTTGTTTGGTCAAGCAAGCACTGGGCTCATTGTAATACAAGGATATTTCATGGACTTTAATCATCAGTAAGTTGATTATATAAATGGTTGATTACACCTACAATCAACCAAGGAGATTGTGTCAGCAATGAGTGATATCACATCCAATCAGTTGAAGACCCTTGTATTAGTCAGCCAAGGGGGTGCTGATGTAAAGTACCAGAACTCTGTTGGCTTTTATAAAGGTAGTTATTTGGAGTAGAAACTTACAGTAACAAGGCCCTAAAGAGTCCAACTCAAGGTATCATAAGAGTTACTTTCTCACCCAAAGTCAATGGTCACATGTTGAAGCAAAATGGCGGATGATGTCTGCAAGGGTTCAGCTTCTTTCTTTCCTCTTCAGGCTCCATGGTCTCAGCTTCTTCCAGTCTCAGCTGTGGGCTGGCATAAGGCTCATGTCTCTTTCCAGGGCCCATCTCTTTCCAGGCTTAGCATGCTCTGCTTTCTCCACAAGGCCAGCTATACATTATCAGGCATATGTCTTGGCTCCCTTCCCAGGGCTCCAGCATCAAAACTAAACTCTCTGTGTTCTCTTTTTCCATATATTTTCTTACTTCCTTGTCTTTGATTGAGCATTCATTTATGTAGCCAACAGCTTTAGGCTAGCTGTAGGTGGGGACTCAAACCAAGTCTCCTAATGACATGGTCAAATAAAAGCCCCAATGTTGATTTAATAAAGTAAAAGTGAAACCTCTGAGTTGAATACAATCTAATATGCTCAGAGGAACAGACCAGTTTACAAACACAATCCAATATCTATTTTTGTAATTCGTAAACAATACCAAACTGTCACCATCCTTAAAAGGTGAAGTGATTTCAGCATTCAGAGAAAGAATTCCCAGCTCCACTTTGGACAGTCAGTGTCTCCTGGGAATTCATCAAGGACCTTCATCAGAGCCCCTGGTTTGCAGCCTGCTCTGTGGAATTTGGACTTGTGCATCACCATGGTTGTGTGAGAGAATTTTGTAAAACCTCATACTGCTTACAGATATCTTCTGTCGGTTCTGCTTCCCTCGAGAACCCTGACAAATACAGCTTAGTACCAGGAGTGGTTCTCAAGAAACAGAGTCTTAAAAATGGGATTTCTGAAGTGTTTCTGGCATTTTTGCAATTGGCTCTCTACTTTGATTGTATTCAAGGGCACTAATGACTCCCTTTCCAATAATCAAAAGGCCACTGACAATACATGGCATGAGTTAGCAGTGGAGATATGCAAAATATCACCACTGGATTTGACTACCTCTATGCTTAAAAGAGGCAAAGATTTGGGTGACACTGTTTTCAACACCTTAACAGAGTTTTGTGAAGTCAAAAGTTACAATGATGTTGGCTAGCTGTTCCTAAATACTCTGGATACAGTTATAAAAGAAAGGGTAAGGTTTCAAATTTGCAACTTAAATGCTGCATGAATGATATGAAAGTTTCTATGTGTGCTCTGAAAGAAAACCTTATTTCATGCAGCCACAGACTTGAATCTTTGAAAACTAGACTCAGAGTCTCATTGTATGAGTAGCAGAGTTACAATGAAAACTAAAATCTCAACCTCACAGGGTATCTGCTGTTAAAGTGAGGGCATTGTTTGGAAAGGAGTGGAACCCTGAGGATTAGGATAAAGACATATGGGTTGATAATGATACCCTAAATTCTGCTGAGACTTTGCCAGAAAAACCTGTAATGATCTGCCCTGTGGAGACAACACAATGTCAAGCTTGTATCAGTCACCCTCCAGCCTGCCCCAGGGAGTCTGACCTCCTCCCAACCCTGAGGAGTCTGCCATCCAACCTATGTCTGAAGAGATTAATCCTGGTTCACCAGAAAAAATGCAATGAATGCCCTGAGGTCAGTAGCTGGCAAGACGTTTCTAATTCTTCTCCTTATCCACCCCCATCACCACACTTCTCTTCGAGACTTATTACTAGTCTAAAATCACAATAAGCCCCCAAAGATAAAGTACAAAGTGGTGACCCATGAAGAAGTATGCTGTACTCTAAAAGAACTGCATAAATTTTCCAACTTACATAGACAGAAATCAGGGGAATATGTGTGGGAATGGATATTAAGAGTATGGGATAATGGTAGAAGGACTATAAAGTTGGATCAGACTGAATTTATTGATATGGGCCCACTAAGCAGATATTCTGGATTCCAAACTGTAGCTTGAAGGGCTAGAAAGGGCACTAATAGTTTGTTTAGGTGGCTGACTGAAACATGGACTAAAAGATATCCTAGAATATCTGAGGTCAAGATGCTTGATTTACCTGGTATACTGTAGAAGAGGGAATCCAGAAGCTTAGAGAGAGTGGAATACTAGAGTGGATTTACCATTGAAAACCTGCCTACCCACCCCAGGAATGTCAAGAGGACACACCTTTAACCAAGATTGTAAGGAATAAATTTGTAAGACTAACTCCATCTTCCTTAAAGAATTCTGTGGTTGCTCTTCTCTGTAGTCCAGATATTACAGTGGGAACTGCTGTCATAGAACTAGAATCCTTATACATTATGGGGATGATCAGATCTCAGGCTGGTAAAAACCAAGTATCAGTAAAGACAAGGTGGGCGTGGCTACCAAAATGAAAGACTCAAAGCAGCAATTAAAAGAGTCTGAGTCGCATAGAGCTATGGCATTGGCTAATAGATCACGGGGTACATAGAAGTTACTTAGATGGGCAGTCTACTAAGTTCCTACTTGATCTGTATAAGCAGAAGAGTTCTAAGTTGAGTAACAAAACCCTAACTTAATTACAGACACAGAGAATCATGGCCCCTTAGTTAATTCCAAGACTTGAGACAGTTTACAAACTCAGAGTCCCTTGAATGAGGAGAAGGCCAGGTCTCATTGGGGAAGGATCCTGTTACACTGCCAAAAATTTACTGTTAATCTTCCTCCTAGCTTTCCCCAAAGAGACCTATGACCTTTGACCAAAGTAACTGTGCATTGGAGAAAAGGATTATTAGACACTAGCTCAGAAGTGGCATTAATTCTAGGAGACCCAAAATGTCACTGTGGTCCCTCAGTCAGAGATTTAGCTCAGGTACATCTCACAGTGGGTCCAGTGGGTCCCCGGAACCATTTGGTTATTATTTCCCCAGTTCCAGAATGCATAATTGGAATAGACATACTCAGTATTTGGCAGAATCCTCACTTTGGATCCTTGAGTTGCAGAGTGAGGCTATTATGGCAGGAAAGACCAAGTGGAAGCCACCAGAACTGCCCCTGCCTAACAAAATAGTAAATCAAAAGCAATACCAGATTCTTGGAGGGATTGCAGAGATCAGTGTCACCATCAAGAATTTGAAAGATGCAGGGGTGGTGAGTCCCACCACATCCTTATTCAACTTTCCTATTTGGCCTGTACAGCAAACAAATGGATCTTGGAGGATGACAGTAGATTATTATAAGCTTAACCAGGTGGTGACTCCAATAGCAACTGCTGTCCCAGATGTGATATCATTGCTTAAGCAAATCAACATATCCCCTGGTACTTGTATGCAGCTATTGATCGGCAAATTCTTTTTTCTCTATTGCCATTAGTAAGAACCACCAGAAATAGTTTACTTTCAGCTGGCAAGGCCATCAATATACCTTCATTGTCTTGTCTCAGGGGTATATGTTATAATATTGTCTTCAGGGACTTCGATCATCTCTCCCTCCCGCAAGACATCACACCAGTCCATTATATTGATGATATCATGTTGATTGAACATAGTGAGTGTATTAGTCAGCCAAAGGGGAGCTGATGCAAAATACCAGAAATCTGTTGGCATTTTATAAAGGCTATTTATTTGGGGTAGAAACTTACAGTCACAAGGCCACAAAGCCTAAGCTCTTTACCTCACCAAAGTCTGTTGCCACATGTTGGAGAAGATGTCTGCTGATGTCTGCAAGGGTTCATGCTTCCTTTGTCCTCTTAATGTTCCATGGTCCCAGCTTCTTCCAATATCAGCTGTAGGCTGGGATAAGTCTTGTCTCTCTCCCAAGGCTTGTTCCTCTCTGGGATCAGCTGCTCTGTTCTCTCCACAAGGTCATCTGTAGACTACCAGGCTAATGGCTTGTCTCTTTTCCATGAGCCTCTGCCATGTCTAATGGAACCTTCTGTCTTTTCTCACATATCTACTTCTCTGTGTGCTTACTTCCCAGGCTTCAGGATGAAAACTCTAACTCTCTGCTTTACTGTGTGGTTTTCCCTGTGAGTCCCTGCCCACCAAGGGAGCAGGGACTCAATATCCCACTGACGAGGCCCAATCAAAGCCCTAAACACAACTCAATCAAGTAATATGCCCAGAGGAACAGACCAGTTCACAAATATAATTCAATATCTATTTTTTGGAATTCATAAACAATATCAAACTGCTACAGGGAGCAAGAAGTAGCAATGACTAGATTTATTGGGAAGGCATTTGCATGAGACAGGATGGGAGATAAAGCGAACAAAAATACTGGAGCCTTCCACATCAGTGAAATTTCTAGGTGTACAGTGGTGCAGGGCATGTTGAGATATCCCTTCTAATGTGAAGGATAAGCTGTTGCATCTGGCCCTTTCTATTACCACAAAGGAGGCACAATACTTAGTTGTTCTCTTTGGATTTTGGAGACAACACATTCCTCATAAGGGTGTGCTTCTCCAGATCATTTACTCAGTGACAAGAAAAGCTGATAGTTCTGAGTGGGGACCAGAAAAAGAGGAGGCTCTGCAACAGGTCCAGAATGCTGTGCAAGCTGCACTACCACTTGGGCCATATAATCCAGCAGATCCAATGGTGCTGGAAGTTTCAGTGGCAAATAGAGATGCTGTCTGGAGACTTTGGCAGACCCCCATAAGAGAATCACAATGCATACCCTTAGAATTTTGGAGCAAAGCCCTGCCATCCTTTTGTAGATAACTACTCTCCTTTTAAGAAACAGATTTTGGCCTGCTGCTGGGCCTTAATAAAGACTGAATGCTTAACATGGGCCATCAAGTTACCATGAGACCTGAGTTGCCTCATGAGCTGGGTACTGTCTGACCCACCAAATCATAAAGTTGGGTATGGACGGCAGCACTCCATAATAAAGTGGAAGTGGTATATAAGAGATAGGTCTTGAGCAGGTCCTGAAGGCACAAGTAAGTTACATGAGGATGTAGCCCAAATGCCCATGGTCACCACCCCTACCATGTTACCGTCTCTTTCCCAGCCCATAGTTTTGACTTCTTGGAGAGTTCCTTACAATTAGTTGGCTGTGGAAGAGAAAACTTGGGCCTGATTTACAGAGGGTTCTGCAAGATGAGCAGGTACTACTCAAAAGTGGACAGCTGCAGCACTGCAGCACTTTTCAGAGATGTCCCTGAAAGAGAGTGGTAAGGGCATATCGTCCCAGTGGGCAGAACTTCAAGAAGTGCACCTGGTCATTCATTTTGCTTGGAAAAAGAAATGGCCAGAGGTGCATTTGTACACTGATTCATGGGCTGTTGCCAGTAGTTTGGCTGGATGGTCAGGGACTTGGAGTGAATATGATTAGAAAATTGGTGACAAAGAGGTCTGGGAAGTGGTATGTGGTTAGAACTTTCTGAGTTGCAAAAAACCATGTGAATGCTCACTAGAAGGTGACTTCAGCAGAGGAATATTTTAATAACCAAGTAGATAAGATGACCCGCTTTGTGGCTAGAGCTCAGCCTCTTTACTCAGACACTCCTGTCATTGTCCAATGGGCTCATGAACCTAGTGACCATGGAGGTAGGGATGGAGGTTATTCATGGTCTTAGCAATATACCTTTCCCCTCACTAAGGCTGACTTGGCTACAGCCACTGCTGAGTGCCCAATCTGTCATCAGCAGAAACAGAGACCCACACTCAGCCCCGGATATGGCACCATTCCCCAAGGTGATCAGCCTGCTACCTGGTGGCAGGTTGATTACATTGAACAACTTCCATCGTGGAAGGGGCAACAATTTGTTTTAATTGGAATAGATACAAACTCCGGATATGTGTTTGCCTTCCCTGCACACAATTCTTCTTCCAAAACTACATCCGTGGACTTACCAAATGTCTTATCACCACTATGGCATTCCACACAGCATTGCTTGTGATCAAGAAACCCACTTCACAGCAAATGTAACAGTTGGAAGGTATGTTCTCTTCGTAATTTTGTAAATGTGAAATTACATAAATATGAATCTGCATTTCCCAAATAATACTTGAGCAAATCAGAAGTTAATTTGCAAATCATAGTTTTTAAAAAACTTCAGACCTGATGATAAGATAAGCAATGAAACAATATAGGATAATGTATAGAAAACTCGATTGGGTCCAAGGAAATATGGACAAAAGAAATAGACTGGATATTCCATGAACTTGGTGTGAATTTTGATACAGTATATCCTATTTTGAATTTTAGCTTCTTCATCAGTAAAATGAGTAATTTGAATGATAAGTTCTCTAAGTATCTCTCCTGATCTTCTAGACTATGATCTCTGAATCTGACATTACACTTCATTAGCCAAACTAATAGAGGTAGGAAGTGTGAACAAAAAGTAATGTATTTATGTTCTCAAAAGTTAACTTCTCATTCCCACTCAATATATCCCTGAATATTCGCTGGTGTCCCTTGAAAGGTCTTCCTTTGTTCCTCTACATGTTTTTCATTGTGAATAGCCAGTAAATTCTAATTCATGGCCCCTATGATTTGGGAATGCACAGACTGTTGTTTTATGAACTTGTTCCTAGACATGCACATGGTATTGGGCAGAAATACATTTTCAAGTTTCTTTTCTAAATGTATCAGATAGAGAGGTCCACACTGAGTTTGTTTCCCTGTTCATAAGTCAGAATTTAAAAACAGGAAACATTTTCAATATTCTGTAGAAAAATATTGGTACTTGATACTAAAAATTAGATATTTTGTAATGATTTTGCTGTAAAATTGTATTCAGTAATGATATTTTCCTTACACTCTTTGCAGAGATTTATATTTAGATTTAAGCATTGACTAGTTCTATAGCTTTGAGGAAAATAACATGGAAGGTTAATACCTTCTCCTTGATCTCAGGCTTATGCCTTAAAGCTTGAAATTTGATTACCCTCATTATTCTTGGCTGGTGTAATTATAATGTGATTAGTAGGAATAAAATATAATCATACTGTTTATAAAACCAACCAGTGATTTCTTCCACCTCAAAAATTCACAATTTGACATCTCTCAGCAAGACACTGCTTATTTTCCTTTTAATTCTATATTTCCTTTTCAATTCCTCATTTCTTTAAAATCAATTAGTTGCTTTATCTCTTCCCTATCCCACCTCCTCTCTGATATGTATCAAATGTCTCAATATTACATTGCTGGCTCAGTGTTAATTCATTATGTGAATCATGAGTTCCACATACTAAAACTTACTCCTTCATTTTGATACACTCTGGTGATACAATGATAAGATAGATATGGTTCCTGGTGGCTCCATTTAAGATAAAAATAGACATATAAACAGGTAATTAAAACATAATGTGATGAGCACTATGAAAAGAAACATTCACCCCTAACAATAAAGCATCTGGAATAGACACTTGTACAACAGTTTCCCAGATGGAGCAGGAGTATCCCTAGTAGAAGTTGAGAGAAAAAGGAAAAGCTCTGCAATCTAGAGAGAGAGAGCAAGAGAAGCAGAGGCACTAGCAGGAAATAATATCTTATGAGTTGGAAACTGCAAGTTATTTAGTAAAACTTGAATCACCTAGGTACAGTGGTTCCTACCTGCTCACAAGAACTGGTTGCATGCATCTTTTCCCAACACCACTTCCAGTGACATCACATTAGTAGATCGATATTGCTCATGACAGGAATATTTACATCATGGAAGTTGGCAAGCAGAACAAATCAAGGTTTTAAAAAAATTTCTTTTCTTGGAGAGTTACTAAATATTTACCCACACAAATTGCTAAGGTAGTAAAATATTGTTAGTGGAACTGCACATAAGAATGTGTGAAAAACAATATGAACTATGACAGTCATTCTGAGCATGGAAACTCTGAATATTTTACAATTCACCAGGGGATATTCCTATATTTTAAAGCTTGGAAAACTTTGCTTAACAGATTATGGGAAGTCATTATGGCTTCTAAGATAGAAAGATGATTCTGATAGACTCTGAGAATATGAAACTGGTAACCAGGGAACCAGTTAGTTTGCAATGGTTCATGAAAAAATGAAGAAGCTTTTTCTTTTTTTCTGGGATTTCTAAAAATGGTTTCTTGGGGAGTGGTGTTAAAAAGACAAGGAATGTCTCAAAATCAGATGGACTACTCATGTGTTTTCCTGGAGAGTTTTAGGGCTGGAAAAATGTAAAACATGTAATTTGCAGTGAGGCACGTTTCTGTTTCTCTATGTCCAGCAGGGAGCATCCTACAGCAAGGGGAAGGAAGCATTTATCCTCTTTACAAATGTATGTCAATAAGTGACTACTATTGTCAAAGTCCACAATCCTTATAGAAGGAGCATTTAAAGTGAGAAATAGAGGACCTTCAAATTATGGGTATTGGACACACCAGGGTTAACTATACAATGTATTGCTCTGGCAGCAGGACAATACCACTAATAAGCCAAGCTGGGAAAGAGCTGTCAACACTTTATACACTGTTCAAATAACTTCTTTATCAGTAGACCATTGCATTGCCTTGCCACTTAACTTTCACAACTTTGTCTTCTTTAGAACTATTTAATTTCTTATTAGGAACTTGAGTGCTTGGCAGCTAGATGTGTATAAAATGACTTAATGGACCTTTTATGGGCTTTTCAACTAGTGATCTTTGAACTCATATTGCTAAGTAGTCTGTGGAAAACTAAGCCATTTTGACACAATTTTTAAAGTAATGTGCATTTCAAAAACACCCTAATGGTGTATTTATTGGTTCTAGTAAGATATCATACATTGTTAAACTTCAGAAAAAAAAACAGAGATGAAAATGTGTCATGTTCAAGACAGTGTGATTCTATTCCATTCAGGTCACTGACTATAAATTTCATAACTAAGTCCCGGTATATTACCTTTCCCACACTCAATTTGGTTGTGCTCTAGAGGTCTAAAAATATTCAATTTAAGTAAACTGGTATTGTAACTATTGTCCACATGGATTGGTTTAAACATTAAAGCAGTAGCTTGAAGAGCCCTATGTAGGTAAAGATTGGGATGTTAAATACCTGCTTCCAACTGTACTTATATTTAGAAGTGTAAAATCTACACTACGTTTAGGTGCAACAAGTTTTTGAGCATCTACAGTAATGGGGATAGATACCATACAGTTATATAGAACTTTTCTTCTGTGGGTAATCCTCTACCACCAAGAGGGAAAATGAGTCAGAGTAATAAAACTTTAAACTCTCAGTAGACATTGAATATCCAAACTGGACTAAAAAAAAATCAGGTTAATTACCTTGAAGAGTGTGAGATTTTACCTTACTTGAAAGCTACTAAATTATCCTGCCACAGTTCCATAGATGTTGGCAGAAGACAACAGGCTCCTGTGTAATAGAGAATGAAATTTATTACAGCACAGCAGCAGCATTTGCAGCATTTCCCCTTGTGCTTTTTTATATGCAGACTCTAAGGTAACCCCCCTTCCCAATATTTCCCATCTCTTAATGCTCATGTTTTTGTGTATTCCCTACCCTTGAGTGTAGGCAGACCCTGTGACTTACATCTAAGCAACAGAATATGGCAGAGATGATGGGATATCCCTTTCATGATTAACTTATGTTCTGTGGCAAAGGTTATGGGCTCTTATTCTTATAATTCTGTGAGGGTCAGTAAAACTAAGAGCCTCTCCTGGTGAGTTTTATGAAGCAAGTATCCATGTTGGAGAACCTGCTTGTCAAGGAACTGTAGGCACCACCTCTAGCCAACATCGGTAACTAGGGACTTCAGTCTTACAACTAGAAGTTACTGAATTCTATCAATAATCTGAATGAGCTTGCAAGCCGGTTCTACCCCAGTTGGGCATCCAGATGAGAATGCAGCCTGAATGGGACCTTGACTGGAGTCCATGAGATCTTGAGCAGTGCACCTGATCATTGTTAAGAAGTCATTAGATGTTAGAATATATACTAACCTGTGAGCACAGATAATAGCCTGAATACTCAGGGACCCAGAAAAAGAAAGATTGGAAGTTTGAGGACCAAAAGTCTTAGAATAAACATATGGGATTGTGCAGAAAGTGTTCTTTGTATCATGTTAACACCCACCAGAGGGTATGTATCACAGAAGAGACACAAAATAACCAATTTGAAAAATCTTCAATCACCAGCTGATGTCAGCCAGTCTCTAACCACCCCAGTCTTGGCACAGTGGACATATGAATGAAATGGCCATGGTGGCAGAAATGCTATTTTAATAGCCTGATATTGTGATTATAAAATACTAAGTGGCACTTAACAAAGCTAATCTAGTTATTATCATTGCTGAGTGTCTAACCTGTCAGCAACTGAGATACTAAGCCCTCAATGTGGCACAGAATCTTGAGGAGACAAGCCACTTTGTAGCAAGTTGACAACGCTGGGCCTCTTTCACCTGGTAGAGCCAGGGATTGATTCGTGCAGATATAGACATATGCTCTGGGTATGGCTCTGTCTTTCCTGTCCACAGGGCCTCAATCAGCACCACTCTTTGAGAGCTTGCTGAGAATGCCATTATCAAATGCATGTCTCCATTTCTAGCCCAAGTGCCTCCATTCAAGGCCTCCTTATTGAGGGGTCCTTGGCTGAGGAACTTTACAGAAACCTTTGCCAAGATGTCCTTATTGGGGTGCTTTGACCAGGACACTTTTCTCTGTTCTGACTCAGTACTTTTCTACTCCTAGCCCTTCTCCCTCTCTCCACTGCCTAGACCCCCAGATCCATTAAACAGCCAGAGCTTTTTGTTCAGGGGTCCTCTTCAGTGAAACTACCCCCCCCCCATCTGTATTGATGTACTTGTACCTATCTGGTGCCATATTGTGGAGAAAAATGAAATATTGTGGAATCAGCACTTATTTTTGCTTCTGCTTTTATTATCACAGTAAGTGAATAAAGACTTGAATACTACTTTCAATGATAATTATGCATTGTCCTAATTGAACATTTTGACAGCTGCCAGCTTGATAACTGAGCACTTCAGTGTCTTCATGCCCCTGGACCAGAGGCCAAAAAAAGGAGTTTCCCACTTGGCAGGGTTAATTGACTCTGATCATCAGTAGGATGTAGGATTGGTGCTAAAAGATGGAATCAGGGAGAAATTCATTTGGTACCCAGAAAACCCACCTCAGTGACTTTTGGCACACCTTTGCCCAATTCTGTTGGTACATGGTTACATGAAGTAAATTTGTCCTGCGAAGGACAGGGTGACTCCTTGGAGATGATTACTCATTGTCATGCCACAGGTGTAATTTATGGGGAGGTGAATGTAGAATGGATAAGAGAAAGCTAAAAAGATAGCTATCAGTTGCAACACTGAAACATTGGGAGCTACATTTTGTCTTATTAACTTTCTACTTCTAAGTTTCCTTAAAAAGAGATGCCCATCAGAATCCTGGAAGAACTGCTGTCAAAATGCATATGAACTAGATCCAAGTGGCACAAGGAGTGTAGTGTTGGGGACACTGGTGTATATCCTAGATGACCAGAAATAGTGCTGTCAGAAGATAGCCTTCTACCCTCAGTTCCTTCAGGGATTGCCTCTGCTGTAGAAAGTTGCCACGTCCAAGGTCTTGCTCTTCCCACAATAGCCCATGTCTTATGACTGCTCTGGGCAGGTTATAAAGTCTAAGCCATTATTCCCCAAATTGTTTTAGTTCTCTCTGGTGCTTAAAGCAGATACTATGAAATGGGTTGGTTTAAGCAATATAAATTTATCAGCTAACAATTTGAGGCCAAAAAAAAAAAAAATGTCCAAACCAAGTCTTCATCAAGGTGATGTTTTCTTCCTGAAGACCAGTTGCCAGCGATCCTTAGCTCTTCTGCCACATGGCAAGGCATGTGGTGGTGTCTGTTGGGATCTCCCTTCTCTTCCAGATTTCATTGCTTTCAGCTTCTTGCTTCTGTGGTGCCCCCCCGCCCCCGTATTCATTCCTTTTATAAAGGAGACCAGTAAAAGGATTAAGAGCCATTCTGAATGAGGTGGGTCACACATTAACTGAAGTAACCTCATCAAAAGATTCTACTTACAATGGGTTTATACCCACAAGAATGGATTCACTTTATTATTTATTTTTTTATTAATACATTTTTAAAAAATTATTATTATTTTAAATACTTTAGATTACATAATTATTACATAAAAAATATAGGGGATTCCCATATGGCCCACTCCCTACCCCTCCCAAACTTTCCCACATTAACAACATCCTTCTTTATTGTGGCACGTTTGTTACAATTGATGAACACATTGGAGCATTGCCACTAAGTGTGGGTTATAGTTTACATTATAGTTTACACTCTGTCCCACACAATTTTGTAAGTATGACAAAATATATTATGGCCTGTATCCTTCATTGCAATATTCGGGACAATTCCAATGTCCTGAAAATGCCCCCATATTACACCTGTTTTTCCCTCTCCCTCCCCTCAGAACCTCCAGTGGCCACTGCATCCATATTAATGATAAAAGTTCTTTCAGCTAGAATAACAATAAGTTCATAGTAGAATAACAGTAAGTCTACTCTTGTCCATCATTCATTCCCAGTCCTGAGGATTCTGGGATGGTGATTCCCACTCCACCTCTAATTGAGAGGGGGCTTAGATCCCATGGGGCAGATGGATGTAGCTATCTTGCTTGCAGTTGCAGACTCTCTGTTCCTTGAGTTGGACCTTGTCCATCATCATCTCCTTGTTAGTTGTTCTAGGTGAGTCGTTACTACACCTAGGTGTTACTACTGTGTTGAGATTCAGGGCTCAAGTGGCACATGAATAGCCTAAAGATTTAAGTCTTTTTGACATATAATTATCGAGTCTAGTACTAACTAGAGGTTCAAATAGAAGAAGCAGAACAGCCATGTGTAGGGAAACCACAAATGAGTCGAACTCTGAGTAACACTGGGGAGCATAAATTCCAAAGTAGGGCCCGCTGGAAGGATTCCAAACTCTTGAGCTGTATGCGCTGCCTATAGTGTCTGGATGTCTCTAGAGCCCTCAAGAACCCTGTTATTTGAGGCAATATGGCAGTCAATGAGAGCCTGCCTAGATATGCATAAGTGTAACCTCTGGAATGACCTCATGACTCACTTTGAAATCTCTTGGCCATAAAACTCATTTGTATTTACCCTTTGCCCCTTTTGGTCAAGGTTTTTTTTCAGGTACATTGTTAGTTGGCTCTGGTAATGATCTCCACTCTTTTTTTGTGAGATAGTCAGGCTCTGCCTACCTACTTTGATGCCATTTTCCTGGAAGTCCCCTGGATTAACTTTAAGAACATGTTTTTCTGTGGTACATGCAGCTCCAACCACCACACAGGACAAGTCTGATGGACGATTCTACCTCCAGGGATGTCCATAGATTGACTGTTAGGACTTCTGCCCAACATTGCTTCTTTCCCATCGGTTGGGAATTCAATCATGTCTCCTACAAAAGACATGTTTAAGTGCTAACCCCTGGTCCTATTGGTGAACCCATTTATTAACGGGTCTTTGAATATATTTTTATTTAAGGTGAGGCCAACCTGAATGAGGGTGGGCATATATATTATGGCTGGAGTCCCTATAAGGAGATGACAAAGCAAGAAGAGTAGAAACCAGAAGTGATGGAAAGCGATAGATTGCCATGTAACAGAGGCAGAGATCTAGCCATCACCAGAATGTTACAAACTTTGGAGAAGACATGGTCTGCTGAAGCCTTGTGGTTCAACTTCTATTCTCTAAAACTGGGAGACAACAAATACCTGTTGTTTAAGCCAATCAGTTTATGGTATTTGTCATAACAGTCCTGGAAAACTAAGAAACTCTCCATTCCACTGATGTTGATTCCGAGGACAATCCCTAACAAAAATCCTGCATACTAAACTCCAATTTGAGTCTGCTTCCTGGTCTACCCAATCTTTGTCATCACTTATTTTGAATTGCTGAGTGAATAATCTACCTTCTAGCTATTTTTTTGTGAACACCCTTCCAAGCTAAATTGTATCCTTTAAAATTAAATGCCACCTACTGAATTATTTAGATATAGATTGACAGTAGTATTATATTTTTGATTTGATAATTATTGTAATAAAAATTTTGAAGGTTTGTTTCTGAAATATTCCAAGCCACTAAAAATAGAACCATAAATTGGTGAGAATGTAGTTTAACGAACTTGAAAATAAAATTAAATAATGGGAAGTCTGTCCTATATCATACACTCATATCTTACTCAAAGTTTATAGTTTATATGCTTTCATATATGGCATATTACTTTTGCTTATTGAAATGATAAATTTCAGGAATTTGCTGCAGAGCAAATAATTATAAGTGAAACATGCTTTCATAATATTAAAACTGTGTCCCTTTGGAGAGCAAATTTTGCCTGTGGAAAAGATAAATTATGCTTTAAAATTTTTTGTTAATCAAATATATGCAAATTTTAGGAAAATGTCAATCAACACAGAAACACTATTGTACTGTGTAATGAACTTGTCTCTCGCATACACACACATACATACACACAAACAACTATGCAAATGAAAACATCTGTAATTGGTTTATTCTTGTTTTTAAGTGAGAAATATCCAATACTTCAGATTTTCATGAAATAACCTCATTATAAGACTAATTTTGGCAAATATACAGATTCCTAGGTCCAAGTGCAGACCTACCTGAAATCTGTCTTTCATATGTGCCCATTTTAATTCTTATGGTGACTACAGGTTGCCTCATTCTCCTACGGCTCCTTGCTGAGCTTAGTCTGGAATTCCAGTGCTCCCATGCTCCCTTATGAAGATGCTCATCCCACTGCACTGGTCTTGGTAAAGCATGAGTGAGGCAATGACAAGCTTTCTTTTTCTGTCTCCAAACTGAATCATCCACCATGGTACACCAGCATAAGAGTGCTGTTTTAGTTTACTAAAGGGCTGCTGATACAAAGTATCTCAGAAATGGTTTGGCTTTTATAAAGGGGATTTATTTGGGGTAAAAGTTTACAGTATCAAGGCTGTGAGAATTCCACATCAGGGCACCATAAGAGGTGCTTTTTTACTAAGTCAGCCATCACATAGCACTACAAGATGGCTGCTGATCCCTTCAGAGGTCTCTGCCTTTCTGCAGTAATAGACAAATCTGGTACTGTACAGGGATTGTCTTTTACTGGGCCTCCTCTCAGTCTTGGAGGCTCTGCTTTCTTCCTGAGTTAGCTCTAAGCTATCAAGCATGTGGTTCATCTCTCTCTGGGCCTCAGCTCTTTGAGCTTCTTGGGGTCTTCTCTCCTTGCAGTTCAGCTGTGGGTGAAAACTTTCTCTCACGTTGCTGGAACAAATGTGGCAGCTTCTTTTATCTGTATCTGTGTTTTTCTTTCTCTGTGTTTCCATTTATATCAGAGCCAGCAAGGGGGCAGAGACTTAGCCTGAGTCATGCCTCACTGACTTATTTCAATCAAAAGCCCTAAAGTGATCTTATCAAGCAATCTAATCAAAGGACCCTCAACCAAATTTAATGCAACCAAAGGGTATCAAACCCACAGAAATAGATTAGTTTCAAAACACAATCTTTCTCTTTTTGAGATTCATAAAATAATCTCAAACTGCCATAGGCACTATGTGTGCAGTGTAGCCATTTGTGAAGTTAAAGAATAACTTAAGAGAACTGTAATTTAGGGGAAAACAACAGCAAAAAAATAAGTTCAAAAAATATTTCAAACTGCCTGCTAAAATTTAGTTCCTAAACATTACCCTTTAGTCCTCTGGCTGGAACCAGAGGTGGTCTAGAGTGATATGTAAATAAAATGTGCATAATGGTTTACTAATGGGAGTGCTTTAGTACAAAAACTTGTTTTCCTAGCTTGAGTTGTGCTTTCTTGCATCACTTTCTAGAGAGACATTCTTTTCCATTCCACCATATTTTGATTTTCTCCCCTCCCTCAATTGAAAAGTCATGGAGTCAGACCTCACATGTGCTCCATCCCTTTTTCCTACCAAGATTGCCAATAGACCATGGAATGTCATAGTATATGGCCCCACCCCTGTCATAGCATGTGACCTCACCCGTGCAATTCACAGAATGTTGTGGACAGCATAGAATGTTCTTCATTTAAGGCAGAAAATATACTTATATAATTGACATCACTCCATCTCAAATACTGTGTGCATTTCTAAAGCTCAAGAGCAGAGGTGTTAACTGAATTTAGCTCTCATGCTTTGTTTTTACCATACAATTGAAACAAACAAATGAAAAAATGAATGGATTAACACATAAATAACAAAGTTTTTGAAAACTTTTAGACAACAAAACAATGACAAATTTCTTTAGAATAAGTAAATCCTCCACTTCCTTTGTGCAACCATAGGGCTTTTGCATACTGCTGGACACCTATTAGAAGTTTAACATGATTAAGGAAATAACACAAAATACAGAAGAAATTAGATGAAAAAAATAGAAAGATTAGAGAAGGAGATAACAAAAAATAGAATTGAACCCATAATCAGAGTTTCAGAGTAAGAAAAATTCTGAGGACGATGGCACTTCTGAACACGTTGTGATGGTGGAAAAGAATTACCAACATAGAGATACTTCCAGGTGATATTATGGAAGCTCAGAATCAAAAAAGAATATTATGGCCAGTATAACAAAAATTGTGGGTCACTTCTAAGGCAAAAGATACCACGTTAACCTCATTTCCCCACAGCACCATCCAAAGACATGATAGCAATATCCTCCAAGCTCTGAAGAGGAAAAACAAGTAAGACTCTAGACATTTACACACAACCAAGTTGTAACGCATGCAGAAAACAATGGAAAAGTAAACTTTACATGAAAAGTTTCTATAGATATAGCAGCTAATTGATATGTTTAGGGGAAAAAACACTACAAAATGATTAAATCCATCAGACAGAAATAAATAAAAATTAAGAAATAAAGAACTTGGATTGAGGAAGATATATGAAGGAAAAGTGGGAATCATTTCTTCAGGTAAACTTGGAAAGAAAGCTAAACAATTGTGGTGCCTTATGATTACTAAATAAAATGTAAGTGTTAGAAAGTTGAAATAAATGCTAAATGAAGAAAAAATTATATAAAAATCAAGAACATATTAACAAATATCAGGGGGTGGAGACAAAGTTGATGGGACAATAGGAAGGAGAATATCTCCATCTTTCTCAGTGGGTGTTAAAAGATACCATTTTATATTTATGAAAATAGGAATATTAATAAAAATATTCAATATATATTCCTAATTTAAACAGGGATTCTGTAAAATAAAGTAGAACTGTATAGCTGAATACAGAGTTCAGCATCATATTTAATGATGAAACATTAGAAGTACTATCATTGCAGTCAGGAACAAATCAATGATGCCCAGGATCTTGAATATTACTTAACATTGTTCTGTAAGTACTGATAAATTCAATTTTGAGATAAAAGAGAAAAAATTAAAAAGTACACTGGAAAGGAAGAAGGAGAATTTTCATTATTGTAAACTTAAGTTCCCATAGATGCAGCTAAGAAACTAATACAAAGAATAAAAGAATTAAGAAAGTTGAAATAACAAAACACAGAAAATTCAGCACTAACCACCAGTTAAAGCCAGCCAAAAATATAATAGAAGCTGAATCTCCATTTGGAAAAAAAAAAAAGGACAAGGACCCCTAAATCACACCATATACAAAAATCAACTCAAAATGGATCAAAGACCTTAATATAAGAGCTACAACTATCAAACTCCTAGAAGAAAATGTAAAGAAGCATCTTTCAAACTTTGTGTTAGGCAACAGTTTCTTAGATTTCACACCTAAAGCATAAGCAACAAAAGGTAAGAAAAAGATAAATGGGACCTCAGCAAAATTTATAACTTTTGGTGCTCAAAGGAATTTATTATGGAAGTAATATGACAATCTACACAATGGGAGAAAATATTTGGAAACCACATATCCAATAAAAGATTCATATCTAGAATATGTAAGGAAATCCTTCAACTTCACAATAAAAAGACAAACAATTCAATTAATAAATGGGCAAAAGATGAGAACAGATATCTCTCCAAAGAAGATATACAACTGGATGGAAATTATGTGAAAAGATACTCAACATTATTGGTCACCAGGAAAATGCAAATCGAAACCAAAATGAGAAACCATTTCATACCCATTAGAATGGCTGCTACTAAAAAATGGAAAATAACAAGGGTTGGAGAGGATGCAGAGAAATAGGAACATGCATTCTTTGTTGTTAGAAATGCAAAATTGTGCAGTTGCTGTGGAAGACAGTTTGGTGATTCCTCAGAAAGCTAATTATAAAGCTACCATATGATCCGACAATCCCACTACTTGGTATATACCCCAAAGAACTGAAAGTAAGGATTCATACAGATGTTTGCACATCGATATTCATAGCAGCATTAGTCACAATTGCCAAAAGATGGAAGCAACCCATATGTCCATCAACCAATGAATGATAAACAAAATGTGTAATATACATACAACAGAATATTATCCAGCCATAAAAAGGAATGGAGTTCCAATAAATGCAACAACATGGATGAACCTTGAAGACATCTTGTTGAGTAACATAAGCCAGACACAAAAGGACAAATATTGCATGACCTCACTGACTTGAAATCATTAGAATAAGTAAACTCAAAGAGTCAGAATTTAAAATACAGGTTACCAGGGGGTGGGGTTGGTAGAGGGATAGGGAAGTTAAAGGTTAAAATGTACAGGGTTACTATTTGGAATGATGGAAATATTTTGGTAATGGATGGTGGTGATGGTGGCACAACACTGTGAACACAATTAATGGTACTGAAATAGATATCTGAATATGATTAAAAGGAGATGTCTTAGAAAGCATATGAGGTAACAAAATAAAAATTTAAAGTTATCCATGGAACTACACTACTACATAAACAGTGAACCCTGAGTTAAATCATGGCCTTTAAATAATAGTACAATTATAAAAATATATTATCATCAATTGTAATAAATGTTCTACAGCAATGCAAGTTGCTGTTATTTGGGTTATGTATTTTATTCATAATTGTTCTGCAAACCCACAACTTCTCTAATAATGAAAAAAAAAAAAAACATATCACAGGTTCTGGGGATTAGGATGTGGACACTCATTGGGGAACATTACCCTTTCCTATAACTGGTTAAGTCTATTCATTCTACTTGTTTATCCACATTTTCCTCTATTCTTTTTTCCAATCCAGTCATAATTAGGAGGTTGAAAATATCACGTGTAAAAGGGCTTTATAAATAGTGAAGCATTCTACTAATATAAAATACAATCATTATTGTTTCTACTTGTTTTAATTTATTCTATCTCAGTGATAATTCCTTCCTCTCACATTACTTAGCCTTCTTTTAGCATATGCCATCAAATACAGCAGCTAGCAAGTGGAAAACTAAACATGTTTCTTTGTGGTCAAACCACACACACTTGAAAAAGAAAATATGTTACTTAATTTTTTTGAAAAATGTCTCATTAACCTATACTGAACTTTCTTTCAGTCAGTTTTTTTCAATTACAGAAAATAAATTCAAATTTCATTGAAATGAAACAGTGTAACAGACGTTATCCCATTAAATAAATACATCGGTCTTCTGATATTGTAAGCAAAACTGAATAAAAAGAAAGCATACTTATGAACATGTTATGTATACCTTTATATAAATTAACACATCACAATTAAAGTAATTGTGAAATATTAAATTTGTATAAATCAATAACAGTCAACAGAAAACTTAAGAGCAAATAAAAGTTAAAGATTAAGCAAAGATAAGAAAATGTGTAATTAGATACTTTATATCAGTAATGTATATGGTGGTTTGAAGCTGTATGTACCCCCAGAAAAGTATGTTCTTAAAGTTAATCCATTCCGGTGGGTGTGGGACCACTGTCAGATGAAGCTTTTGGTGGGTAGGAATTTAATTTAAGGTGTGACACACCTCATTCCCTGGGGGTCTTAATCCTCTTACTGGAGTGCTTTATAAGAGAAAGAAATTCTGACAAAAAAAAAAAAAAAAAAAAAAAAAGCCATGGAATCAAGAAACTTAAAGCAATGAAAACCAGAAGAGAAGAGAGGGAACAGTAGATGCCCGTACGTGCCTTTCCCTGTGATAGAGGAGTCCAGGATTGCCAGCAGCTGGTCTGCAGGAAGAAAGTATCGTCTTGATGATGCCTTGATTTGGACATTTTCATGTCCTCAGAACTGGAAGCTTGTTATCTAATAAATTCCCATTGCTAAAAGCCAACCCATTTAATGGTATCTGATTTGAGCAGCTTAGCAAACTAGAATAGATTTTGGTACCAGGAAAGTGGGGTGCTGCTATTGCAATACCAAAATGTTAAAAGGCTTTGTAATTGGGTAATGAGTAGACCCTGGAAGAATTGTGAGGTGCTTGATAGAAAATGCCTAGATTTCTCTGAAAAGACTGTTGGTAGTAATATTGCCACTAAAGGTACTTCCAGTGAGGCCTTAGATAGAAATGATGAGTGTGTCATTGCAAACTGGAAGAAAGATGGCTCTTGTTTTAAGGTGGCAGAGAACCTGGCAAAACTGAGTCCTGATGTCTGATGAAAGGAAGAATTTGAAAGTGACAAGCTGAGATATTTCACTGAGAGGATTTCCAAGTGGAAAGTACAGCCTGGCTTCTCCTTGCAGCTTACAGTAAAATGCGAAAAGAAAAGTATACACTGAGAACTGAACTCCCGGGCAAAAAGAAACCAGAAATGGATGGTTTGGAAAATTCTGAGCTTCTAGGAAGCGAGTCCCCAGAGAATAGTGATCCATGAGAGTTTAACTGGACATGGGTCCAGTCAGCCATTTCAGTGCAAGTCATGATTGGAAATACAATTATCCAGAAAGGATTTGTGGAAAGTTATTTTGTCTGATGGTTTGGACCTGAGTACTACATGCAACACTGACAAATTTTTTTTTTTTTTTGCGAGGTCTGTATGAATGGAGCCACAGCCAGAGTAGATTAAAGGGGACAGTTTGAAGGAAAAATGACTTCAAAGGCACAACCATGGAAGCTGAATTCTGGACTGAAGATATTTTCTCAGGATAAGAGAGCGGAGCCACCCAAGTGTGTGCACAGGGTGAGCATGCCTCAGAGCTTGCAGAGGTCCAGTCTTCCACCCCATTGTTCAGGAAGAGTGTTACCACCCCAGTTTTCTCAGATGCCCGAGGGACTGCAGAGAGCTTGACCACCACCCTAATGTTTGATGAGGATGGAGCCTGGAGTCAGGCCACCAACCTGATGCTTGATGAGGGTGGAGCCGAGACCCTGGTCCTCAGCCCAATGCTTGAAGATGTTGGAGCCTTCACCCTAGTGTTCAGGGGAACATGGCCATTGCACAAGCCCACAGGAGAAAACATCATTCCACAGATGATTCTCAGACCTCAAAATCTAATGGATCGTGCCCTGCAGGGTTTCAGAATTGTTGGGACCCATGACACCTGTTCCCTTCCAATCTCTCCCTGTGGGAATGGGAATGTACATCCTATAAATGTCCCTCCATTGTATACTGGAAGCCGATAACTTGTCCTCTAAGTCTCAAGGGTCCACAGACAGGGGAATTGTGTCTCAAGACTGACCACACCCATAACTGATTTTGATGAGACTTTGTACTTAATATTGTTACTGAAATGATTTAAAGCTTTTGAGATATTGTGATGGAATGAATGTTTTTTGCATATGGAAAGAACATTTTTTTTTTTTTTTTTTTTTTGGCATCCAGAGGGTGTACTGTGGTGGTTTAAAGCTGTGAATACCCCA
Source organism: Tolypeutes matacus (assembly GCA_026826555.1). Classification (NCBI taxonomy): domain Eukaryota; kingdom Metazoa; phylum Chordata; class Mammalia; order Cingulata; family Chlamyphoridae; genus Tolypeutes; species Tolypeutes matacus. The sequence goes on from JAKSZT010054334.1 coordinate 50,055,317, forward strand.
GAAAAGTATGTTCTTAAAGTTAATTCATTCCTATGGGTGTGGACCCATTATAATAGGAGCTTTCAGTGAGTAGGATCTTAATTTAAGATGTGATCCACCTCATTCAAGGTGGGTATTAATCATTTTACTGGAGTACTTTTTAAGAATTTTAAGTAAAATTCAGACAAAGAAAAACAAAAGTCATGAAAGCAAGACATTAAAAGCAATGAAACACAGAAGAAAAGAGAAAGACCACCATGTGACAGAAGAGTCCAGGATTGCCAGCAGCCACTCTTCAGGAAGAAGGTATCATCTTTATAATGCCTTGATTTGGACATTTTCATATCCTCAGAACTGGAAGCTTGTTATCTAATAAATTCCCATTGCTAAAAGCCAACCCATTTTATGATACCTGCTTTTAGCAACTTAGCAAACTAGAACAATTAGAAAATTCTACCCAACAATATTTCCAAATATGTCCCATAGAAATTGGTTTAATTGGTTTTGATTAGAAAATAAAATGATTCTGATGGTTCAATTCAACTTCAAATCTGTCATGTGATATTTTTCAACTTCACAGTACTATAAAATTCTTATTTAGTCTTTTCATAATGCCAGAAATACACAGAGTGATTAAGGTCCATCCTTTATCCAGAGAATAAGTTAAAATATATAATCTCCATGTTTATTTATCTGAGGTTGTTAATTTTCTTAGACCTGCTCTCATGATGTTCAATAAAATTCATTTACTGGTGTGTGCAGAGCAAGCATTTTGAGTAATAGTATGTCACATTCTTGATTGAGCTCATTAGATAGCTTTATATTTTCAGTCTTCCTCCCTAGAATAATGTTTCTTTGCCTAAGGAAAACAGTGGAGATTTGTTGATAATAAAATGCAAACACTGCTTGAAACTCCATTCCATATTTTAATTATTACCCATCAAAATTCTCTTTATAATCGCATAATTAGTTTTGAAGATGTCCTTGTTGCATATGTTACTACTGAAGTAATATATTGCAAAAGTGTAAAGTCTTAGAAAAGAAATTTGTAAGGAAAGAATGCAAGGAAAGAAAGAATGGAGGAATGAAAGAAAGAAGACAGGAAAGAAAGCAGGAAAGGAGTAGGATAGGAGGGAAGGAATCCTTGAAATGTGTCAATGCTTTTAATGCCTAGCGATAATACAATGTTCTCAGGTTTTAGAGCAGATATGGGCTTTCAAATCCCTCAAATAAATTTTAAGTAATTGTTTCATTGTTACTTTCCATATGTTAGGCGCTATCCAAATGACCGCATAAAGATCAACTAGTAGACCACATACATGTATCTGTCTATCTCTGGTTGATTTAATAGTAAAATATACAAACCTTGTCTTAAATACTACAATCTTTATGAGAAGACAATAGTAACTTATCTGAAACAGCTGAAAACAATAAAATAATTAAAAATAGTCAACATGCTAAATAATATGCTTTAACCTTTAAATGTTAGCAACTTTCAAAAAAGGGAGAAATCACTCTGGACTGGATTATTCAAATATATGTTCATTTTGAAAAGTGAGATTTGACATCCTAAATATTAGTTAGCATTAGGGTTGTCAAAAAGAATGCAGAAGTGTTTTCCAGGCACTTCAAAGAGAAGCCATACAGTACTGGAAAAGTAACGGTATAGATATAGGATATTTGTTCGCAGCAGCTCTGAACTAATCCTTCAATTATTCAGTCAAATATTTTATAATGAAATACTTGACTTAAGCTGTCTGGTAAGGGCTGCAAAAGGTTGGAAGCCGATTCCCCTCACCTACTTGGTTTCATAGAGATCCACAGTCATCTCACCTCTGGCATCACTGCATCTTCCATTAATAGTCAAGAAGAATTCCATTGTAGTAAATTTCCCTTAAGGGGACTGAGGTTATATAAGATCCAGCATCCTGTTTCTATAAGGAATTTTTTCCCCAAAATTTGTTGTAATACTGCTTTTCTTATTCTCTGTAATAAATAATTCTATAGAACAAATGACTGTTTAGTTCTTTCCCATGCCACATTTTCCATGAGGAAAAGTATCTGCTTATGTTGCTTCGGGTATAATTTTTAAATTATTTGTCAGCAACCATGAGGATGAATTAAATCAGCAGTAATAAAATTGACATGGATTATTTGAATATTACTTAAGTTTGTATTCATCCTTGCCCATCTCAGAGGCAAAGCATCTAAAGCAAAACAAAATTAATTAACTTTAACAATTGTCCCGGGAGGAATAGAGTCATCCTGTCCCTTACTGAATAAAATTTATCCTGGAGGAGGAGCGAAATGGTGTTATCTGTCTCCTTTATGAATTTTAACAGGGAAAAGTTGTTAATGAAGGTAAAGAAAAAGGAAAATAAATTTGGCCCCTGACATTTTTTATTCATTTTTTCCCCAAATATTCAGTTAGAAATTTGAAGAGTAATAACATCTACAAAAGTGTATGCCAGAAAGACTTTCCTCTTGACTGTAAATCTCATTTTGCTCTTTGCTTTTACATATATTGCTTTTAAATTAATCCATAAATAAAGTTCTAAAAAAATGAGTCAATATAATTATTAGGTATAATACTATTATAAGAATAAACCAACTGAGATAAACTCAAGGAATGGAAAATCATTTGAAATTAGTGAAATAAAAGAAACCCAAAAGAGCTAATCTTGTCACTGTGATCTGTCTAAAAACTATATATTTATACTGAAATAGCTTTCACAAATCTTGGTCTAAGCTTTAAAACTGAGACTATGATATGCCTAGAACTTTAAAACAACAACAGCAACAACAACAAAAAATTTTTTGCTTTATCTGTACTATACAGGTCCACAGAGTAAATATTTACCCAGTTAACAAACAGCACTAATTGCCAGTTCCTTTACATAAAGGGTAGAAAAGTTCAAATAGTGTTAAAGAAAATTCATCCTAAAACAACTAGGAAAGACGAATAGGACTGAAGTCCCCAGCAATATAAATTATACATTATTCATAAATACTAGTAAAAAGTAAAATTGATACCCTTTCTTAAACTAATTCAATTAAATATCTACTAAACATGGTATACAATCAGCTATTGAGCTGGGCCCTTAGAGAGTTCAAGTATTTCGATTTTTGCTACTGATGAACTCAGAATCTACTAAAAATTCAGTTTTGCAAGTTACTAAAAAATGCAATGTATAATAAAACATAAGTTTCTTTTACAGAGATAGCTATAATAATAGTACTTAGTAATTTAATACTTACTAAACATTATGTGGCAAGTATGTGTGAACCACTTTATGTTTTCACTCTTCATTCTGTACAATTTCGGAGTGGGATATCATTATCACCATTTGTAGAGAGGAAGCTGATACTTAGGGAGATGAAGTCACTTGCTTAAGACCTCACAGCTAGTAAGTGCTAAAACTTTGTTTTAGAACCTATGTTGATTCAACTCTGGCCATATTTGTTAATCACTCTGTTGTACAAAGCAGGCAGTCATCCTAAATACTACTAATACCTTACATTTCTCAGAGTTATAGGATATATATATTAAAGAGCTATTTTTAGTTGTATCTCATTTGGTCTTTATATTTATCCTGTGGGTAGTAGGAATTTTTTTCCCATCATACAGAAGACCAAACTGAAATTTTGAATGGATACCTTATATACAATCTTCTGGTAAATGGACAAGCCAGGACATGGAACAAGTATTTTCAATTTATAGCAGTGGCATATTTACCTATGTATTATTCTGAGATAATTTCAGTGCTGCAAAATGCTGAGCAGTAATAGGAGTATAAAGGTCATAATTTCCCTTAAGAAAATGTTAAGGAAAATAATGATTTTTGATGTGCTATTAACCTCATATATTGAGGGATCATGCATTAATGACATGCCATTGTTTACTATTTTAATTTCCGAATAGGGTAAATTTAAAATAGCAATTTTAGAGTACCAAGTTCAACCTACTGTTATTATGAGAAAACAAGCAAAATCTTGTCTTAGTTTACCAGGTCTGCTATAACAAAATACTACAGACTGGTTGATTTCAACAAAAGGAGTAAATTGTCTTACACTTTTGGAATCCAGAAGTACAAAATCAAGATATTGGCAGGCCATGCTATCTCCAATGTCTGTAGCATTTGGATGGTGCCTCAGTCTCTGCCTATGCCTCTGTCACTTGGCAATCAGTTTCTGTCACCTTGACTTGGCTTCTACTTTTGTTTCCAAATTTCCTCTCCTTATAAGGACTCCAGTCACATGGGCCCACCTTGATTTTACTTAGCCTCATCTTAATAAGGTCTTTGAAGATCCTGTTCACACCTATAGGACCAGGGGTTTGGACTTCAACACATCTTATAAGAGATATGATTCAATTCCCAAAAAAACCCAAATAATTAATGACATCCAATTATTTATTCAGTTAGTTGAGAACCGATATCAAATACTATCCTGTTCCTCTAGTTAAAACACTTTTGGGAGGAAACATACTTTCCTGTCTTTTTCCCAAACAGTAAAGGGAGAAACAAAAATAATTTAGTTACTTGTTCCAAGAAATATCTATTACTGGAATATAAGACTGTAAATCAACTATAAAGTTTCCTTATCGATAGTCTGCTTCAAGACTTTTGCTTTGTTGGGTCTACCAATCTAAAGCCATAAACACTGTCATTAACTCTCCCCAAACCCAACCACTCGCTTTATAAGATCCATGAAAAGATGTTTAAGATCATTAGCCATTAGGGGCATGCAAATTAATATCATGTTAGAATATCACTGAATACCCCATTGGAAGAGCTAAAATATAAAACAATGATAATACCAAATGCAGTGACAATATAGAGAAACTGGATCTTTCATACATTGCTGGTAGAAATGTAAAATGATATAACTACTCTGGAAAATCATTTGGTAGTTTTTTATAAAACTAAATGTACGGTTACCATAGAACCACAAAATGGCACTCTTGGGCATTTATCTCAGAGAAAAGAAAACATATGACCACAGAAAAACCCATACACAAATGTTCAAAGCAGCTTCATTTTTAATAACCAAAAACTAGAAATCTCAATATCTTCTAACATATGAATGAGTAAGCCAACTGTGGTTAATGCATATAGTAGAGTATTATCATTAATGAAAAACAGACTATTAATACAGACAACATGGATAAACCTTAAGGGTTTAAGGTTAAGTCAAGAAAGAAAATCTCAAAAGATTACATATCATACAATTCCATTTATATAACCATTTTCAAAATGGCAAAATTACAGAACGGTTAACAAATGAGATGGTTTGATGCTGGATGGACCCCAGAAAATCATGTCCTTAGAGCTAATCCATTTCTGTGGGTGTGAACCTATTGTAGGTGGTACCTTTTGATTAGATTACTTCAGTAAGGTGTGACCCAGGGTGGGTCTTAATCCTCTTACTAGAGTGCTTTATAAACAACATGAATATGGAGAGAGGCATAGAGAAAAGCCCCCAGAAACTGAGAAAGAAATCCCCAGAAGCCAAAGCTGAAATCAGTGGAACCCAGAAGCTGAGAGAAAGCCATGAAGCCAGAAGCTGTGGGCAACAGAGCCAAGAGGAGATGGCAGAGCCTGGCAGACACTGCCATGTGCATTGCCATGAGACAGAGGAGTCCAGGATCACCAACAGCTGGTCTTTGGGAGATAGCATTGCCTGATGATGCCTTGATTTGGACAATTTCACAGCCTCAGAACTATAAACTTGCAAGTTAGTTAATCCCCATTGTAAAAGCCAACTCATTTCTGACATAGGTGTTTTTGGGAGCTTACAAACTAAAACACCAGGATTTAGAATATGGATGGAATTAGAGATTGAATCATATCCCCCACAAAAGACATGTTCAGGTCCCCAACCCCTGGTCCTGTGGGTGTGAGCCTATTTGTAAATAGAACCTTTGGAAATGTTATTAGTTAAGGTGTTGCCAAACTGAATGAGGGTAAGCCTTAATCCAATATATCTGAAGTCCTCATAAGCAAAGGAAATTGGACACAGAAAAAGAGAAGCCATGGAGAGCGGCCAGAATCTGGAAGTCAATAGCACCTAGAATAGAAAAGATAAGATGCTGCCATGTAGATTCCCATATGATAGAAAAATCAAGGACCAAGGATCATTGGCAGCCAGGCTCAGCATGCTACTGTCTATGGGAAGAAAGTATCACCTTGCTGATGCTTTGATTTTGGAGTTCTCCTAGCCTCAAAACCGTGAGTCACTAAATTCTCATTGTTTAAGCCAAACCATTTAATGGCATTTGCTTCAGCAGCCAAGAAACTAAAACACTATCTCTTCCTTATAGGCCAAAGATTGGGAAATGGGTGATGGCCAGAGGATATTTAATGCCAAAGGGATTCAGCAGCATTTACAATTCTGGGAGAGATATCTTTGAAGACTTCTCATGGACACTTCCATAGGCATGTCATCAAGAGGCTAAAAACCTCTACTGACTCCTGCCGGTAGCCACTTATAAAATGGCATGGGTTACTGTACTACCACATAGTTGAGTGTGGGACCTGAGTCTGAAGCAACAGTCTGGTGATCTCAAGGCCTGCTTGGGACATACAAATCTATTCACTTGACACAGTGAGGGGAGGTTAGAATAACTGAGAGGTCAGTTGACCAACAGAATCCAGAGTTCAAAGCAAACAGCTTGTCATATGCAGCAACTTTGAGAATGAAAGCAAATGGCCAAAATGTTGCTCTACATCCCTCCTTCCCCACAAAAATCAGAAGAGAAGAGTGACTTCAGAAATGACCAATGTAGTTTGTAGGTAACATCAGTCATACCTCGGTGGAGAGGAGTGAGTTAGTTTCCAGAGGATTTTACCCGAGTCGAAGTATCTCATCTGATTTCTGCTGCAATGAAATCCTATGAAGAGGTTCCAGGTGTTGTGGAACCTGACACATGTAATTTTAGAGGCTCTCTTTAAGAAAAAGAACTCAAAATTATTAATCCTTGGAACAGGTCCAGTCAGCTGTGTGTCCCAGAAATGTAAACTTCATTTCCTTCATGCTAAATCTACATTTGCAACTATTTCTACATTATATTCTCAGGATTTCTTAGCAATGACGGGACCTGGATAGAACTTTGAAATATTGGGAAAGTATCTGAACATAGCAAGCAGAAATTACTTAAAAAGACAGTTTATTAGTTAAATTCAACAGCGTTGACAGAAGCTTACATTTTTATAGTTTTCCTTGCTACTTTTTTCAGTGGTGACTGTAAAGATCAGATGTGTTACTATGAAATAAATAAGCAACTTATTTTTTATTTGTTTTTGTTTAATATTGGGGTATAGAATGAGTAAATTTGAAAATTTAACCCATTGGATTAATTAGTAAAAAACAGGGACTATTCTAAGTGATTTACATTTATTAATTCACTTCACCACCCTCATAACATTTTCAAATAGGTATCATTTTTACATTACTAATTTGCAGATAGGGAAACTAAGGAAGATTAAATAATCTCCCTGAATTCAACATGCAGAATATAAATTGTAGAGCCAGAATGTGAGCCCAAGTAATATAGTTCTGAGTTCTGTGCTCTTAACAACTATTCTATGCAGCATCTTTAAAAAAAAAAATTTTTTTTAAAGATATTTAGATTACATAAATGTTACACAAAAAATGTAGGGATTCCCACATGCCCCAGTCCCCACACTTCCCACACCCTCCCACATAAACATCCTTCATTAGTGTGGCACATTCATTGCAATTGATAAATGCATCCTGGGGCTTAGCTATTAAGCATGGACCACAATTCACGTTGTAGACCACACTCTCTCTCACACAGTTCTGCATGTTATGTAATAATATAAAATGGCCAATATCTGTCATTGCATCGTCACTCAGCATGATTCCCAAGTCCTGAAAAAGCCCCTGTATTACAACTGTTTTTCCCTCTCCCTGGCCCCAGAGCCTCCAGTGGCCAATGGCTTCACATCAGTGTTGTAATTTCTTCCATTGCTAGAATCACAATATGTCTATAGTAGAATACCAGTAAGTCCACTCTAGTCCACAGCTCTTCCTCAATCCCGAGGATTCTGGCATGATGACATCCACTCCACCTCCAATTGAGAGGGGGCTTATATCCTGTGGGGAAGATGGATGGACTATCCTGCCTTGTATGCAGCATCTTAAGTTACTAGAAATACCAAGTAGCTAAGAGTACCATAAGAAGGGAGAATTATGTAAACAAGTAAGTACAACAAAATATCTTATGTGGTCAAATAACAATTTGTGTAAAGAAGTAAATAGGATATTCAATTTTACCTAAGGTTGGGTGGGTGCAGTGGGTCTTGTAGCTAATCTGATAGTTGAGCTGAGACTTGAAAGACAGATAGTTACTTGGCATTTAAACAAAGGCACAACGGTATAGAAAGAGCATAATGTGCTCTGGGAGATTTCATGGAGTTTGGCATATGGAACTAATTGCTATCCAATGTCTATTCTTAATGTCCCATTTAATTCAGAGCACTGATTTTGTTCGTAAAGGCAATGTGGTCAGCCTCACTTGTGTCTGGTTATGCCCATATGACTAAGTTCTAGCCAATGATGAGTAAAATGTAGGGTTGTATGAGACCCCAAAACCCCTTGGAGCCATTGATTTATACCTTTAGATTTTTGTAACAGGAGAAAGAGATACCTTTCTATATTGTTTAAGCCACAGGTTTTGAATTCTTCTGTTATATGTGACAGGACAAAATTCTAATTGATGTAAGAGTGTGTGGCGCATAGGGTGAGGGAGGAGCCTTTATTTAGGAAGGGTATTTTGAAAAGTATTTGGAGACAAATACCTGAATGTATCATGTTCTCTGCAAGAAATCTATACTTTGTCTCATAAGCCAATGTTTCTCAATCCTGACCTATATTCTAATCATCTGAGGAGTTTTAAAAACTGTTTACTTCTATGGGTCACCACAAACCAATTGAATTAATCTGCAGGGCAGGTGCTTTCAGATTTGGCTGTACATTTGATCACCTGGATATTTTTAAAAATCATGATTCCCAGTCCAAGCCCAGACCCAGCATATGAGAAATTTTGGGGATAAGAACTCAGGTATCATTATTTATAAAATATTCTCCAGTTATTCAAATGTTCCACTATGAGTGGGCAACACTGCTGTAAGCAATAGCCTTGAAGATTCTCAGGAGAATTTTAAGTAAGTTGAAAAGATTTAGTTTATGAGTTATCATTTTGGCTGCAGTGTGGAGGATCGATTGGTTAAGAAGAAATTTATGTTTTATGATGAAATGTACTGCTTTTCCCTGAATGATTCTAAAAAGTCTTCCTTTGAGGAATAAAATCTCAATTTTCTACATTAATATGAGTGGATGAATTTGCACAGGCATAGTAAGATCTAAATTTTTAAAAGTGCCAGGCAAGGATGCCTTAGCAGGGGTTCATCCTAACCATAACTGGGATGCTTATGATTGCAATTTTTGGAAAACCCACCTACAACTGACTTGATCAATAATCATATTGATTATTTCATCCAACCAAGTCCAGAGGTAGGATTCTTTCAACATTTAGTTCTTTCATTAGAGTAATGGTGACATTAACACTTTCATCTTTCTCCTCTGCCAGTTTTTGTGGATGGCTTATGGGTTGTTGTAGATCCAAGTATTACATGTTAATAATATCCAGAGACAGGGAAAGAGAAAAGCCTACTTTTATATTCTATATAGAGACTGAGGAAAATTTCTGAGAACCTTTCAAACTAATTTCCCCTAATATCTTATTGGTCAGAATTATATCACATAACATATGATACATATGTACATACATACATCCAAATGTACATACATTATATAATCAAACAATCACTGGATTGTTATGATGGCCTGCTCTCAATTCTACCTGCTCTCTGTGGATCTTGTTGAAATCCAGCTGAATTGAAGGAATCCCCTTAGAAAACAATATATACGATAAAAATATGCAGCCAGAGAAAATCCCAACTACAGCAGAAGTAAAACATAGAAAGACAGCTAGAGCTGAAACTGTGAGTGCCTCAAGAACAAGTTGGAAATGGAGCTCATTTATTTAGTGTTACTCCAGTGGAGAACATGCAGGCATAGAGAACTCTGAAGTGACAGGGCCTCCAGTCACAATGGTGTCAGTGCAGTATAGTAGAGGAGCACATGTGACTGTAAAAGACCCACATGGATTCTTATTAATTATTTTGTGACCTTGAGCAGGTCACTTGTCCTTTCTTGGTTTCAGTTTCTTTATTTATACTACAATGATGGTAATAGTTTCCAGACTTCCTCATGTTTTTTGTTTGTTTGTTTGTTTATTTGTTTGTTTTGAGGTGCTGGGGGCTGGGGATTGAGCCTACGGCCTCATATATGGGAAGCTGGCACTCAATCACCGAGCCACATTGGCTTTCCTGAGTTGGTTTTATCATTTATTTTGCTTGTTTTTTGTTTTTTGTTATTTCAGGAGGCACTGGGAACTGAACCCATGTCCTCCCTGTGGGAGGCGGGCACTCAACTCCTTGAACCACATCCGCTCTCTGTTTTTTTTTTAATAAATGAGAAAATTGGACACATGTACATTTTATCATCTACAAATTGCAATTATTATAGTTTTTAATGCATGTTTTATACATACAGTAATATTAAATGCTTGTAGATAGAGGTTTATGACATCAAAATAGATCCAAATCTTTAAGGTTTCTGTAGGTTGGATTGTTTTTACTTGAACAAAGAAGGACTGGGACTAACATTTATTAAGTATCTACCATACTCCAGGTACTGTGTTAGAAGCTTTGCTAACTATCTCTATTCTATGAAGTAGATTTCTACTCTTTGAAGTAATTTATTATCTGTTTTAGAAATGAGGAGACTGAAGCTCATGAAGACGACTAATTTGCCCAATATTACACAGATAATAAATAACAAATGTTGGATTCGAATATGGTACTGACAGATTATATAGCTCATGTTCCTTTTAAGATTATTTTGGGGAGAGAGGCAGTTATTTTTCTATTTTTCCTTACTTTTATACTTTTAAATATATGCAAACTTTGTACAAGAAACATTTTTGGAATGCTAAGCATGCTGTTTAATAATACAAAATCATCATTTCTTCTCTTATACCATTGCCTATACTATATCCATACAAATACATTATCTCTAACACTGAGGCAATTAGAAGGAGAGATCTGTGGTTGTAGGGAAGATACAAAAGGTAACTTTGGAACCTGACTCAGTTTGAGGAAAAGGTTATGCAAGCAAAATATTGGACAACAAGAATATGGGTAGATGCACTGATCTTCTGGGAAAACAGACAGGTGATACCAGGAGGTGAGAGGTAGGAAAGTTCCAAGACAAATTCTACTTTATTTCCTTTGGAGCCAGTCCTGGCTTGCCCTTCATGTCCTTCTGTTACTTGTTCTCATGTGGATGATCAGGAGACATGAAGGAGGAATAACTCTGTTGAAGTAGGCATGCCCAATGTCAACTGTAAGGTCCATAGCATTCTTCATGTGCAGGACCATCACCAAGCAGAGTGTCTATTCCATAGTAGATTGATGAGAAATATTTGTTGAAATAAACTGTATTTTGTTTAAACTAGAAGATCACATATAAATGAGCAGGCTGTGTATTAAAAATAGAAACTGTTCAAGAGTATATTGTGGCTGTTATGATTTAACAGAAAATGTAATAAGCTTGTCTCTTGCAGAATTGGCATTTAGTACTTGCTTTTAAGTGTGTAACATTATCATTTCTAGGTTCTGGATTTCGGCTGATGAAAGATTACAATGATGGGTCAGAAAACACAAAGCTGAACAACACTAGAGGGATGGGAAAATAAGAAATCTACAATATCCAGTATAAGCTAATACATTCCATATATAAGGCAGTAATTGTGTTAAAGAGAGTCCTAAGGATTAGGGTGTTAAAGGAGAAATTCTGAAGTTTAAATCTACAAGTGTGAATGCTAAATCCTTGTTATAGCTTTGAATTCAAAATCAGTGAGAATAAACAGAAAAAAATGTGATCCAGAGTTGAGATATTGGTAGGCTATAATATTTTTCCTGGTCTAGTGATGTTTGTGTCAAAGCTTCTTTGGAAAATATATCAGAGCCCTTCCATTGATGGTACAGAGCTCTCTCATTCGGATTCTTGACACTTTCCATGGTTCGGAAATATTTTGTTTATTTTTACCATGTTTCTAATGGGTTCACTGTGTTTAAAGAACTTTGTTAGTATTTGGTCAAACACTGAGCAAATGTTTGATTTAACCTTTTGGGCCCTGGTTCTATCATCTAAAAAATTAATATTTTGACTCTTACTATTCACTCCCCTTTGAATATAGAAAATCTCCTTCTTTTAATAAGAGTAACACACACATTGAATCATCATATGCACTAAGTGATTCTGCTGGCTAACACTTGTAGTGTAAACTAAAATGTAGTTTAATCATAAACCATAATCACACTAGGAATTTTACAAATCTTAAAATAAATTATAGGGAATGTACTAGTCAGGGTTCCTCAGAGAAAGAGAACAAGATATATATGAATGTGTATATGCATATGCATATGTATATACACACACACAAATATATATATATATATATATATATATATATGAATAAAGAGATATATATTATAAGGAATTGGTTTATGTGACCATGAGGGCTAGCAAATCCAAACTTCTTAGGGCAGGCTATAAGCTGGAAACTCCAAAGAAGTGTTTAGTTGAATTCCCCAGGAGAAGTTGGCTGGCTGGAAATTCTAGGAAGAGCCAATACTGAAGCAGAAATTCTTCTTCTGATCCCTGAAACCCTCAGTTCTGGTTTTTGTAACATCCAACTGATTGGATGAGGAGAGTCTCCACATTATGGAGGGAAATCTCCTTTGTTGATTATAAATGAAATCAACTGACTATAGATGCAATCAACTGATTATAGATGCAGTTCTCACCTAGGGAATACCCTTGTAGCAGTAAGCAGGTCAGTTTTTGACCAAAAGACTAGACACCATAACCTTGCCAAATTGTAAGTCCGTGGATGATAGTTTTGGTAGAAGGATTGCATGTAGAGAAGGCAAATACATATTCTGAGAGCATGTTTATTCCAGTAAGACTAAAACACTACCCCTTCCATGATGGAAGCAGCCAAGTGTAAACAATCTGCTGCCAGGTAGCTGGCTGATGACCTTGGGGAATGGTGCCATATTGGGGACTGAATGTTGGTTTCTGCTGCTAGCAGATTAGGTACTCAGAAGTGGCTGTGGCAGGCCAGCTGTGGTGAGTGGAAGTCCATGTTGCTGAGCTTGTGTATAACATCCATCACTACCACCATGGCTACTTTGTCCCTAAGCCCATTGGGCAATGAGAGGAGTGGGTGGGGAAGGAGACCAAGTGGTATCCACAGAACAGGTCATCTTATCCCCTTTATTATTAAAGTCCTTTTTGTGCTGAGGTCTCCCACTGGTGAGTGTTCACATGGCACATAGATATCTACATTTTCTTTGTCCATTCAGAAAGTTCTATCCACATTCTTCTCCCCAGACCTCTTTGTCACCAATTTTCCCATCATGTTTCTTCCAAGTACCTGATCAACCAGTCAAATTATGGGACATGGCCTATGAATCCGTGAATCAATTTTCAAACACACTTCAGGAGGGGAGATAACACTAGGTTTATTAAAAAAAAAAAAAAAAAAAAAAGTAGTCTCCTGGGAAAGACTCATTTTGAGAGATAGAGAATCCAGATTCCAAGATTTTATTTGAAAACAATGAATAAGAGTTGGGAGAGAAGAGTAAACAATATTTGGTCTCTCAGATTGGGCTATACCTCTATTTTCAAGACTCATCTCTGAATTTTAGCATAAGGGAGGGCAACAAAATAGCAAGTAAGAGCTGAAATAAATGAATCACTTAGTTCTTGAAGGCAATCCTGCAGCTGTGATATCTGTGGGAGGTGGTTTGGCAGTGTTGTGAGAAAACCTTGCTAGCACTCCACAAAGATCCTTTTGGTCTGGGTATCAGCAGCTGACTAGTGGACATGTGTGAGTAGGAGCATCAGAATATTTAGGTGAATCATCAGGACAGCTGATATTTTTTGGAGCATATACACAGGACCAATTAAATATTTTGCAGGGTTCAGTCAAAAATGAAAAAGTGAGACCCCTTGTTCAAAAAGCAGGAATAGAGTATTTTCCTTTCTTCCATGGTTTCTCTTTTTTGACCAGTCCTGCTTTTGTTTGTTTGTTTGTTTGTTGTATTTTTAATTTTCTATTTAATATCATGTTTCAGGCACAGGAAACTCGCTGAGCAAATGCAGATCCTCACAGATACCAGGATATGTATCTTGACCCACACCCTTCCCTGGTCAGAGAGGTGCGGAAATGGTAGGGGATGGGACCATTCATGAAGTGAGACCACAAGCTTTTATCACATGTTCCAATTTTCCAATGGACTTCATTTCCAAAACACAAATTCATCAGTAAAATTAAGAATTTCAGGACAGTGATAACAGAGAATTAAAGCCCAAGCATAGAACCCCTTTCTGAGCTAGGGGCCATGTGTGCCTGAACTAGGCTCATCCTGCATACACACCGACACTAGAAATACCCTCAGGAGCTAAAGCAGAACAGTTATAACATGGTAGCCTGTAGAGCTGCTTCTTGAATAGCCCTCCTATGACCATCTGAAATGTCAAAACATTTCAGAGGAATTTGATATGACAGGTATGGAATTCCTGGAGACTAGTTAATCATTGTTTCTTGGTTGCTACTATGAACTTACTTTTTATCTCCAAAATTATGTTGTTTGGAAACCAATTAAAATGTAAAGTGAAGGGACAGATAAGATGGTGGCAGAGTAAGGAGCTCCTGGAGTCAGCTTGTCCTACAGGGAAGTTAGTAATCACCCAGAGCTATGTAAAGCACCTGTTTGGGGAACCCAGGAGACCAAAAGAGCATTCTGCAACCTCCTTGAAAGAATGGAAGGAGGAGACTGCCCATGTGCAATGAAGATTTGTGAATAGAGCACTCCATGCCATGGAGGCCAGTGCCAACCATCCACTGGTGGTACAAGCCACCTCAGGAGCTCTTCTGTGGCTAGAGTTGGAAGTGCCATTTCCCAAAAATGGGGGAGGAAGAGATGATCAGGAACTAACTTCAGCTACTGATGAGTACTTTGGGCTGGCTAAAGTATAATTTTAAGAAAAGCTAAAGTTTGAACCTGTACAAGTCAGAAAGAGGACAGTAGCCACCATTTTAACTCTGCCCCCAGCTTGAGGGAAAGCAGGGCTGATTGAAAATCACAGTGATGGTATGGACTAGCTTCTTTCCTCCCAGATCTGATTGCTGGCCTAGCCTAGGCCCCCAGTCCCACCTCAGCAGGGACCTATACCAGCCTCTCCTGGCAGCTGCAAGCACTTTTGGCTGGCACAGACTGGATAGTTGGATACCTGGGGCTCCATCCATGCATCTCCTCATAGGATAGGAGAGGGCTGGTGTCTCCCCAGCCTCTCTGGGCAACTGCAAGTGCTTTCAGCCTACAGGGACTAGTTTGTTGGGCCCCTGTGGTTTCATCCTCACCCCTTAAATGGCAGAAGAAAGAGTACTCCCTCAGCCTCTCAGGGCAATTAGCGGTATTTTTGGACCACACAGATTATATTGTTGGGCACCCTGGAGGGTGCATCACTCCCCTGGCAGGGGAGGAGGAATGCTGGAGCTAACCTGGCCAACTGCGGTCAGTTTTGACCCATATGGCTTAATTTGTTGCCCACACCTGCACCTCTACCCCTGTCCAAGCAGGAGATGAAGGGACGTGAACTTCATCAGTTTCTCTGGGCAACTACAGACAGTCTTTGCCTACACAGTTTTGATTACTACACACAGCTGCAGCTCCATCCCTACCCATGACAGAGGAGAAAGATGGGAGAAGATTTATCAGTTCCAGGGGCGACAGGGGCAATTTAGCCTCTAGAGATTAGAGTACCATCTACATCTTCAGCTCCTACTACACAACCAAGAAGGGAAAAAGGGCAAGAAGTCCCCAAACTAAAGGGAAAAATACATCTAGTGAACCAGATGCCAAGATAACAACAAAAAATTACAACCCATACCAAGAAACAGGAAGATATAGCCCAGTCAAAGGAACAAAATAAGCCTCCAGATGACATAAAGGAGGTGATACAACTAACCATTGATGTTCAAACAAATCTCTTCAATAAATTCAATGAGATGGCTAAAGATATTAAGGATTTTAAGAAGACACTGGGTGAACACAAAGAAGAATTTGAAAGCATACATAGAAAAATAGCAGATCTTATGGGAATGAAAGGATCAGTGGCCCTCAAAAGTGAACATACAAAAGAACAGATGAAGAAAAGAATGGGAAAAATTGAACAGGTTCTCCAGGAACTAAATGATGGCAAGAGACATGCAAACATTCGTGTCACTGGTGTCCAAGAAGGAGAAGAGAAGGAAAAAGGGTCAGAAGGAATATTTGAAGAAATAAAGGCTGAAAATTTCCCCAACCCTATTGAAGGACATAGATATCCATGTCCAGAAGCACAGTGTGCTCCCATCTGAATAAATCTGAATAGACCTACTCTGAGACACATTCTAATCAGAACATCAAATGCCAAAGACAAAGAGAGAATTCTGAGAGTAGCAAGAGAAAAGTGCTACATCACATGTAAAGGATATCCAATAAGATTAAGTGCTGATTTCTCATCAGAAACCATGGAGGCAAGAAAGCAGTGGTATGATATACTGCCAGCCAAGAATCTTATATCCAGCAAGATTGACTTTCAAAAATGAAGGTGAGTTTAGAATATTCACAGGTAAATAGAAAAAAAGAGAGTTTGTAAACATTAGACTGGCTTTGCAGGAAATACTAAAGATAGTGCTACAGCTGAAAAGAAAAGACTAGAGAAAGGGTCTTGCAAGAGAGTATAGAAATGAAGGTTATATCAGTAAAAGTGTAAATACAGTGGTGAAAATAAAATATGACAGAAAAAACCAAAGGTCAAAATGAGTTAAATAAGAACTGCCTTTACTGTAATAACATTGAATGTTTATGGATTAAACTCCCCAATCAAAATACAAAGACTGGAAGGATGGATATGAAAATATGAGCCATCTAAATGCTGTCCACAAGAGATTCACCTTAGACCCAATGATATCAATAGACTGAAAGTGAAAGGATAAAAAAATTTTTTTTTTTTATAAAAAAACAAAAAAAAAAAAAAAAAAAAAAAGCCAGAGTAGCTATACTTATATCAGATGAAACAGACTTTAAAAGCAAAACTGTTATTTGAAATAAGGAAGGACATTATATATTATTAAAAGGATAATATATATATATATATATATATTTCTTCACCAGGAAGAAATAACAATCATAAATGTATATGCACCTAACCAGTAAGCCCTAAATTACATGAGGCAAACATTGACAGAACTGAAGGTAGAAATAGGCATCACTACAATAATAGTTAGAGACTTCAATACACCACTCTTAGCATTGTATAGAACATTTGGGTAGAGGATCAATAAAGAAACAGAAAGCTTGAATAATATGATAAATTAACTAAACTTAATAGACATATATAGAACATTACACTCCAAAACAGCAGGATATACTTTCTTCTCAAGTGTTCATGGATCTTTCTCCAGGCTAGGCCATATGTTAGGTCACAAAGAAGCTCTTAATAAATTTAACAAGATTGAAATTATACAAAGCACATTGTCTGAACATAATAGAATAAAGTTTGAAATCAACAACAGGCAGAAAAAAAGGAAAATTCAGAAATACATAGAGATTAAACAACACACTTTTAATAATCATGGGTCAAAGAAGAAATTGCAAAAGAAATCAATAAATATCTTGAGATGATTGAAAGTGAGAACAAACATATCAGAACTTATGTGATGCAGTGAAGGCAGTGCTGAGATGGAAATTTATAACCCTCAATACTTTCATTAAAAAAGAAGAAACAGCTAAAATCAATGACCTAACTACATAGTTGCAGGAACTAGAAAAAGAGGAGCACACTATTCCCAAAGCAAACAGAAGGAATGAAATATCAAAGATCAGAGCAGAAATAAATGAAATTGAGAATAAAAAACACAGTAAAGAGAATTAACAAAACTTGGTTCTTCAAGATTAACAAAATTGACAAACCCTTAGCTAGACTGACAAAAAAGAGAGAGATGATGCAAATAAATAAAATACAAAATGAAAATGGGGACATGACTAATAACTACACAGAAATAAAAGAGATCTTAAGAGGATACTATGACCAACTGTACACCAACAAACTAGACAAACTAGATGAAATGGAAAATTTCCTAGAAATGTACAAACATCCTAAACTGACCTGAGGAGAAATAGAAGATCTCAACAAACCAATCACTGTAAAAAGATTGAAACAGTCATCAAACAACTACCCAAAATGAAAAATCTAGTCCAGATGGTTTCACTGATGAGTTCTACAAAGCAAAGAAGATTTAATACCAACTTTACTCAAACTCTTCCAAAAAATTGAACAAGAAGGAATGCTACCAAATTCATTCTATGAAGGCAATATCACCTTAATACCAAAGCCAGATAAGATTTAAAAAAAAAAAAAAAAAAAATTACTGATCCATTTCTCTAATGAATACAGATGCAAAAAATCCACAATAAAATATTTGCTAATTGAATCCAACAATACATTAAAGAATTATTCATCATGACCAAATAGGTTCTATATGAGGCATGCAATAGTGGTTCAACACAAAAAATCAATCAGTGAAATATACTACATTAATAAGCCAATCTTATCGATTGACATAGAAAAGGCTATTGGCAAAATACAACACTGTTTCTTGATAAAAATACTACAAAGGACAGGAAATGAAGTTAATTTTTTCTATATGATAAAGGCCATATATGAAAAACCCACATCTAACATTGTACTCAATGGTGAAAGACTGAAAACTTTCCCTTTGAGACTGGGAAAAAGACAAGGATGCCCACCATCACCATTGTTGTTCAATATAATGCTAGAAGTTCTAGCTAGAACAATCAGGCAAGAAAAAGAAATAAAAGGCATCCAAATTGGAAAGGAAGAAGTACAAATTTTGCTATTCACAGAAGATATGATCCTATACCCAGAAAGTCCTGAAAAAATCTACAACAAAGTTTTGCTAGAGCTAATAAACAATTTCAGCAGGGTGGCAGGATACAAGATTAATATGCAAAAACCAATAGTGTTTATCTATACTAGTAATGCGCAGTCTGAGGAGGAAGTTAGCCCCAAAATTTCATTTATAATAGCGACTAAAAGAATAAAATATTTAGGAATAAACCTAAGCAAGAACATAAAGTACTTGTATTCAGAAAGAGACAATGCATTGCTAAAAGAAATTTTAAAAAGACCTAAATATATGGAAGACATGGATTGGAAGACTAAATATAATTAAGTTGTAAGTTTTACCCAAATTGATACACAGATTAAATGCACCCCTGATAAAAATTCCACCAGCATTTTTTTAAAAAGAAATTGAAAACACAATTATCAAATTTATTTGGAAAGGTAAGGGGCCCCAAATAGCCAGAAACATCTTAAAAAGAAAGAATAAAGTAGAAAGACTCTCACTTCCGGACTTTAAATCATATTACCTAGCTACAGTGGTAAAAACAGCATGGTGCTGGAATAAAGATAAACACATTGACCAATGGACCCAAACTGATGGCTCAGATACAGACCTTCATATCTATGGTCATGTGATTTCTGACAAGGCTGTCAAACCTACCCAGCTGGGGCAGAACAACTAACAAATGTGCTGGGAGAACAGGATATCCATAGGTAAAAGAAAGAAAGAGGACGCCTACCTAATACCTTATACAAAAATTAATTCAAAATGTATCATAGACCTAAATATAAAGCTAGAATCTTAAAGGTCCTAGAAGAAAATGTAGGAAAGCATCTTCAAGACCTGGTGGTAGGTGGTGGACTCTTAAACCTTATACTGAAAGCACTAGCAATGATAGAAAACATGGATAAATGGGACCTCATCAAACTTAAACACTTTTGTAATTCAAAGGACTTCATCAAGAAGGTGAAAATGCAGCCCACTCAATGGGAGAAAATATTTGGAAATCACATATCCGATAAGAGTTTGATTTTCATTCTATATAAAGAGATCACACAACTCAATAATAAAAGTGCAAGCAATCCAATTAAAAAAAGGCCAAAAGACTTAATAGACATTTTTCCAAAGAGGAAATACAAATGGCCTAAAGCACATGAAAAAAATGTTCAGTATTACTGGCTATTAAGGAAATGCAAATCATACCGACAATGAGATATCGCACACCACACAGAATGGCCATTGTTAACAAAAACAGAAATAGTAAGTGCTGGAGAGGATGATGAGAAATAGAAACACTTCTTCACTGTTGGTGGGATTGTAAAATGGTGCAGCCTCAGTGGAAGACAGTTTGGCAGTTCCTCAGGAAGGTAAATATAGAACTGACATATGATCCAGCAATTCCTCTACTAAGAATACAACCAGAACAACGGAAAACTGTGACACAAATAGATATGTGTACACTGATGTTCATAGTGGCATTATTCACAATTGTCAAAAGACAACCCAAGTGTACATCAGCTGATGAATGAATAATCAAAATGTGTTATATACATATGATAGAATACTATGCTGCTGTAAGAAGAAATGAAATTGGGACACATGTGAAAACAAGGATTAATCTTGAAGACATTATGCTAAGTGAGATAAGCCTGACACAAAGTGCAAATAATGCATGGTCTCACTAATATGAACTAAACAGGAAGACTAAATGCATGGAATTAAAACCTAGAGTATAGGTTATTGGGAGATAAGAGGAGTGCTGAGAAGTGGTACTAATGCTCAATGTATATAGAAGTTTTAATTAACTTGATTGTAAACTTGTGGACATGGTAGAGTTGATGGTAACACATTATAGTGAGTAGAAGTAACGCAGCTGGTTTATAAATAGGATTGTGGCTGAAAAGGGTAGTCTAGGGATGTAAATGTCAATTGAATGAAAGCTAGAGAATAATCTAGGGACTGAATGACATAGTGGTTCCAGAGGTGGATGAGAATTGTGGTTAATAATACAAATATAAGAATGTCTTTCAATGAATGAGAACAAATGTACATCACTATTGCAAGGTGGTAGGAATATGGAGAAGCATGGGAAGAATAAAATTAATGTAAACTATGGACTATAGTTAACAGCTATACTGTAATATTCTTACATCAATGCCAAAGACGTACTGTGTTAATAATAGGGGAGTATTGGAAAAATATACCAAATGTAAGCTATAGACCATAGTTAGTGTTAATAGTCTCATGATACTATCTCATAATTTGTGACAAATGTTCCATAACAGTGTGGTGTGTTGGTGGAGGGGTGTTGTATGGTAATTCCACATATGTGTATGATTGTTTTGTAATTTTACAACTTCTCTAATAAAAATATTTTCACCCAGGTCCTATGTCAGGGCAGAAAGCTCCAGAGTTTGGTGCCTTGCCAGTGGGCTCTACTTTGGACTTTGTGCTCCTTAGTGTGACAGAGTTGGACTCAACTATGTCTTCCCTGCAAATGGCTCATTTGTTCCTCTATTCAAACCTGTACTTGGTGCTGGAGTTTGTAGGTGTATGTCCAGAGACTTGAGTCTTTGGACTGTCCATGTGCCAGCTGGGCCTGGAACCTCGGCAGAGTAGCAGCTCCTATTCTACAGCTCATTGGACTCACCCAGGACAACTGGCGGGGAGATGATGATAGACAACGGCCATCCCAGGGAACGGAGAGAGTCTGCAGCTGCAGGGAGGATAATCTCATCCATCTTCCCCATGGAATATAAGCCCCCTCTCAGTTGGAGGTGGAGTGGGCATCACCATCCCAGACTCTTCAGGATAGGGGGGAGAGCTATGGACTAGAGCGGACTAACTTGTATTATACTATAGACATATTGTGATTCTAGTAATGGAAGAAATTACAACATTGATGTGGAGCCAGTGGCCACTGGAGGCTCTGAGGGCAGGGAGAGGGAAAAGCAGTTGTAATACAGGGGCTTTTTTGGGACTTAGGAATTGTCCCGAGTGACAATGCAATGACAGATATAGGCCATTTTATATCATCACATAACATGCTGTGTTATGTGTAGGAGAGAATGTGGTCTACAATGTGAACTATGGTCTATGCTTAATGGCAAAACCCCACGATGCATTTATCAACTGCAATGAATGTGCCACACTAATGAAGGATATTTATGTGGGAGGATGTGGGAGGTGTGAGAGGTGGGGTGTATGGTAATCCCTGTGTTTTTTGTGTAACATTTATGTAATCTTAAGTATCTTTATATATATATATCAAATGAGACAAAAAAAAAAAAGAAGGAAAATTGAGGGCAAGTTTGCTTAAATGGAGTTATATTAATTTTATATTGCTGCATAAAAATTGCCACAAACTTTGCAGATTAAAACAAACTCTATTAGCTTTCAGTTCCATAGGTCAAAAATTTAGGCACAGAATTACTGAATATCACTGGCTTCATTCTCACTTGGAGCTCAGAGTACTCTTCATTTCCTTGAAATTTTAAACTAAGTGCCCATTTCCCTGCTGATTGCCAGCTGTGGCTGGTCTCAGGTCCTAGATGCTGCCCATATTCCTTGCCATGTGGTCCCAGCCATTGTCAAAGCCAGCAACACATCATTTCCCTTATCTCTAATCCCTCTGATTCTACAAGTTTCTGACTTTAGAAAGATCCCAGCCCTTTTAAGGGGTCACATGATTAAGTGAACTCCCACCCAGGATAGTCTCTTTTGAGACCTTAATTACAGCTCACTTTGCAGAAACACTTAGACTAGTGTTTGATTCAATATCCAGGAGAAGGTATGTGTACACTAGTGACAGGGTGTCTTGGAGGTCACTGTAAAATTCTGCCTACCACCAAGTCTCTGGATATATTTTGCACAGGATTTACATATTTCAAGACCTTTCTTGGTCTGGTCCCAACACTTTTTCTTCTTGTCTCCCAGTTATCTCCTATGCAAACTCCCTGTTCCATACAACCTACTTTATTAATTGTTTGTCTAAAAAGATTTTTATTTTTCTGCCTGGTTTTTCATCGCATTCAATTTAATCAGCTAAAAGGAGCCTGATTCTTTTTCTTTCTCTCAGTCATTTCATATTGTCTTTCATCACCCCTAAGTTCAAATTCTATCTATTCTACCCTTACCTTTTCACTTGAAATGATCATTTGTTCATTTTTAAAAATCTATATGCATTACTCACTTTAGATTTTCAGCAAAGCAGGGGAACTATTAGCAGCAGCAGCACATTTTATTTTTCTAAGATAAATGATTTGTAGGTCACTCACATGCCATCTATTGAGTCCTCCTGCTTTCAGAAGTGTTGTTTGATTAGAGGAAAATTTTCAGTAGAGGATTAAAGGGACTTAGGCTACTAAGTAGGGTATTAGAACAACTTCCTTTTATGTAGTTTTTTCTTTGTTTTGATTAAGAAATACTTTGACTTTTTAATATTAATTACACCTATTTACTGAACTGTTTAGTATTTATGCCTTAATTACTGAGCAAACAGTAATAATTATGCATATCATTAAATGCACATAAGATTAATTTTGGGGAGTTTAGCAGTTTTTTATCTTTTCATTTCTATGGTGAATTGCTAACAAAGCAGGGTCATATGCTTATGGGATGGAGTATATAATGGAAAAGAAACTTTGGAGTTAGGATTAGGTTTGTATCTTGGCTCTGCATGTAAACTGGCAAGTTATATAACTTGTCTGAGCCTCATTTAATTTGTACAGGGAGAAAATAAATATACCTCAAAGGGCTATTATGAAGATTGATGAGATAGTTGCAAAGCATGTGGAACAAATAGGTAAAAATTTTTGTTTTCTTTTTACTCTTCTCTCCCTCTCCCAATTCCCAATAATTTGAAAATGTATGTTCTTTAAGTTGCATTTAAAAAAATCTATGTGGTAAGAAGGGGCAACATTATATGATACCCTCCCCCAAATAATAATGAAATACAACAAATAAAAACATGCTCTGAAAGTTGGGCTATAAAATTAACAGAGCAAAAGATGCTAAATCCCTTAAAGGAGGCATGATCTGATTGAAGGTACAAACACACTGAGCAGAATGGCACATTAACACACTGAAATACACTAAAAACTATAAGTCAAAAGTGGGAGAGATAGATTGGTTAACAATAAAATCTTTTTCTCGTAGGCTAATATTGGCAGATTGGCCAATATTAACAGTCACCACTCCAGGCAAGGTAGAATACACTGCCTTGTAATATTTTGCACTGCTACACATTTCCTATTCAATATTTTAGAGGTGTTTTAGGGATATAAATATTCTGGTCCTGTTTGTATAGATATTTTCCCCCATATTACAGTTTATTTTTCATTGTAAATTAATACATTTTAAATGGTGCAAACAATCAGGCTTACTGAGCATGGTCAATGTGAGTTAACCCTCTTAGAAACAGAGCTGGTCCTTTCTGCATAGTAATGAACTCAGATTTTTGAGACTGCAGATTTTTGAGGCTGAAACCCTTTTCTACAACTGCATTCTGGGATGATATAAAAACCTAATTATGGAAGGGAGGAGTGAGAGGGTGAGACTGATGGGAAAAGCAATTCTCTTCCCTATTCTAGCATGTGATCACTAATGTCAAAAGGTGACTATGTATGTCTGAATCTTTCAGAGAGAGAGGATCATGCAGTTCATTACACATATTTAAGGCATTTGAAAAGAAGTCAGATTTTTGTGTTTTAAAAACTTAAGCATCTTTAAAGTTTTTGTAATAGATTTTAAAATATCATTAATCACTAAAGTGCTAGCAAAATAACTAGAGCTCTGTATTATTTTGTCTCTAGGAGGCAATTATACTTTTCCTTCTATTAGAAGTTTAAGAGACACTTTAGACAAAAGCAGAGGAAAGAGAGATTTGGGTGA
The DNA here is from genome assembly GCA_026826555.1 of Tolypeutes matacus. Lineage (NCBI taxonomy): Eukaryota > Metazoa > Chordata > Mammalia > Cingulata > Chlamyphoridae > Tolypeutes > Tolypeutes matacus. Next base: position 50,080,323 of record JAKSZT010054334.1, read on the forward strand.
AATCTAGAAAGACTGCTAAGAGGAATACGAATATAAAGGAAAAGTTCAATGAATGTGAAAAACTCTAAGAGGGTACTGGGACAACATGGTGAACAAGAAGACAGGATCCAGGACACAAGTAAGGCAAAAATAAATAAATAAAAGCCTGCAGAAAGGTGAAGTACCTCCAAAACGGACTGTCTTTCTTATTAAAAGATTTATATAGACAAAGCCCTGAAATACATATTTTAAAGTTTTGAGAATTAACTTTTATTCAAGTCAACAAAAGTATGTGTTGAGTGGTTTTTACATATTAGAAATTACACACTAACTTACATTGATGTAAAATGAATAAAACATGATCCCAAGATTCTAGAGGTTCACAATCTGGTGATAAAAATTGCAATATATGATTATAAGGCTTCAAGGAATATTATGACAGTGGCAAGATCAGGATTTAAGGACATCACGGAGGAGGAAGAAATACCTAACTGCTGCAGCGGGCACCGAAAGATCCACAAGTTATTAAAACCACAGCTGAGAGTTGAAAATAGTTCAGACTTCACAATTTGAAGACAGCAAGTTCACAAAACAGGCAAAGCAAGAAGGACAGATAGCCTGGGAGGGTAATTTGGCTACAACATCTGTTATACCCTCAGGGGTTGAGCCTGGTCCAAATGGCCTGGTTGGTATTATCTCCCTGTTTGATCTTACCACTCCAGTACATTCATCTTGAACTTGACACCTCAATCAAACAGTATGACCTTCCTTAATTAAAGCATACTATTTTTTGGCTACATTATCTTGTTATTATTATTTTTTTAGATAACGATATCTTAAATTGTGGTTTTATGCCTTAGTAGAGATGTTTAATTCCTTCACAGTGGGTAGATTAATTTATGAAGAATTTATTCATTAAACGACAGAATCCCAAAGAGGGGGAAATATATTTTAAAAACAAAGCTTACTGTATGAATCAAAAACTAAAATGGAAATATAATTATATAAAAGAAAAAACTATTCGATTCTCATTGCCATTATTTCTGTTTTGCAGAACCTATATTGTCTATAATTTATCTGGTTTTCATTTCTAGCTGGCTGTGTGACCACTGAAAATGTGCTAAAGAAATGTCAGAAGATATTTCTACACATGTATGAATTTAAGAATGTGATGCCATCTATCAGCAAGGGGGAAAATATGGGATCCTGACAGGTCTAAGCTACTGAAAGAAAAGAAAAAAACCTTAATTCTAATTTATAAATAGATTGACAAAACTAAGTATATTTGGCCCATCACCTCTTATCATCACTTGTGTCGCCTGTATTTTATTTACAAGGTTTAAATTATATATATATATATTTAACAGAAATACCTCAAGTAAATTTCCCCTTTCTACTCCCTGGCCTTTCCTTATATGGGAGTATAGTTTGTCTAGGTTGCTCTCTGAATCTATAGGAAATATTGAGGTGGTAAGTAGCTACTTTACATACACTGAACAATCTTGGTTTCTCCTCAGATAACTATTTATTCCACAGGGGGAAAAAAAAATTAAAAGAGGAGACATTTGACATATATTTGCTTCATCTGAATAAATTTATTGAAATTTTTTTTTCTGAACCAAGTCCAACTTCTTTAGAAAGATGATAACATTTTAAAATTAAAAATATATGTAGAGACAACCAGCAAGATGGTGGCAGAGTAAAGAGCTCCGAGAATCAGCTCCGGCTACAGGGTATTTAGTAATCACCAAGAGCTATCTAGAGCACTTGTTTGGGGCTCCAGGAGACCAGAAGTGCATCCTGCAACATTCTTGAAAGAATGGAAGGAGGAGACTGCCCATCTGCAGAGAAGATTCATAAGTAGAACACTCCACGTCATGGAGGCTGGTGCCCATCCTCCACTGGAGGCACAAACCGCCTCGGGAGATGTTCTGCGGCTGGAATTGGAAGCTCCACTTCCCAAAATGGGGAAGAAAGAGACAGGTGGGCACCAACTTCAGCTACTGATTAGTGAATTTGGCAGGCTAGAGTATAATCCTAAGAATAGCTAAAGTTTGAACTTGTCCAAGTCAGAAAGACATTGGTGGCCACCCTCTTAACTCTGCGCCTGACATGAGGGGAAGCGGGGCTGACTGAAAATCACCGTGCTGGCAGGGACTGGCTTTTGTCTATCTAGATCAGATTGCCTCTCTAGCTTAAGCCCCAGGCCCACCTCGGGCAGGGAGGAAGCTGGGGAGAGCTGAGCCAGCCTTTCCGGGAAATTTACCGGCCAGGCCGTGGAGGCTGGTAATCATCCTACTTTGGCAGCACAAGTCACCCCAGGAGCTATTCTGTGGCAGGAATTGGAAGCTCCATTTCTCACAAACAGGGGAGGAAGAGACGGTTGGCCACGGATTTCAGCTACTGATTAGTAAATTCGGCTGGCGAAAGTATAACCCTAAAAACAACTAATGCTTGAGCCTGCCCAAGTCAGAAGGAGGCCGGTAGCTGCCATTTTGACTCCACCCCCAGCATGAGGGGAAGCCGGGCTGATTGAAAATCACAATGACAGTAGAGACCGGCTTCTTCCACCCAGATTGGCCTACAGCCCTAGCCTAGGCTTCAGCCCTACCTCAAGCAGGGAGGAAGCTGATGCTTCAGCCTATCCTGGTAACTGTAGGTATATTTGGCTGGCACAGACTGAATAATTGGAAGTCTACTGGGGCAACTGTGGTCATCTTGGACCTGCACTACATTGATTGTTGCCCACACCTGCAGCTCCATTCCTGCCCCAGGCAGGGGAGAAAGGGGCATGAAACTTCATCAGCCTCTCTGGGCAACTACAGTCTGACCTGCATGACTTGGATTATTCCATACAGATGTGGCTCTGTCCCTAACCCTGGCAAAGGAAAAAGATGGGAGAAGCTTCATTGGTCCTTGGGGCAATGAGGGTAGCTTGAGCCTCCACAGCTTATAGTACCAACTACATCCTTGGATCCTACTATACAACCAGCAAGGGAGAATGGCAGGAAGCCCTAAACTAAAGAGAAAAACTACACCCAGAATAAATACTGTAGTAACCCAGATGCCAAAACACAACAAAAAATTACAATCCACACCAAGAACAGGAAGATATGGCCCAGTTAAAGGAACAAGATAAACCTCCAGATGACATAAAGGAGTTGAGACAACTAGTCATAGATGTTCAAACAAATCTCCTTAATAAATTCAATGAGATGGTTAAAGAAATTAAGTATATTAAGAAGACATTAGATGAGCACAAAGAAGAATTTGAAAGTATACACAGAGAAATAGCAGGTCTTATGGGAATGAAAGGTGCAATAAATGAAATAAAAAATACACTGGAATCATATAATAGCAGATTTGAGGAGGCAGAAGAAAGGATTGGTGAGCTTGAAGAAATGGCCACTGAATGTGAACATTCAAAAGAACAGATGAAGGCAAGATTGGAAAAACTTGAACAAGTTCTCAGGGAACAAAATTACAGCAAGAGACATGCAAACATACGTGTCATGGGTGTCCCAAAAGGAGAAGAGAAGGGAAATGGAGCAGAAGGAATATTCGAAGAAATAATGTAGAAAATTTCCCAATGCTACTGAAGGACATAGATATCCATCTCCAAGAAGCATGATGTACTCCCAACTGAAAAAAATCCTAATAGACCAAATCCAAGACATACTAATCAAAATGTCAAATGCCAAAGACAAAGAGAGAATTCTGACAGCAGCAAGAGAAAAGCAATGCATAATGTATAAGAGATACCCAATAAGATTAAGTACTGATTTCTCACCAGAAACCATGGAGGGAAGAAGACAGCAGTATGATATATTTAAGATACTGCAAGAGAAAAACTTCCAGCCAAGAAGCTTATATCCGGCAAGATTGTCTTTCAAAAATGAGGGCAAGTTTAGTATATTCACAGATAAAAAGAAACTGAGAAAGTTTGTAAACAAGAGACCTGCTTTGCAGGAAATATTAAAGGGTGTGAAAAGTAAAGACAGGAGAGAGAGGCCTGGAAGAGAATCTAGAAATGAAGATTATATCAATGAAAGTAACTAAAAACTTCAAAAGAGTTGTTAAAATAAAATATGATAGATAAAAAACCCAAATATTTAGGCATAAACTTAACCAACTATTTAAAATACTTGTATTCAGAAAACTACAACTCATTGTTAAAGGAAATAAAAAAAAAGACCTAAATAATTGGAAGAATATTCCATGCCCATGGATTGAAAGACTAAGTATCATTAAAATGTCAATTCTACTCAAATTGATATACAGATTCAATGCAATCCTGATAAAAATTCCACTAGCATTTTTTAAATAAATGGAAAACATGATTCTCAAATTTATTTGGAAGGGTAAGGGATCCTGAATAGCCAGAAACATCTTAAAAAGGAAAAGCAAAGTTGGAAGACTCTCATTCTCATATTTAAGTCATATTACCTAGCCACAGTGATAAAACAGCATGGTACTGGCATAAAGACATATAGACCAATGGAACTGAACTGATGCCTAAAAAACAGTCCTTACATCTATGGTCAAGTGATTTTTGACTAGCCTGTCAAATCCATCCAGCTCAGGCAGAACTGTCCACTCAACAAATGGTGCTGAGAAAATTGGATATCCATAGCAAAAGAAGGAAATAGGGCCCCTATCTCACAGCTTATAAGAAAATTAACTCAAAATGAATCAAATACCTAAATATAAAAGCAAGAACCATAAAACTTCTAGAAGAAAATGTAGGAAAATATCTTCAAGACCTGGTGGTAGGTGGTGGATTCATAAAGGAGATAAGAGGACTGAGATGGACTACTGATATTTAATGTATGTAGAAGTTTTAATTAGCTTTACTGTAAAAGTGTGGAAATGTACAGATTTGATGGTAACACATTATAGTGAGTAACAGCTGGTTTATAAATGGGGATGTGGCTGAAAATGGTAGTCTAGGGATGTAAATGCCAATTGACGGAAAGCTAGAGAATAAGCTAGGGACTGACTAGCACAGTAAACCCAGAGGTGGGTGAAAATTGTGGTTGATCGTACAGATGCAAGAGTGTCCTTTGTGAGTGGGAGCAGATGTACATCATTGTTGCAGGGTGGTGGGAATGTGGAGAAGCATGGGAAAAATACAACTGGAGTGACCTATGGAGTGTGGTTAACAGTAATAATGTAATATTCTTGCATCTATGCCAAAGATGTACTATGTTGATAATGGGGGAGTATGGAAAAAGTGTGTCAAAAGTATGCTGTGGACCTGGTAATAATCGGATGATATTATCTCTTAATCTGTAAAAAATATTCCATGAGGGTGTGGTCTGTTTATAGAGGGGTGTTGTTTGGGAATTCTGCACAAGTGCATGATTGTTTTGGAAGTTTACAGTTCTGCCATAAAAATACATTACAAAAATAATAATAGGGTGGGTTGGGGGGAAAAACACCAAATGTAAGATAAGGATTACAATTAGTAGTAAGATTTTGACCGTATTCTTTTCTAATTTGTAACAAATGTCTCATGACAATGCAAGGTGTTGGTGGAGGGTTGATGTATGGGACCCCTGTATGATGTTATGAATGTTTGCTTTTTAAGTTCCACAACTTTTACTATACACTTATTGTTTATATATGTTCATGTATAAATGATATAAAAAAATAATAGGGTGGGTTGGGGGAAAATACTTTGGTTAGTAGTAATATTTTGAGGATGCTTTTTAATCAGTAGTTAAAAATGTTTCACAACAATGCAAGGTATTGCTGGTAGGGTGAGGTATGAAAGCCCTGTATGATGTTATGTATGTTTGTTTTGTAAGTTCACAACTATAACTATACACTTATTGTTTATGTATGTTCATGTATGAGTGCTATACTTCAATAAATTAAAAAAAAAAAAAAAAAAAAGCAGAACCTTTCCGTCTCCGCAGGGTTGAGCCAGCAGCACTTACCCTCCCGGCTTGCACTTCCACTCCTGCTCTGTGCCTGCTCCGGCGCCTTGTTCTGCCACCAGAACCCAATAGGCCATCTCCTTCCTGGGCCTGTGGCATTGCCTAGCTGGCTGTGGCCCCCATCGAAGCGGGTCAAACTGCTGTGGCAGGTACTACACTCCACATGGCCTCTGGCTACCAGTACAAAGGCATCGTGGACTGCGTCGTCCGCATTCCCAAGGAGCAGGGTGCTCTCTCCTTCTGGAGTGGTAACTTGGCCAATGTCATCTGCTTCTCCACCCAAGCCTTCAACTTTGCCTTTAAGGATAAACAGAGGCAGGCGTTTGAAGGTGCCACAGACACGCAGTTCTATGCCTGCAATCTGGCTGATTGCCCAGACCAAGGCTGCTGTGGCGGGTGTTGCCCCCATCCCTTGGACGCCATGAGCCGGCAGATGACGCAGTCTGGGTGCAAAGAAGCCAGATATCACGGACATTAGGAGCATTGATTGCTGGCGGAAGATTTTCAAAGATGAAGGCGGCAAAGCCTTCTTCAAGGGTGCATGTCCAATGTCTTAAGAGGCCTTTGTGCTGGTTCTGTACAACGGATTGAAGAAAGCCGGCTAAGTGTCTTTCTCCCTAGAAATGGAAACCAAGAAAACTGTATAGGAGCCTTACTTAGCTATTGCAGAAAACTGATCCTCAAGAAATTCCTATATCTTTACAGGGCTCATTGTGACCCCATTCTACCATTGGCAGGGCTGATTCCATGTATTGATTATTTGGAGGGGAGGGGGGAATCAAGACCATCATCTTGGGTCCACGGGTGAGGCAGCTTAGCTATGCAGACCCAGGAACCCTCCAGTCCAAATGCTTGTAGGCCTGTGAGTTGTGTTTAAGTATTTATTTTAAAAAATCAAGTCCCCTACTAAAGCACTATCTCTTTTTGCACAGCTGGATATTTGCAATTATGTTCTCTGTTCGGCTGCAAAACAATAAATATGTAGGGCACTCTTAAAAAAATATGTTTAGAATATATTTTTCGATTCATCCCCAATGAAACCAAAATAACAATTGAAAGAGACCAGGGATAAAAGAGGCTATCAAAATCCATGTTAGAATTTATTCAGGGTTCATTTTGGGGCAGGTAATTTTCTAAGGACTTTCACAAACATGTGTTTATTAATAGTCACATGAAGATTCCAATTTCTCAGAAGAAACAACTGAGGTATAGACAAATAACTCATTTCTGTCACACAGCTAGGAAAGAGCCCGTGTCTCCTATACTCAGGCAGTCCAGCTCCACAGCCCCAGTTCTTAATCATTATTGTCTATGATCTCTTAGGAGGTACAACTAGATTTACTTTCCTGGGAGAAGTACATAAATACTACACACTCTTACATAAATTCACACTCTTCTTATCTACAATTTCCAATTTTGAACCATGAAATACTCCTGATCACAACGTAAAAGCTACATTACTGAACAACTTTCCCTGGAAGAAATTTACCTTCCCTTGTGGAAATGGTTAAGAGTTATATTCACCAAAATGACGCTGGAAGTCTTTGAATATGTCTTAACCAAAACTTTTTGAGGGGGAGGAGGGCTAGATTATTTACCTTGATGAATCTGAAAATAATAATGAAAATGTTATAGGTTAACAAAGATATTAAATTAGATACTGACTAGCACTAATTAGTTCTGTGATTTCACTTTCTGAGTTCCTGTGTTCTGAATCCTGGGTCTTATGAAGCTAAATGCAGCTATTGCCATTAGAGTTTATTGGTGAACTGTGAGTGAACACAGTTCTTTTTTTTTTTTTTTTTAATCATGTTTAAAACAAATACACTTACAACGACCAAGAGTATCTTTTCTTTAATTTTTTCTTTTGTAATTACTGTAAAATTTATAAACTTTACCCCACTGCTGATTTTGCCATATTATTTTTCAAGCCTGTACTTTCCAAATATCTGCCTGAATATTTACTTAAGTCAAGGCGACATTTGCCACCTTTGCGAAGAAGCATCAGGTGTGATATTGAATAAACAGTATTGTGTGGTGGAAATCCACATAATTTGGAGAATAAAATTGTGCTTTATAATTCATTAGCTGGTGGCCTTGGGCGAGTTATCTTACCTCTCCAAACCTCCATTTTTTATCATTAAAAATGGGATTAATAATTCTTTTCCAATTTTTCCCTTAAAAAGAGAGGATATTTAAAATCTGGTGCACTTTAACCAATTAAAATATCAATTCTGTACTCTACAGTTAATATTTTTAAGAACAATTCACTTTTTATAAATAGTCTATCAATCAAGAATCATGGACTTAAAGAATTTCAGGCCCAAAGGCAAAAGTAAGCCTAGAAATTATTTATCCTGGCTTATTTCTTCTTCAACCAGTGGTCATTTTTAGAATATTTAGTCGAAATCTTCCTCTTTTGTTTTTCTTTCATGAATCCAACTTCTGATGCCTGAAGCCAAACAAAAGAAGTCAAATCGTTTCTACTGATGTCTAAGTTGCCTTCATTGCTTATGTTTCTAAAAGAAATTTTAAGGATTCCCTATCAAAATTTATTGTAAGGGTCCTAATGTTTCACAACATGCAAATTTAATAAAAACTTCAACTTGCACACTTTGTTCCATAAAAGCACATTTGCACACATTGTTATTGATAATCACTGTAAATAATTATAATCAAAACTCATTTTTTATATCAAGGATCTCACTTATACATAGATGAGCAAACTGACTGTTGGAGAGATTTTGTGAATAATAAGTAATATACTTTTTAGTGAAGAATCAGAACAAGAATCTATTTTATTTGCTTTCTCTTGGAACTTTCCCTTTGCATCACAATTCATCTGTAAACTGATAGTGAAATTGCAGTTTATGTTCCTGAGAAAGCGTAAACTTGTTAAAGGAGTCTTATTCTCTTCAGTTTAAAAAAATGCTGTCATTTTATCAGAGAGAATGCAGAGATCTTTTTCGAAATTCTAATTATTCTTATTTTCCAACAGTTACTTTTATTTGTTTTTCATGATTGAGAGGAAGTTTTTTACACTGTCGTTTTTGTCAAGATCTTGCATTAGTCAGGGCTCTTTTTATTTTTGGAGTGCAAATTCACCTGTAACAGGTTTCAAAGAATAATGCAATGGAAAGCTCATTTTAGATCAAGCACATCCGGATCCAGTGGCTCATAAGAATTCATCCTCAGGACTCAGCTGTCGCCCTTCCTCAATGGTTTCCCCAGTGTTGTGTCATGCAGCCAGGAGAAGGATGCTGTGTGGTAGGAATATGGATACCGACGGCTTCAGGCTTCACTCTACTTCTGAAATGGTAGGATAAAAGACAAAAGACTAAAAGATGCATCTTTTTAATCCAATTCCCAGAGTACTGTCAAAACAGCTGCCATCTTGGATCCATCTCAGCAGAACCTCTTGCCTTAGTTAAAGGTGTCACTGACTAGGGGCCCTGAATGCTCTGATTATCTCCCTTGGGTTATGTGCTGACTCCTGAGACCATGGGTTGGATCAGTTTCACCCAAAGAACCTGTATTATGAAAAAGTTTAGAATGGTTGTTTTCTCAAGGAAAATCAGTGTGCTCTTATTAGAATATGCAGGAATTAAAGAGAGGCAAGAAGGAAAAATGCCTATTACAATTCCCTTTATTGAGACTGTATTAAGGAGATGATGTTTGGAGAATTTATATAATTTGTTTAAAATCACACCACTAGTAATTGCTGGAATCCTCTCTCCCTATCCAAGTTCTTTGTGCATATGCACAATACTGTCTATACAGCCTGCCCCACCACTTAGGCTGAAGTTCTAATCTTTTATTAGCCTTTTTCATACTATATAAACCGTGAATAACGACACTATAAAAACTGTGAATAAAGACAAGCAGGGAATAACATGACTTCTACTTACAAGTAAGTTTTTGCAGGTAGCAACAGAAAATCACTCCCTATCCAATTAGCAATTAAAAAGATGAATTATAAAATTTTTGTTTATTTAAGATATCAGATGTTAAGAAGACAAGATGAATTAAAATAACACAGAGGAATGAGCCCTGCTTAGGTAAGCTTGAGATTGTCGGACCTCTTTTGTCCCTGATGTCACTTGAGATCATTTGGTTACTGGTTGAGGATCAGGTTTAATCTAGGCAGAGATTATCAGCTGGGGACAGAGAAACTCTGAAAACGTGATGTCCATGTGGACTGATATGCTGGATTGGAATCTAGAGGAACTTCACACTCATGGCCGATTTTTTCCCCAGAGGGCATGTCTAAGTGCTAGGGTGATGATGAAGGAGGTTGGAGGGTTGGGCTGGAAAGATCTCCTCCTAACCAACGGTGCTTAGAAGACAGTCCCACTAGATACATGGCCTGCAACAAAAAACAAAACAGATCTGGCCTGAAGAGACTAGAAAACAGGTGGGCTAAATCTAACTAAAGCTGCAATCTAAACCTGAACCAGATCTATGCGTGATTGAATTAAGTCCCTCCCTATCTGCCAAACAGAAAAAAAGATACAACCTACACAGGGAGATTTATTTTATACACAATGTCCAGCCTAATATTATTATATCTTATAAGATATATAATATCATATTGTATATAATATATTTTATATATATGTTATAATGCAGAGAAGAAAAATATGAATTCCTCCCTTCTATTTTGGCTAACTCTTCTAAATGTCTTTCCCTGAATCCCCTTTCTTTTTTCAACCACTAAATATTTGTTGAAGTGCTCCAAGGCTCAGTAATCTAACAAAACCTCTTTTCACCCTGCATTCATTCCCTTCGCAATCTCATCCATTCTCCTGGCATTAATACCATCTATGAACTGATAACATCCAAAGTTGTATATAAATAGCTTGGACCTCCCTTTGAACTCCACACTTGCAAATGTAACTGCCACTAAAACTTACCATTTAGATGCCAATAGACAAATTGACTTCATGCATCCCTCACCAGACTCCTGATTTCCATAGCAAAACTTGCTCTTCCCACAGTTTTTTATTTCAGAAAATGCAACTCCAGCTTTTCGGCTACTAAGACTAAAGACCTTGGAGTCAACCTTCGTGTGTTTTTCTCTCTCATACCAAACCTCCAATCCAGCAGCAAATCTTGTTGGATTTATTTTCAATACATGTTAAAAATATGACCACCTATCATTTTGCCCAGGATGCTTACTATAGCTGCAACTGGCCTGCTTTGTTCCACCCTTGTTCTCCAACAGTCTACTCTCATCACAGCACCCAGGAAAGGCATTGTCCACAGCTCTGCTTTAGACCCAGCAATGACATCACGTTTCACTCAAAGGAAGCTAAAACCCTTACAATGATCTACCCGGCCCTCCACAGTCTGCTTCTTTTCTACTTTTCTGAACTTATTCCCTGCTTCTCACCTCCTCACCCTTCTGATGCAGCTATACTGGCCTCTTTGCTATTCTTGAAATATATCCATGGTATGTGTCTTTGCACTTGCTGTTCTCTACGCACGTACACTCGCTCCACAATAGTTACCTTCATTTCTCTCCCACAGCTTTCAGATCTTGGATCAAATGCCTCACCAGTGAGCCCTTCTCATCACCATATTTACATGTGACACTCGTCCCATCTTATACTCTACTACTCTTATGTGGTATGTGATTTCTGCACAACACTGATATCTGCATGATACATCTATTTCACTTATATATCTGCTTGTTGTTTTTCTACCACTATTAGAATGTGATCTGATGCTAATATTCTCTCTGTCCTGATTTTGTGATAATCAGGGTAGGCTAAACATTCCCTATATTAGAAACCATGCATGTGTTCCCAGGCAAAGTTTTTCTCCCTAGATCTGGTTTTTAGAATGCTGGTGATAAACCAAGCCTGATTTATTATATGACCATCCTGTATGGGAAATGACTGTAACTCTAGGTATCTTTGGTCAACCTTAAGAGATATAGCAGGGGAGCACATGTGGCTCGGGTAGTTGGGCATCCGTCTTCCATATGGAGGGACCTGGGTTCGATCTCCAGGACCTCCCAGTAAAATAAAGAAAAATATAGAAGGCATGCTGCCAGGCCCCGACGAACCACGCAGCAAAATGATGACTTAGTAAGAGAGTGACACATGGGATAGTCAAGATGAGACGTGCCGAAAACCAGGAACTGAGGTGGCGCAGGCAGTAGGATGCCTCTCTCCCACATTGGAGATTCCAAGGATCAAATCCTGGTGAAGACAGGAGGAGAAGGATGAGAAGAGAGGGCAGGAAACAGACACAGAGAATTGCCCAGCAAATGGACACAAAAACAGCAAAAAAAATGGAAGGGGAGGTAAAAAAGGATAAAAGTCAATAAATAAATAAATAAATAAATCTTTTTAAAAAAGTATAGGGGAGTAAGATATGGACTATAGTTAGTAGTAATACTTTGACGATGCTCTTTCATAATAAGTTAACAAATGTTTCACAACATTGCAAAGTATTTGTGGTGGGGTGATATACAGGAGCCCTGTATGATGTTATGCATATTTGTTTTGTAAGTTCACAATGTTTACTAAACACTTATTGTGTATGTATGTTCATGTATGAATGATATACTTCAATAAATTGTTTTTAAGATGAAAAAAAAGAGAATGTTACCTCAATGGGGGTAAACACGTTCTGCCCTCCTTTGGTCATTGCTATATTCTAATCACCCAGAATGTGGCTTGGCACATAGTAAGTACTCAATAAATAATAGCTGACTGAATTAATAAGACTAATGTTTCCTTAGCAAACTTTGTCAATAGGGTTTGAATTTTTCTTTATTGGAAAAAAATATTTTTCTGCAATAACTCAAAAGGTATTTGAGTTATTTCATGGTATAACACAGGGATGATTTAAATCACACTTTCGAATATTTTGGATAATGCTCTAGTGGGGAAACAACACTCAGTGCTTCTCTACAAACATATATCACAGAACTAACTTAGGTAGGTGTTAGCAGGAAACCAGGTTGGTTGTAGTCAAAATTACTGATCCTTTCATTGAATTTTACAAACAGAGTTAGGCTGAGAAGTAAATGGAAAGAATTTCTGATATCCATTATTAGATCCTCATTTTAAAAATTCTAGGAAATAACAATTCTCATTTGCATCTTGTGTTAGTTTCCTGAAAGTGGTCCCATTCGACCATGCAACCATGGGAAGACATGTTTTGATCAAGTCTGTTGATTACTTTTCAAAGTGTACTACATAACACATCTATATAACTTTGCTTCTTGATCAGATCAGCAGGATCTCTTTGAAACGGAGTGTAATGCTGTGAAAAGTTGAGGTTTCTTTGAAAGAGTTCTTTCAAAGAAGTTGATACTCATATTTCTGTCCCCTAAATTTTGTAAAGCATGGCAAAACTTTGAAGATTATCATTTTCTACCATAGAATTAGATTTGATACGTATTTTTCCTAAAATCATTTTTCTAAAGGAATAAGACTACCTAGAACTCAAAATAACAGCATTTTACAGAAAATTATTTTTCTAAATCATATACTTAAATCCTCACTAATAAATACTAGTCTAGATTGCTTTAGTGCCATGTTGGCACTAAAACTAGCCTCTAGACTAAAGATAAAGGAAGCAAAGTTTATACTGTTTCTTTGATCATTTCTATTTTTGTGTATCTCTTCTACATGTACTGCATTTTCTTACCCCTCCTCCATCAAAATTGGGTGGTTCTCAATTAATAATTTGAAGTTCATCATTTACACATATTTGTGATTTCTGCATCAGTATCATGTTTTATGACAGCATGAAGTGTTTTTTTATATCTCCTGTTAGCTGTGAAGACCACAGCAGAAGATGAGGAAGTATTCTGAAGAGTTCTGTAAATAATCTTCAGGTGTTCTTGAAATCACAATCACTCTCCTTCTTGAAAAAATTTCAGAGGAGAAAGTTTCAGGAAACAACAATAACAAAAAACAACTACATTCTCTATGACCACGTTTATTATCATGTAGCCATATGGGTACAACTTCCTCTTCCATATAAAATACTTGTAGTTTATAACTTTTCGTTTGCCTTGTACAAATCTTGTTTAATATATTACTTATCAGGAAAAATGTTCAGGATTTTGGAAAGCTTTGGAAAACTTAAGTGGAAAATGAAGAAACCTAAAAAGCAGGCTATCATCTCTATAGCTGAAAGAGGATTAAGATTACTGTTTTGTATATGGGGACATATTATTCTAAATGGAAAAGGAGATTTGTAAACTTATTTTAAGTTCCTTAAACTCAAGTTCCACAATATACATCATTTTCTCTTCAGTTTTTCAACCTCCTTTAAGAGTAATACAATCTAATTCAACCTTGTGCACCTGCCCATCTTAATTGACTTGGTCAGATTTCCAGTCTTTTGTATGGCAATCCTTGCACAAAGTAATTGATCTCCTTGAGTATAATTGTGTAATTTCGAGTTTGTGTACACTGCATGTTATAGATGCCAAATTTCTGCATGTTATTGATGAAAACAGAATTTTAGTAAGCAAAAACAGCATTTTAAAAAGGAAAGATTCAGCTGTAGATATTTCCTGTAACACTTTAACAGAACGCATCCAATGATATCTTTTTATTTGTGTACATTTCAAAGTATGCTTGTAGGTAAGAATGTGTTTGTACTACGCAAAGCATATATTTCAGCAAAAAGCAAGTCAGTGACAGTCATTATCAGTATTAAGAAATTATAATCAAATGCCTCTGCAAAATATATATATTTGGCAATAATCATTGAACACCTAGTACGTGCTTAGTGTACTGAGGCTAAGAAGATTACTTTAAAAGTAGAATAATTGTTGGCAATAGAGTCAGTCTCTTAAGTAGTAGAAAGTGAAGAAAGTTCATCCTTGTTTCTTTTCTGTTTCTCACTTTCTGTTCCTGTTTTGCCTCTTGTATTAACCTTTATGATGGGGCTCTTATAAATCAAATGTTTACTGAGTGGCTAAACAGGTCACAGCTAGGATACTAATGCAAACACAAGTTCCAGAAGTGAGTCATTCAGATGTCTTGGTTGAACATACTTACTTCACCAGATCATCGTTTAGCTGAGCCAATGTGTGGATCAAGGAGGTTGAGAAAGAGGAGATAAAAAGAGTAGAAATGTAGAAAATAGATAAGAGATATAGCAGTTGTATATAATATATTAGTGATACCTATTAGAAATAGAATGACAGACCCATTCCACATAATAACTTTGAACCCCCTTGATTTCACAAAATAATGGGCAAGATACTGAACCCTATATAAATATGGGATGATCCATACTTTGCCCTCAAGGAATTGATAGACTGGAAATAAAAATATGATAATTAAGCAAATTGCATAATATAAGGATTGATATGACAAATGCTTTAAGATATAAAAATCATCTTCATTTAAAAACCCTAATTATTTTACCACATTGTATATTTGAATGAGGATATTGATGTTAAGACACCAGCAATGTCACTAAGATCTACACTTGATCAGAGTATGGGAACAATTGTACTCAAGGTAAAGGTTAACATTCACCCTGTTTTAACCTTCTCTTAAACATGAATTATAATTAAGACCGTATTATATCTTTGTAGATATTGGAAAACTTTGTTTTTGTTTTGAATGAAATATTAACTCTCATTTAAAATATTTAAACTTTTTTTAGACACCATATTATATATTTTGTTTTTAAAAGGTTTTCAAGAATCAGTATCTATTACATTTGAGGTAAGTATCTTATAAAGAGGTTATCTTTTTGGCAGAATATTCGCAATTCACATTCTAACTAAATGAATACATCTGTTAAAAATTTAAGAGATTCCTTTGTTGCTAACAAGACACACACAGTACATGATGTTTAGTGGAGGAAGGGGAGGAGGAGGGATTGGTGGGGGAGGGAGTCATTCTGCTATGTAAAGCATCCTACAACTACTCTTCCTGAAAGCAGGTAAGAACAATGTTCAACATAATGAGAGACATAACAAAGTGGGGATCATAGGTTCCCAGTACTTCCTAAAGAAGACAGCGAGCTGACACAAAGGGCAGGCGCAGTGAAGTGATGCAACAAGATGATGCAACAAGAGATGTGGGGAGGAAAGAAAATGAGAGACACAACAAAGCAGGGAGTGGAGGTGGCACAAGCGATTGGGTACTTCCCTCCCGCATCAGAGGTCCCGGGTTTGGCCCCTGGTGCCTTCTAAAGAGAAGCAGGGATGGGGGTGGGGACAGAGAACAGACACAGCAAGTACAAACAACAAGGGGGGTGGAGAGAAGTAAATAAATAAAATAAATCTTAAAAAAAGAAGAAGAATGTTCAAGATGCAGTTGCATTTTGCAGCTCCTTTTAGTGAGATAGCGCCAAATGCATCTGAGTCCTAGGATCTTGTGGGAAACAACAAATGTCACAGAGGGTGGCAAAGTGTACATTGCAAGTCATGTAGCTTCTGAATAAAATAGTGCATTTATTAAATTTCAGTTCTATTTTGCATTTTTGAAAAGCTGTACAAATTACAAACTGATCAATATACAGAATTTATCTTTTGTTGATCACTTTACAGCCACTTATAAATAATTTTATCTGGTTACAAAAGGAAAGCACTTATTGTTATAGAATATTTGAAAATAAAGAAAAGTATAAAGAGGAAAATCAGACACCCATAATTCCGCCACCCAGCAGCTATACCAATATCTGTTAGGACTATTTTTCTCACAACTGACAGAAATCTGATATGAATCAGCATAAGCATGGAAAAAAATGAATGTATTTAAAGATAATGCGGTGTTTTATGGAAACAAAACCAGAATCTGCAGAGTCTCAGCAAGAGATGAAACCGGGGACTCAAATGCAAATTTAGCCTCTATCATCCTTCTTCCACAGATGGCTTCAACCTGAGTATCCCCTATAATTGGACCACCTCTGGTGTGTTGCTTCACGTGGCTGGAAACATTTTATGTTCTACAGTTTCAGTCACAGAAAAAAGAATGAAGTCATCAAACCCAAAAATACCAGTGAGTGGGGATTGGGTTGTCATATCTCAAATGCTTATACTTGGAAAAATTGGCTGTGCCCAGAAAGTGTCACTGTGTACTAACTTGAAGATCCTGGCAATAACCTCATGTTTAGAGGAGAATTTAGACGAGGGTTGCTAGGGGGAAAATCTCATAGGGTCTACAGCAAACACTTAACATCTTGGTGTATGGTCTCTTCTGCATCAAGACATGTTTCTTTTTAAAATATATATATTTTTAAAATATATATTTTTGTTAGAGAGCTTGCAAACTTACTAAATAATCATGCACATTTGTGGAATTCCCATACAACACACCTCCACCAACACTCTACATTGTTGTGGAACATTCATTACAGACTATTAGATAATATCATCAGACTATTACCACTAACTATGGCCTATATCATATAGTTGGTATATTTTTTCCATACCCCGCTATTATCAGCACAGTACATCTTTGGCATTGACGCAAGAATAATACAGTATGGCTGTTATCTATAGTCTGTAACTTACATTAATTGTATTTTTCCCATGCTTCTCCAAATTCTTACCACCTTGCAATAATGTTGTACAATTTCTAGTTCATAGAAGGACATTCCTGTTTTTGTACTATTAACCATAATTCTCATTGACCTCTGGGTTCACTATGTTATTCAGGCTCTAGATTATTCTCTAGCTTTCTTTCAATTGATGTTTACATCCAGAATGACTTGTCAACCACAATCCCATTTATAAACCAGCTGCATTAGTTCTACTCACTATAATGTGTTACCATCAACTCTATTCATTTCAACAGTTTTACAGTCAAGTTAATTAAAACTTTTACATACATTAAGCATCAGTACCCTTCTCAGCCCTCTTCTTTTTTCCGAATGACCTATAGGTTTTAATTCCATGCATTTATTTTTCATATTTAGTTCATATTAGTTCATATTAGTGAGACCATGCAATATTTGTCCTTTTGTGTCTGGCTTAGGATAACGTCTTCAAGATTCATCCATGTTATCATATGTGTCCCAATTTCATTTCTTCTTACAACACATACTATATCATTGTATGTATATACCACATTTTGTTTATCCATTCATCTGTTGATGAACACAGGGGCTATTTCCAACTTTTGGCATGTGAATAACATCGCTATGAATATTGGTGTGCAAATGTCTGTTCGCGTCACAGTATTCAGCTCTTCTGGATATATTCCTAGTAGAAGAACTGCTGGGTTATATGGCAGCTTTATATTTAGCTTTCCGAGGAACAGCCAAACTGTCTTCCACAGAGGATGCAACATTTTACATTCCTTTCCAGGACTTACTGTTTTCTGTTTTTTAAATAATGGTCATTCTATGTGGTATGAGATGATATCTCATTGTCATTTTGATTTGCATTTTCATAATAGCTAATGATATTGAACATTTTTCATGTGTTTTTTGGCCATTTGTATTTCTTCTTTGGAGAAATGTCTATTAAGTCTTTTGGCCATTTTTAAATTGAATTGCTTGCTCTTTTATTGTTGAGTTCTATGATGTTTTTATATAGGATGGAAAGCAAACCTTTATTGGATAAGTAATTTCCAAATATATTTTTCCATTGAGTGGGCTACTTTTAACCTTCTTAATGAACTCTTTTGAATCACAAAAGTGTTTAAGTTTGAGGAGGTCCCTTTTTATCCATGTTTTCTTTTATTGTTCGTGCTTTTGGTATAAAGTTTAAGAAACCATCACTTATCACCAGGTCATGAAGATGTTTCACTGCACTTTCTTCTAGGAGTTTTATGGTTGTAGATTTTGTACTTAGTTCGTTGGTCCATTTTGAGTTAATTTTTGTATAAGGTGTAAGATAGGGGTCCTCTTTTTTTCTTTTGCCTATGGATATCCTGTTCTCCCAGAACCATTTATTGACTAGATTGTTCTTCCCCAGCTGGGTGTGTTTGACATCCCTGTCAAAAATCACTTGACCATAGATGTAAGGTTCTGTTTATGGGCCATCAATTTGGTTTCAGTGGTCAATCTGTCTATCTTTATGCCAGTACCATGCTGTTTTTACCACTGTAGGTAATATTATTTAAAGTACAGAAATGAGAGTCCTCCAACTTCATTCTTCCATTTTAAGATATATCTGGCTATTCAGGGCCCCTTACCCTTCCAAATAAATTTGATAATTGAGTTTTCCATTTATTTAAAAAAATGCAGGTAGAATTTTTATTGGGATTGCATTAAATCTGTATATCAATTTGGGGAAAATTGACATCATAATGATATTTAGTCTTCCAATCCATAAGTATGGAATGTTCTTCAAATTATTTAGGTCTTTTTAAAATTTCTTTTAGCAATGCATTTTAGTTTTCTGTATACAAGACTAAATATTTGATTCATTAGTTGCTATTGTAAATGGAATCTTCCCCCTGATTTCTCCTCAAATGCACATTACTAGTGTATAGAAACACTACTGATTTTTAGGTATTAATCTTGTACTCTGCTACTTTGCTGAAATTGTTTATTAGCTCTAGTAGCTTTTTTATAGATTTTTGGGGACTTTCTAGGTATAAGATCTTATCATCTACAAATAGCAAAATGTTTACTTTTTTCTTTGGGTTTGGATAACTTTTATTTCTTTTTATTGCCTGATTGTCCTAGCTAGAACTTCTAGCACTATATTGAACAATGGTGGTGACAGTGGGCATCCTTGTGTTGTTCCCGATCTCAATGGGAAAGCTTTCAGTCATTCACCATTGAATACAATGTTAGCTGTGGGTTTTTCATATATGGCCTTTATCATGTTGAGTTTCTTTCAATTCCTCTCTTTTGTAGTATTTTTTATCAAGAAAGGATGCTGTATTTTGTCAAATGCCTTTTCTGCATCAATCGGTAAGATCATGTTTTTTTAATTCTTTGATTTATTAATGTGGGTATTATGCTGATTGATTTTCTTGTGTTGAACCACCCTTGCATGCCTCGTATAAAACCCACTTGATCATGATGAATAATTCTTTTAATGTGTTGTTGGATTCAATTTTTTTTCTTTTTGAATTTTCATTCTAAAGGGAATGGGTCTGTGATTTTATTTATTTATTTATTTTTGTAGTATCTTTATCTGGCTTTAGTATTAAAGTGATATTGGCTTCATAGAATGAGTGTGGTAGCATTCCTTCTTTTTCAAATTTTTTGAAGAGTTTGAGTAAGATTGGTATTAAATCTTCTTTGAATGTTTGGCAGAAAGAAACAAAATAATAAATAAAAAGAAACCAAATAAAAAACATTAAAAATATAAGAAAAAATGAATGCTTGGCAGAACTTACCAGTCAAACTATTTGGTCCTGGTATTTTTATTTTGGGGAGTTGTTTAATGACTGTTTCAATCTCTTTACTTGTGATTGATTTGTTAAGGTCTTCTATTTCTTCTAGGGTCAGTGTAGGTTGTTTATATGTTCCTAAGAATTTTTCCAAAACATCTACCTTGTCTAGTTTGTTGGCGCACAGTTTTTCATAGTATCCTCTTATGGTCCCTTTATTTCTGTGGGGTCAGTAGTATTGTCCCCACAATACTACTTTTTTCTTTGTCAGTCTATCTAAGGGTCTGTCAATTTTGTTAATCTTCTCGAAGAACTGACTTCTGGTTTTGCTAATTTTCTATAATGTTTTTATGTTTTCAATTTCATTTATTTCTGCTCTGATCTTTGATATTTCACTCCTTCTGTTTGCCTTGGGAATAGTTTGTTGTTCTTTTTCTTGTTCCTCCAGCATTGGTTTTAGCTCTTTTTTTTTTTTTTCAATATAAGCATTGAGGACCATACATTTCCCTCTCAGCACTGCCTTTGCTGCATCTCATAGGTTCTGATATGTTGTGTTCTTTTTTTCAATCACTTTGAGATATTTATTGATTTGTCTTGTAATTTATTCTTTGATCCATGATTATTTGAGAGGGTGTTGTTTAATCTCCATATATTTGTGAATTTTCCCTTTTTCTGCCTGTTGTTTGTTGATTTCCAACTTTATTCCATTATGATCAGAGAGAGTGTTTGTACAGTTTCAAACTTGTTGAATTTATTGAGATCTGCTTTGTGACCCAAAATATGGTCTATTCTGGAGAAAAATCCATAAGCACTTGAGAATAATTTATATCCTGCTATTTTGGGTGCAATATTCTGTATATGCCTACTAGACATATATAGCTTAATCCATTAGCATTCAATATTACTTTAAAGGCAGTTCTTACTTCACTCATTTTGACCTTTGGGTTTTGTCATATTTTATTTTCACCACTATTTTGTATACTTTTAGTTACTTTTACTGATATAATCTTCATTTCTAGACCTACTTCAAAACCTCTCTCTTTCTTTTTCAGACTGTAGCACTCCATTTAGTATTTTCTGCAAAGCTGGTCTCTTGTTACAGACTCTCTCAGTTTCTGTTTATCTGTGAATATTCTAAACTTGCCCTCATTTTTGAAAGACCGTCTTGCCAGATATAAGATTCTTGGCTGGCAGTTATTCTCTTGCAGTATCTTAAATATATCATACCCGTGACTTCTTGCTTCCATGGTTTCTGATGAGAAATCAGCACTTAATCTTATTGGATATCCCTTGTATTAATGAATCGCTCTTTCTCTTTCTGCTCTCAGAATTCTCTTTTCTTTGGCATTTGATAATATGATTAGTAATTTTCTCAGAGTAAATCTATTTGGATTTATTCAAATGGTTGTATCCTGTCCTTCTTGGACATAGATATCTATGTCCTTCAATAGGGTTGGGAAATTTTCAGCCATTATTTCTTCAAATATTCCTTCTGCCCTTTTTCCCTTCTCTTTTCCTTCTGGGACACACAAGACACATATGTTTGCACATCTCTTGCCATCATTTAGTTCCCTGAGAACCTGTTCAATTTTTTCCATTCTTTTCTTCATCTGTTCTTTTGTATGTTCACTTTTGGAGGCTCACTGATGCTTTCTTCTGCCTCCTCAAATCTGCTGTTATATGCCTCCAGTGTATTTTTTATTTCATTTATTGTGCCTCTCATTACCATAAGATCTGCTATTTTTCTATGCATGCATTCAAATTCTTCTTTGTGCTCACCCAGTGTCTTCTTTATCCTTAATCTCTTTAGATATCTCTTTGAATTTATTAAGATTTGTTTGAACATCTATGATTATTTTTCTTACCTCCTTTATGTTATCAGGAAGCTTATCTTTTTCCTTTGACTAGTGTCTTGGCATCTGGATTACTTGATATATTTATTCTGTGACCCGACCCGGGATGGATCGAACCAAAACCTGAAAGAGGGAGTGGGAATGACGGAGACAAGAGACACGAAGAATGGAGACAAGACAGGGCTCTGATCAAGTCTCGTTTATTGAGGTTAAGTTGTGGGTATATATGATGAATGAGGAAGCCTCCTGATTGGTTGCTCCTACTATCGTGTAGTCCCCTGATTGGGCACGCCCACTTCCCACGGGAAACCACCTCCCTGGGCACTCCCACCTCTGGCGGGAAACCTCTGGTGGAAAACCTCTGATGGGAAACCACCGCCCAGTACTGATTGCATAAAGAAGAAGTACAGAACGAGAAATAGGAAACAGTTGCAAAAAATGGCGTTAGCATACAAGATACCCTAATAATACTGGTACCAGGGCAGCTTCCCACAATTCTGAGCACAGTTTTTCTCTTTTGTTTAGGGCTTTCTTGCCCTTTCTTCCTCTTTGGTTGTGTAGTAGGATTGAGTTGGTACTGTTAGCTATGGAGGCTGATGCTGCCCACATTGCCCCAGGAACCGCTGAAGCTTCTCCCAACTTTCTCTTCTGCCAGGGGTAGGAACAGACCTACAGCTGTGCATAATAATCCAAGTCATGCAGGTCAAGATTGTCTTTAGAAGCCCAGAGAGACTGATGAGGCGTCACATATCCTTCCTCCCCTCCTGGGGTGGGGATGGAGCTGAGGGTGTGGGCAGCAAACTAAGCTATGCAGGTCAAAACTGACTGCAGTTTCCCAGGAAGACTGATCTAGCACAAGTCCTTCTCCTCCCCTGCCAGGTTTGGGGATGGGCCCCTCAGAGTGCCCAAAAATCTAATCCATGTGGGCAAAAGCACCTGAAGTTGCCCAGAGAGGATGAGGAAACACAGCTCCCCTCCTGTCCTATCAAGGGTTAAGTGTAGAGTCACAGGCATAAAACAGTCCAGTCCTTGCAGGCCCAGAGCACCTGCAGTTGCTAGGAGAGGCTGAGGAAACACCAGCACTCTCCTATTCTATGGGGCTGGGTGGAGATGGAGCACTAGTCACTCAACACATCAGTCCATGCAAGCTGAAAGAGCCCTCAGTTGCCCAAAAGGGTTGTGGAAACACAGCTCCCCTCCTGTCCTATTGTGGAGCAGGGATGGAGCCCCAGGTGTCTAATATCTAGTCTGTGCCAGCTGAAAGCATCTGCAGTTTCCTGGAGAGGCTGGTGCAGGTCCCACCAGCTTCCTCCTTCCCAAGGTGGGGCTGGGGCCTAGGCTAGGGCTGTAATCCAATTTGGATGCAAAGAAGTTGCCCCTATGGTCACTGTGATTTTTAATCAGTCCTGCTTCCCCTCAAGCCAGGGGCAGAGTTAAAGTGGTGGCTACCGGCCTCTTTCCAACTTGGACAGGTTCAAAACTTTAGCTGTTCTTAGGATTATACTTTAGGCAGCCAAATTTACTAATCAATACCTGGAGTCGGTGCCCAACTGTCTCTTCCTCCCCCACTTCTAGGAAATGGAGTTTCCAACTCCAGGCACAGAATAGCTCCTGAGGCGGCTTGTCCCACCAGTGGAAGATGGGCACCAGTCACTGCAGTAGACTGCTCTACTAAAGAGTCTTCACTTCAGATGAGCAGTCTCCTCCTTCCATTCTTTCAAGGATGTTTCAGGATGCTCTTCTGGTCTTCTGGGCTCCCCAAACACGTGCTTTAGATAGCTCTGGGTGATTACTAACTTCCCTGTAGGATGAGCTGACTCTTGGAGCTCCTCACTCTGCCAGACATCTTGCCCTTCCTCTCAGGACATGTTCCTTTAATGTAAATTAGCTCATAAATGATCTATTAAAAAGGAAAATGATATATTCCTGTTCGTTTATATCCCAAAATTTCCCAACACATTAATGAGTTGAAGAGATCAGGAACACACTTTTAAAATCAAAGGCACAGCAATATAGGGAGAACTCATGAAAAGAGCTGAAAATATTACAGATCTTCCTTCATTTAGTAGAAGTGTTGAGATCTGAAAGGGAGACAGTTCAGCAGTGGAGAAGGACTATTGGAAAATTACCATCAGAGAGTCTCTATCTGCTGTAGAGGAGCACCTGCCCAAGCCTGGTGCTGGAAGGTACCAGATGATGGGAGGACCACCTATCACCTGACCAACGCCGTATTCACCGACCCCTCCCCTGGACAGTTCCCATTAAATCATAGTTTTCAATTCTTTTTTGCAGAACCAATGAGGACGCTGGAACTTACAAATTCTCATTTACATGAAGGGGAAGGAAGAGGGAGCCCAGGCTTAATAATGCAGTAGCCCTAGCCACAGGAGGCACGATTTATAAGAGCACGACGCACTCCCATCTTGAGTGCATATTTTTGCTTTGCATTAAATTCCCTTGCTATTATCTGACTAGTCTTTCCACCCCTGTGTCAAGAACCCTCCTACCTTAGGTTGAGTTCTTTCTCCAAGATCTTCCAGGGCCCCACTGACATCATAGCGACTGGTTTAGAGGCTTCAAAAAATACTGTACTTTCAATGATGCTAAAATGTCTGGAGATACCCAGAGGGCTAATGAAGAAATTGTAAAGATGTATTCCTGTATTTTAAAAAAAAGCAGATGTCTTTCAGGATTTTCATTTTAAAGGGCCCCTCATATTTAACACTGCAAAGGAGCTACTGACTTGTGATGCTAGGTAAAATGTTATGCAAAATTTAACTGTTTGAGAATTCCTACTAGTGTTGATATTGTTTTGGTTGATGATCTGTTTACAAGATTTCACAGGATTTGAGCAGACTGCTCCTATCCCTAAGTTTCCCATATGTCCCATTACTTTTAATATGTCATTTTTCAGATTGCAAGGTTTTTCAAGATCACATATATGGCATTTTAACAGAAATGTCTGTATATACATTCTTGCTGTTCTCTCTCTAGGCACACACATGCACACACAAAAACACATACATGCCTATAAACACAGACCTCTTTAAAAACATTTAAATATATATGTATATTCACATTAACATATCTAACTTGCAAATTATAGAATATTGTTTTAATAACAGGCTATTTTTCTTAAATATATTCTGAACATTTCCCTATATATATACTACTTTTAACAATTGTATAGTGTTCCAATTGTTGAATATTGAAAATGTTTCAAATTTTTCATTTTTATACAGAATTCTGTAATAAATCTACTGTTAATAGATCTGTAGTAGATTGAATTCTGTACCATAGAGACAACTCCTTAATCTTACTCTGCATTCCTCTGGGTGTGAACTCATTGTAAATAGGACCTCTTCAAGATGTTATTTTTACTTAAGGTGTGGCCCAATGGAATGAGGCTGTGTCTTCATCTATATTACTGGAGCCCTTATAAAGAGAAGAAACCCAAAGCTACAAGTAAGAGAATCAGGAGAGGTGCCAGGAGCTAGATGTCAGTGGGAAACCAGAAAAACAGACAAGGAGAGAGAGAGATGGCCATCTGACTGGAGGCAGAGATGCAAGCCAAGGAACTCCAAGGATTGCTGGCAGCCAGCACCTGAACCCAGGTAGGAAGCAAGCCTTGCCAGTATCTTGATTTTGAATGTCAAGCCTCAAAATGTAAGCTAATAAGTTCTTGTTATTAAGCCAAAACTGTTTTGTGATATTTGTGATAACTCTGGCAAACTAAGTCAACATCTTTGTTCATAACTGTGATCACTTTCTGATAAATTCTTAGAGGGATAAGTTGTTGGGTTTAATTATATTTACATCTTAAAATTCTGATATAAATTATTAAATAACCCTCAGCACTGTTAGGCCAATTTGTAGATCTACTTTTTCCTGTGCAAAAGTGTGTGTCCCTACATTCTTTTTACTTTTTAAATCTGAATAAATTCTATTGTTTAAAAATGGAATTTCTTTGTGTTCTTACTTATTTTTTTCTTGATATTTTTTATCATATGTACTTTCACAGCAAAATTTACATTTCTATCATTTTTCTTTCATTTACCCTAAAGAGGCATACAAAACTAGTACCAAAAATCCCATCTTCCCATATGTAGCCATAGAAACTTGAATCATGTAGTTTATATAGTTCAGAATGACTTAAATCTCTTTTGAGATTTTATTTTTGACCACATGATGCCTGGTTTTATCATTGGAGCAGGCTTAATATTTCTTTAAATCAGGCCCAGAGGAACCCTCTTTCATAGAGATTTTTATGTCATTTTCTTGTATAAGATCTCCAATTTCTGTTTCTTTGTCTAAGCATCATGACCTATCGTCTTATAATAAATAAGTAAATTCATCAACAAAAGTAGCAGGAAGAAAGGCTTTTGGTATTTGTTTTTTCCAGTCCTTCCCTCTTAACATAACTTCTTGATTTTCAAAGGGATACAGTATGTATGATGAAATTAGCTCAGGCTTCTTCACAACAGCTGCTCACTTTGGTGGCTAGACTCTCTAGCTACCCTGTTATCCTTTTTCCAACCCCATATTGGTAGTCCTCCCAGTTACACAAAAATTACCTGAACTCCCAAAATTCCTTGCAATGAATTACCTTTATTTTATTAGACTATCCAGTGTCTGTTGTTAGCAGCTAAGAATACTGACTGAAGCAACTGATTGCTGCTGCAGTAATTTTGGAATTTGGGAGCTGTTAAATGCAGGAAACTTCATGGTTTGCTGTAACTTAAGACTTTGGGCAGCCTGTGAGTACCTAGGGAAGGGGTCATAGCACTTTAGGAAGTTGGAGAAAGCGTAGAAGTGGAAATAAGAGGATGCCAAGGAGAGGCATCACCTGCTTCACAATTTTGTCAAAAATGACCCTAACACATAAGCCAAGCAGAAATATTTGAGCAAGTTGAGCGTAAGGGGCAGTAAAAGTTGTGCAAAATCAGAAGAAGATGGTACTTAGACCTGATCCCCCAACTGGGGCTATGTACCTGAGTTCAGTAGACCACTGGGCAAATGTCAAAATGCCAACTAGATTAGGCTGTCCTTGATAATTTGGGCTAATTAAGTTGTCCTTTCATGTAATCCCAATATTGAAGCATTCAGTATGTATTTCAGATAAATCTTATTTAAGCAGGGAACATTTGCTCTGTTGGTAACTTTTTAGAATCTGTATGCTTCATTTCATTAAAATTGTGGCAAATCTTAATTTTGAACACAATATTTTATGTTTATTGAGCACCTAGTAGGTGCAAACTATTTACCCTTAAATATTGCTTTATCTATAATTTAAAGTAAATTTGAATTGAAGAATACATAGGATTTCTCGACCTCTAAATATTAATAGAGATTTTGAATTCTAGCATATACACATTCACAGATATTGATATATAGATAGATTAATAGATAATAAATCTATATTATCTATTAATATAGATATTATATATTATCTGTATATTAATATATCAATATCTATATTTATAGATATATTAATAGATGAGAGATGATTCTCTTTCCTCAAAATTTTTACTATTCAAGACTTGTTTTAAGTTTTTCATCAATTTAGAAATGAAATAAATTACAGAGAACTGGAAATTCTTAAATTCTTAAACTGACTCATTTGCTAATAAAGAATAAATTGCCATGTTCCAGATTAAAAAAGCAGTTCTCTTATATTATTTGTTCCTGTGTCTTCTCTTTTATGTTGTTGAGATCACCTTTGAAAGCCTGCATTCTGAACAATGGAGATGAGGTTTGTATTTTTGTGTTTTTTTCCAACCATATATATTTATTTTTCCTATATTTTACTCAAATTTATTGCAATTATTTTTGCATGTGAATTAAGTGTAGAAAGAATTTGTATCTCTGAAAACTGATTCTCTTACACTGCATTTCATCTTTGTGGGAAATGGAAAAAAATTCATTAAAATGTGTTTATGATCTTATTTGTTAGAGGTAAATTATTCATTTCATGGGATATATGCATTTCTAGCTTATATATGTAGGGCATAAAAAGTTTATTACAAGAACACTAGATATGCAGCATGTTTACTCTAAGAAAGGGAAGCTATTTTGAGTATTTGCTTATTTTTGTTTTGTCTGAGTAAATAAAAATTGCTTACATTACTTATTTAAATTATTTAGCTCGATTATGTCACCCTTTAAATATGGATTGATGTTTGCTGCTGCATGCAATAATGATTCCAGAAAGGTCTATAAGCTTTCTTTTAAGACAACTACTTACCCACAGTCTCTTCTTTTGCCCTTCACCTTTTCTTTCTAGTGAGGAATTCTTTGACATGAGGAATCTATTATAATAACTCAAATTGAAAACTTTATAAAGATTCACATGTAGAGAGAATGCTTGGAAATACACAAGCTTTAGTTTAACTCATGCACAAAGATGCTGTTATTTAATATAGCAAGTACGTATTTATGAATTTTTGGTAAAGTTTCTTGCTTTACAAAGACTGTATTTTGTAAATCTTTTCAGTGTCTTTGTTTCAGCTTTTGATAATAGGCTTAAGCTAAGTTTGAGCTTTGTTTTTTGTTTTAACTCTGTTCGTAACCTATCATTCAGCTGCTACTTATTGCATTCTTACACTGAAACGAATGTCTTCTGAGTAATGGAGAGATCTTCTATCTGGTATTAATTCAGCATTACCATTAATCATGCAATGCCTGCTATCTTGAGGCATACAGTACCTGCTCTAGTACCTTTCTTTAGGAGGTGCTCAGAACACATGAGGATGTTATTCTACAGCTGTTAATGAGCTCTATGTTCACAAGAAAATCCATATTACTACTCGGATGATTAATTTCTTACAACACCTCTTTTACTGGTGCCTATTTTCCATTAACTAATTTATTTCTTAAAGATTGAACAAGAAAAAATATTTTTTTAATCAATATTACACTTAAATTCTTCTAGCACCTTCTTAAGATTATTAAGTGAATAGAGGTTTTGTTACTGAGTGTAATCGTTTCAAATATTTTAAAAGGAGAAAATGTTGATTCAATTGTTTTAAAAGCAAGATATATTTATTTTAGAGATAATACTTCTAACAGAAAAAATATAACTGAATGCATCTTATCATTCAGTTTTGTTGCTCATCAACATCCTGATCTTTCTGAAGAGGGCAGATGAAAGACTTATACTAGACTAAGAGACTTGTTATTTGGATCACACAAACACACATGCACGTGTTCACACACATATACACATGCACACATAGAGTGACTGCCCCTAAAGTTTATATAGATCCTATAAAATTACAGGCTAAATCTATGTACAAATCACTCACTTTGTGTTTAGTGCTTTTTCCATGTAATATCACAGAACAAAGTATAAAAATGCTTGGAGGTATCCTGTTCTTTCTCCTCAAACTGGACAATCAATAATGATGAAGTAGGAGAGTACATATTTAATATTAAATTTTCTTTATGCATTATGTAAAGATTGCAAACCTCCTTTCCAAGAACAGTGTATATAACATTGTAATTGAAATCTTTTTTTCTTAAGTTCCTGGAGCAAGCTAATTTATTATAACATTATTTTTAAGTATGGTTCAGCTCATTATTTAAAAAATATCTAAAGAACATGCAATATAGGCATCAAACAAATCTTAAATTTATACATAATTAATTTTAAACAGCAAATTGATTATTAAGTGAGCAAATTAAATTACAATGAACTGTTATTCAATGTGATTCTTTTTGCAACTTTATTGAAACAAGGCGACTTAGAAACCTCCATTTTTATTTCCTTCTGGAAATTTTCCTTTCTGTTTTTTCTTAAATAATCCAGATAAAACCTTGGCAATTAATAAAAATCTTTCCTCAGAAAGTTCGTATTTTGCAGACTGCCTCTCTATGAGGAGGCATATTTTGCATATGAGATGTATATTTTCCTTCATACTGACTTGTAGTGAGCTGTTCAACAGGAAGTAAGGGTATAATATAAACTTTAGTGGTACCTCTGTAAATATGCTCAAGTAAGAGAAAACATTCTCAAGATATTTAGATAAGCTGGCCATGAAGATAGTTCTCTAAGTGAAAGACTAAGAGAAATAACTAGATAATATAAGCAAAACTCAGGTATTTCAGTTACATATAGATTTCTCCTGAACTCATTTGGTATCCAAATTATTTGTAAAATTGAAGAATTCTTACTCTGCATCGACAGAAACCTAGTCTTCATTTCATCCCATTTTCATGAGTAACACTTTAAAAATAAACCATATTTTCTCATTTTCACAGTAAATTTCAGGGAAAATTATTATTATGAAAATGAGAAATTAATAGCACTGTTAAGAGCCAAGTGACTAGACCAAATATATGCCTGCCATTTAGCAACCCTATTCAAATCCCAGGCTTCCTCTGAGAAAGGCTTCCAAAGTTTGTATTATTGCCAGAATTTTGTAGTCCAGTGATATGACAAATGGGCTAAATTGAGACCATTAAATTCATTCATTTTTATATCACAGCCAGATTACACCCAAACCTCTAAGGTGAAAGTCAAATATGTTAATCATTATATCATGAAGCATCATGCAAGATGGTTTCAAGACATTAAAATTCTGCTAAAAATTGAAATATAAATAATTTATCAAACAAAGATCATGTCTATAAATTTCCATACCTCTAACATTTATACCCTCTAATAGATTCTGTTGTATTTCACTCATGAAAAATTTAGCAAAAATTTGTAGACTGTAATTGTTTTTTAATATAACAGTATGCTTAAGATTTGCTCAGGCTGATGTACTTTAAATGTTTGAATGTTTAGTTACTTAAAATTAGTAATTGCTCTACTTGAGAAGCCAAAACTATTGGGGGCAGATTTCTAATTACCAAGTGCTTCTTTCTGACCATAGAAACAAAAAAGGACTTTTGTCCCTTGATCCATTTTCCTTCCACATACACATCTCTATATTTCAGTTAGAGTTGAAAATAATAAAAGAAGATAAGCCTAAGTTATGAGCATTTTCCATATTGTCACAAATTC
The DNA here is from genome assembly GCA_026826555.1 of Tolypeutes matacus. NCBI lineage: Eukaryota > Metazoa > Chordata > Mammalia > Cingulata > Chlamyphoridae > Tolypeutes > Tolypeutes matacus. The sequence goes on from JAKSZT010054334.1 coordinate 50,111,389, forward strand.
ATAGTCTGAAGAAAAGAGTATTTATTTGAACTTGCTGATTAAATTGAAGGATATAGCTATTTTCTAACTCTATGAAGTTTATTTTGTTTTGTTTTGTTTTTTTGAAATGTGTTTATTGATGGAACCCATGCATGTAAAAATGTCCCTGGAACATTGTAGAGGTCTGTGGCAGTTTGAGATTATTTTATAAATCCCCAAAAAAGAAAGATTATGTTTTTAAAATTAATTACTCTGAGTGTGATTCCCTTTGATTGCATTAAATTCAGTTGAGGGTTCTTTGATTAGCTTACTTGATAAGATCACTCTAGAGCTTTTGGTTGGTCTGTGTCAGAGAGGTGTGACTCAAGTTGAGTCTTAGCCATCTTGTTAGGTCTGATATAAACCCAGGAACACAAAGAGACACAGACAGACAGAGGAAAAGGGAACAGGCATATTTGATTCTGCAATGTAAGAGAGAGAACTACAGGAAAACAGGAGCCCCTGAGAGGCTTAAAGAGGCTGGGCCCACAGAGCAGCTTAAGAGAAGAGGAGCCCTTTTATATGTCTGATTGCCTTCAGCTGAGCAAAAACCTTGGGCAGAAATAGGAGCAGCTGAGACTGATATAGGTGGCCCAGAAAGAGATAAGACCTATGCCTGGTTGCCCTCAGTTGAGCTCAAAACTTGGCAGAGATAGGCAACCATCTTGCTTTATCATGTGCCTGGACAACAGAATCAACAGTTGCTGAATTTGGTTTAGAAAACACCACTTATGGGGCCTCAGTTTGGACTTTTCACAGCCTTGGAACTATAATCTTTTACCCTAAATAAATCCCCTTTATAAAAGCCAACCCATTTCTGGTATTTTGCATCAGCAGCCTTTTGGCAAACTAAAACAAGGTCTAATTTAATATCTGTTAAATGAGAAAAAATACTTTTTTGATGTAGAAAACAGATAAATAAATATGCTATGCCCCTCAATATTTTAACACTACCTGTAGCATATATATATACATATTTACCGTCTCTGACTCTATTTTGCAGGAAGTATCATCGAAAATAATATCAACCATATGACAAAAACGTGGCTTGAAATAACCATCACAATTCTTACACAGATAAAAGTACAGTTATTCCTATGACTTTTATTGATAAATTCTTTAGTAAATGGATAAAATTAGTATTAAGTGTGTCTAATATGGTTATTGGTAAAAGGACTTTTCCAGCATAAAATGTTACAGGCATTTGAAAAGTTTAAGATAAACATTTGTAACAACAGAATACTTTTGAAATGTTCTTATCACTTCTCACTTCTCGGCCATTTGGCTAAGATCAAATGTAGAAATGTTCTTCGTGAAAATCTCATACTTGAATCTGATCAATTATGTAGATCCAGCTAACAATTTTTAGGAAATACAAAACAAAAGAATAAGAAAACCATGGGATATCATAAACAGATCCAGACTTTAGAATATGCTTCAGGAAAAGCAAACCAAGTTAATCAACAAGTAAATTGGATTGAAGAGGAGATAGAAAGGTAACCTATGCCTTAAAAGAAGTACCAATTTCAGTGTGGTTTATGATAAGAGGTATTGTGTTAAAATTGTACATTTCTGTTTTATGTTTGCTAAAATCTTTTAAAGACTAAGGACTTGAGTCTAAGACTTTCTAAAGGTAATTTGGAATTTAAAATTCTGGGTATATATTACTAAGTATTTTGTTTAATCTTAAATGTCTTTAAATATACTGGCTTCCAGATAACCTGGGATATATAGGTCTCCAGCCTATTATAGGTTTCTTGGTTTAATTTTTAACAAAGATATAAGTGATATTATCTTTGAGAATAAATTAAAAATTTCATTGATATTTCACTTTGTAGTTGTCTAGGTAAAACTAATAAACTGCATGTTGCAGTTATTAGCTAGATTTAAATCTAGCTAACTTTAACTAAGTAAACATCTAATGTAATGCTGATGACAAATAAAATCTCCCTTTTCTTTCTTTTTCATACCCCAACCATGGAAAATTATTATATCTCATGAATGAAAGATAACTGACAGGTAGGGTGCCCTTGTTAGATATAAACTACAATGAATCAAATGTCATCTGTCATATTCATCAAAACATTATGTCACTGTGATGATGCCTGATTTATTTTCTTCTGTAAGGTGAAGAGCTAGCTGTGAATAAATTTTGATTTAATATGTGAAATGAGTAAAAATATAACTAACTACATAATTTATTAATGGTATTCATTTTTATTATGTTTAAACTTGAGTTCCTATTTTCCTTTAACATTGTAAAAAAAAAATAATTGTTTTAGTTTACATGATTAAAATATCCCTGCTATGAGAAAACACTTAATAGAAAACTATGACTTTAAAAAAATTTAACAGTAACTTAATTACTGTATTGCTTAAGGCTCATAAATACCAATTTAAATTGGGATTTACTTGTAAACATGAACATCATACTTAATACACAATCTGGGGTATTTTAAAGTTACATTAGAATACACTTTTAGAATTAAAGCTAACTAAAATAACTTGATGAATAACAACAAGGTATGGTACATTTGAAATTCAGCACCTTAAATCTTTCAAATTCACTAACAATTATAGAATAGATTCAACCAGACCCTCAACTTTCCAGAGTTAATTGAAGTTTGGATATGGCTTTTAGGATGGCAATTTTAATTTCCTTTCATTCTTTGGTATTTCACAAATTGGCCATTGCAAAGCAAAATTATTACATTAAAATTTAAAGTTTGAGGCATTTCCCCATAGCAAGTATGAATACAATAATAGGTGAAAAATCCCAAGTCCATTTGAAGACCCAAAGTAGGCTATTGTGCTTTTGGGTTTTATTTCTCAGTTGTTACCTTGGATTACACTCATTTTATATTTTCTTTTATTGCTAGGTCAACATTTATCATAGGAAAAAACCTTTTTATTTTTGCATATTAGAACGTGAAATTTTAAACCATGTCAATATTAAAAGAAAATTCACTTCTTTTGATTAGATGTGTACTGAACACTAACAAAAGAAATGCAATGATGATTGTATGGAAAATTCATTATTAATATATCATATTTTCTACAGATTTATCAACAGAAAATTTCAATAATTAAATAGCCTATTTTGAAAAGTTTTCAAAATCTCAATTTTACAGCATTTCCGTAGAACTACTGACACTTGCAATAAAAAAGATCATTGAATTCATCTAGTGTGTTTTCCAATAGAACTACAAGCTAAGCCAGAAATGTGAGTCATATATGTAATTTTAAATTTTCCAAGGTCACATTAAATATGTAAAGAGAATATGTGCAATTAATTTAATATTTCCTTTAACCCAATATATCCAAAATATAATCATTTTGACATATAATAAATATAAAGATATTAATGAGATATCTTGCATTCTTTTTTTCCTATTAAGGCTTTAATCCAGCATGCATTTTACATGCATAGCATGTTTCAATTTGGATTAGGCGCATTTCAAGTATGCAATAGCCACATGTTGCTACTGGCTACCATATTGGGTTGCATAGATCTTCAGCATCCCACTACTTTGATTTCGAGATTTGGGATTTCTTCATTTAAAGTGGGCTGATGTGAAAGAAAGTTATAACATGATATATCCAGATAGGCACTGGCTCCTATAGAAGGAGTAGAGATATTGACTACAATCATAAATTCTGGCGTCCACAGTGGCTGAATCCTTGGTCTCCTAGTTACCAGATGTTTGTCCTTGGGCATGCCACCCTTCCTCTAATTTGCCCAGTTTCCTCAACAGTAAAATAAAAATAATAATAGGATATATCACAGAGTAGTGATTCAATGTATATACAATGCTTAGTACTGAGCCTGGTACATTTTGAGAATTATTATAAGTATTCTTATTTTACCAAACTTACAATCCTTACCCAAATCATTTAACCACTCTCTATTATTCTCTATTGTTGTTAACAAAAAACAATTTGAAATAATGATGGTGGTTAATAAATGTCTTTCAAGATATTAAGTGTTTCTTGCATCAATATGTGACCGACAACTAAAATGTGTGTGTGTTCTTTGGAATGTATTTGTAAGATAATGCAATCACTTTCTCAGAACTGGCTACTTAAATCTAAAATCAATTATTAAAATTTTAAAGACATTTCCCTAATATTTATACTATTACTCTTAAGAGCAAATTGAGCCAATTCATTTCTTCAATAGTATTTAAATCAAGTTTCTGAGTATTTTCATGTAACTTTTTAGTTGTCATTGGACAAAGCTTTTCATCCTTTTTAAAAATTCTTTCCTTTTTAATCTCTACTTGTAATGCCACTTGATTCCCTTAGTCATTTTGGTCTTTTTCTCTGAACTCCTTCCAATCTGTCTAAGTTTCTCTGCTACTGAGGCAAGCAAAATTGAATGGCACTTTGATGTAGTTCATCAGAATTACATAAAGAAGGCTATCACCCAAGTATCCCTGGATGTCATGATTCTTTTCCTGAAGATCAAAGTAACACTGAACTTTCATGCATTTTTGAAGAATCAGCCAGATCTTTTCAGTGGATGACTAAGGTGCTCTTAGAAAAGAACAGTCAAAATTAATAAGACTCAGACAGAGGGTCTGAAAGAAATGGAATCTATTCAACAGTTTCTTCAGAAACCATTTTTTAGTAAATTTTGACAGACTTTATGTTGAAAATTAGACTTTATGAAAGTTCATTTGACACATATTTATTGTTAACTGACATGGAGAATTGGAGCTAGGAAAAGTAAATGATGGGAAAGGTAAATGTAGACATGACAAATGAAATTTTGTGGACTTATTGAGTTGATAAATAAATCATTTATAAATATTTCAGAATACAGAAAATTTATTTTTAAGTCCTTCTTTCATTCCTTATTTCCCCCCTTTTTTCCCCTTGCTTTCTTTTGTGATGACCATGCCCAGAATTTTTTTGCTTACTAAATTCCTTAATACATATTTTTTTTATTTTTGGTAATTGCATGATTTTATGCTTATAGTATCACTATATTTTCAGTGTGAATAAGAGTAAATCTATAATTTTGCATTTGTTGCCCTTTACAAAATGTATTGGTTATGCATAAATTGCACAGATTTTATCTCAATTGTTCATCCTATATATTTTCAGATAGGTAAAATGGTGGGAAACTCTTTGAAAAATGCATTCTAAGATAAATTTATGAAGATGAAAGTTGTTTACAAGGGACTTCCTTTCACTTTGAGGAATTTGCGTATGGAAGGACAGGATAAAAATTCTTAATGTAATTAGGATTCATTAACATTATAAAGAACAAACAGCATTTAGGCCAATACCCATCTATTATTCTTGACTAATAGAAGAAAACAGTACTGTTTCATTGATACTTTGTGATCCTAGTTTGTACATCAACACCATTAAATTTATTTGTGTTTCTATCATCATATGAGAGCATCATGAAAGCAGAGAATATAAAATCTCTTTTTTCTTTGAATAATAAATCTCCATAACCAGTTGACTGTTAACTCTTTGATAATAGATAAGTGCTGTTGAAGAATTAGAAAAACACTTTTTTTTTGTTAGAAAATTTGTAGGGTTACAGAAAAATCATGTAGAAAATAGAGTTCCTAAATACCCCCTCAAACATAACAGTATTCCTTATTATTAACAATCTGAATTAGTCTGGTACCTTTGTTATAATTGATGAAACAATATTTTTATAATTATTCTCTAGTTTATTGCTTATACTAGGGTTCATTGTTTAATTGCACAATCTTATATATTTTTAAAATTTTAATTCTAGTAACATATATACAACCTAATTTCCCCTTTCAACCACATTTAATTATATTAATCAAAGGTATTAATTACATTCACAATATTGTGCTACCATTACCATTATCAAAACTTTTCCATAACCTCAAACAGAAAGTCTGTACTAGTTAAGCATTAAATCCCCATTCCCAACCCCTATTCCCAGTCCCTGGTAATCTGTATTATAAATTCTGACAATGAATTTGCATATTCTGATTAATCCATGTAAGTCAAATCATATAGTAGTTTCCCTTTTGTGCCTGGCTTATTTCACTCAAGATGATGTTCCAGGGTTTATCCATGTTGTCACTTGTAGAACTTCATTCCTTTTTTATGGCTGAATAATATATATATATATAAAGAGAAATAGATATTTATATATACACGCATATTTTTTTCTCCATTCATAAGTTGATAGACACTTGGGTTGCTTCCATCATTTGGCAATTGTGAATAATGCCACTATGAACATCGGTGTGCAAATATCTGTTTGAGTTCCTGCTTTCAATTCTTTGCAATATATACCTAAAAGTGGGATTGCTGGATCATACAGTAATTCTATACTGAACTTTCTGAGGAACCACCAAATGGCTCTCCACAGCAGCTGCATCATTTTACATTCCCACCAATAATGAATGATATTTCTATTTCTCTACATCCTCTTCAACATTTGTAATTTTCCATTTTTTTAATAGTAGCCATTCTAGTGGATGTGAAATGGTAACTTATTGTGGTTTGATTTGTATTTTCCTAATGGTTAATGATGTTAAACATCTTTTCAAGTGCTTTTTGGCTATTTAATATCTTCTTTGGAGAAACATCCATTCAAGTCTTTTGCTCATTTTATAATTGTATTGTTTGTTTTTGTTGTTGAGTTGAAGGATTTCTTTATATAATTTTGTATATTAGAGCCTTATTGGATATGTGGTTTCCAAATATTTTCTACCATTTTCTAGATTACATATAAAAATTTTCATGATAGTCATTTGATGCCCCAAAGCTTTTAAAATACTTTTAATTTCTTAAAGTACTTTTAATTTCTGTGGGTTTAAGAGTAATGTCCTTCATTTCATTTGTGATTTTAAATATTTGTACTCACTCTTTTTTTCTTCGTCAGTCTAGCTAAAGATTTGTTGATTTTATTGATCTTTTCAAAGAAACATATTTTGTTTTTTTATTCTCTCATTGCTATTTTCTATTTCATTCATCTCTGCTCTAATATTCATGATATCTTTCCTTCTGCTCACTTTGGGTTTGCTCTTCTTTCAGTGGATCTTCCAGTTTTGAGGCTAGGTCGCTGACTTGAAATCTTTCTTCTTTCCACATATAAGCATTTAGAGCTAAAATTTCCCTCTTAGCACTGCCTTATACTGCATCCCCTGAGTTTTGTTGTGTCGTGTTCTCATCTTCTTTCACCTCAAGATATCTTCTGATTTCCCTTGTGATTTCTTCTTTCATCCATTAGTTATTTAAAAGTATATTGATTAATTTACATATATTTATGAATTTTCCATTTCTCCCTTTGTTAAAGGTTTCTGGACTCATTCCTTTGTGATTGGGAAAGATACATTGTATGAATTTAATATCTTTAAATATATTGAGACTTGTTTTATGACCTAATATATGGTCTACGCTGGATAATGATCCATGTGCACTAGAGAAGAATGTGTATCTTATTGCTGTGGGGTGTAGTATTCTCTGGGTTTGTCTATTCAAGCTGGTTTAGAGTTTTTTCCAAGTCTTCTATTTCCTTATTGATCTTTTGTCTAGATAGTCATTACATTTTTGAAAGTGGTGTATTTAAATCCCTACTCTTAATGTCAATATTTGCTTGATATATTTTGGGGTTCTGCCATTAAGCACATATATTTTTATAATCATTATATATTCTTGTTGAATTGACTCCTTTATTGATATATAATGACCATCTTTGTCTTTTTTAAGTGTTTGTGACTTAAAGTCTATTATTTCTGATCCCATCTTTCTTGGTTGTTAATTACATCTTTTTTTCCCCCATCCTTTCATGCTTTTACTTTCAAACTACTTATATCTTTGAATTTAAGGTGAGTCTCTTGTAAACAACATATGGTTGGGTCATGCTTTTTTTCCATTCTGCCAATCTCTACCTTTTGACTGGAGAGTTTGAATTTACATTTAAAGAAACTACTCATAAAGCAATATTTTCTTCTGCCATTTTAAAATTTTGTCTTTGAAAGTATTACACCTTTTATGACGCTCAATTCTTTCAGTATAAGGTTACCTTTATCAGAGGTCTTTATTTCTTTATGCCACCTTGATTCACTATCTAGTGTCCTTTCCTTTCAGTCAGAATAACTCCCTTTATCATTGTTCATAGGACGGCTCTAGTGATGATAAATTCCTTCAGCTTTTGTTTATTTGGGAATGTCTTAATCCCTCCCTCATTTTTGAAAGAAAGTCTTGCCAGATATAAAATTCTGAGTTGGTAATTGTTTTCTTTTAGCAATTTAAATATTTTGTACCACTGCCTTCTTGCCTTCATGGTTTCTGATGAGAAATCTTATTGGGATTCTATTGTTCATACCTCCTTGCTTTTATCTTACAGCTCCAGAACCTTTCTCCTTGTTCTTGGCACTGAGCAATTTGAATACTATATGTCTGGACATGATTCTCTTGAAATTTACCCTTTTTTGCCAGTCCTTGGACTTCTTGAGTGCACATATTCATGTCTTTTGTTACATTTGGGAAGTTATCTGTCATGATTTCTTTGAGTTTCTTTATGCCCCTCTCTCTAATTCTTATCCTTCTGGGATTCCCATAATGTAAATATTAGTACACTTGATGTTGTCTCACAGATCTTTTTGGCTTTGTTTACTTTTTCATTATTTTTTCTTCCTCCTCCTCAGCATGAATCATTTCAACTTTCTTATCTTTAAGTTCACTGATCCTTCTTCTGCCAACTCCAATCTGCTGCTGAAACCCTTTAGGGAATTTTTCATTTCAGTTATTGTGGCCTTCGTCTACAGTGTTTCTGCTTTGTTCATTTATAAAATTTCTATCTCTTTATTGAGATTCTCAGATTGTTCATTCATTGTTTTTCTGATATCCTTTAGTTCTTTCTATGTGTTTTCTTTTAACTCCTTGAGCATATTGAGGATCAATTTTTAAAAGTCTTTGTCCAGTAGGTACAAAGTCTGGTCTTCTTCATTGATGGAGTATGGATTTCTATCTTGTTCCTACAGATGAGCCACAGGCTTCTTTTACAGTGTTGATTCTGGTATTTAGCCCCAGAGCTATCTCTTCCTTATGTTTTTATCTACTAGCGATAATAGCTAACAAAAACAAACAAATGCAAAAAAAAAAAAAAAAAAAAAACCCAAAAACACCAAAAAAAAAAAAAAAAAAAAAAAACAGCCTCTTAAAGTCTTTGCTAATTGATTTTGCTTAGTTGGTGCTTTCTCTCAGATATTATTGCACCTATCAGGAAATCAGCTATAGGTGACTTCCTCTCCATCTTTTCTGAGCCTGCTTCATATCTTGGGCTTGAGCTTGCTCTTGGCTTTAAGAATTCCACTGTTTATAGGAATTCGAATCCTCTGTCTAATCCCTAGGAAATAGTCATTCTCCCTATCCTGGGTCCTCTATTGTATGAATTAAAACAGGCAATCCTTTGCCCCACTCCACTTTGACTTAACTGTATCTTATACTGCTTTAGCAGTCTGCAATCTGCTACTGCCTGCAGAGCAAGTCCGGGGAGTATGATCCACAGAAGAGTTTCCTGGATCAGTCTTCAGGCTGCTAGCTTGGCACTGACATACAAACACCTCAGTGTGTACATTAGGGTTACTCTGCTCCCTCGGGAATAGAGCTGGAACCCACAATGGGAAATGAGAAATCTTATTGGGATTCTATTGTGCATATTTCATTGCTTTTCTCTTGCAGTTTCAGAACTTTTCTCTTTGTTCTTGGCATTGGGCAATTTGAATACTGTATGTCTGGACATGATTCTAAGCTATCATCACAACTACTATGGTAGAGGTGGGAGAGGAGCCAGCAAGGGTACCATGAGCTTCTCCTATCTTTTTTAAAGCTTTGTTTTTTTGATTCAGCACTTGCCCAATTACTGTAACCCTTTAACTGTTTTCTGGAGTTCTTACTAGTTGTTTAAAGATTCTGTGGGGAAACAGCACCCTGGAGCATCTTAAACTTCCATCTTAGTTGACTGGACACAAAAAGATCATTTTTATAACTGATTTTTGTCAAAGTCTATTAGGGGAAAGATTGAACTAGTCTCTGAATTAAAATCCCAATTTAAGATATCTACTGTGTTGTAGGCATTCACACATTGACATGCCAAGATCTTGTACCCTTCAAAGTTTTAAATGATATGCCTAAACTCAGAAATTTTTAGTTTGCTTTGAATAAAAATATTTTATACTTTATTAGGATTTCTGAGAAGTTGACTATATTAGCAGCTTTTAGATATGTTGAATATAACAAAATACATAATATCAATCCATTTTAGAGATTATGACAATAATTTCATTCATCAAGCTCAGGCTAAGTAATATTTCAAACTCATAATATCAAGATTTGTGTGTTAATATATAATCTTTCTAATTACTTTCATTATCAAGGTTATACCAATAGAGAGAGGTTTTTGTTTTCAACAAAAAGAAGTATTCAAGCTAGTCATCTAATTCCAATATTTTTATTTCTACATCAGGTGAGTTAGGAATCTGCACTAATTCCAGTTAAAATTTCACTTATAATTGCACATTATATTACAAACTGAAATGTATTTCTAATTTGCTAAGGGAAAATGGATGTTAACTATGTTTTTTTTTTTTTTTTTTTTTTTGAAGGAAAAGGAATAAGTAATCTATGTCCATTAAAATAAAATTGTTATATAGGAGGACAATCAGATTTTTATTTTTCTTGTATGATCCCCTTTGAACATAAGAGCAATAATGCCTTCTAATTCTTATTATTAGTAGTAACCAATTTATATTTCCTATAGCACACATCTTCTAATTATTTCTTTAAATGTGCCACTGAAAACCTCTAAATGGAACTAGTAATTTTAGAAAAGATAGTTTCCTAAATGAACATTCTGAATATATGATTTTGCCATGTGACTTTATTTTCCTTAAACCTTTACATTTTTAAAAAATATTTTTTCTTAACACTATAAATATATACTTATTTTTTAAAGTAATGAAATAATTGTGTACACTTTTCCCCCAAGAGTATCCATGCTAATTTGTTAAAAATAAATTGGGGCATATAATTAGCTTTAATATGTAACCCCCTAAAGAAAAAATTTGTAAAATAATTTCTCAAGGCGGTGTATTCTATTGTACTGATGGGAGTATTTTCTCAGCAAACATTTGTTTAGAGAATAATATGCAGTAGACAGTTTCATACCAACATTTTTGTGTCTTAGAGGTAGCAAATGTAACTATTGAAACATGAATTTAAAACTGACAATTACACTTCCTATTAAGCATGCATCTGATTTTTTCACTCTGAGTTGTTTGCTGAATAATTTATTTACTTGGAATGGTCTTTTGCAGACATGTCTGGGAGTTCAATTAATAATTGTAAAGGGGAGCTACATATGCACCAAAAAGTGTCTCTTCGTGTGACATTTACTTGATGTTTTCTTCTGCCTATGACATGGGAAAAACTAAAAGACAAGCTATCCAAAATTAAGTCCTGACTTCCTGGTGTCATTTATACCAAACTTAATGTGCTCTTTGTTAAAGTTTATCATATTGTATCTGAGTTTTATTTCATCTTTTCATTTTTTCCCCCTTAGCTATAAGCCTGTTGAGGAAAGGAACAATGACTCACTCATCTTTGTAGCTTTAGCACCCAGAGTAGAATCTTCCATCTAGTATTTGCTTGACAAAACAAGAATAAAAAAATAGGGACCCATGAAATTTAGAAACATGGGCATTAAACTTCAGAATGAATAAATAACAGTTAAATAAGTACTTTTAAAACTGAGCTTACTATTTAAGAAATTAGTTATTGTGCTATAGCAAATATTATTGACGCTTTCTCATGAAAACCTTTTAGAAATAAATTTACTGTTGAATTGCATAATTTACTGAATTCCATCCTTGCCTTTTTATGTTATTGTGGTAATTTGTAGTATTTGAAAATGTGATTACAGGAAGTTATTATTTCTCTCTTTTTAGTAGATGGAAAGCTACCACTAGTATTTTTTCTTTGCAGATTAGACATTTGCTTCAAGAAGAAATGAAATACAACAATTTTTTTCTATTCTGTGTCTAGCTGTCATAGTCATTATTTTTTATTATCTACATAATAAGAAAATACAACAGAATAGTTTTGCTCACGTACATTTAGCTTTGTTCAAATTGTCTGGTAATGAAAGAATTTGGAGATTATCTTTGAAAAGTCAACTCAAAGGAAAAGTAACTTTAAAAATACAGCATTTACAAATTCTCAAAAAGGGCTATTAAGAATCTATTAGTCTGGGGATTGGTTCAACTGAATATACATGAAAGATATACAAAATCATTCAAAGGATCGGGGGATGGGGCATGGTCACGATGGGTGGATAATCACACAATAAATGAGGGAATCTGAATTCCTAGCCTGGAGAGCTCTGCCACA
>JAKSZT010054334.1:50124205-50238074 GCA_026826555.1 Tolypeutes matacus
GGGAATCCCAGTGGGTTCCGTGTAATATTTTAGGTAATCTAAGCACCTCTTAAAATATATGTATATATATATATATATAAATAACATTTTTGTAAGCAAATACACATATATGCATATATATTTATATATCATTTTGCAAATGTTTGTATGTATTGTGAGAATTTTGATTTTTACCCATAATAAAAAAAAAAAAAAAAAAAAAAGAATCTATTAGACTTCCATGTAAAACACTGGGCTGCTTTGCAAGTAATGATATCCATGATGTTAGAGTTACCTCATAAAATCATACTTGTATCTATTTTTCCTTTGAAGGAAATGAACTTCATTGCTATTGAATGAATAAGTATTTCATAGAAAATGGTGGTTTGTAAACAGTCTAGAATGGCTATTTTCCTTTGGAAATTTAGCATCTCACATTCTTTGCATGAAATTAAAATTGGGTTGCTGACTTCTGAATATGAGGAACAAACAGGGAAACTCGTATTATTGAAAATCTCATTATTTAAAAAACGACTTAAAATGCACTCAAGTTAAATGGTCTTTTCCACACACATATAAATCCATTCTTATATAAACACTAGTAAACATTTGCTACACTGTTGACAACAAATGATGTCATTATTAACTACTATAGGTAATTCAAACTCTAAGTGAGTTATCTGCCTCTACATTTAGACCCCGACACTCTAAAAACTAAAATATATCATTTGAACCTTCAATCAGTAAATTTACCATGACTCTTTTTACATGTATCTGACTTAAGCAGTTTTTGGTTTTCAATACTTTCATTCATCTTAAGTGAGTAAAAATATACCAAATTTATTTTAATAATTGGTTACTGGGATTTAATAGAAGTTTAACTTTCCTAGTTCTACTTTATTGTATATTTTCTAAACCATCCGATTATATTATTTTTACTTCTTTTAGCATCTTCACACTACAGCCCAAGGCAGATAAAAATGTTTTTCCCTTCTAAATCCACTCCTTGCATCTTTCCCAAACAAATTATGATTGTGGATACACTATACTTCATTTAGCTTTCATTCCAGTTTCACCTGATTGATTACTTGAATAAATCTTTCAACTTCTTTCTGAAATTTCTCAAATATGGCCTTTGAAAGTCTATCTTAGGACACCCCTTTTTTTCCATACACATTCAAGCTACCTCATGAAATCTTTTGTGATGATTAATTGATAATTAATATAAAACACCTAGCACATTGTCAAACATTAATAAATGGTATCTGTTATTATTATTACTCTTATTATTATAATTAGTATTTTTTACTGTAGTCAGACTGTGCCATATTGTGTCAGAAGATTAGCAGCAAATCTCTATCTCATCCTCTCATCTCTAAAAATGTTAGATAGGTTCATACCAATTATTGCATTCCTTGCATGTACCATCTTTGGTATGTTTTCCAAAACATTTAGTGCCTTTTCCATAGAAGTAGAATTTAAGTAATAATTATTAGTTCAAGTGTTTGAACACCTGCTTCTCATGTACGAGGTCCTGGATTTGATCCCCAATACTTCCTGAAAACAAACAAAAAACAAATGAAAAAACCAACTCACATTGGGGAATGGATGAAGCTCAGTGGTTGAATGTTTGCCTCCCATATATGAGGTCCTGTGTTCAATCCCTGATACCTCCTAAAAAAATAATAATTATTATAATAATAATTATTATTATAATTATACCAACATTACTACTAACATTTTTTCTCAGCACCTTTTGTGTACCCAATATATTTAGCCATCTCAACAACTCTGTGCTTTGACTATTGTTAGCCCCATTTAACACCTGAGAATACAGAAGCTCCTACTGGTTAAATACCTTACCTAAGCGAGATTGTTGATAAATTCTTGATCCAGAATCTAACCCCAGCTATGTCTCAATTCCAAGGAAGATAAGGTTATGGCGTAATTGTGCAGGAAACAAGAGTTGAAGATATCATTTCACTTACAGCAATATATAATTAATATCTTCAAGAGAATTAGAATCTCAGAAGTGGCAGAGTCCATACAGTTGAACCATAATCTTTTTCTCATTCAGAGAATTAAGATGTCTTATAAACATACCATCAATAAATGATCTATTGAGTACATAGAGATTGTAAAAAGCGAAAGTAGAAAATGTGATTTCTTGGCAATAATCTCCCAGTGTCTCTAATAAGTCTGACTTTCAAAAGAAGTGTCAATTTAATTGTACCATTTTAAGTGGAGGTATTTGAAATTAAATGATGAGCTTCTGAATAGAAAATTATTCTAAAGCAAAATGACGGTCTATTCTTTGCTTGATGTGCCAAGAACCATCTTCTTACAATACGGAACAGAATTGTGGTTTGATATTTGGAACATTGACATAAAAGAAGTTCAGATTTTTATAGTTATTTAAGTTCCATATATCATTGGACATCATGCTATCTTGCAATTAGTACAAGTGATGTGTTCTTGGTGAGATAATGAACGGGATTTCATTTTGGTAAGATAATGCAATTGTGTCAGTGACCTATTCCATTACAACCTGTCAATTTTAAATGTGTTGATTTGAGAATTTTGCCTAGATTCTAATGGATATAGTATGTAGATGCCTTACAATTTTAAAAAGACTGTGTTTTTAGTGATATTTTCTGAGGGTGGTTGGGTGGATAAGTAGAACACAATTAAACGTTAAATAATAAATAGTAAGGCACCAAATACATAATTGTTAAAATGAATGGATAGTGAAAGAGTTTTGATTTTATAAGATCTTAGAACTTATAATGCACTTTCAAAATGATTTAGTATTTATTTTTCCGATGAAAACATATTTGGTAGGCATGGGGCTACTAAAATTAACATCACAAACTATCTTTTCTCAATAATATTATGAGCTAATTGAGGATACAGATAAACAGGTAATTGTAATCCATTTCCCTGCAGTTTTTAACCCATACAAAGCAATCAATGCTAATCTGTTGAAGAAGAATGAGTGAATAATGAGCACAGTACAACTGAGTGCTTCTGAATATTTAATGGCAGAATTCTATGAATAATAACAACAACAATAATAATGACTATAATAATAATTCTGGCAGCTGGCATTTATTGAGGGAGTATTAGCAGCAGGGCATTATGATATGTATTTTATTGGTGCTTCTTCATTTTCATCTTATAGCAGCACTATGAGGTAGGAACATGACCAGCTACATAATTTGTGGGGCACAATGAAAACAAGCATGTGGGATACTTTATTCAAAAACTATTAATAATTTCAAGATGGTTACAGCAGAGAATTAAGCCAAGCACAGGACCCTTCTAAGTGAGGGGTCCTGTGCTACTACATGTGCTGCAGGCATAAGAAACTGTAGGAACTATAATTATCCCCATTAAACAGTTCTGGAAATAAAATATCCATTTATTGGGGATGCTTGCTCACATTTTAAAAAATGTTTGAAGACCACTGATTTATGGAAATGCTCTGACCACAATGTGGAGAATATGTTAAAACAGGACAAGATCGGATTCCAAGACTAATTTAGAAGCTATTGCTTTAATTCAGGGTTGGTGATTCTCTAATTAGCCCTCATAAAAACTTGAAGTTTTGAGGTCACTGTTGAAGCCTTAACAAATTCTTTTTAAAACAATGTAATCATCAAACTCCAAGGGCTATTTTTCCAGACCATTCCAGGACTTTTGATTTATACCATATTCGGCTCAAGTATTCTAGTTACCTTACTCTGTCTGAGAAGAGCTCTCATAAAAATCATCAGAAAACATTCTTGGTACTGTATTATTTGAAAACTGCTTGGATTGATTTCTACTGTGTGCTTTGTGTTACATTCTCCCACCCAAGGTGATTTCATTTGTTGCTGACATCCTTCACAATACTTTCTATTTTATGTTCTTAAAACTTTCACACCTGGACTTTTGCTTAGGTACAGGCTATTACATCAGTTTCTTACAAAAAACAAAACAGAACAAAATTGAATAATATACTAAATGACTGAAATGGATTCTTAAAAGGTATAAACACCTAAGAATGGAGAAAAGGAGAATAGACAGTGGAGATAAGAAATATTAATAATTAAAATATCAATACATTGTGGTAAAAGGAAAGCTTAGGGCTAAGTGATCACTGACTTAAAAAAGCAGATGAAATCCAACCCAAAGTGTTGGCAAGAGGAAGTCCATTGGGATCCAGTCAGTCTTTCACTCAGATCTTGCACACATGCACAGAACAAAGACAAGAGCTTTAGAACATGGGGCAAAGGGAAAGGTTGAAAGAGGAAGGATTGGTTGAAAACCTATCCCACCTCAGTCCACATTATGGGAGGGGTGGCTTTTATGCTCTCAAGACATTAAATCAAGGAAAATGTCAATCAGGGACTTCAGAAGCTATTGAAGGTTGTGGTTGGGGGCAGTACTAAAGATGGAGGGACTAAGTCAAAGTCAATATATTAAAAATGTGGGCAGCCCATTGCCACAGATTTAGCTCCCCATGAGCTTGCAACTAGCCTTATATTCCCAAGGCAATAGACAGCTGTATTCCTCTCCAGAGAATATGACAGAAAGAGTTATAAGCATTGGTATTTGCAGATCCCTACAAAATCATTCTTCAATGAAGTTGATCCACAGAAATCTCTATCCATATTCACAGAGCTTCTAGATATCGTATTAGTGCCTTGTAGTGCATTATGAACATACTGTCAAGAATTATGACACATCCAAGGATATCAACATCAAACAAAACCAAACATAGAAGAAACCTCTGCAGAGGGTGGAAGAAATCCCATTCTAATTCTTAAAACAAGAACAGAGATAAAGAAACAATCAGAACATATGAAAGAGTTTTTGGAGATTTGAAATTACATTATCTAAAATATAAATTACATAAGTACAAATAGTGGAAGAGCTATTTTGGGAAACCTCTGACAAAACAGGTGAGTGTGATGTAAAAATGAGAGAGATTATAAGAAAATTAGGGAGTCAGCCCTAGGAATCGAAAATCCTACTAACAGTTCCAAAGAAACTGAGAGAATGGTGGGGAGAAAATGAGCAAATAACTGATTCAAGAAAACTTCCCAGAATTGAGAGACATGGGATGTTTGGTTCAAAGAGCACACTAAGTGCCTTGTACAAACAATTTAAGTATTGGCCATATTATTATATAATATATAATGTCTAATTGCCATGAAATGTTGAAATAGCTGCAAAAAAGAAAGATTCTAAATGCTTGTTTTTTTAGAGAGAATGAAAGAGAGTGACAAACATTGAGACAGATTTTACCCAGAAAGAAGCATGGAGAACAATGTTAATTTATCAAAGAAACGCTGAGAGTTTTAAGACAGTGAAGAAATTCCTTCAAAATCTAAGTGAGATTTATGTCCAATATAATACTTTATAATCTTCCTATATTATCCATTAAGTAAGAGGATAGAATAAAGACATTTCCATAATTTCAGCCTGTGAAATATATTGTCTCTCATGTTCTCTTACTCAAAAAGCTATTAGAGGGGGCTTCTGGTGGGTGGATATCCATCCAATAACCAAAAGAATATTCAATTCTCATTCTGGGGAGTTCTGCTACATTTTCTAATAGGACAGCAAGAATCCCCTGAGTGCAAGGGCAATGTCTAGTGAAGGAAGACAGACCATTGTGCCAGGTCCTTGATAGCGATGATAGTATTTATGAATTTTTTCTTGTGAAATTGAAACTTAGCTTAGTATTACATACTGCCTAGAGTTACTTCCTGAAAGCCTGTCTGTTGCTCAAATGTGGACTCTTTCTAAGACAAAATTAGCATATAAACATACTACCTTCCCCCCAGCATGAGACATGACCCCTGAGGATAAGCCTCCCTAGCACCAAGGGATTATTATCAAGCACCAGCTAGCAAAGATCTGGAAAAAGACCTTGACCAAAAGGGGGAAATGGTAATACAAATGTGTTTTTGTTTTTTTTTTTGGCTAAGAGATTTCAAAGTGAGTCGTGAGTTCCTTCCAGAGGTTACGCTCATGCATGTCTCAGCAGGATCTCATTGACTGCCACAGTAAACAATGCCTCAAATAGCTGGGCTCCTGAGGGCTCTAGAGACATCCAGAAACTATAAGCAGAGCAGATAGCTCAGGAATTTGGCACTCTGTCAGTGGGCCTTACTTTGGAATTTATGGTCCCCAGTGTAACAGAGTTAGACTCACTTATAGGTTCTCTACACATGGCTCATCTGCCCCTGTTATTTAAACCCATAATTAGCACTATACTTGATAAACATATGCTCCAGAGACTTAAATCTTTGGTCCATCTATGTACCAGCTGGGCCCAATTTCACAGGGTTGCAACACTCCTGTCTAGTTCATTGGACTCACCCAGGACAACTAACATGGAGATGATTATGGACAGCACCCATCCCAAGGAACAGAGAGTTTCTGCAACTGTAAGCAAGATAGCGCCATCCATCTGTGCCGTGGGATCTAAACCCCCTCCCAATTAGAAGCAGAGTGGGCATCACCACCCCAAAATCCTCAAGACTGGGGAATGAGCAATGGACTAAATCAGACTTACTACTATTCTACTATAGACTTCTTATTATTTGAGCAATGGAAGAAGTCTTATCATTGATGTAAAGGCAGTGGCCACTAGAGGTTCTGAGGGACGGGAGAGGGAAGAATGGGTGTAAAAAGAAGGCATTTTCAGGACATTGGATTTGTTCTACATGACATTGCAGTGACAGATACAGACCATTGTATATTTTGTCATAACTTACAAAATTGTGCGGGACAAAGTATAAACTATAATGTAAACTGTAGTTCATGGTTAGTAGCAATGCTTCAGTATGAGTTCATCAATTGTAACAAATGTACCACACTAATGAAGGATGTTGTTAATGTGGGAAAGTGTGGGAGGGGGAGGGATTGGGGCATATGGGAATCCCTTATATTTTTTATGTAACATTCATGTAATCTAAAGTTTCTTTAAAAAAAATAATAATAAATATATATAAAGAAGGGCATGAAAAGCAGTACAAACTATATATGGTAAGAAATCTCTAGGAATGTTATCTGTACAGCAATCAGTACAGATTGGAGCCCGAGAATGGGGCTCACAAGGAGGTAAGTCTCCCTATAACCAACACCAACAAGCAAAAACAAATGCAATTACCTAATGTGCCTTATGTTCCTGACAAGAGTTTTACAATTTCTTTGAAGAATTTTTGGGAAAAATAGTGATCAGTACCTAGAAAGTTAAGCAAAACAAAAATTAGTACAAATTAATTTCATTTAAAAAAAGTTGAACAAGGAAGATAATGTTACTTTTGAGGCTAAACTGTGAATTCTATTCTCACTGCCTTAGTTCATCTCTCTTCCCTTTTATTGTATTTGTCTTGCAACTATCTTTCCTACTTTGGTCTTGCTTCTCTCTATTCTATCTTTTGGATTGCAAATAAAATGACCTTAAAAAAATAAAATAACAGGTTAAATTAATCAGAGGGGTAACAGTTCCACATAACATATGCTAATTGCCAAATATTAATGCTCAGTTTAAGTAAAGGGGAATAATTGGAGAATAAGTTTGGCAATAATGCTATGAAACCTTATATTAGTCTTTAATGAGTTTTGACCTTATCCTCTGAGAAATGATCTTTAGTCTATGAGAAATCAGGTATTAGAACAGAGAAAGGGTTAGAAATCAGTGTTTAGAAAGGCTAACCTATTTACAATCTACAGGTGTGGTGGTAAATTTCATGTTTCACCTTTGCTACATTATGGTGTCCCATTGTTTGGTCAAGCAAGCCCTGGCCTGATTGTTACTGTGAGGATATTTCATGGATTTAAATCATTAGTAAGTTTATTGCATATACAATAAACAAAGGAGACTGCCTTCAGCAATGAGAGGACTTTCATCCATGCAGCTGAAGGCCTTTAAGGGAGAACTGATGATTTCAGCAATCCAAAAGAATTTCTATCTTTACATCAACCAGCTAACTTTTGAGAGTTTCCAACATGTGGTCTGCCCTATAGTATTCAGACTTGCCAGTCCCCATGGTCACATGAGTCCCTTCCTATTATAAATCTCATAATATTTTTATATATCCTATCAATTCTGTTTCCCTGGAGAACCTTGACTAATACAAACAGGTAAATTTTAATTAAGCATATGAGTTAGGTGACACGTAGAATGTTTTAGAAGTAAAGTGACAAGGACCTCTGTTAGCTTGAAATCAGTGGAAATATGAAATATAAGAAAATGGAAGATTTGAGAAAGAAGGAGAAACTTGTATATTGTGATCGATTCAACATGTGGTATGCTGTAGAGAAAGGAGTTGGTTATATTCTTGTTTGGTATTTAAGGAAAAGTTTTCCACAAGGAAAACTTTCCATTTACCAAAAGGAGGGAAAAAACACAAAAACTGAAGATATTCCGGAGTCAAACTCGCTTTTGTTAACTTTCATGCACAGGGTATATTACTAGGTCCTATTAAGTTAATGAGAAAATAGTGAAAAAATAGCACCACCTGACAACCTACATTCATTCACTGAGAAATTAGTTGGAGACTTTTTAAGACAATGGGAAGATAATTTAAGAAATAATCAAAAGTTATTTCAAAAGTTATGGAAGGGTATATCAAACAAACAATAAAACCTTTCAGGTGGGGTTCTGTTAGTGACTAGTAATAGTTCATCACTAGGAATTGATACTTTTAGCCAGATTGATCTAAGGAAATTGTTATACTTTTGGCCCAATTCCATTTCTCTTCCCCCTCCCCCTTTTTTTCCAGCTAATACTGTTCTCTGAGTTCCACGATATTTGGGCCTTAAGGTTCCATATAGAGATTGTCACTTCCATGTATCAAAGAGCCTACTTCTTGAAAAGTTTGTCTTGATGCTGCTTTACCCTTGCTCAGAAAATATATAATAAAGTTCATATTTAACCAATTTCTAAGATAGCTTGTTTTCCACCAATATGATTTCTCAAATGTCTGTGTACAATTACTAAAAACAAGATAAACAGTAAACCCTTATATCTTGGAGTAGCTTCATATTTTCATCATCTCTGTGAATTCAGTTTTGCTTCTATGTTTTCTCTGCACTCAAGTATGGGCTTTAAGCACTAATTTTCTTGAGATGCATTTGTGACATTGTAGTTCTTAAGAATACTATTAAACATACCATTTGTTTTTACTGGTGTTCATTTTTAACTTACTATCTTATAGGCTACATAGTATGAGTCATGTTGACTCTAACCAAGTGGGTGAGAGTGAATTTTGTCTACCTCCTAATTAGATTCCTTTGATCATTTGCTTCTTCACAAAAATTTCTTTTAGACTCCTCTCTAGTGCTATACTCAAGTGATTTACCATTCATTAAAATCTAATGAACAATATTTTCTGTCCCTTTTCCTTCCTTGTCTTCCAGGAAACTTGTGAAATCTTCAGCTTGGCTGGGAAGAGTTCAAATGTTTATTTTTTTTATTTATTTATTTTTTTTAACATTTGTAAAATGATATATAAATATATACGCATATATGTGTATTTGCTTACAAAAATGTTATTTTTTATATATATATATACATATATTTTAAGAGGTGCTTAGATGTTTATGTTAGTGAATGTTAGTCCTTGTATTAAGCCAAAAAAAAGGGTGCTGATGTAAAGTACCAGACATCTGTTAGCTTTTATAAAGGGTATTTATTGGGGGTAGAAGCTTACAGTCACAAGGCCCTAAAGAATCCAACTCAAGGTACCATAAGAGGTACTTGCTCACCCAAAGTCATTTGCCACGTGTTGAAGCAAGATGGCAGGCGATGTCTGTGAGAGTTCAGCCTTCCTTCTTCCTCTTAAGGCTCCGTGGTCCCAGCTTCCAATCTCAGCTGTAGGCTGGCCTAGGACTTGTCTCTCTCCACGGTGCTCATTTTTCTCTCCAGGCTCAGTGGCTCTGCTCTCTTCACAAGGTCAGCTGTAGACTATCAGGCTCATCTCTTTTCCTGGGGCATCTGCCCTATCTAATGGCACCTTCTCTCTTTCTTCACACATCTGCTTCTCTGTATATCTACTTCCACTTCCATCTGAGGGTCTGTTTTATTCCCACCAAGGGGGTGGAGATTCAGCCCTGCACAGCCTAATAAAAGCCCTAATCTTAACATAATTTAGTCCGAGACATTTCAGCTGAACCTAATACAAAGGGTATCATGCCCAGAGGAACAGACCAGTTTACAAACATAATCAGATATCTTTTTTGGAATTCATAAATAATATCATACTGCCATAGTCGTCATAGCAGGTTTTGTTTATTAATTGAATTCTATTTTGAGCTGTTTTTATTATGATTTATAATATGCTACAGCATTCAAAGAATTGTATAATTTACCTAAAGTCTGATAGCAGACAAGTCTCTCTCACTTTCTTTTTAAAACCATTTTAAAATATAAAATCCACATTTTATAAAGAACTAGTTACCATTCACTGTCAATCTGAGACACTTATATTCTTGGAAATACAGAGCAGTCACTGCTAAAGTAATTGATATTACTTTACTGATATATTATTTAAAATGTGCCTTCTGGTTAAACTATACAGCACATTAATGCTAGCTTTTTCTGGTTTCTCTTTCATTTATTTGTTGTACTCTCAGTGTTTTTTGTTGTTGTTGTATTTTTTTTTTTTTTTTTTTTGGTTTATTGCTTAGGATTTCTTAATCTTAACCTTACAGTCTGTTGGGGAGTGGGCAGATAACTGAGAAACTAAATTTTCGTTGTTATTTGTTTTCTTCAATCTTGACGCCCCAGGGCAGAAACCTACTCAAAGGGATTTTCAGAGGTAGGCTTTCAGCTAAAGAAGGAAAGGCTAAATCTCCCTCCTGTGTTAGGATATGCCTTGAGACAATAGGTTTTCTTGCCATCTACAGATCTCACTGATGATATAAGTTTTCGCAAGAGGCACTAGGTAGAAAAACCACTCTGGGAGGATCAGCTTCCATCATCCTGATTGACAGAGTGGGGCAGTTTATCCCTGTAGTCTATAGTGCTAAGATTTAGATCTCTACAAACAATTGACAGATACTTTTTTCCCTCTCTTAGTCCCCCACTCCACTCCCTCTAGTACAATTGTAACAGAAAGTGCTAAACTGTTTATTCAAACTCTGAGGCTGGGAATTTTAATCCTTTTAATAAGAATTTGCCATGAACCGAAAGACAGGTCACTCAGTCTCAGTACAGTGTCTCAGTCTCCTTGATAATTGGCTGAAAGGACAGAGACTAGTGGAAAATGACTGTATTAAGCCAAAGAAAAGTTCATTATTTAACAAAGAATCATTTCTAAAATAGAAGAAAAATAAATGCTATAAATATGACACTAAATTATAACATACTAAGAATTACCTTTTAGCAGATTCCACAATTTCCTAATTTAATTAAAATAAACTAAAAGAAACTACCAAATGTATGAGGAAAATTGTGAAATAAGGACAACAGTAAGAAAACCACATTTGCCAATTTTGAATGAGTATGAATGATTTGAGAATGAAAAAGTGGGAAATGAAGCAATCTAAATTTCATGAACATAATGCATCTTGGCCATGTTCTAAATATTTTCACATATGCCATCTTACTGAATCTTTAAAAATTCACTATGCTATTGATAGGAATTTGAAAGTGCAGGGACAGATCTCAGCCTAGGTGCATGCTTTCTAAGAAACAGAATAGGTACAATTTTTTTCAGTGAAAAGAATTGTGTGTGTATATGAATTATGTTTTAATTTTAGAATTTTTATATAATAGACTTGTCTTCAAAAGGGCCTTCAAACTGCATGCATTCCATCCTGACAGTTTGTTCTTGGGGGCCCACAGTTTGTCTCTGCAAATCAAAATCTAATGCATTATTGCAAACACAGCATTAGAAGAGTTATTTTCACAGCCACATATATAAACAGTTGTTTAAACTCACTGCACCATAGTTTTACATTAAGGTTTAGACAAAGTGTATAATGTGGCTGCCCAATTTAAATATGTAGACAATATCACAAAATTATATGTCTTTTTGACTCAAAAATGTGTATTTGGTAGTATGAATTGGTATCCAAGAACCTGGGTTCATTGTTTTGATCCTGGAGTTCTATAAAAAGAGGACTTCAGGGAAAAAATTTTCAGCTAAGCTTCTTAAACCCAACATCTATATCTTTTCTCAAGATTTATAAGTTGAAATGCTACAGATAATTATTGATGATAATAGCCACATAATTGACTTACCTCTTATCTTTTACTTATATATTTACTAAAGTTCTTTCTTTACTAAAAGTTGCTGTTTAACTAATGAACATATATATATATATGTGTATATATATATATATATATAAAATAGTGCCTACTGTAGTTAAAGCATTATGCCATATATATATATATAATTTATATTTAAATGAAAATGAGTTTATACTTTTGAAAGCCAAGTAAGTATGTAAGTAACTAGGATGAACTTTAAATCTTCCTATTTCTTTGAATACTACCAGCCAACCCAATGGCAAGAAAAATATTTTTCTTAAGAAATTATCATTATTTTGCTCCTCAGAAAATTCTTTCTGATTTTATGATGACTTGGTGGCTTTCAATGACCTGAGGTTCCAGACATCCTCAGATTAAAGACATATTTAGAATTCCATTCATATTACCAATATAATGAACTGTTTATTAGGTGGCATTTTCTGAAATCTCAATAGCTTTCCTAAAAGTACCTAACAATTAGCATAAAGACAGAATTGAAGGAAATTTGTGAAAAATGTGCATTTTTAAAAATACATAAGAAGCTTGGACATTTATTGTTTTATTACTGTGATAATACAGAAGCCACATTTTTTGGTAGTGATTTTTGATATTGTTATGTTTTAAAGTAGTAGCAAATATTCAACATGCATATAAAACCACAGTCTGGATATTCCACGCAGAACGTAACCTAAGCACTTTAAATGGAAAAATGAGATATTATATAAAACAGGAACTTAGTAGGCATAAAGAAAGAATTGTGTAAAAAGTCATTTCATAATTTCACAAGAAAACCCTTAGCAATTTCTACAAAAGCATACTACACTTTGGTATGTTATTTATGTTGTGGGCATAAAATAATAAAGAACAAAGTCCAAATGAGTTAGGGCCATGATACAAATGGACAGCCTTTATAACCAGTTGCTAAAGAGTGGGGTGTTTTAGAGGAAAAAGAAGGGTAACTCACAAAAGAAGTGTATTTATTGTTTCAACCCAACTCTGAAAGGCTTGGGTTGGGCAGCCATAAGATCAAAGAATGCTTCAGGCCAAATGGTTAGACCTGATCTTTACTGGGACTTAGGAACAGGAGAAGCGTCAATGTCAGCTGGTTGAAGAATGAAGTTAGCGCTCTGCAAAAAACTGAGAAAAGAAGAGGGAATACAGGGGTCTCAGCAAAGACATTCTACAGGGTCTGAGAGCAGAGTTTCTACAAAAGTTACATGAGGTGTACAAACAGGGTGCATATTGGTAATGTTATCACAGGAAGGGAGTATACAGCCTTGAGAATATCAAAGTTTGCGGTAGCCCTGTTACTTTTTAACTAGTGAGTGTCCAGGTTAGGCCCAGCAGCTACATGCTTCAGGCTGTGTTTCATTTAAGTGTGTGTGTGTGTGTGTGTGTATGTGGTTTCCTGGTCCCTTGGCTCCCACATTTATACAAACAGTTTGGTGTCTAAAGCACCCTATACCCAGAAGAAAAAAAAAAAAAACAGAAATATTCAATATATCTATAGAGCCTTTTTAAAAAAAATTTACAAACAATCTTTTAAACATTTCACATTTATTCTTTGCCACTCCAGGACTTGGATATCTCTAATCCCACTTTTTTTTTCAAGATAGATTCAAAAGGTTTATCGCACCAAATGCCACAGAGAAATGGCTCAAAATAATATATGAACAAGTTTTAAGAAAAATTTCCTACTCTGACATTGATCTATTCAATTGATAAAAAATAAAAAGTCCTATCAATTTGTCTTAATGGAGATTCAATAATAAAAAATTCCATAATTTTCTCTTTATTTACACCACTTAAATTTAAACATATTGCCATCTTGCTTCCAAGTTAAATGGTTTGCCAAATTTTGACATTTTAAAAATGACATTCAGAGGGGGCTGCATGATTTAGGCAAGACACTGTATCAAAATATCCACTCCCTCCAAAGCACAGCAAAAACCAAATGGAGATTCATCCATGTTGCCATGAACCTGGAGGACATTATGTTGAGTGAAGCAAGCCAGACACAAAAGGACAAATACTGTATGAATGCATTACTATGAACCAAATATATTGTGTAATATACTGTTTGATTCAAAAAAATTTTTTTTTACATATATCTATTACATTTAATTGAGAAATGTATATATTTATTCATCTGTGTTTACTTTTTAGTTTTTAATTGTTTATGTTTTCAATTATTGAATGTACAAAATAAAGTTTAAATATATATATATATATATAAAAACAAACAAACAAACAAACAAACAAAAATGGAGAGTTCTGGCAAGATGGAGTCAGCTTAGGTGGGTACTCCCCAGGTCTCTCGCAAAAAATGGCTGAGAAAGGCAAAATCCTACCCAAGTGAGCTGTTTTAGGAACCCACAGAGAAGGAGGCTTCAGGCCATTGATCTGGAGGGACCTGGGCAAAGAGATAAAGAGCCCAAGGGAAAACCTTGGTGCTGGAGTTGGTAGGTGTACGTCCAAGAGACTTGAATTTGGGGCTGTCCATGTGCCAGCTGGGCCCTGAGTCTCAAGGGAGTTGCAACATCTACTCTCCAGTCCATTTCTTCTGGGTATAGGGTGCAGGACAACTAATAAGGAGGTGATGATGGACAACCACCATACCAAAGAACTGAGAGAGTCTACAACTGCAAGCAAAAGAGGCCCATCCATCTGTTGTATGGGACTGAAGCCCCCTCTCAATTAGAGGTGGAATGGGCATCACCATCCCAGAATCTTCAGGATTGGGGAATGATCTATGGACTAGAGTGGACTTACTGGTATTCTAATATAGACTTATTGTGATTCTAGCAATGGAAGAATTTTCTTCATTGATGTGGAGGCAGTGGCCACTGGAGGCTCTGAGGTCATGGAGAGGGAAAACAGGTGTAATATGGGGGCATTTTTGGGACTTGGGAATTGTCCTGAATGATATTGAAATGACAGATATAGGCCATTATATATCTTGCCATAACTTACAGAATTGAGTGGGAGAGAGCGTAAACTACAATGTAATCTATAATCCATGCTTAGTGTCAATGCTCCAAAATGTGTTCATCAATTGCAATGAATGCACCACACTAATGAAGGATGTTGTTAATGTGGTTAAATGTGGGTGATGTGGGGAGCAAGGCATATGGGAATCCCCTATATTTTTTTATGTAACATTTATGTAATCTAAATATCTTTGAAAAAAAAATTTTTTTTTTAAGCCAAATGATTCACGTTTACCAAGAGAAGACTTTTTTCAATCAATGGTGGTATTTTGCATGAACAACATACTGTCAAAAGTACATATTAGTGGAAAAATCCAGACATTTAAAAGAATTTTGGGGTCACTTTATGCCCCTTATTTTTCTGTACAATCAACTCTGGTGAAGAATTTTAAAAGCTATAGAATTAAATTTTATAAAATCTCAGGACCCAATTATAAGAGTCCAAACAACATTTTCATATTGTTTAGCAAGTGTGGATTTTTCTCCCTCCAAAAAGTTAATTTTGAAAAATATGGTAAGTTTAAAAAGTTGCAATGTATAAACAACAATTCTGTGGGATGTGAAAGATTATAGTTACTTTCATTAAAAACATCACATTTCAGAGAAATGGATTGAAGCCTGTACCAAAATGCTATTTAACACTGATAAAAATAAAATACTTTGGAATTATGCACAAATATGGAAGCTACATTTAAATTTTCATTCTCATGTTTAAACGTACACAACTTTACATTCACATCACTCATTAATTTCCTAATCCCATTTTAGGTATAAGAATATTGAACAAAGAGTTTAAGAATGTGTTCAAAAAAGAAAAAGAAAAAAGAACATAACCAAGTTTGCAGAACTAGTAAATACTGAAGATAAGACCTGAACCAGTGTTCTTAACACACTGTTACACAGTAATGTCTGTAGATTCTTTCTGACTACAAGATACAATGACAGCATTTTGCTATGTCTAGTTCACTGTATTCTATGTCTGCAGAGAGTTGTTCATTCACATTGAAGAATAGAATTAACAATAGCATTATGAACTCAGAAACAAAAACAGCCTGTAAATTTAGAAAATTATGGACAGAAAGGTAGAACATTTACCAGAACACACAGGGTATGGGCGTGTTGGAAACAGAAGACCATAAATGGCAGATTTAGAAACCCAAGACAAAATCTGGAAAGAATATGGGAGCTACTATCATTTCACCAATACTCCTTTAAGGAGAAACTGACAATTCACACATAAACCATGTGACAGTTATTCTATACTGTTTGAAAATGCAAGTGAAATGCTAGCATACTCTGCATAGTTGATGCTATCTCTTCATATTGGATTTTGTTCTCAACTAATTATTTTGTTCTCCCTCCTCTTATTTATTTATTTTTTTTTGGTAGTGATTTCTGGTATTATTGTTACATTTTAAAGTAGTTTGAAAGATTCAACATGCATTTAAAAACAAGTAGTCTAGATATCACGTACAGAATGCTACCTAAGCACTTTAAATGGAAAAATAAGGTATTTAATAAAATATAAGAACTTAGTAGGCAAGAAGGAAGGAAGGGAGGGAGGGAGGGAAGGAAGAAAAGAAAATACTCTTTCTGTTGATATGAAATGAGGATTGGAAATATGATTAACTATTTGTTTCATTTTTAACTTCTCTAATATGACCTAGAAATAGATTTAGGTTTAATAAGTATTATTTTTCTTTTTCACTTTGAAATGTGTAAGTCAGATGACAGGTTAGGATAGTGAATTGGAGGATTGAAATATATTACTTCCCAATAATATTACTGCTTAAAACTTTTAAAGACTGAAATATCTCTGATTGAAGACAGTGAAAGAGTTCACAGAATTATCATTTGCTTATAGTAGACTTAGTATTTGAAAATCACAACATTCCCCACATCCATTATGAATAACTGATACTGAAGTTAAGTATCATTAAAAAAGAAAACCCTTGCCATATTCATAAGACATTATTTTTTAATCAATCAAAATTGCCCAAGTCTAAATTTACCATGTATGTTGATTTTTAATTATTTCCCTAGATGATGTACCTTGTCTTCATTCAAAAGGAGCTAAATAATCTACCTTAGTAATTAATCAGTGCAAAAGTATGTTGTTCATTAAGGACAATGCTATTCACAGCACTGATGAATGCACATTCCAGTAACTATGAAGACACTTAAGTAGGCATGGCTTTAGCAACAAGGCTGGCATTGAACAGGGAAGTTATCAGTTAAGCATTTGAAGTGATTAATTTCTATAGTTTATCAGCAATATAATCAAATTACTTTATACGATAAATAATTTAAGTCAAATAGTATTCCTCTTGTTTTTGAAATGCTGGAAATTCTAACAAGTAAAATATTTGTTCCATTGTCTAGTGTCAATTTATTAAAACATGTTTCATTCTGAGAAAATTTACTTTACCTGATTTCTGGTCAACTTTATTTATTCTAAGCAGTCAATTTTATATTTATTTTAGAAACTAAATCATATATGGTAAATACAGTGTTTATTAATTTTGATGAACTCTGTAATATAGATGGAGGAAAAATCATATATACACGCTAAAAAAATGAAATTTGTGTCTTTTGTTAGTTGTTCTGCATTTACAAGAACATTTATTTAAATTTGATCTCATTTTCATCATTTAAAATATTTTTTCTTACTCTTTGCTTATACTGTAGAAGTGGTTACTTAAAGCATAATTTTGATTTGGATAATTTAACCTGTTTCTAAGTTATTCAAGGGTGGTCAATTACAAGAATAGTGGTTCTACTACTTGCTAGATAGAATATATTTGACATTATTTATGTTAGTATGTTAAATCTAAAAATATTTCACCTGTGTTGCTTGTTTGGCAATTTAGGAAGAATTTTTTAATGTTTTTTTTCCCCCTTAGAAACTTCTATTAGTAAGCATGCCAATAACTTTCCATGTGAAATATATTGTGAGGTTTCTAGTTGATGTTTCATAATCAATGTATTTGAAGTAAATTTATTAATAAGCTTTTTATTTGCTACCTATCCTTTTGAATTAAACAGAAGAAATCATAAACTTTATCCATTTAGAGTATTTTTTGATAAGGAGATTTTCATTTATTCATTTTTTCTTGGAAATTGTCATTTTTGGAACATTTTCCCATTCTACTTCTGAGAAATGCTTTTTCCACTGAGCAAACATTTTGTGGACTAACAGTTAAATATATGGAGAAAAAAGTCCTTGGAAAGAATATAAGGGAAAAAAATGCAATCCTACACCACTAAGAAGATTTTCTGATTTAAAAGAAATATATAGCAAACTATGTTCTTAATGTAAATGTCATATTTATAAGGGAAAATGAGTAGCCAGAGAACAGAATGTGCATGGAATTTATGAAACTTTATATAACTTTATTGAGTATATTTATATCCACATTTATTAAATAAGTGGATAAGAAAAAGCATTGCAATATTATCTTATTTCACACTGAAATTTTAAATAGTAATTTTTGTGGTAACTTAATTTTAGAGAAAATTAATATTACCTTTATGAAAGAAAATTAAATCATTTTCTTTGTAAGAACTTGGTCCCTAAATAAACTAAAAAATTAGGTGTTTGTGTTATTCTTTAGTGTCTATGTGTATATATAAATACATAAATTCCAATCATTTAATAAGTAAATATCATTTCAATCATTCGTATTAAATGATGGCTGTGGGAAAAACAGATTTTCACCATTAGCTTTCAATTCCTTTGTGATATTGCCATAAGTTGTACTAAATTAAAATAGAAAAATTTAGACTTGAAGTATCTTGAGATATTATTACAGAAAGTACTGCATTGTATTAATATGGTAGTTAATAATCTCAGGTATTTTGTAATGTTTTGAATAATTGAAAATCAATGGTCAAAAATGTCCATTTTCAACATCATTGTTTGTGTTTTTGAATAGTAGGAGGAATACAAATACCTGGTCCTTATTAAGTTCTCAAAATTAAGTATAGGGGAACTTGATAAAATAGGATTACACATATGTATGTATATATTTTTGTATGTATATATCACATGTTGTGCTTTGTTTGGAAGTATTTAGGCCATTAGTAAAAACTACTTTAACCTGACCAGAGCACTAGTTTAAGAAATAATAAAAATAATAAAAACATTCAGTTGAAATGTATATTTTTCATATATAAATATATACATATTTCATTTCTTTTTTTACTTTCAGAGTATTACTAAAGGGGATAGGCAGGAAGTAAAGAAAAGTCAAAGAAAATAAAAAAGAGGAGAAGAAGAAGGAAAAGAAAGGAAAGAAAGTGACTGAAAGCTCAATGAAAAAAAGGCAATATTAATTTCATTATATACAAAGAACTATATTAAGCACTACTGACACAAAATGAAGGGAAGAAAATGCAGGAGAGTACACAGATATGAACTAATATTGTGGAGATTCTAAATACAAATATTCTCCCCTCTAAAAAGGTGAATCATATTAGAAGAGAATGTGAACCTTGTCCAAAGAGGTTCATTGAAGTGGTTTCATATCTTACTTTGAATAAGGAATAAGATATCACTGGGTAAACAATTAAAAAAAAAAAACAATTCTGGACAGAGGATGAAGGGTAATATAGCATGTTCAGAGATATGTAAGAATAATAGTTGGTGATACTCAAACTTTGATTTTATAAAATCATTAAATTTAGAACTGGAAAGTTATGCACAGGCATATTAGAAAGGACATTTTATTCCAGTCTGATAAGCTTGAACAACATGGTTTAAAATAGATTATAGAGAAATATTTAATGGTGTAAAAATGTGGAAAGAGAAGACTCAAATTGAGTTTTGGAATTTGTATTTTCATGAAGGCTAACTAATAAGATTGGGGACTTGGAAGAAAGAAGTATAGTTCTTTTACAATGTTTAAGGCCACAATTATAACCTAAATTAAGGTTATGGGTAAATGGAGGCATCGTAAAACAAGATACACAATACAGGCAAAGCTGCAGATCATGGGTTCAGCTACAGATATATTTGGTCAGAGTGTTTCAATACAAGTTGGACATGTTGATTGAAAGGGGAGATGTCCAGCTCAAAGACAATATTTGAGAGAAATCACCGAGGAAATGTCTATAAAAAGAAAGGAAGATAATTAAGGATATGATGTCTAGGAAACAATTATTTAATGCTAAGAATGAGGAAGGATAAGTGTTTGAAGGATAGGATGAGATCCAGAAAAAAACAGTTTTTTATAAGTCAAGGAGGTAAGAAGGAAATTTCAATAAGAAAGGAATGACCAACAATTCAATTACCATACAAAGATTTAGATTGTAAGAAGTAAAATACATTAAAGGGATTTGACACAGTGGTAATTATTGGTGATTAGTTTCGGTACAATATCAGTTAAATGTCTGATTACATTGAGCTGAGAACAGGGACAAAAAAAGTGTTTGAAGAAATGATGGTCAAAAAAGTCTCTAATTTGTTGAACACATTGACAAATATCTAACAAGTTCTGCAAAACCCAAGCAGGGTAAGTAAAAAGAAATCACATCTAGGCATAATTACAGTTAAATTTTTGAAAACCAAAATAGAAAAGAAAATCTTGAAAAAAAGGGGAGGGGAAAATAAACACGTTACTTGCAAGGAACAATGATATGAATGGTGATTGATTTATCAGCAAAACAATGGAGACCAGAAGAAATGGAACACCATCTTTCAGTTTTTGCAAGGAAAATATAGTCAATAGAATTCTATACCTAGCAAAATTCTTTCAAATCATAAAGCAAAATTAAGACATTTTAACATAAATGAAATCCTAGCCAACCTATAAGAAATACCAAATGAAGATCTTCAGGATGAAGGGGGATATAAATATCAACTCTGTGATAAGGAATGAATATCACCAATGATAGTAAACATTGTGATAAATATGATGGATATTCTTTTTTATCCTCTTCTCATATTTGTTATGACATTGATTATTTATTACAAAGTAAAATTGTACTTTGTGGAGTTTATAAGGCTGAAGATTAAAAACATAGGACAAAATAGTTCATAAGATAGAATGAAAGAAAATGTACTGTTGTGAACTTCTTACACCTTATATCAAGTGGCAAAATGTTAGTTCTCAATATATGTATGGTAAGTTAAGAAAGCATATAGTAATTTCCTGAGTAATCATTAAAACAAAACACAAAGAGATATCTAAAGCTAATAAAGGAATTAAGAAATACTAAGAGAAACTATTAACTAAAAAATATGCTCAAAAGAAGGTACAAAAAGAGAATAGAGAACAAACAGAAGATGGGACAAATAGGAAGAATAAGGCAAACTGGGAAATCTAACTATATTGATGATAAAATTGAATGGACTAAATACTCAAATTTAAAATGTGGAAATTGTCAGACTGGATAACAAAAGCAAAATCAACCACATCTGTGTATAGTCCTACAAGGCTTTGCCTGGCAAGCCTCATGTGGGAGAAGTTGCCCTCCCCACACTGGACGTGGTGCACAGCCAGCGCCTTACAGTGTTTTGGAGGGAGTCACAAGACCCCTGAGGCGACTCTTGCTTATTCTACTCATAGCCATCTCCTAGCCCAGGCATCCCCATTTAAAGGCCTACTTCTGCATGTGTATGTGGCGGAGTTTCCTTTCAAAGAACCTCTACTGAGACCTCCTTATGGGATTGGGGAAAGGGATTGACTAACTCTTTTTTCACTCTGACTCTGTACTTTTCTACTCATAGCCCTTCCTCCTCTCCCTACTTCTGGTCCCTTGGCTCCTTGGAAAAACAGGAATCTTTTATTCAGGGATCATTGGCAGGGAGGTAGTTCCCCTGCCTGTGTTGCATGCAATTCTATGGGGAGCCAAGGAGCGCTGGGGAGCCCATGCCTATCTTTGTGGCCTCTGGATCACACTGTGGTAGTAAGTGATAAATGTTTGAGTGTGTATTTTCACTTAGGCTCATTGACCTAATCAACCAACTCAACACCGGGCAGCTTGGCAATATCAAAAACCATAAAATGGTTAGGAATAAATGTAAGAAATTATGTGTAAAACTGCTGCTCTGAAAATATGAAACAGTGCTAAAAGAAATTAAAGAAGACCCATATAAATTGAAGAAGGTACCATGTAAATAGATTGGAAAACTCAGTTTTGTTTAGATATTACTTCTCCTAATATTGATCTATAGATTTAATGTAATTCCCATCAAAATTCCAAAGAAAAATTGGCAAGTTGATTCTATTCTTTACAGGGAAAAGTACAGGGCTTTTAATAGCCAAAACAATTGTAAGGGACAATGTTAAGAGCTTCCTTTTATAATAGACCTCAGTGATGGAGACAGTTACAGTATTTGCCTGAAGACATACAAATCAACCAAAGAAACAGAAGAGAGGGTCAAGAAGTAGACTCATATATGCATGGCATGACAGGTATAATGATGCTCTCCTCACCCCCAAGATGTCTACATCCTAATCTCTGGAATATAAGGAAATGTTATGCTACATGGCAAAGGGGAAGTAAGGTTCTATATGGAATTAAAGTCAGGCCTAATCATTGGACCTTAAAAAAAGGGGTGATTATCCTGAAATATTCATGTCAGCCCAACGCAATTACAAAGGACCTTAAATGGGAAAGAGGGAGTTAGAAAGAGGGAGAGGAAAATGTGACTACAGAAGAAGGGTATAATGATGCAATGTGAGAAGGACTAATCATGCCAATGCTCACTGTGAAGATGGAGGGAGAGTTCATAAACCAAAAAAGATGTGTGCCCTTTAGAAGATGGAA
Source organism: Tolypeutes matacus (assembly GCA_026826555.1). Lineage (NCBI taxonomy): Eukaryota > Metazoa > Chordata > Mammalia > Cingulata > Chlamyphoridae > Tolypeutes > Tolypeutes matacus. The sequence goes on from JAKSZT010054334.1 coordinate 50,147,204, forward strand.
AAACAAGGAAACGTATTCTCCCCTAGAGCTTCCAGAGAGAAATACAGCCTTATAGACATCTTGGTTTTAGCCCAGTGAGATCCATGCCAGAAGTCTAATCTACAGAATTTATAATTATTTTATTTTAAGCTATTAAGTTTGTGGTAATTTGTTATGCCTGCAAAAGAAAACTAATACAAATGGTACATTAAATTTCAACAAAGGTGGCAAGTCAATTCTGTGCAGAAAGTTTTGTCAACAAATGGTCTTAGAACAAATAGATAAATATAGAGCAAAACAATGAATTATGGACCTGATCTCATACCTCATATAAAAATTAAAAGAACATGGAAACTCTGTTGTAAAAGTTGTTCAGGCCAAAACTTTTGAGTCATATTGACTTTTCCTTTTCTTACCACATCTAATATAAACATCTAAAACTATAACTCTTACAGAAGAAGTCAAAGGAGATGAGTTTTGCAAGCATTGGGTAGGTAAAAATGTCTTAGGACTCAGAATACATGGACCCTAAAAGCAAATAATAAGTTGTGTTTCTTCAAAATTAAAACTTCTTACCATAAAAAGACAAAATTAGAATAATGAAAATTATGCATACTAGGAAAACAAATTTTTTTAATACAGGTATATGGCAACGAACTATCTGACAGAACTCCTACATATAAATAGAAAAAGACAAACCATTCAATAAAATATGGGCAGAGCCTTGAAGAGAAACTTAACAACAACAACAAAAAAGATTCACAAATGAACAGAAAGCACATATAATGTGTTCAACATCATGAGACATTGGGGGATGAATATTAAAACCACAATAAGACACTGTTTTCCATCCTTTAGAATGGCTAAATTAAAGCAAATTTTGGTGAGAGTGTGAAACAACTCAATATTTCATATTTTGCCAGCGGGAATGTGAAATGGTACAAGTACTTTTGAAAAGTGTTTTGCAGTTTCTTAAGTTAAGCATACATCTATGCAGGGAACACTCAGTACACTCCTAAATATTTATCCAGACTTATCTATGAATGTTCAGAGTAACTTTATTCAGTTTAGGCCCAAACCACAAATAACCCAAATGTCCATCAATAAAATATGGATATATCCATAGGATAATTGGCATGAGTAAAAAAAAAAAAAAAAATGGAATGAATGATTAATTTACAAAACAACATGGATGAATTTCAAAAACATGTTAAAAAAGAAGCCAAGCACAAATTTAGTACATATGATATCATTCCATTTATATTAGGTGTAAGAATAGGTGAAACTAATATATGGAAAAAGAACAGAGAAAAAATGTTTGCAAATAGGGAATGGATATTGCCTGGAAAAGGCCACCAGCATGCTTTCTGAGGTGCTATAAATAGTCTACATTTTAGTTAGAGTGGTGGTTAGATAGGTGTATACATTTACTAAAACTCATTGAATCGTATACTTGATGTCTGCAGTGCACTATATGTAAATTTTATCAGTTTTTTAAAGTATTCTGCTCTGTTAAGAATAGACTGAAAGAGTGAGAGTAGAAGCAGCTAGAGAAGTAGGAGGCTATTGAAATAATTCAGGTGATCAATGATAGACCTCCAATTAGGGTGATAGCTCTATAGATGGAAAACATGGCCGGACGTTGGCTATATTTTGAAGGTAGAAGCGATAGCATTGGTTATGGAAAGTGGTGAAGGGAAAGAGAGAAGTCAATAGTACTCAAATGTTTTTGTCTGAATAACTGAAAAACTGGAGTTACCATGAACTGAAATGGGAAAGACCTTAAAAAGAGAAAATTTGGAGAGAACTGGAAGTCAGATTATTTTTCATTTTGTTCTCTTCAAGATACCTACTACACACCTAAGTGGATATGTTAAAGAGGTAGTTGAATATATGGATCAGATGCTTGACACGAGGTCTAGGCTAGGGATATACATTTGGAGTCTTCAGTACCCTAACTTGTCTATATTGCCACAAGATGGGTTTAGATCACCAAGAAAGGAGGGTAGATAGAAAAGGACACAGGGCCGAAACACTGAGCATTCCAGTCTTTAGAAGGAAGAGATTCCAGGAGGAACTAGGAGGAATAATGAAAGACAGTGTGGGTAGTGATATAGGAAAAACAACAACAACAATAAAGTGATGTGGATGCCAAATAAATAAAAAATACAGCAGGAAGGAGGAGGTAATCAACTGTGTCAAATGTTATTGACAAGGTCAAGGAAAATGGAAAATAAGAATTTTATATTGGATTTAACAATATGTGGGTAACATTTAGACTTGAAAAGAGCAGTTCCAATGGATTTTTCCAAATAAAAGTCTGTTTGGACTTAATAAGCATTAAAGGAAAGAACTGGAACCATAAATATGGACAAATTATTAAAGAAGTTTTCTAGTATAGGAGAGAAAAGGAGAGCAAAGGAATGGGACCGTAGATGGAGAGGGTCATTAGGTCACGGAAAAAATAATGACATAAATAAAAGTTTCATATTATTTTGTCTAGAATAATCCAATAGAGTGATAAATGATAATGTAGGTGAAAGAGCTTTTAGAGTGAAGCTCCTGAATAGGCAAAAGTATATTGTATCTACTACATGAGTAGAGGGATAGGCTTTAAGTAAGAGCACAGATATTTCAAGCATAGGGAGAGGATCAGGAAAGCAAAATATATGGTATAGATGCTGGTAAGAGAGAAGATATAGGAGTGGGGAGCTTTGGAAATTCCCTTCTATTAGTTTTTATTTTCTCAGTGAATTAAAAAGCAAGATTATCAGAGTGAAAATAGGAGAGATGTTAGAAGTTGGGGAGGAAAGAGGTGTAAAATAGTGATGTAAGAGAATGAGAGAATGAATGAGCCTTGGAAATAGTATTAGAGCATAAATGTATTAAGGGCCCACTTAAAATTTGTGACAGGAGTTGAATTTGGACTAAATCAGGATGGCATTTATGTATATAGGAATAGCCATGGAGCAGATGCAGAGTTGTATATAACAGAGATGATGGTTTTTCCAAGAGAGTACAAAATATCAAGAAAGGTGACAGTGAATTTAGGATATATGCAAGGCAGTGTTTAGAAAGCCTGGGAAATTATTTACTTATTTAACATTTATCATTTGACAATTTTTCCATTTTTATTATAAGAGTGGGCAGAAAACACTGAGGCACACCATTGGGGCAATCCACCAAATTTACCAGATCAGGGCCACACAATTTGTTCCTACAAATTGTAGATACCAGGTTAAACTGAAAACTATTTTTACAGCATTAAAGTTTGACGCTCCTCTCCTGATGGTTACTGTAGAGTAGAATTTAATTTGACTCTATCTTTACAATTACAAATACATAGCAAAAAATTCTGGAAGTATTTCAAATTATTCTATTGTCACTTCAACAGTTATTCCAAGATCTGTAGTCTGCAGACCTTCTATTAATATTGTTTATGATCATGAAATTTTCTTATTTATCATTTCTTTTTGGTCCCATATTCAGCATAAATCAAAGAGTTTTTATTCACATTTGGTGAATTCATTATATTTAACGAAAATCTATTTATTTTAATATGTGAATATAGCAAAACCTCCTTATAACTTCTGTTCAAAGTTAGACCTGAATTAAACTGATCAGATATTTTTTTAAATGAAAAGATAGCAAGATCAATGATTCTTTTCTCTAAATTTATTAGATGTAGTTTTGCAAAGTGCTCTCATTTATTAATCTTGCTCTAGTGAAGAAACAGTATAGTGTTTTTATACATCAGAGTGAATGTGCCATTTTTCAGTTTATGTTTAAAATGATGTTGACTATATTTTGTTAATGAATTCATGTTTACTGAGGCACTGGTACATATGTAACACTGAGCTAAGCGATTTGGGGGAATAATGAAAGACATATATCCTCTCCAATCTTAAAGATTTATTGTAGATGCTTGTCCCATAAACATAACTCCGTTCTAGAACAATATAGTGGATTATGAAGGGTTAGTTATGTCATTCTTTAAAAATGGTGAAAACAGAATTATGTAACCAACGTAGATATTTTGAGAAGGCACAATTTGGAAGATTTTATTTTTGTTATTTACAGCTCTTTTGAGTTACATAACCAAAGTAGGTATTTTGGGAAGGTACAATTTGGGAATGATTTTTATTATTGTATTTACAGCTCTTGGAAATCTGATCGCACCTCTTCATGGAGAATGTCTTTGTGTTCACAATACATTGCAAAGATTTCTTTAGCTATTAATACAAACCCAGTGAAATAAACTTTTTTTGAGAGTGAGAGTGAAATTTCAGACGTGAGCTTTATTTTTTTTCCAGTTTTCTGACTTTTGGCAGTTTAATTTCTTATGGAAATTGGAATTATAATAAACTCATTTAAATAGGAGGTTACATTAACCAATACATTGTTGAGAATATGAAGATGTGATTCACCTTTTCTGATTGAGGACTAACAATGCTTTTTTTTGTTTGTATTCCATTTACTTGCATTTTTTAATAGCTGTGGAAAACAAACTAAGATAACTGCTTGGAAAATTCCACAGTGGGAACCATTCTGCAGCAGAATGTAGCCGTTACCTTTTTACTTTGTTCTATTCATGAACACATGTTGTAAGTATATGTTACCTGCACTGTTGCTACTAAAAATATGGAAGATCATATGTGAAATATATGGGGAAGAATAAAAAACTGGGGAACAAATGGGAACACTAAAATGGTGGTGGTATTTCTGCAGTTTTCTCCTAAGATTTTAAGCTGAGAAGGGAAAAGAATGATATTTAACTTTGATTATATGCACCAAAGAATGGTGGGTCCTTAAATTGTGGTGCTAACTAATAATACAGTTCTGAGTTAATTTTATGTCAGTAAAAATTGATATTTAAAGTCAGACACCAACAAAATTCATTTCTCCAATGAGTCTGTATTTTCCTTACATAATTCTCTTTGGCGAGTTACTGCTTTAGATTTATTTTTTATGTGTAGCTTCTAGTAAACTCAAAGAGGGATTTTACCAAAAACAGGAGGGATTTCTTCATTTTCTGAACATAAATTCAAATTTTGATGTCCTCATCAAATATCCTTTCACCTCATAGTAAAGTTCAGGTAAGAATCTGCACCTGGTCTGCTACTCACGGAACACATGGGCTAATTATTAAACAGCCTCACGGCAGCCTTCAAATCCTGCTGAAGTTTATTTTGCAAGGGTCCACCTGCACTATTCTATGTACCTTCCCATAGTGATAGAAATACCTGTAAAGCCATATTTCACCTTCCAAAGGTACACATCTTTCTCTGGAATCTTATTCTATTTATAAGGGGCATACAATAAAAATGCTTCTTTTGGTTCTAGTCTTTAATAATCTCAGAGATTTCATAGCCTGATCACGTTCACTCTGAAAGTATTGAGCAAAGTATATGGTGCAGAATATTTGTGAATAAATTATTTTTCTGGACAACACAGTAGCGGGATTATGTTGAAAAGTACTATCAAATACGTTACACGAAAATGTTTGACTCTATCACATCTACAAATATAGGAACCAGCTCTAAACGTCCTGGTAAATCCTGGTTCCATTGTGTAACTTGTTTAATAACCTTATGACACATTTGCCTTAGTAAATCTCCTTTCAAATGCTGTCATTACATTCATTCAAGAAATTTTGGGTTCAATGGTCAATCATTTCTACAGATTAAATTTTTCTGATCTTATGTACTTTAATATATGTTGTTAGCATTTTTACATGAAAAGTTCCTTATGTTTCTTTACGAAATTAAATTGTAGATGCCAATAGGAAGTCTAAGTTACATTTGAATGCCTAACCTAAAACTAGTTCTCTAGCCCTCATCTTTGGATACCTTCTTGGTTACTTTACTTTTACCTAACACCATTAGAAATATCCTCCCTTCCCCAGTTTGTATGCAATGCAAAATTCAAAGTTATTTCACAATATTCATCTCTAGCTCTTCTTTTATACCACAATGTTATTTGATTTTGTTTACATTTGTGAACTTACACTATATATTTTTACATATGATTAAAAATATTATCAATTTTTTTAGATTGTGTGTTTCAATAAACTGGAATCACATTTGTAAAAATAACTTTAGAACTAAAAGCAGCAGCGTATATAAAAATTGCAATATTTAAGTAACAATGCCAAATATTTTGATTTTGGACATTCCCTATCCTTCATCTGTCCTGGCAAAGAATATAATTAAATCTATATTTCACTTTCATAAGAATGGATGAATAAAAGTATATGGTTTCTGGAACTAAGTTACTGAGTTTTTATTTTGTCTCAGACTTTAACCCTCTGAGGTTGAGTGTATTAAATTGCAACTAAGAGAAAAGCAGTTATTCATGGTTGAACTCAGTGCCTTCCTGTCTTTACATTGTTTCAGTCATCTCAATGGGGATGTAGTTGACAGGAAGGGAAAGAAGTACATGCCATAAGACATGGAAATCTTTTATAGTCAGTGATATTTTCATGTGCCAATATTATTGTAATATAAAAAAAGGCTAGTAAAAGCTACCCCTTAAATTTCTTTTTGGTTCTTCAATTTCAAAACAAGATATAAACCTATTTAAAAAAGAAAAATCAAAGAAAGTTTATCTCAATAATTAATATATTTGATTCAGAGAGCTCTGGGATTAGTGGAGTTTGGTTTGGGGGTTTCCCATAACCTGCATTCTTGTTCTCAGTACATCTTTCCTAGTGTCTACTGACATCATCGGCTCCTTCTGTCCAGGCCCTATCCTCCAAATATTCCCATCTACATTCTAAATCCCTGTAGTTTTTACAGGGAGGGTACTGTCTGCTAGACTACATGTTCTCAACTCTTGTCTGGGAAATCCTGAGTCTCTTAGACAAGTCAAGTGACAACTATTTTTACAGTACTAACATGGTTTGGTAGAGTTTTTAAAGGCTACATGATATTGCAATAGGTTGAATGCAGGGTTGATATGAAAATCCAGTTATGTTCTATTAAGATGGCAGTAAAAAGATTTGCAAAAAATGTACAGCAATGATACTTTTCTAACTTTTCTGTTTGTTTTGGAAAATACATGTTTTTTTTTTTTCATTAAAATATGTTATTTCTCTTCATATGGTATGAATTTGTTATTGCTATTTTAAATGAATTAGTAAGTAAATATAAAGTTTCTCAGATTAAATTTAGCATACTAAGAATATTTCTAATTATAATATCTATAATACTAATACTACTAAACATAGATATAATACATATAGGCCAAAGTTCTTTGGGATAGTTAATAAATTTGAAGAAGTATAAAGGTGCCCTGAGGCCAAAATCCAGGCTAGACAATTTGAGAAGCAGGCTAGACAATCTGAAATACTGAGCAATAATAAGCTGGGTATTGAGTGGGGGACCATTTCAGGTAATAAATGGGCATTTTACAGGGAATTCCTGGAATACTGGAGCTTTATCCCAAAGTATTAAACATAAGCATGATTTTTTAAATTATAGCAAGCTATAGAAGCAGATTTTATTGTGAGGTTTGTGGTGGCGAATGGCCAGAGCAGACAGTTCCCATGCTATAGAAGAATCTATTTGTTGCAGAGCTGACAGAGATGGATTTGCCTCACATCCTGAGAGCAGTTCACTGACTCTGCCATTCTTTGGGCTTTGCATTTTAAATGTGGAGCAGGTAGCAGATGGAACCCCATGTGTCAAAAACCATTTTCTGAACTTGTGAATGATTTTTTTCTGTTCCTAAAGGATCACTATAATTATATGTGCTATTTTGGTGTGTTCTGTGGAGGAAAAAAATCCAAGTTATTTCGTAAAAACTTGTACTAATTATATTTAGTCATTAAAACATGATGACAATATAAATGATACCTGACACTTGAATTTTATTAAGCATTTTAAATTTTATGTCTGACCTTATTTTATGTTGAACTTGAATAATATAGCATGTGAACTGTAAAAACATAAATATATAGTTTAATTATAAATTTTGTTGAATATCATACTGATTACTCCTTGAAAGCTTGTTGAAAATGGCCTTTGAACTGCACAGATGGAAAAATCTAAATACAGCATAAACATTAAAAAAGAATGTTAGATGGAAATACCAAGAAGGTATCTGTTGAATGGTTTGTTTATAAAACTAATGTAAATGTTGAAAATTTTAGATTAAATATGGCTAGCTCATATTCTGTACAATTTTATGTATTTTAGTATTTTTTAAAAATAATGCACACAACTGCCAATGTATTTTGTTTGGCACGTTTAGTGCAAACCTTTAAAATAAAAAGGAAATTAATGTAGTTTTTTATTTTTAAGAATATATATTTTACCATACCAATGAGAAAAGTAAAAAGAAAAAGTACTTCTCACTGCTTTAAAAGAGCAAAGATAATATTCAGGGCCAATTTTATTAAGATAAACAGTGTTTCTATGTAATTTTATAAGAGTTCAGCTAAAAAAGTACTGTTCAAATAAACTTGAGGAATGTTGCACTCTTTATCCCCTCTTGCTGACTCACAATACATATTAGCATTTTAAACGCTCTAAGAAGTCTTCCATTAAGGCCTATTTGTGTGTATTTAGATCTTGGAAACACTTGTTTTTGAGTACCAATTAATAATAATTATAGATTTACTGCTTCTAAAAAGGCAGGTTTGGAAATGCCCTTTGAGAATATTAAATTGCTTGAAATTTTGGTGACACTTGAGTTCACTGTTTCTGAATTTCTTATTGTCCATTTTAAAAAAATATATTTTACCCCTTTTAAATAAGAAAAAAATGCATTCTTTGAGTATCTTCTAGTAAAAAGCAAATATGAAATATGTCAGATATTAGAAATATAATGAGTATTCATCACCCAAGTATAAAGGTATAACAATACTTCTTAACAATTTTAGTGCCTTGCATTTGCCTTTTACCCAATAGGTTTAAATATAGAACACATTCACACTTATGAATATACTGTACATATAGTTGTCTTCTTAAAAGCTTAAATGCTACTGTTTATTTTAGTGTATGGTCTCTTAATTTATCTCTAGAATAATAAAATTATTATTATAGAAAAAAATTAAATAAAGTTTTTTTAAAACTAAAAAATTAAAGATACTTATATAAGTAAGTATCTTTACTTATATATTATTTGGGATCCTCAAAGTTAGTATTTAACAGATACTTTGTTTAAACTTGCTTGTAAGTCAACAAATTTCTTATCTTGTATGCAGACAGCTAACTAGATTTAATTATTTATTTAAGTAGTTTTTTCATATTTCTTAAGATTTTCCAACAGTGTGCGGCCCTTAAGTTAGCTATTTAGCTCCATTTGGCTCTTGAGCAATTGAAATGGGTCTAGTTTGAAGTGAGATTCTCTGTACTTGTAGAATACACACCAGATTTTGAAGACCATGTGCACTTAAAAATATACGTATGCTGTAGTTGTGTGAAGTATAACATATAAGTCAATTTAGTCAAGGTTGCTGACATACTTGTTCAGATCATGCTTTTTTTTGTCTAATTGTTGTATCAAGTACAGAAAGAGGAATATTGTTGTTATGTATATTTCATCATTTAATTCTGTTGGTTTTGGCTTCAGATATTTTGATGCTATCTAACTAGGGTCTCAAAAGTTTGTTACTATTATGACTTTTTGATTAAATAATAATTTTATTATTTAAAATTCCACTTAGTCTTGACATTTTCGTGAAGTCTATTTTATCTGATACTGAAATGAACTCCAAGTTTATCACATTCATATCATATATTTTTCATTCCTTTATTTTCAATTTCTCTGTGTTTTTATTTTTAATATGAAACTCTTGAATAGGCAAAAGTTGAATCTTGCTTTTTGTTCTTTCTAACAATTTCTGCCATTTAATGTAATGCAATTATTGGCATAGATGGGTTAAGTTCTATCATTTTGCAAGTAATTCTCCATTTTCCACATAAAATTTCTTCCTATAATCCCTTCTTGTCTGCCTACATACTGGTTATTTGTAATGATTTTAATTAGTCCCTTTTTTTTTTCAGTTTTATTTTACACCCCCCCACCCCCCTTTGTTGTTTGTACTCACTGTCTGCTCTGTGTGTCTATTCCTGTGTGCTCTTTTCCATGTCTGCTTGTATTTTCTTCTCGTCTTTCTCTTTAGGAGGTACCAGAAACCGAACCTGGGACCTCCGGTGTGGGAGAGAGGCACTCAAATGCTTGAGGCACCCAAACTCCCTGGTCTGCTGCATCTCTCACTGTCTCTCCTCTGTGTCTCTCTTTGTTGCATCATCTTATTGTACCAGCTCAGCTCTCTGCGGGGCACAGGCCAGCTTGCCTTCACCAGGAGGCCTAGGGAATTGAACCTGGGGCCTCCCATATGGTAGATGGGAGCTCAATCACTTGAGCCACTTCTGCTTCCTATTCCCTTTTAATCCTTCTGTTTTTTAAAATATATATATATATATCTCCTGGATTTATTTGAGTTGCTTTTATTCTCTTTTAAAGTTACTACTAAAGTAATTTAACTCAGGAGAAGGAGTCAAGATGGCGTTAGTATAGGAGGGCACACACTGCAAGCTCCCAGAGCAAGGTGGATTGTGGACGGGGTCCTGCCCGAGGGTCTGTGCTGTATACCCGTGGAGTGAGAAGCTTGGGACATCTATTTGCGTGGATCAACGGCGTGGAGAGAACGGTGGAGATTTGTGAGTTTTAAGGCTGCCGGTGGGGGTTGGCACAGACGGCTGAGCCACGCGGTTAGGGAGAAAATATAAAATAAAATAAAGCAGCCACTCAGAGCCGCGAGCAGGCAAGAAAGTTTTATTTTCAGGGGATCTGGCTGCCTGACGCCCCTTGGATCTTGCATGAACAGAATAAAAGAGCTAATTGGCACCCGGTGAACTGGAGCGGGGATTCTGGTCGGGGGGGACGGAGCTGATTCCCGTAGCGACCCAGGGATAAGACCCCGGGTGCTGCGGAGCCAGAAAGAAGGGACACTTCCCAAAAGAGGGAGGGTTCTGTTGGAGGACAGGGAAGGGTATTTTTTATTTTTAGACATTGATCTGGCTGCCTGCACCGCCCCATAGCTTTGGGGAGCAGATACGCTGACTTGAACCAGCATCAGGCTGAGAGCAGATGCAAATCTGCACTCAAACTGATTTACTTAGCAACCCGGTGACGCTCAAGCTCGGCTCCAGAACGGGTGGAATCGGCCATCTTTAGCATTCCGCACTGACTAACATCAGAGCTACAGCTACCCTGGGGAGTTCAGGAAGTGGGACGTGCTTGATTAATTTCCACGGGCCCAGCTAGGGTCCTTCCAGTAAGGGGGTTGGTCTAGAGGAGGAATTATTTTGGGTCCTATATTTCGCTAAAAAATAAAAATTAAAAAAAAAAAAAAAAGTGAGAAAGTCACTTCAATAAATGAAAAATAAATTCTTTTTAATTTAGTTTAATAGCTAAAAGCTGCTTCAGGACCTACATATAGAACCCTGTGGGGAAATTGATTGATAAACACAAGTAGGCAGGAAGCATCCACGTGGACTCTAGGGAAATCATTGACCCCCCTTAGCTCTGTTTGACTGCTTGCCTGTGTGGATCTTTGGTTTCTCTGTTTCTTTCTGGTTCCTTGCTTTTCTTTCCTCTTTCCTACCCCCTTTCTTTTTCCTTCCATTTTTTTTTTTTTAAATCAGGTGCTGCTAGCTTGTCGCTTCTTTACTGTGCTTCTTTTTCAATAATTTCCCACTCGCTGTATATATTGATTTTGTATTACAAACTATCGCTTATCCTTCCTGCATCTTTCTGCCTTCTGTTTTCTGTGGTGGCTCTTAGATACAACATTTTTTCATAGGCCCACAACTCAAGGCTGTCAATTACTATTCCATCTATTTTGTTTTCTTCTTTTTTTTTTATTAGTATTAACTTTTTCCTTTCAGACCTTTCTTTACTATTTCTCTCCCTCCTGATAATTCTAGCCTTCTAAATCACTATATATATATTCCTCCATTTGTTTTCCCAGTCCATTGTACGAACTCCATTTTTTTTTTCCTGGTACTCTACACTGCCTACACAAGTTAAATATTCATCTCATTAAGTCTCATTTTGACCCTTTTCTGACTTTTATCAATATTACTATTATCCTTCTTCCTTCCTTACATCTTTTGATTCCTCTGGCCCTAACCTTTTGCCTTCAAGGGAATATAGAAAGAAGCAAGGAAAGAAAACAAGAAGAAAAACTGCCAAAGAGAAAACTTAACTCACACGCAGAACCAACAGCTAAATAAAATTCTAGAGCATAGAGAAAAGCTAATCAACTGAACAAACCCATCAAGATAATATGATGACTAGAGGGCAACAGAAAAATACAAATGACTCTGAGAAACTGGAAAACACTGACCAGACCAATGCACAAAATAAAAACCAGGAAGCAATGCAGAACATTGAACAAATAATGAAAGCTATGCAAACAAATAACATGGACCAACTTAAGGAACTGAAGAAAGAGATTAAGGATATAAATAAGACACTGGGAGAACATACTGAAGAAATAGCAAACATGCCTAAAAAGGTAATGGATATGATGGTGAACAATGGCACAAGCCAAAAAATGGAAAAGACGGTGGAGTCACATAACAGCAGATTTGAACAGGCAGATGAAAGAATTAGTGATATGGAAGACAATACAGCTGAAATTAAAGAGATTGTAGAACAGATAGACAAAAAAAAATCCAGCATGGACTCAGTGAATTAACCGATAATGCAAAACGCACCAACATACGCATTATGGGCATCCCAGAAGGAGAAGAGAAGGGAAAGGGAACAGAAGGAGTGTTGAAGGAAATAATGGCTGAAAACTTCCCAATGCTATTGAGAGAGATGGATGTGCAGATCCAGGAAGCACAGCGCACCCCAAATAGTATAAATCCCAACAGGCCAACTCCAAGACATATACTTGTCAAAATGTCCAATGCTCAAGACAAAGAGAAAATACTCAAGGCTGCAAGAGAAAAGAAAACCATCACATACAAGGGAAGCACAATAAGATTAAGTGCTGATTTCTCAGCTGAAACCATGGAGGCAAGAAGACAGTGGTATGACATAGTCAAAACACTAAAAGAAAAAAAACTTCCAGCCGCGAATTCTCTATCCAGCAAAATTGGCATTCAAAAATGATGGAGAGTTCAAAATATTAACATATAAACAGCAATTAAGAGAGTATGTCAAGAAGAAACCAGCACTTCAAGAAATACTAAAGGAATCTCTACAAGTTGAAAGGAAAAAACAAGGGAGAGAGAGTTGGAGGAGAGTTTAAAAACAACTGAAAAGACAAAAAGAGAAACAAAACAACATGAGACATACATTAACCCAAAGAAAAAATGGCTGAAGTAAGAAATTCGTTACGAGTAATAACACTGAATGTTAATGGATTAAATTCACCAATCAAAAGACACAGACTGGCAGAATGGATAAGAAAATATGATCCATCTATATGCTGTCTACAAGAAACATACCTTCGACCCAGGGATTCAAAGAGGCTGAAAGTGAATGGCTGGAAAACCATTTTACAAGCTAATAATAGCCAAAAAAGGGTAGGAGTAGCTATTCTAATATCAGACAAAATAGACTTTAAATGCAAAACTATTGTAAGAGACAAAGATGGACACTACATTTTAGTAAAAGGAGTAATCTCTCAAGAAGAGAGAACAATCATCAACATTTATGCACCTAACCGGGGTGCCTCAAAATATGTGCAGCAAACTCTGGAAAAACTAAGAGGAGAAATAAATGCCTCTACAATTATAGCAGGGGACTTCAACACACCACTATCATCATTAGACAGAACATCTAGACAGAGAATCAATAACGAAACTAAGGCACTCAACAATACATTAGAAGAACTGGACTTAATAGACATATACAGAACACTACACCCAAATACAGCGGGATTTACATTCTTCTTGAGCGCACATGGAACATACTCCAAAATAGACCACATGCTAGGCCACAGAACAACACTCAATGAATTCCGAAATATTGAGATTATACAAAGTAATTTCTCTGACCACAACGGAATGAAGTTGGAAATCACTAAGGGCCAGAGAAACAGGTTAGGCACAAGGATATGGAAGTTAAACAACACACTCTTAGACAAACAGTGGGTCAAAGAGGAAATCTCAAAAGAAATCAGTAACTACCCTGAAACTAATGAAAACGACAACACAACATATCAAAACCTATAGGATGCAGCGAAAGCAGTCCTGAGAGGGAAGTTCATAGCCATAAATTCATATATTAAAAAAGAAGAAAGAGCTAAAATTGAAGAATTAAATGCACACTTGGAGGAATTGGAAAAACAACAACAAACTAAACCTAAAGGAAGTAGAAAGAAGGAAATAACAAAGATTAGAGCAGAACTAAATGAAATAGAGAATAAGAAAGCACTGGAAACAATAAACAAAACCAAAAGTTGGTTCTTCGAGAATATCAATAAAATTGACAAACCCTTAGCCAGACTAACAAAGAAAAAGAGAGAACAGATGCAAATACATAAAATAAGGAATGAGCAAGGTGATATCACTACTGACACCACAGAAATAAAGAGTATCATAAGAGGATACTTTGAAAAATTATATGCCAACAAGAATGACAATTTAGAGGAAATGGACAAGTTTCTAGAAACCCACAAACAGCCGACATTGATGAAAGAGGAAATAGATGAATTCAACAGCCCAATTAAAAGTAAGGAGATAGACTCAGTCATCTAAAACCTCCCAACTAAGAAGAGTCCAGGACCAGATGGCTTCACAGCTGAATTCTACCAAACATTCCAGAAAGAGCTAACACCAATTCTACTTAAGCTCTTCCAAAAAATAGAAGTAGAAGGAATATTGCCTAACTCATTCTATGATGCCAACATTACCCTAATACCAAAACCAAACAAAGATACCATAAGAAAGGAAAATTACAGACCAATTTCTCTAATGAACCTAGATGCTAAAATCCTCAACAAAATACTCGCTAATTGCATTCAACAACATATCAAAAGGATTATACACCATGACCAAGTGGGTTTCAACCCAGGTATGCAAGGATGATTCAATATAAGAAAAAACAATCAATGTAATACACCACATAAACAGATTGAAAGAAAAAAATCACATGATCATCTCTATAGATGCAGAAAAAGCATTTGACAAAATACAGCACTCTTTCCTCATAAAAACACTACAAAAGATATGAATAGATGGAAACTTTCTGAAAATGATAAAGGGTATATATGAAAAACCCAAAGCTAACATAATTTTCAACAGTGAAATCCTAAAAGCCTTCCCTCTGAGATCGGGAACAAGACAAGGATGCCCACTATCACCACTACTATTTAACATTGTCTTAGAAGTCCTTGCACAAGCACTGAGACAAGAAAAGGACATAAAAGGCATCCATATTGGAAAAGAAGAAGTAAAAATTTCATTATTTGCAGATGACATGATCCTATACATAGAAAGTCCTGAGAAATCTACAACAAGGCTTCTAGAACTTATAAAGGAGTTCAGTAATGTTGCAGGCTATAAGATCAATGCTCAAAAATCAGTAGCATTTCTGTACACCAAAAACGAGCAAACTGAGGAGGAAATCAGGAAAAAAATACCATTTACAATAGTAAATAAAAGAATCAAATACCAAGGAATAAATTTAACTAAAGATATAAAGAACTTATATACAGAAAACTACACAACACTGTTAAAGGAAATCAAAGAAGACTTAAATAAATGGAAAAATATTCCCTGTTCATGGATGGGAAGGCTAAACGTCATCAAGATGTCTATCCTACCCAAACTAATCTACAGATTTAATGCAATCCCAATAAAAGTCAACACTGTATTTTTTAAGGAACTGGAAAAACTAACCACAAAATATATTTGGAGAGGCAAGAGGCCCCGAATTGCCAAAGACATATTGAAAAAGAAAAATGAAGTTGGAGGTATCACACTACCTGACTTTAAAACATACTACAAAGCTACAGTGATCAAAACTGCGTGGTATTGGCACAAGGATACACCTACTGACCAATGGAACCGAATTGAGAGTTCTGACATAGATCCTCGCATATACAGTCATCTGAAATTTGACAAGGCCACAAAGCCCACTCAGTTTGGCAGAAAATGGCCTCTTTAACAAGAGGTGCTTGGAGAACTGGATATCCATATCCAAAAGAATGAGAGAAGAATACCATCTCACACCTTATACAAAAATCAACTCAAGATGGATCAAAGATCTAAATATAAGAGCCAAAACCATAAAGACCTTGGAAGATAATGTAGGGAAGCATCTACAGGACCTTGTAATAGGAAATGATTTCATGAACTTCACAGCCAAAGCACGAGCAGCAAGAGAAAAAATAGATAAATGGGACCTCATCAAAATAAAAACTTCTGCACCTCAAAGGATGTTATTAAGAAAATAAAAAGGCAGCCTACCCAAAGGGAGAAAATATTCGGCAACCATATATCTGTTAGGAGCCTAATATCCTGCATATATAAAGAAATCCTACACCTTGAAAATAAAAGGACAAACAATCCATTTAAAAAATGGGCAAGTGACCTGAAAAGATAATTCTCCAATGAAGAAATACAAATGGCTCAAAAGCACATGAAAAAATTCTCAACATTGTTTGCTATCAGGGAAATGCCAATCAAAACTACAATGAGATACCATTTACACCCATCAGAATGGCAGCTATTAAAAAAACAGGAGACACTAAATGTTGGAGAGGATATGGAGGAATAGGAACCCTCATCCACTACTGGTGGGACTGCGGTATGGTCCAGCCACTGTGGAGGACAGTTTGGCGGTTCCTCAGAAAACTAACAATAGATCTTCCGTATGATCCAGCAATTCCACTCCTGGGTATATACGCAGAAGAACTGAAAGCAAAGACACAAACAGATATATGCACACCAATGTTCATAGCGGCATTGTTCACCATTGCCAAAATTTGATATCAGCCCCGGTGCCCATCAACATACGAATGGATAAGCAAAATGTGGTACATACATACAATGGAATATTACTCAGCTGTAAGAAGGAACAAAGTACTAACACATGGAATAACATGGATGAATCTTGAAGACCTTATGTTGAGTGAAGAAAGCCAGGCACTGAAGGATGAACAGTATATGACCTCACTGATCTGAACTGAGGAAAGTGAGCAGTCTCTGAGAACCATTGTCTGAAAGATAGGTTAACAAGGGAGAGTAAGAGAAGAACAGGCTTTGAGCCATCACCCATATGGACATAATCTATGGTAAAGGGATAGAGTGTGGTTGCATGTTGGGGGATGGGGCAGATGGGTGGTGGTGTTCCTGGGTTTGGTGGTGCAGCACTGGTGGGTGGGTGGATTAGGAAGGGCAGGTTCAAATTCCCAGGGCATGTAACTGTGAATCTTGACATTCCATGGGTCGGGATAGGGTGGTATCATGGGCCCTGGGGGGCTGGGGGGAAGGGAACAGTCAAGATCTAATGGGGTGTTTGGTGGTCATGGGGAAGGTTTTTCATTACCTTACAGTAATCGACACAGGACATGGTAAATATCATCAAAATTATTAAACTATCATCTAAATTGTAAACTATACTGTAAATCATAGACAATATTTAGTTGCTATATTTTGCTTTCTGTATAACAGTTATAACAATGCTAACATCCAAAAAAAGGGGGGGGTTAATATGGGGTGGGGAAGAGGGGGTGGTTTGGTATCTGGGAGTCTCCGGCACTCCATGTGTGACTTTGCTGTGACCTAAAACTTCTTTGAAAATTAAATTAAAAATTTGGAGACATTGATGATTGAGAGGGGGAAGATGTCAAGGCACACTGGAAATCCGATAACACAGTGATAAAAGGAAGGCAAAAAATGAATAGAGAAAGGGAAAAAAAAAAAAAAAGAATAAATAATTATTTATTTTATTTTATTTTTCCCTGAGTTTCCTTATGTTTGTCTCTTGCATGTAAGCTTATCATAGTTGTTTCTTTTTCCTAGTAAATGTATTTGATTATTTTATGGACTACATGTTAATTGAGGATTTGGATCACAGAAGGGTCACAATGGGTACTGCAGGGGATTATTGGTGGGGGGTGTCTGGGAGGGGGGATTCATGGGAATCAGTTCATCCGAATATACATGAAGATATACAAAATCATTCTAAAGATCAAAAGATGGGGCATGGTCACGATGGGTGGACAATCACACAATAAATGAGGGAATCTGAATTCCTAGCCTGGAGAGCTCTGCCACAGTCTCCAAGGGAGCAGCAATAGTCCTCTGAGTGTAGGGACAGTGCCTGTCAAAATAGGATGACCCACTGATGTGGTTTTTTTTATTGATGACTACCCTTGTGAGTCTTTGCTCTTGTAAATGAGACTTAGCCTGCAGTTGTGGGGTGCCTAAGGGTTGCCACCTGAGAGCCTTCTTGTTGCTCAAATGTGGCCTCTCTCTATGCCAAAATCAGCATATGATTGCATTACCTTCCCCCTAACGTGGGACATGACTCCCGGGGATGAGCCTCCCTGGCAACGAGGGATTAATACCAAGTGCCAACTGGCAACACAACTGGAAAAAGACCTTGAATAAAAGGGGGAAATGGTAAAGACAAATGAGTTCAAGTGGCTAAGAGACTTCAAAGAGAGTCGGGAGGTCATCCCAGAGGTAACTCTTACGCACACCTCAGTAGGCACTCATAGAACATCTAAGTGCCTATCACCCCACACAGAGGGGCTCCTGAGAGCTCTGGAGACACCCAGGTCCTATATAAGTGGGGATAGCCCCAGGGCCTGATGTCTTATCAGTGGGCTCTACTTTGGAATCTGTGCTCCTGAGAGTGACAGAATTGGACTCAAATAAGTCCTCCCTGCACAGGGTTCATCAGTCCCTTCTATTCAAACCTATATGTGATACAGAAGTTTTTAGGTATACTTCCAGAGACTGGAGCCTCTGGCCTACTTATGTGCCAGGTGTGCATAGAATCTCGTTGGAGCTGCAACTCCTACCCTATAGCTCAATGGACTCATCCAAGTCACCTGGCGATGAGACAACGATGGGCAATGGCCATCCCAGGGAATGGAGAGGGCCTGCATCTGCAGGAAGGATCATCCCACCCACCATATCCATGGGATATAAGCCCTCTCTCACTTGGAGGTGGAGTGGACATCACCATCCCAGTCCCCTAAGGATTGGGGGGAGAACTATGGGCTAGAGTGGACTTGATGGTATTCTGTCGTAAACATATGGTGAGTCTAGCAATGGAAGCAATTATAACAATGAGGTGGAGCCAGTGACCACTTGACACTTTTGGGGCAGGGAGGGGACGAATAGTTGAAATACAGGGGCTTCTTTGGGATTTGGAGGTTGTCCTGAGTACCATTGTGGCAAAGGATGTAGGCCATTTTAAATCAGCACTCACCACTCAGAACTGTGTGGGAGAGAGTGTGGTCTACGATGTGAACTGTGGTCTAGGGTTGGTGGCAAGGCCCCAGGATGTGTAAGTCCATTGAGGGTGGTGGGCCACACTTGTGGGAGATGTTTGTGTGGGATGTGGTGGGAGGTATGGGGGGTGGGCAACATGGGAATCCCAGGGGGTTCTGTGTAGTATTTTAGGTAATCTAAGCACCTCTTAAAATATATTTATATATATATAAATAAAAAAATATAAAAAAAAGAAGTGGAAACAGAGAGATGGAGAGGTGAGGAATTTTCTTGTTTATTGTTTGTCATTTTTTGTTTACTATTATTGTTGAAATAATGAAAATTCTCTAATAATGATTAAAATGATGAATGCACAAATATGAGATTATACCAAATACTATTATTGTACACATTGAATGAATTGTATGCCTTGTTAATATGTACCAATAAAATAAATTTGTTTAAAAAAATAAATAAATAAATAAAGTAATTGAACTCAGGATTAAAATATGTATACTTCATTTAACACTTATTATATAGAGTTAATACTAAATCTAATTCAGTAAATCCTAACCCTAAATCATTTAACAAAACAAAAGAAAAGCAAACAACTGGCAATATTTTTGGTGTTTAAGGCTGTGATTTCAGTAGAGCCAAAAAAGAGCCTGGCAAGGAATTTAATAATTATTCTCAAGAACTTAATGAACATAGGGAACTTGAGAAGCACTAACATATTCCTTGGACTAAAAGTCTGGCTGTTTGCCCAATAAAGATATGAAAAATAAGCAGGTATTCATCGAATAACTCTGGTTAACTTTAATGCCCTTCATAAATGGGAAGTGAAAAGTAAGTCTATCTTGTAAACTTTCTGAAGTTTGAAGATGTGCCTTCTCACAAAAATTGCTGTGGCAGAGTGGAAGATATATAAGTATGGCATATAAGAATATCTTCTGTCCAGTCACCATTGGCTAACTGTATTAGTCAGCCAAAGGGGTGCTGATGCAAAATACCAGAATTTGGTTGGTCTTTATAAAGGGTATTTATTTGGGGTAGAAGTCCACTGTTACCAGGCCATATAAGTTTCTTCCCTCATCAAAGTCCATTGCCACATGTTGGAGCAAGACAGCTGCCAACGTTTGCCAGGATTCAGGCTTCTTGGGTTCCTCTCTTTCTGGGGCTGTGTTCTCTCCAGGCTTATCTTCTCTGTTTCCTCCACAAGGTCAGCTGTAGACTATGAGACTCTCTAGGCTGTGCTTCTCTCCACAGGGCCAGCTGTGAACTCTCAGGCGAATGCCTCATCTCTATCCTGGGTCCTTCTTTCCTTCCTCACCAGAACTCCAACATCAAAACTGCTCCAGTACTGTCCTTTGCCATGTCTTTTATCTTTGATTCCTTACCCACCAAGGGGTGGGGCTCAACGCCTTACTGACTTGGCCCAGTTAGTACCCTAATAATAACTTAATCATGCCCAGATTAGCAGACCAGTTTATAAGCATGATCCAATATCTATTTTTATAATTCATAATTACATCAAAGTGCCCAACTGCTATACTCCACCCTCTGAATTCCAAAAATACATTACAATATTCAAAAAACTTTAAATCAGTAACAATGCAAGTACAAAATCATATCATAATCAGTTTAAAGAAATACACTTTGTCTTCGGGCATAATTGCATCTGCTGTAGACCTCTGAAACTTATAAAACCATTTAACTGCGTCCAATATACCAATGGAAAGACAAAGGATAAACATTTTCATTACCATAGGAGAAATTGGGAGATTAAACATGAGTCATGGGTCCTCTACATTTCAGTAAACCAGCAGGGCATCCTCCATTCGATTTCAAAGTCTGAGAGTCATTCTTAAGATGATGGTTTCTTCTCCTTGGGGCCACATGGGAACCCAACCTTTCCACAGGCTTGCCCAAGGGCCATTTTCTTGTTTCCACCCTCATCAAGCATCTGGGTGTCAACCAAGCTCCAGACCTCACTCTCCAAGAGTGTTGGGGTGATTGCCACACCTTACCTAATCTTTGGGTTAGAGTCTTAGCCCCCCTAGTACAGTAAGGTGAAGACAACATTCCCCCTAACCTTTGGCATACAGGTTCAATCCTCTCAGGGCAATGAGTTGACCACCTAGCTTTCTCTAATCCATGGGGGACAGGAACACCCCTCTCAGATCTATGGGGTGCTGACCTTAACCACCCTAAACTCTGAGGAATATGCTCCACCCTCCCTGTACCCTGTGGTGGCAAAACTCTCCCAGAACATCAGGTGGGAACATTCACCGTCTTCAACTGCTGGGGCAAACTCACCCTCTCTGTACACATGGGTCAGGCTCCTCTCTTGGCCCAAGGTGATGTCTTAATTTGAGATCTCAGCTTCCATGGTTTTCTTCTTAAAGCTATTTCTCCTTCAATCTGTCCTTTTATTCCAGGCTGACAATGGTTTTGTTCAAACAGCACTCTAAAAAACGTTGTTGGTTTAGCATGCAAGAAGCAAGGGTACAAGCCATCGGACAGTAAGATGGTCCAGAAGTCTTTCCGAGATAACTGCTTCTTCAAACCTGGTTTATAAGTTCCAAGTTTATTTAAGTCTTCAAATGGAGCACTTTCATCTGGAAACTTGATTTCCAGAAACTTGGGAGTTCCAGAATCAGTTTCTGTTTTCTTTGTGCCCAAAAGTTCAGTCCTTAGTGTATTTTGCTCATCTAATATTTTGCTATAAGTTGCAAGGAGAAGCCAAGCCACATTCTCCGAGTTTACCCTGGAATGTTCTTCAGCTAAATGCTCTGGTTCGCCATTTTCAAATGTCTTCCATGTAAAACCAGGAGTTAATCTTGCTAAGTTCTCTGCAACTTTAAAACATGGATCACCTTTCCTCCAGTTTTCAATAATAGTTTCATCATTTACTTCTAAGACATCATAAAAAGTCTCTTTAGCATCCATATTCCTATCAACAGTTTCTTCAAAGTGATCTAGGCCTTTTCCACCAAATATTTCACAATTTCTCCAAAAAAAAAAAAAAAGAAAAAAGAAAAAACCCTTACCCATTTATAAAACCATTCCAACATTTTGGTAATTGCAAAAGTACTTCCCCACTCCTCGTTACCAAATTCTGTAAAATTACCTGGCCGAGTTGACACATTAGCCTAACCATCACACCAACCAATAAATTATTTTGATTTAGAAGTGACCATTAGCCATGCAAACTAAAAATAAAGTAAGAACAAACACACACACACAAATCAAGCATAGAACAAAGTGGCCATGCTGAAAGGAAGACAGAATATATAATTAGTCCAAGTACATCACTAAACAAATAAACAGCAACAAGACAAACAAGAATGACACCAGCAATAAACCAGACATAAAAACAAAAACAAAAAAGGGATTTGGAATGGAAGAATCTAATACCAAGTTTTACAACACATTATCTAAAATGTATAGTTTTCAACCAAATTTTATGAGACATGCAAAGAAACAAGAAAATATGTCTCAGGAAGAAAGAAGCCAACAGAAAATGTTCCTGAAGGTGTCCATATTTTTTTAGTTTCTAGCCAAATATTTCAAATCAGCTTTTTAAAAATATTTTAAAGAATTAAAGAAAACCATACCTTAAGAATTAAATAAACGTGTGACAACACTGTCTCACCAAATAGAGAATATCAATAAGGAGATAGAAATTATTTATAAAAAAAATGCATTAGATGTGCTTAACATTACATTTGAGATAGCAGAAGAAATAATCAGTGAATGTGAAGATAGGTCAAAGGTACAATCTAGTCTAAAGGGCAGAAAGCAAAAATTGTTAGTGTAGACAAAGGATATTTTAAAATGATAAGAGGGTCAATCTACTAGGAAACTATAGCAATTCAATAAATATACACCCAACAGAGCCAGAAAATACAAGAAGCAGAAATGTTCAAAATTAAAGGGAGAAATAGACCAATAATATAGTAGGTTACAATCATTTCACTTTCAATAACATACAGAGTACATAGGCAAAGGATCAATAAGGAATTATAAGACTAGAACAACAGTATAAGCCAACTAGATCTAAAAGACATCTACAGAATACTTCATACAAGAAGAGAAGTATATGACTTCTTCTCAAGTGTACATGGAAAATTCTCCTGGATATACCCTGTGCTAAGCTATTAAACAAGCCTCCCTGATTTTTAAAAGATTGACATGATAGAACGTATGTCCTCTGACATCATTGGAATTAAGTTAGAAATCAACAAAAGTAGAAAATTTGTGAAATTCACAAATTGGTGGAATTTATATATATAAAACCCAACATACTGAAATTTATCAGGTACAGCTAAAGAAGTGCTCAGAGAGAAATTTAGAGCTGTAAATTCCTGTATTTAGGGAAGCGGCTGTGGCTCAATCAGTAGGGCTCCCGTTTACCATATGGGAGGCCCCGGGTTCGGTTCCCGGGGCCTCCTGGTGAGGGCAAGCCCGCCTGCGTGGCGTGGTTGGCTGACCCAGCGAGCACAAGCAGCAAGGGGGGGATGAATGAATAAATAAATAAAATCTTTAAAAAAAAAAAAAAAAAAAAAAAAAAAAATTCCTGTATTTAAAATAGAAGAAAGATCTCAAATTACTAACCTAATATTCCCCCTTAAGGAAACAATAAAAGGATAGCTAACTAAAGCCAAAGTGAGAAGAAGGAAGGCAATAAAAGATTAGAATGGGAATTAATGAAATAGAGAATAGAAAAATAAAAGACAAAATTAAAAAAAACATAAATTCAATCTTTGAAAAGTTAAAAAAGGAACAAAAACAAATGACAACCATTCATTTACCATGACCAAGAAAAAATGACAAGACAAATAATTCAAATTAAGAAAGAGAGCCATCAATAATGACTACTATAAAGAAAAAAAATACTTTGAAAGATACATTGGGTAACAGATTAAATGAATAAATTCTAGATTCACAAATTATAAAAACTTACTCAAAAGAATAGATAATGCAAAAGACCTATAACAGGAAAAGGTATTGTATTATTTATTGAGGGAAAAATACTTCCAGTGAAGAAAATTCTAAGCCTAGATAGCTTGAATGATTAATTCTACCAAACACTTAAAGAAAATTAATAACAATCCTTCACAAACTCTTTCAAAAAATATATGTGGAGAGAACCACTTCCCAACTCATTCTATAAAGGCTATATTACTCTGATATCAAAAGCAGACAAAGATATCACAAGCAAACTGCATATTAACTTCCCTTCTGATTACATACTCAAAAATAACTTCCAACTAGCAAACCAAATCCAGCAACATGTAAAAAGTATTATACTCCATGAACAATGGGATTTATGCCAGGAATGCAAGTTGTTTTAAAATCCAATAATCAATCAAAATAAAACACCATATTAATAAAATAAAGGAACGATACCATGTGATCATCTCAATAGATGCAGAAAAAATATTTGAAAAGTTCCAATATTTTATGATTAAAAAATCACTAA
Organism: Tolypeutes matacus; assembly: GCA_026826555.1. Classification (NCBI taxonomy): domain Eukaryota; kingdom Metazoa; phylum Chordata; class Mammalia; order Cingulata; family Chlamyphoridae; genus Tolypeutes; species Tolypeutes matacus. Next base: position 50,172,089 of record JAKSZT010054334.1, read on the forward strand.
AAAAAATAGTATTAGATGGGGGCTTCCTCAATATGATCTATGATAAATCCATAGATTACATGACACATAATGGGGAAAAAACCCTGATCTTTTTCCTGAGAGAAGGAACAAAGCAAAGAAGTCTGTCTCTCACCACTGCTATTCACCATTTTACTATAGTCTACTTAGGACAATTAGATAAGAACAAGAAATTATAACCACATCAGAAAAGAAGTAAAACTATATTTGCAGATAACCTGATATTGCATGCTGAAAATCTTAAGGAAGTCACTAAAATACTAGTATAACTAATAAATGCATTAGACTTGTGGCAGGAATAAAATCAATATGAAAAATTGATAGGATTTCCATACACTAACAATGAGAAATCCAAAAATGAAATTAAAGTATGATTTGATACACTATGACATTAAAGGATTAAATTGAAATAAATTTTACAGAAAAGATTGTACACTGAAAACTACAAAGTATTGTTGAAACATTTTAAAGAAAAACTTAATAAAAGGAAAAACATATGTTCATGGATTGTAATACAATATTGTTAATTTGACAAGGCAATCCTCAAATTCATTATTCATACAGATTAGACAAAACAATCTTGGTAAAGATCAAAGTTGAAGGACTCACACTTCACAATTTTAAATTTTCCTATAAAGCTACAGTAATCAAGAAAACATGGCATATACATGAGGATAGGCCTATAGATTAATATGAAGGTAATAGAATCACAATCCATAAATAAACCCTCACATTTATGATCAACTGATTTTCAACCCAGCATTCGAAAACAAATCAATGAAGAAAGAATAATCTTTTCAACAAATAGTACTGGGGCAACTGACTATCCACATGCAAAAAGATTGAATTTGTACCTCTACTTCACACAATACACAAAAGTTTACTCAAATGGATCATAGACATAAACTTAAGACTTACAATTTTAAAGCTCCTGGAATAAAATATAATGGTTAATCTTTTTTACCTTGGTTTAGGCAATGGTTTCTTGGATATGATGACACCAATAGCACAAGGGACAAAAGAAAAATGTAAACTGTACTTTTATCAAAATTAAAAATATTTGTTTTTCAAAGGACACCATCAAGAAAGTGAAAAGACATTCCACAGAGTGGTTGAAAATATTTTTGAATCACTTATCTGACAGAGGACTTGCATCTAGAAATTATAAAGAACCTTTACAACTCAATAAGAAATAAAAAAACAACTACATCAATTTAAAAGATAAGCAAAATATTTGAATGATATTTCTCTAAAGAAGATATACAAATCACCAATAAACACATGAAAATATGCTCAACATTATCTGTCATTAGGAAAATGCAAATCAAAATGACAATAATATGTCACATCACACCTATCAAGATGGCTAAAAGGCAACAGAAAATAAAATGTTTTTGTGAAAATGCGGAGAAATTGGAACCCAGATACATCACTGGTTAGAATACACAATGACCCAATCACTTTGGAAAACAGTTTACCAGTTCCTCAAAATGTTAAACACAGAGTTACTATATAAGCTAGTAATTCCACTTCTAGGTAGATACACAAGAGAATTGAAAACATGTATCCACGGAAAACCTTACACACAGATAGATGTTCTTAGGAGCATTATCCATGATAGTACAAGGTGGAAGTAACCTAAATGTTCATCAACTGATGAATGAATAAATGAATACAATGGAATATTATTCATCAATAAAAATGAATGCTGTACATGTTAAAGCATGGATGAATCTTGAAAATATTATAAGAGAAAGATGCCAGTCCCATAATACCACACATTGTATGATTCCATTCATGTGAAATGTCCAGAACAGGCTAATCCATAAAACAGGAAGTAGATTAGTGGATACCTGGAGCTGGGGCACAGGGGAGGGGTGAATGAGAATGGGGGATGACTATGAATGTGTACAGGCTGCCTTTGTGCATTGTTGACATATTCTAAAAATTATATTACACTGAAGGCTACATGAATATACTAAAATTATTGAAGTATACAATTTAAATGGATGAATTTTATGGTATGTGAATTATATCTCATTAAAGCTTTAAAAGTTTTAAATAATGGACAAAGGTTTGGAGAGGTTGCCAGATCAGGAAATGTTTTTTATGTGTTGTTTTTTATATGTGTTTACATACCTGATGAGTGGTAGGTGGGCAATGAAAGTATAAAAATCAAAACAAGCACCTGACATATTTTTATACTAATTATATTTACATGCACCAAAACTCATGATTTTATACTCAGAAAATACATAAAAACATGGCAGACAATTTAATATATAGTAGAAATACAACAATGTCTAGCCAATAAAATATACTTTGGAGAGAAAGTAAACTAGATTAAATTATATAAAAATATAAATTGATTGTATCTTGTTGTCAGAAATATCATATGCTTGCTGGACTAGTTATTTGCTATAAAAACCATCATATATTAATTTTGTAATCTTATTTTTCAAAAGGTACTAAAATTTTAAAACCTGATTAAATCTTGCAAATTTTTAATGTGTTTCAAATCAGAGTGCAATGTTTTAATTTTATTATTCACTTAATATTTTTTAGAGTTAATTATCTGGTATTTTATTCTTCTAAATAATATAAACCTACATACCAACGTTTTTCAGTTGTGGAACAATTAGAGACTTTATTAAGGTAAAACAAAAAGGAGGAAAAGCCTTGAGAGTTACAGTTTCAGTATACAAGTAAAATCTTAAAATAATAAAACCCTATACTATATCATGCCAAATTTTACACAGAGGTTCAATGTATTTTGGATGACATGCATTTTACTCAAGCTAAATAGATAGAGTTAGTTATTAAAATTATAACAGAAGGTTTTATACACAATAGAATGAATGTAGAATAGTAAAAACAAAAGAAAAATCACTGAAGTAGATTTATTTACTGCATGTTTTATTGTAAATTACAGTAAAACACCAGAAAAGATTACTGTTGTTGCTTGTGCTTTAGAGTTCAGCAAACCAGTGATAACAGATTTATAATATTTATATTTATATGATTATTATATCATTTTTACATGATTCTTTTTTATTCATTATTTAGAAGTAGTAGTAATAAAACACTGTACTAATATTGCTTTTCTTTTTTCATCATGAAAGGACAAAATAAAAATTAGGAATTACATCATAATTCAGCTGTATATGTATTTCCTCTTAGCCATTTATTTTCGTTCCTGAATTGTGCATGAAATCATTGGGAAAAACACAGATTACAAAATTGAGCAAATCTGTTTTCTGAACTGAATCCTATTGCCTCAGCTACAATGTTTGCTTAAAACATAATCAGTGGGGTACGGATGTGGCTCAAATGTTTGGGCGCCCATCTCCCATATGGAGAGACCCGGGTTCGTTTCCCGGGACCTCCCGGTAAAATAATAATAACAATAATAATCAGTGATATCCTTAATACAGTGATTATGCACATTGATGTATTACGTGTCTTATGACATATTTCAGGCAAAACTGACTTGAAAGCAGAGATAATCTTACTATACCAGTCATGACTCCCCAATGGCAAAGGATAAAAACACAATACAAATTGGCTCTAGGAGATATAACTTATTGTCTCATACAACCAAAAATTCACGGGTAATTTTGGCTTCATGAAAAATTGGATCCAGGGACTCAGATAATTAGGAATTAAGAATCAGTATTTCTTTACTACTTTGGCTCTCATTACCTCTTTTTGGCAATATTACCAGGCTGACTCATTTCAAATGGTGTTAAAATAGCCATCAGCAGTTTTAGGATTCCACCCTAGCAATTTGGCAACTTCAGTGGAAGAGGTGAACCTTTTCCCCAATATTTAAATTAATAGTCCTGTAAGAGTCTCCTCGGTTTTGTTGTCATACCCATCCCCAAATCTATCACTGTAGCCAACTATTTGGAGGTCTGATGAGCCAGGCCTGTATCATGTGCTCAGAGGATATGAGTATGAGCCAAAAACCTAACAGCACCTGTGAGTGAGGGAAGAGATTTCACAAGAAGACTATGAAGGGGCCTTCACCAGAAGAAAGGTGGATGGGCTAGACAGACAAAAAACCGTACACATCCACACCATTTACTACTACTAATAATTAAAACCCTTATGCATCTTTCAATCTTCCTCTGTTACAACATTAGTCACTAGAAAATGTCAATACTTATAAATTAGCTTGTACACATACATATTAAACTAGGCTTATAAGCAATATGATTTTCTACAGAAACGTATTTCAGGTTCAAAATGAGTTATTTTTATGTCTTAGAAAATAACACCTTCTGTGTAATTGAAATCAGTGATTTGAATGATCTCAATGTTGCAATTAGAATAGAGGCTGCATATTTTTAAATATTTGCATAATGCTTTGATTTCTACAGTAATTGGAAATAAAGATCAAATAGCAGCCACTGTGAGATTAACAGTGCATCAAATAATGAGAAAGCAAGCACATTGCACATGAATACCCAGAAGCACATATTGTTAAGAAGTCAACAGATTACCCATCTCAAAAACAAGTTATGGCCTGCTATAACCCCATCATAGCAGGAAGAAAGATGTTGCCATTCTTGAATATGGAGTGATGAAATGGTCTAAAATATCCTCTTATTAGTCAATTTTAAATGATGTAGTTAAATCCTAATTTTAAAATAATGTTCTTTTTATTTAAAAAAAAAATGCATATGCCTAGCCTCAGCTCTGGGAAGGATTTACCAATAAAATTCAGCAGCTTATTTTATACTCATTATTGGCCTGTGCCTTAGCATGAGTTAAAAAAGCAAAACTGAATAAAATATAATAAACTTGACGTTCAAACGGCTCAGAGATCACTAAGGTTTTTAGACACAAAGGAGCACTGAAAACTATGATGTCATTAAAATATATATTAAAGGACATATTATGAAGTATTAAGGGAACATATATAAGATAGTAGGTGATTCTGTATGTGGGTTGGTGGAGGAAACAATATGAACAAGTAACATTTAAAGATTTTATTTAATATAATCAATGTTAAGTGAAGAAAGGAGAAGGACATTGCATGTTGGAGAAATACCATGAGAGATTTCAAGGAAGTAGGCAAGAATAAAGCATTTTAATAGAGTTTGGCTTATTTAGTGTCAAGAGGTGTATAAAGGATTCACTCACGAAATTCCTGGAAAAGGAAGCTAATACTGGGATTGAAGGGCTATATATAACTATCTAAAAGGGCTTGGATTTTTTTTTTTTTTAACAAGTCAAATTTTTTGGTACAAATTAATAAAGCATAAATTCATCCAAAGTGTATAATCAATGGTATTCCGTGTAATCACATATTTTTGCATTCATCACTTCAATCATTCTTAGAGCACTTTCATTATTCCAGTAATGAAAAAAATATACAAAAACAAACAAATAACCAAAACATATCACCTCTCAATTTCTCCAGGCTTCCCCTGCTGTACATAGCTGCTATTCTCTTTCCTTCTCTCTAGTATATTTGAATTTATATTTGTAAAAACAGTCTTATATATGCAACATCATCCATATTCATGTTTTACATGAGGTTCTACTATCTTATACCAGCCCATGTTACAGTTTTAGCTTTCCTGTAACTTCCTTCAAGTAATATACATGACCTTAGATTTTCCCTTTCAATCACTGTCATACTCATACAATAGCACTGCTAGTTACAAACACCATGATATGCTTTTTTAAAAAAAAGATTTATTGATTTATTTATTGACTTTTATCCATTCCGCCCCACCCCCCAGCCCCACCCCATCACCGGTTTTTGTGTCTATTCGCTGGGCAATTCTCTGTGTCTGTTTCCTGCCCTCTCTTCTCATCCTTCTCCTCCTGTCTTCACTGGGATTCAATCCTGGGAACCTCTAATGAGGGAGAAAGGTGTCCTACCACCTGCGCCAACTTAGTTCCTGTTTTTTTTGGCACATCTCGTTTTGGCTCTCCCTTGTGTCACTCTCCTTATGTCATCATCTTGCTGCATGGCTTGGTGGGGCCTGGTGGTGCACCTCCTCGCAAGGCCTGGTGGTGCACCCACACACGGGGCATGACAGCCTGCGTGCCTTCTATATTTTTCTTTTTTAAATTTTTACTGGGAGGTCTGAAGAATCTAACCCAGGTCACTCCATATGGGAGATGGACGCCCAACCATTTGAGCCACATTCGCCCCCCCCTGTTATATCTCTTAAGTTTGACCAAAGATGACTAGAGTTACAATCATTTCCCATACAGGATGGTCACATAATAAATCAGGCTTGGTTTATCACCAGCATTCTGAAAACCAGACCTAGGGAGAAAAACTAGGCCTGGGGACACATGCGTGGTCTCTAATATAGCTAATGTTTAGCCTACCTTGATTATCACAAAATCAGGACAGCAAGAATATTTGCACACCATGATATGCTTTAACCATTTGTATTCATTTCCAAAGATTTACAAACAACCTTTTTACCAATTCTGCACAGATTAATCCTCAGCTTTCCATTCTCTACCCTCCTTCTATTTTCTGGAGCTTGGATTTGATCTTATAGAACAGTGATCTTCAAACATATTGTTCTCAGGAGATCTCTACAGTCTTAAGAAGACTAAGGACACTAAAGAGTTTAGGTGGGTAATTCGGGTGGCCATTCTTCATTGTTAAAATTAAACAGAAAATTGAATATTTATTTAGTATGGTTTGCTGAGTTATGCACATCATCCGTAGAATGATGGATTATAGAATTAAAAATTGCATTCATTAATATAGTTATCAGTCTCTTAAAGAGAACTCATTAAGTATTTTGACGCTACGACAGATACAAATTTTCCAAAATTCTAAATTTCACCTGGAACCATGAATTTTAACATCGGTGTTGGATATTGTCATAATTTTTCCTTGAAATGACTCGTCAACTTTGTTCATCTCTGAGAAATGTCTGCCAAATATCAAAGTCTAAATAACCATAGTTTATCTTTCTTTCTCTCATTCAAATAAAAATGGTGTTCAATGGAAAAGCAGCCAGTTGTGCTCAAAACACAATCATCCATGTTTTTCCTCAATACCTGCTGTATGATATGTAGCAGAAGTTCTTTATGTTTAATTCCCAATTTTTCATGCAGAGTAATGAAAATAGGTATATTCAAGGGTCAAAATTTAAGAAGATTAATATTTTGTTCTGTTTTGTTGAGGGCATTCTTAAATTAATCTATGATATTGTAACATTCAAAAAGTAAGTCCTGGTATGTGGTAGTGAAAAATACAATGACGAAGTATAGTTTGGTGCAACTGGGCTTGATTTGTGCCAAGGTGCAAGCAGTTTTACCCCACATTGCTTTTGTACCATCACTGCAAATGTCAACAGAGGAGAAGAGACAGATAACTCTTAATATTATTCTAAACATTTTTTAGTACTGCTGTCATAGGCAGAAGTAAAGGAATATTCAAAGTTGACATTTGTTAACTTTGTGGATGTCAAATATCTGCCAGTGGTGGTACTATAGGATGTTATATGTTTACTGAATGCATTGACTTTACCATATTTTTGTTCATGTAGAGAATGGAAATGGTTGGGAAGAGGCATGTTCAGAATTTTCAGTTAGTATGGTATTCAGTAGTAGAGGTAAAAGAAAACAGGAGTGTTGCAGTTGGGCAGTTTGATGTAATTATGAATTCCAAAACTATAACTGGATCACACTTGTAAATTGATCTGTTAATCTGGGCATGATTAAATTATGATTAGGGCATTGACTGGGCCACTCAGTAGGGCATTGAGCCCCACCCCTTGGTGGGTGGGGAATTGAATATAAAAGGCAAGGCAAGAACAGAGTTGAAGCAGTCTTTTGAGAAGCAGTTTTGATGTTGGAAAGAAGGCCCCAGGAGAAGAGAAGCAAGCCGTTCGCCTGATCATCTACAGCTGATCTTGTGGAGGAACCAGGAGCTAAGCCCGGAGAGAAACGCAGCCCCTGGAAGAGAGGAACCCAGAAGCCTGGACCCTGGCAAACACCGGCAGCTGTCTTGCTCCAACACGTGGCATGAACTTTGGTGAGGGAAGAAACTTATGGCCTGGTATCTGTGGACTTCTACCCTAAATAAATACCCTTTATAAAGACCAATCCATTTTTGGTATTTCACATTAGCACCCCTTTGGCTGACTAATAAAAGGAGTCTGGAATATGTCACAAGGGCGATTGAAGAAAGCAAGGGGTATTATTATTTTAGGAATCAACAAAGACTGTGTGGTAGATTAAATTATGTACCCCAGGAAAATAACATATTTTTAATCTTAATCCATTACTGTGTGTGTGAACCCATTGTAAATAGAAATTTTTGAAGATATATTTTTTCTTAATTGTGTGGCCCAACTGAATGAGGCTGGCCCTTAATGCTACCACAGGAGACTTTATGAGGAGAAAAGTCATATGGAAGAAGAGAAGTCATAAGAACCCAGAAGAGAAAGGAGAGGAATTCAATTTTGTATTTCTTATTGCCTTAAAATTGTGATACAATAAATTCCTATTGTTTAAACCAACCCATTTTATGTTGTTTTAATATCTGGGAAACTAATAGGATTGATGAAGACATTGAGTCAAAATATGATGTTCACTAATGTTTAAGATAACATATTTGGTTGACCAAGTCAGTGATAATGTCATTGTTTGAGACAGGTCAAGCAGGTCAAATATGTACTTAGTTAAGTTTAAGACAATATAAGGTAATGCAGTTTACATACATGTGGACATTATGGTATTTACCAAAAAAAAAAAAATAATAATAAAATAAACCTGGTAAAATGGGAATATGTAATGTGTAGTAAGAAATAAAGCTATATTGTTTACAAAAGCAAAAGTCACTGCAAGAATTGTTCAGGCCCCAACCATGCAGATGACCTCACAGGAGGCTATGAGAATTCTGCCTCCATGCTTAGTACTTCATGTCCCTAGTGCCTGAAGCCTTCATCTGTGTATCCCCAACACCCAATGCAAGTTGTGATACAAGTAGATGCTGCAAATAAATTAATGAAAATCATCAAAATAGAAGGCCAAGAACAAATATCTGGAGAAGGTATCATTTAAGGGATGACATAACAAGTATATCTACTGTCCTAGTACTAACCCAGGAATAGATTTAATAGTACAAAACAGTCTCCTAAAAACTCCATTCCAACAAAGAATTTAATAAATAAAAGAGAAAGCATTATGAACAATTGGGGATGGAATATTTTATATACTAATGTAGCAAATTAAATTCAAATTAAAATAATTCTAATTTCACACCATACCAAAATAACAGCTAAAATAAAGTATTAAAGCTAACAACAGCAACAACCAACTAAAAATAGAGGTTAATATTTACCTATAGTTGAACATGGAAATTTCTGAGCATTAACCAATGCAAAGAGTAAATGAGTAGAAGAAGGTGGAGTAGGGAGCTCCAGAACTCAGTTCTTCCACCAGAACAACTATTAAACAGGGAGGAACTGTCTGAAGCAAATATTTTGAAACTCCAGAGGCCAGAAGAACACTGTGCAGTATCCAGGGAAATCCAGGGAAGAGCAGGAGGAAGAGGCTGGCAAATTTCATTAAAGGACAGGAAATTACTCTCTCCATGTGGCACCTACCAGTGACCATCCCTCACTCTCACAACAGATTGCCACAGGGTTCAATCCCTGGATGGCTGCTGGTGACAGAAAGGAATATAAAAATCCTCTTCCCCAAGACCAGGGTTGAGTAAGGCTGATCACTGATCACAGTTTTTGATTAATGATGTTGGATCACTGAGGTCCCAGCTCTGAGGGCAACTATTGTTTCAAACCACTCCAGAAAAAGGTGGCGGCAGCCAATGTTTCAACCTGCCTGGATAAAGGCAGCAGCCATTGTTCCAGACCTTCTCATATGGGAGTGGCAATGGTGGAGACTTAAAGATGTTGTACTTCATTAGGGCTGGGAAATATTGACTTGGGAGAGTCCTCTCCAGTGTGGCCCTCCTCCCAGAATTTGACATCCAGGCAAAATTTTGCTTGAAATAATGAAGGAATTGTAAGAAACTAAAGAGGCAGAAAGACTGGGGAGAAGACTTGCCAGCTTCAAACACCCAGGAGAGTACTGTGGTCTGTCTCCTTGGAAAGCGAGGGGACAACCAAACTCCTGAAAACAGAGGAACTCCAACATAACTAACAAGAAAAAGCCCAGGACAAGACAGAAGCCAAGAAAGATAGGGAAAACCCTGTACCCTGCATTTGCCTTGGGCAAACATTCCTGATAGAAGGGATGAAGTTCAAGAAAATTTCTGCCTTATCATCAGCTAGTTACAAAATCAAGAAATAGACATCTCAGGAAATAAATCCCACAGTTAACATTTTAAAATATTAAAATGTACCATGTGCAACAAAAGAGTACCAGAAAACAAAGAAAAAAGAAATGATGGCACATCCAAAAAGAAGATAAAAAATCCTAAAACACCACTGGAAAAGACAGAATGTGGCCATATTGAACAAAGCCTTTAATAAAATGATCTTTAAAATGCTCAAGGAAATGAAGGAAAATTCAGAGAAAAAATAAAGGAGCTATATACACAAGCAATGAACAAACAAAAAGAAATCAAGAAAAATATTCCATTCACAAGAGCAACTAAAATTAAAAAATTGAATTTCTTGGAATAAATCTATCCAAGGATGTAAAGGACTTATACACAGAAAACTACAAAACACTGCTAAAGGCAATCAAAGAAGACCTAAATAAATGGAAGGGCATTCCATGTTCATAGATTGGAAGTCTAAATATTGTTAAGATATCAATCCTACCCCCAAAAATTTATAGATTCAGTGCCATCATAATGAATACTCCCACAACCTTCTTTATAAAAATGGAAGAGCCAATTATCAAGTTTATAAGGAAGGGTAAAGGGTCCAGAATCTTTTTTCCAGAACCTGGAATAAAGAAGAATGCAGTTGGAGGATTCATACTTCTGACCTTAAAACTTATTACAAAACCACAGTAACCAAAATATCATGGTATTGGCACAAAGACAGGTTAATAGACCAATGTAATAAAATTGAAAGCTCAGAAATCAACCCTAACCCTGAGGTGGAAAATGGACTGTGGTTAAGAGTACAATAGTGAGAACATTCTCTCATGAACTATAACAAATATACAATACTAATACATGGTGCTAACAATAGGGTGGCTTATGGAAAAATACACCAAATGTAAGCTATGGACTATAGTTAGCAGTAATATTTTGGTGATGTTCTTTCATATGTCCAACAAATGTTCCACAACAATGTGACATGTTATTGGTAGGGTAATATATGGGAATCCTGTATGTTATGCATGATAGGTTTGTAAACTCACAACTTCTCTAACAAAAAAAATTAAAAAATATAAAAGAAAGATCTCAATCCTCACATTTATGGCTGATTTTTTTTTTTTCAGGAGGTACCAGTGGTTGAACCCAGGACAGCATACATGGGAAGCAGATGCTCAACCACTAAGCTACATTTGCTTCCCAGTGAGAGTTGTTTTTTTTTTATTTGTTTGTTTGTTTGTTTTTAAGAGATATCAGGGATGGAACCTGGGGCCTTGTACATGGGAAGGAGACACTCAACCACTTGAGGCACATCCACTCCCCCAACTGATTTTTGACAAGAAGACAAAGATCATTCAATTGAGAAAGAATAATCTCTTCAATAAATGGCACTGGGAAAAGTGGACCGACATTTGAACAAAAAAAAAAGAGGACCCTTACCTCACACCATATACAAAAAGCAATTCAAAATTGTTCAAAGACCTAAATATATGAGTCAGAACTATTAAACTCCTAGAAGAAAAGCAGAGAAGTGCCTTCAGGGCCTTGTGTTAGACAATGGTGCTTGGACTGTACACCCAAAGCATAAGGAACAAAAGAAAAAATAGATAAATGAGGCCTCATCAAATTTAAAAACTATTGTGCCTCAAAGGACATTATCATTAAAGTAAACAACAACATCCTTCACAAAGGGGGGAAATATTTGGAAATCTAATATCTGATAAGGGTTTAATGTCCAGAATCTATAAAATCCTACAACTCAACAATAAAATGACAATCCAATTAAATAATGGGTGAAAGATTTGAATAAATGTTTCTCCAAAGAAGATATACAAATGGCCAAAAGCACATGAATAGATGTTCTACGTCATAAGCCATCAGGAAAATGTAAATCAAAACCACAATGAGATACCATTTCACACCTATTAGGCTGCTATTAATTAAAAAAAAAAAAAGAAAGAAAGAAAATAACAGTATTGGATAGGAAGTGGAGAAAAAGGAACACTCATTCATTGCTGGTGGCAATGTAAAATGGTGCAGCCCCTGCTGAAGAGATTTTGCGGTTTCTCAGAAAGCTAAGTAAAGAACTACCATAGGCTGTGACTATTCTTGCTGTACTGATTTTGTGATAATCAGGGTAGGATAAACATTTGCTACATTAGAAACCATGCATGTGTCCCCAGACCTAGTTTTTCTCTCTAGGTCTGGTTTTTGTAATGCTGGTGATAAACTAAGCCTGATTTATTATATGACCATCCTGTATGGGAAATGACTGTAACTGTGGGTATCTTTGGTCAACCTTAAGACATATAGCAGGGGAACAGATGTGGTTCAGGTGGTTGGGTATCTGTCTCCCATATGGAGAGACCTGGGTTTGATTCCTGGGACCTCCTGGTAAAAATTGAAAAAAAAGAGAAATATAGAAGATGCGTGGGTCACCAAGGCCCGTGCACAGGTGTACCACGAGGCCCCTCAAGCGGGTGCGCCATAAGGTCCCACGAGTGGGCGCACCGCCAGGCCCCGCGAGCCACACAGCAAGATGATGACGTAACAGGAGAGTGACACAAGGGAGAGCCAAGACGAGACACACCAAAAAACCAGGAACTAAGGAGGCGCAGGCAGAAGGATGCCTCTCTCCCACATCGGAGGTTCCCAGGATCAAATCCCAGTGAAGACAGCAGGAGAAAGATGAGAAGAAAGGGCAGGAAATGGACACAGAGTTGGCCAGTGAATGGTCACAGAAACAGCAAAAATGGAGGGGTGGGGGTGAGTAAAAATGGATAAAAGTAAATAAATAAATAAATAAATCCTTAAAAATATATATACTGGGGAGGAAGATATGGACTATAGTTGGTGGTAATAGTTTGATGATGCTCTTTCATGATTTGTTAGCAAATTTTTCACAACAATGCGGGTTGTTTGTGTGTGGGGGGGTGATGTGTGGGAGCCCTGTATGATGTTATGCATGTTTGTTTTGTAAGTTCACGATGTTTTCTGAACACTTATAATTTATGTATGTTCATGTATGAATGATATACTTCAATAAATTGTTTAAAAAAACAACAACTACCATATGACTTGGCAATCCCATTACTAGGTATATATCCAAAAGCAGGGATGTGAACAGATATTTGCACACTGATGTTCATATTGGCATTATTCACAATTGCCAATGATGGAAGCAATCCATATGTCCATCTACCAATAAACAGATAAATAAAATGTGACATATATACAAAATGTAATATTGTTCAGCTTTAAAAAGGAATGGAGTCCTGATACATGCAACAACATGGATGAACGTTGAAGACATCATGTTGAGTGAAACAAGACAGATGCAAAGGACAAATATTGTGTGATCTCACTGATTTGAAATAATTAGAACAAGCAAACTTAAAGATTTAGAATCTAGGAAAAGCTTACCAGGGGATGGGTAGGTATAGGGAATGGGAAGTTAAGGCTTTAAATGGGCAGGATTCCTATTTGGAATGATGAAAATGTTTTGGTAATTGATGGTGGTGATGGTAGCACATCATTTGAATGTAATTAACAACACTGAAATATATATCTGAATGTGATTATAAGGGAAATGTTAGTTTGTATATATGGTAACAGAAAAAATTTTCAAAAATTCCCTGCTAGAAGACTACACAAACAGTGAACCCTAAGTTAAATCCTGGTCCAGATTTAATAGTATAATTATAAAAATGTGCTATTAACAATTTTAACAAATTTTCCACATCAATGCAAGGTTTTAATAATAGGGTGGAATATGGAACCTTGTTTTTTATCATGATTGTTCTGTAAGCCCACAAGTTCTCTTAAGAAAAAAAAAAAAGTGAGAAAATGAGGATAAATTTGACCAAATAAATATTAAAATATGCTAGTAAAATATACAGAATTAAAAGGGATTTGACAAGGAAAATACTAGCAACAAAAATGAAGATAAAATATCAGTATTAGTAATTTATAGACAAGATATTTAAGAAAACAAAATATCATTTCCCTCTTACCTACTCATACCTTGATGCCTAAGACCCTGGGAAAGGGTCAAAAACATGCAAGGAAAAGCTACAAGAATAAATACTTTTCCTAATTGTGACAAATGGAATGAAAAGAAGCATTTATTGTATGCTTAATTTGTGCTATGTCCTGTACTAAACGCTTTACATGTATTTGCTTATTAAATTTATTACTATTGAAATATAAAACTTGAGACTGGGAGACATTTTGCTATTAAGATTTGAAGTCAAGTCCCTGTTGATAAACAGATTTAACTAAAGCTCAGGGAGAAAATTTCTTTCTATCTAACTGGAAAATGTTGAAAAAAGACACTACTCAATGTGAGTGAAGTGAATTAAACATGTTAATTCACTGCTCTTAAGAGAGGAAATTGGTATATTTTGAATTACTTCTGTCTCTTCTAAATATATATTTGATATTAGTATTTTACTTTTATTACTTTTATTATACACACAAACAAGAATGATCACAGACATAGAAGGGAAATAGATAAACAATCTTTAGGAAGAAAAAGGAAAATAAATGTTCAAAAGCTCTATGTAATTAATCAAAATTATTAAATACTATGTCTGTTGGGTGAGGGGTGGGGTTCAATTCCAAGAATGTGGTCAGGAGTGATATATTGTGGATAATTTTCCGATGATCAGTTATCTCTGTTCTATGTGCAAGAGAATACTGTCTGACTGTGTGGGTGTGTGAGGATTAAACTCACACAGGCCCCGCAAGCGGGGCATAAGTAACAAACACATTCCTCACTTAAATACACTTCCTTTCTCTTGCTATAGAAAATTAGAGGACATTTCTAGGTAATATTCAAGATAATGTTTAACCATCTCCCTGTCCATGACTTACCTTTTCAGTAGACCATAGTAACTTTCCTCCTAAATAATTTTGATATCATTATATTTGTTCTTATTTTCACATAAGTGTTTTTAATTTTACATTTGATATTTCCTTGAGTATGCATTTATTAAAATAATGGACACCATATACCTGATGATTATTAAATAAATAAATAATAAATATCTCCCCAATATACATAAAAATGTCAAATTTGAGTAGCTAGTATATTTTCCTGTAATATACTAAACCGTAATGAGAATCAGAGACCTATGTCCAGTAATGTTTAAATTTCACACCCTTCCTATTTTCCCTCATCTTTCTTCTCCTTTATTCTTTATTCCTTGCTGCCTTTAAATATGAAGGCCATAAACTTAGCATATTTCTTAATAGTAAGGATATTAACAGGGAAGCAATTCTGCAAAAAGGATAATAAAATAACTACAGTTCCAATTCATCAAGTAAAAAAAAAGTTCTCTACAGATAATTAAGTATGATCAGCTAGATTCTACCATCTGTTATGGGAGCATGAATTCCCTGCCCTCCAAGAAATAGTTGTTTTCCACTTACCCCTCTAGGAACCTACATTTTACCCAATGAAAGGAAAAATTAACAGGGTAATTTGAAAAGCTCTGACAAATTTTACATATTCATCTTCAGTGACTCATTCTATGTTCACAAAAAATTAAATTACTTATATTGGCACTAAATTATCTTGGGCAATGAAAAGGTACACAATAGTGGTTTGTCAGCAATTGAATATATGTCAAATAAGTCTACTTTCCTCATTTTCAATATCACACAGTTTTTCCAACTTGCCATCTTATTTCTCCTAGCTGAAAAATTCAATATCACCAATGCAATCCTAAATCTACTTTTCATGGAAAAGCCAGAGTGAATGACTTCTGGTTTCCTGCCCAACATGCAAAGAGCTTGAAAGTTGCTAATCTTGTCCTTATAACAAAGAGCAAACTGAAAACCCATCAGGGAATTGAGGCTGCAGGTCAAATTTCCAACCCCAAATCTGGAGTCCCAGGCAAATCCAGAGTCACACCCTAGACAAGCTTAACTGAAACAGAAGCTACTAGATGCCTAAACATTTAAATTGTTTTCAGGAATTGCTGGAGGCTAACTGAGATACTCCTGGAAGATGCAGTCTTGGTGGAACAGCGCCCTCTCCTGCGTTTACCTCGAAAAAATTCATCAGGTTCTCAGAGAATGTGTAAGAAAGATCTGTGAAGGAGAGGGGAAGGGTAACCACTGTAAAACACTCCTAAAGTATTCTTCAGATTAAGGCCTACTATCCAGGGGGAAAGACTTTTACCACAGCATTACCCCACCTGGGGAAGGACACCACTCACAGTCCAGGTATTCTAGTCTTCCTGTCCCGCCTAAAGGGGAAAAATGCTGTATCTCTGGAAAAGCAAATATGAAGGTCATAGCCCCGAGCTAATGACCCACTAAAGATTGAGATTTAATCATAAGATTATAGATCGTGTCCCCTCCCTCACAGCTTAACATCATACCAGCAGAATTCCTGTATAATAAAAGTAGAATAGAGTTGAAAGCTCTGCAGGACTCAGACTCTCTGAGGAGGAGTTCTGAGGGAAGCCTAAAGTCAAGAAGGGAACAGGACACTAAAATAATTTAAGTCTTTGCCATTACAGCTACAGAAAAAGTTAGCCCCCGTCCAACATCTAGCCAGACTAACATAAATCCTCACTCCATGGGGATCTATTTACCTCAGTTGTTGTTATGTACATATCTGGTTGTCAACAAAAATAACATAGCATGCCAAAAGGCAAGAAAAAATGCCTGAAGAGACATCAGAACAAGAATTAGATATATAAAAGGAGTTGGAATTAGATGGAATTTAAAATAACTACCTGTAATTTGCTAAGATCTCTAGTGGAAAAAAGTAGACAGCCTGCAAGAAGACATAAGTTCTGTGAGTAAAGTGATGGATATTCTAAGAAATAATAAAAAGGAAATGTTACAAGTAAAAAATGCTTTGTAAAAAAAAATGAAGAATGCCTTTGATCAACTCATCTGTAGACTGGATACAGCTGAAGAATTAGTGTGCTTGAGATAGGTCAATAGCTGTTTCCCAAACTGAAGTGCAAAGAGAAAAAGTAATGGGAAAAAAACAACAGAAAAGAAAAATACCAAAAACAAGCAAACAAATCTTTACAGAGGCATATCATATTCAAAGTCAATAAAAATCCAAAGACAGAAGGGAAATTTACCTTGCCTATAGACAAATATGTACAGCAATTGCTTAGGACCTGGCAGAAACCATGCAAGCAAAAAAGAGTGGAGTGAAATATTTAAAACTACTAACCAAGAATTCAATATCTATCAAAAATATTCTTTGAAAGTAAAAGAGAAATAAAGACTTTCTCTGAAAAACCAAAAAAGAAAAAAAAAAAAGAAAAAAGAGGGCACTCATCAACATTACACCGGTACCCCAAGGAATGTGGAAAGAAGCTCTGCAGGAAGAAAGACAATGATATAGGTCAAAAACTCACATCTACATAAAAAATTAGGACATTAGAAAAGAAACAGATGGAGATAAAATAAAATCTTCTGTTTCCTTATTCTTAATTGAGCTAAAAAATACTTGTTTGTTGAATGCAAAAATATAAATTACATATTAGGTTATTAAAGCACATGCATAATTAATATGAATGGCAGCAAGACTAGAAAGAAGGAGGGGAACAGTTGACTGCAGTCTGTTATAAGATATACACACCACATTGAGAAGCAGTATGATGATATTTGAATTTGGACTTAGCATTAGGTAGACTTAGAAAAGTTAAACTAGTATATTGGACAATATAGGGAAGTCAATAATTTTTTTTTAAAGGAGAATTGATATGCTAAGAAAGGAGATAAAATTGAATTACCTAAAATGTTCAATTAAAACCAGGGAAGGCAAAATAAAGAAGAGAAAAACAAATGCGATAAATAGAAAATAGTTTTAAAAATGGCAGATATTAAAAAAAAGGTAGATAGTAATCCAAGTATAGCAATATCATTTTAAATGTTTATGTCCCAAATACACCAACTGAAGATAAAGATTGTCACAGTGAATTAAAAAAACAATTAAAAATTAAGACCCAACTATATGTTATCTATAAATAACCCACTTTAAATAAAAAGATTCATATGGGTTAAAAGTAAAGGAATTGGGAAAGCTATACGATGTTTATACTAAGCAAAGGAAAACTGGAGTAGCTATATTAATTTCACACAAAGCAGTGTTCAGCACAAGGACAACCATAATAGTTGATTGGTCCATTTCTAGTTTCAGTTCTATCAGTTTGCCTCATCTATTTCAACGTCTTGTTTATAGGTACATACATGTTTATAATTGTTATGTTCTTGGAGTGTTGACCCCTTTCTTGTTACATAATGCTCTATACATATTTATATGTCTTCTATCTGCTGAAATCCTATTTTTCAAAATCTCATATTGTTCTCGCCTCCTTCTCAACACCTTTTGCATTAAGTCTTTGTTGTTTTCTCTAACTGAAATTAATTTGTTTTTATTTTGAATGCCCCAATGTTTCATAAGCTTGATAACTCTGGAAACTTCTCTGCCCCTTCAAAGCTGTGCGATTTGTGGGCAAGGCTCTTAACCTTTCCGTGTCATAACATTTTCCTCTGTAAAAGGGACAATAATAACAAAACCTCATGGGCTTTGTAGCATAATCTTCTGGCTGCCATGTAAAATCAAGTCATTTCTTCTTTGTGGACAGAGATTTTTATTTTATTTCATTTGTCAGCCTCCCTTGCATTGGGTGTGGACACTTTACTGAGTCCCAGTTAGTACAATGTAAGAGAAAGTGATGTATGCCACTGCCAGGCCTGGTCCATAATGTTCCCCAAAGTTGTCTCATTCTGTTTCTCCCGCTGGATGAATGGGATGGAGATGACAATGACAACCTTGGAACCTAACAGTTGAAGATGGTAGACCCTTTATCAAACTGAGCTCCTGAATAACTGTGTGGACTAAGCCTTGATTGATCTGAAATGTTACATGAAAACACATTAATTTCTTGTACTCTAAGTCACAAAATTTTGGGGCTCTATTTATTACTGTAGCATAGCTTTCCAAAACGGATACAGGTTTGCAGAAAGAATTAAATGATACATGTAAAATACTTGGAAGAAAACTTGACATATGTTAGGCACTATATAAATCATACGTATTAAGTTATTGTGCTTTTTAAAAGACTACTTATTTTACCTCGTATTATCTGTCATATATATATTTGTGATATCTACAGCATGATATATTTGAAGCACTTGGCTGCAGATTCTATATAAGATTTATCCTCTAATATCCTAAAACTTCTGTTCTCATTCATTTTGTTTAGTAAGGTGTTGAAGAGATGAACGTAGTTAAGATGATTTCTAGTGATGTTTTTAAAGTTGGAATGCATCTCAAATTATATATTACTCACAAGTTGCATTTCCTTAAATGCTTACCAACTTTTTTAGGCCTAATTTAAAAATCATACCATTAATAATTTATAAACATGTTATGTTATTTCAGGGTACTTTTATTTATATCATGGATTCTCCAAAGTTGTTAGGACAGAATAAGGTTTTATATTTATTCAGGTAATAGGTTTTCCACTTAATGAATCCAAAGCATAGGTATGTATTCTTAAATCCCTTTTTCCCATTTTTTAATCCAACAATCTCTCCTTCCTCTTCATGGTAAAGCAATATGCATTGAGTTAGAGTGAACTACAGGTGAGCCTGACATCAACTATGAGGCTTAAAAAATATCTACACAGAATTAGGAAATACCGTATAGGTACACTATTTCTATAGCAGAAAAAAATCATTTTGTTGTAACCTAACCCTCATGCCAATATGAATTGCTTAAGTCTTTCCTTAAACATCTGTTAATTTTCACATATACAAGCCAAGAGAGAGGAAATGGAGGAAAAGCTACTGCTGTAATGTGGTTGGCATCAGAATCAGTGGCAAATCATTGCATCACCAAGAATAATGGTGACTGGACTTTTTTCTAGGCTATATCCAGGTGCAAGAGGACCAAAACATCATTAATTCTTTGAAGTATGTGAACATTTACCTCAAGTTTCCTGCTTATGTTATCTATTAAAAAGTGGTTTGCAAAAGCAATTTAATAGTATCGAAATAGGAATAGATCTTTAGAGTAAGAGTCAAATCCTATTTTGTTGTGAGCCAAATCTAACAGAAGCATTTAAGTTCTAATAATAAGACAATTATTTAAATTTTGATTATATAAGAACATTAAAAGATATAATTTTTCAAATAAGTTGGCTAATTTCCCTTTCTTCTCATTTAACTACAGTTATTTGAATTTTAAAAATGTATTAAAAATATGCCCTTTAAATCAGACTTTTAACTTTAACATTCTGAGTGGATCAAAATAAAGAAAGTTAGGAATACTTTAGCAAAGTGAAGTGAAGAAATATGTCTTTTAATAATGTAATCTCTTAAATTTCTTATTTTTACTTCAAATCTACATAATAGAACTGAACTCTCAAAAAGCCACATAATCAATAATTGAAACATAGAGTATGTTTATGTGATTGCAGATAAAAGAGTGGGTTGTCACTAAAAAAATAAAATGAAGTTTATTAGACCATAAATTGCTCCCATACTTATATTTGAAAAAATACTATGCGTAACAAATTAAAATTGGTATAAATTACTGGATAAAGGAAGTTTTAAAATGAGAAACATAGAAATACATATATCAGAAATCAGAGTGGCGGCATGATGAAAAGTCAGCAAAGTAAGAATAATGACCGAAACCTTATTGGGTTGTTTGTCAATCCGTGTAAATCACTTAAGGCACTATTATTATTAGTAGTAGTATCATCATCACTACCAACACTGTAATTATTATGTAAAGGTCAGAATATTTCAGAGAATCTTCTAAGAAATCAGAGGAAAGTAAATTTGATAGGCAAAATTTTATATTCAATTCCAGTAAATATATCGCAAACTTCAATGAAATAATTAACCTTCTTCTTTTCCAAGAGATGGGTATGAACTTAAAAATACATATATTAAAGATTATGTAAAATATTGGAATTATTATTATTCATAAAATTGAGAATCCATAAAAGGAAAATAATTGTACCAAGAAAAGACTGAATTAAATATAGAGAGATTATTGCATTCATGAAGAAAGATGAAAAGGTATGTTTGAAGCAGATTTAAAAAAAGGAAGATAGTACAGAGATATAGCTGCTGTAAAGTTTAAGAGGGTTAAAATTTATTTGCCTTTTTTTTTCTTAACTTTATTCTTAGTGCTAGAGCTGAGCCCCACACATAATGCATATTTTTATAATAATACATAGTGTGAGATGGTTTAATATTTAAAAGGTAGGAATAAATTCCTCAAGTTCAATTATTCAAGCAATATGAACTTATTCCTAAAATGTGTATTGAAGACAAAAAGAAAATACTAATGGCTTTCCCCTTTGACAATCTTTGTGGAGCTGGTGATACCTGACACATTGCCAGTGGAAAACCATGAGATGAAGAAGCCATCATGATAGGCATGGGCAGATGGCCTCCTTGGCTCCTATTACTTTTGAGCATTACATTATCCAGCCCATTAAAAGTATGAATGGAGGAAGCACTATTCATTCAAATTCACATAATCTTTTCTATCCCAGGATCATGAAAGATTACTTTATATTAACAAAATCATAAGTGTTACCACACATCTCAGAGGTGAATTTTATTTTTGGTAATAATATTTATTCGATTCTTAGACCTATGGATAAGACGCTGAAATATATCTTTAGAGGGTGGGTTGTTGGTTTATGAAGCTACCAGCTGTCACAGGATAAGAACAGCAGCTGGAAAGTTTCTTCCCTGGGTAAAGTCAGACAGCACATTTGCAAAGAATTCTAGAAAAATTTGATGGATTTTCCTTATTTTAGCAATAGATAAAGAAAGTGGCACGTTTGTCTTCCCCTTTCATGAATTTGGACTCCTTTTCTTATAAAAGACCATATTTCTTTTTTCATTAAAAAAATTTTTTATTAGAGAAATTGTGGGTTCATAGACTAATTATGCATAAATTAATACAGGATTACCATATACCACCCTATCACCAACATCTGGTATTGGTATGGAACATTTATTACAACTGATGGTAGCACTTTTTAAAATAATTTTTAACTGTTGTTTCCTTTGGTACAGTTGGTGAAAAATTATTAAAATAATAATTATTTTAATTATTAAAAATAAAAAAAATTAAAACACTTAATTTTAATTAAGTATTAAAATAATACTATTAACTATCATCCATAGTATACATTAGGTCTATTTTTTCCTTATCCTAAATAAAGGAATAATATTTATTATAATTTATACAGGAACATTCTTATACTTCTACTATTAACTATAGTCCATATTCTACAATATGATTCACTGTGTTATACAGTCCTATGTTTTATCTTTTAATTTTTATTCTAATAGCATATATGACCTAAAGTTTACCTTTTTAACTACATTCACCTACATGACTCAGTGCTGTTAATTACTGTCACATTAATGTGCTACCATCTTCGTGACCCATTTCCAAACCTTTATGATCAACCTAAATAGAAATTTTGTACAAATTAAACATCAACTCCCCCTTCTCTAGTCTCAAAGTACCCCATGGTAACATATATTCTAGACCCTAACTCTATGAGTTTGTTTATTCTAATTATTTCAAATCAGTGAGATCATGCAATATTTGTCCTTTTGAATCTGGCTTATTTCACTCAACATGGCATCTTCAAGGTTCATCCATGTTGTCACATGCAGTAGGACTTCATTCCTTTTCATGGAGAAATAATACTCCATGGTATGTATGTACCATATTTTATTTATCTATTCATTGGTTTTTCGACAATTTGTTTGCTTTCATCTTTCAGGAATGGTGAATAATGCCAGTATGAACATTAGAGTGCAAATATCTGTTTGCATCCCTGTTTTCAATTTTTGGGATATATACCTAGTAGTGGGACTGCCAGGTCATAAGATAATTCTGTACTTAGCTTCTGAGGGATTGCTAAACTCTATTCCACAGTGGTTGTACCATTTTACATTTCCACCAGCAATGAATAAATGTTCCTATTTTTTTCACTTCCTCTCCAACACTTGTAGTTTTCTATTTTTTAATTGTAGTCATTCTAGAGGGTGTGAAATGATATCTCATTGAAGTTTTGATTTGCATTTCCCTAATATCTAGTGATGTTGACCATCTTTTCATGTTCTTTTATTTGAACACCATCTTTGGAGAAATGTCTAATCATGTCTTTTCCCCATTTTTTTTTTAAACAAATTTATTTTATTGGTACATATTAACAAAGTATACGATTTATTCAATGTGTACAATAATAGTATTTGGTATAATCTCATAGTTTTAATTGGGTTGTCTTTTTATTGTTGATTTGTAGAGTTTCTTTACATATTCTAGCTATGAAACCTTTACCAGATATGTGGCTTCCAAATATTTTCTCACATTGTAGAACTTGTCTTTTCACTTTCATGACAAAGTCTTCCAAAATTAAAAACCTTTTTATGTTCAAAGGTTTTTTATTTTGAGGAGGTCCTATTTATCTGCTTTTTCTTTCATTGTTCTTTGGGTATGGATATCCAGGCAAAGGGACTCAAGTCCCCAGAACACAAGCCACTAAGAAGTGCTTCATAGGAAGGGGTTCTCAGGAGGAAAAAATAAAAGAGAGAGACCACAGTAAAACCGCGCGTGGAATGTCCTGTGCTCACTCAATCCAATTTTTGTCGACTAGGCCACCTAAATGCAAACCAAACATTTTTGCTGATATCTAGGCATCTGAGTATTTTGATGAGTTAAGGTTGTAGGTCAATTTCTTCCTCTTGTCTAGGGTTTTATTGCTGATAGGCTTTGTGTTAAGGCTCTTCTTTGATGCATAGTCCAACTTATTCTAGATACTTTGAATAGCCAATATTTATTTGATAATATTTTCTCAGCTCTTCCTCTGATTCTTGCCCTGGATATTTCATACTATTCTTAAGATTGTACTTTTTGTGCAATTGTTTCACCTCTGGGAGAAAGCTTCCTTTCCTCCCTTCTTTCTCTGAGAATCTTGATCAGTTCTGTTTATGTTTGTGCTGATTATCCCCAGCTCCTATGATTTGTTTAAATTCTCTGTCTCACTCAGTAACCTGTTTTCCCTACTCTTTTCAGGTCACAGGGGTTCTATGACCCTCCTGTCTTACAGCAGTTCAGTTTAAAGCCCCCTCCCCCCCTTTTTTTGGCTTCTTCCCCATTAGGGTACCCACCCCAGGGACCTGGATGGGGTCAATCTAGAAAAGTGGGTCACTTTGGAGATGTTTGGTTTGCATTTAGGTGGCCTAGTCGACAAAAATTGGATTGAGTGAGCACAGGACATTCCACGTGCAGTTTTACTGTGGTCTCTCTCTTTTATTTTTTCCTCCTGAGAACCCCTTCCTATGAAGCACTTCTTAGTGGCTTGTGTTCTGGGGACTTGAGTCCCTTTGCCTGGATATGCATAGGGTTTTTACTAGATGCTTTGGGTTCTATTGTCTGTATCCTTGGTGGGAGGTGGGAGGGATTTGGGCCACTGCCTTTGAGCACCTCCCAAGGTGTGCAGGACCAAGTGAGGGAGAGGGCAGGTCCAGGATATTTTTCTTTATCTTTGATTAAGCTTTTGCAGAGTTCTTCTCCAGTCTCTACAGTCTTCCAGATTTCTAAGCAAGTGGGATTTATCCTTTTAGTCACTGAATCTCTGGGAATGTCCTCTGCTGCCACATTGAAGACTTCACTACAAAGACAATGTTTCTTGAATCAAAAATCTTAAAGAAAGAACTTTTCCACCTTTAAAGATTGGGAGATAAAAGCAATAGAGGTTTTTTTTTTTTTTTTTTTTTTTTTATCTTTTTATAACTCTAAATTTCAACTTACTATAATTTGAAAAATAATTTTTAAGTTTTTGATGAACAAATGCCAGTGTCTGTGAAAACCCTAAAGCTAATTGAATCCTCTTCATATTATCATTGTTATTTATATTTAACAGGAACTTCAAAACTATCACCTTCCCAAAGTCATTTCCCAAAGAAAGGGAATACAACAGGTGAGTCAAAGTAATTTTATGTTAGCTTAAAAAAAAAAAATTATAACTTGAAATGGATTGAGATAACTAAATAAGTGAAACTGTTGAATTTCAAATTGAAAGTTACTAGCACTATACTGTGAATATTTTGTGGATTTTCTGGCTAGTAGAATTTTGATGAGAATAGATTTATAAGTGATTATAAACCATATGATTCATTTGTGATATGACTTGTGGCTGCTGAGATCTATTGCAAGTAACTGTATGGCATAGTGAAAGAGTAGCAACTCATGGACTAAGAACTGTATGTTCTTTTATTTACTTAATTTTATAGTTTTTTTTATACTGAAGCCCATGTCCAGAAGAAAGAAAAGTGACAAGTGGCTTGGCTTTAAGAGAGTCATCTTATCATGTTGTAATATATAAAAAAGACAGATTCTAGAAAATAATATAGGTTTTACTCTTCAAATAATCGTCCAATAGCTAATAAAAATTTGTTTTCCTTGATTTGTATTTATTATGCTACAGTTGCCAAGTATTTGAAAAAGCATATGTATGAATACATTTTATTCATGTAAAAGAAGGTAAAGTTTTTCTATAAGTGCTGTGCCAACAAGTTTATTGCATATTCAACAATAAAATAGAGCATTTTCTACAATATTCTAATTCCACAATATTTTAAACCTATGCCTTGGTCTTTATGACAAATATAAAATACAGTGACTTTTTCTCCTTATTAAGAATAGTATCCTAATAGAAGCTTTAAAAGAACTTTATATGCCAGATGTCAATGGAAATGAATCCTTTTCTTATTTCTTTTTACAGTGTTCTCACATGTATATTTTATCCTTATAAATATTTTTCAGTAATAATAAATTAGCCTTATAATAAGATGTGGTGCTCCACTTTATAAATTCTACGCAATAGAAAAGAAGACTATGTTAAAATTGCTCCCACAATCTAGAACTGGCAAGAAGAAGACTAAAGCTAAATAGAATACTTTATTAACAAGACACTATTCTTTATCAGCGAGCTGTGGGGCTACAGGTTGCAAATGTTTATTGCATTTCCTGAGATTCATAACTATGTGGCTTCTATGTGAGGCAATGATCTAAATTTCAAAATTCCAAGTCATTTTAATATGTCATGGTGGGTATGTTGTAGTCATTTCTTAACAGTAATCCAATAAAATTGGAACTATCCTTTAAGATTCTTATTTTAATTTTATAATAATAATATTCATAAAGCAAAAATAATCATCCAAATAGTCCTTATGTCAAATATGGATTAGGTGAGATCAAAATCTTTTTATTCTGAAAGTAAATATATATTTAGTAATATTTTAGGAGACATGTGACAGATCATTGTAACAATTTGTTATAGGTTTTCAGAATGTTATATTGAAAATATATCTGCTGCTTTAGGGGCTGAGTGTGGGGCTGATCAATAATATAAAACATTCTTAGCAGACAATGCTTTTTATAAAAAGATTTGTGTATCCTTAGTTAACTGATTTGCCTCTCAATAGCTTTTGTATAATGATTCAAACTTAACAACTGACATTAATTTTGCATGCCTTTTAAAATTTATGTAATTAAAAATTGAAGTAACAAAATTTGTTTTCTTATCCTTGAATAAATTTTTGTAAATTCAGAGCAAAATATCATCATTACAAATATTCTTCCAAGAAAGGACTTGTTAGTTTATTAGTCCGCCAAAAGGGTGCTAATGCAAAGTACCAGAAATCTGTTGGTTTTATAAAGGGTACTTATTTGGGGTGAAAGCTTAAAGTTAGAAGGCTATAAAAAGTCCAACTCAAAGTTGTTTTCTTACCCAAGTCAGTTGTCACGTGTTGAAGCAAGGTGTTGGCTGATCTCTGGCTGTTCTCTACCTTCACCTCTGGGCTTCCTCTTCCTCTTCATGCTTAAGTGAAGTTCCCTCTCTTCTGGTATAGGCCTTATTTCTTTCCAGGCCTTCTATATCAGTCTGGGCTCTCTTCCCAATCTCAGCTGTAACTTACCAGAAAAAATGCTTCATCTCTCCCTGGGCTTTAGCTGTTTGAGCCTTGTTTCTGTCACATGGCAGGATCAAAAAATGACAAAGCTTTCTTTTCCTATGTGATTTCTTGAGAATACATTTATTTCAGACCCAGCAAGAGGGCAGGGACTTAACCTGAGTCAAGCCCGCTGACAGCTAAATAAAAAAGCCCTAACTCAATTTTAACAGGTATTCTAATCAAACACACCTCAGCTGAATTTAATGCAATCAAAGGTTATCACACCCAGAGAAACAGATTTGTTTACAAAAATAATTTTTCTCTTTTGGGGATTTATAAATAATCTCAAACTGCCACAGTGAGTATATCTGGAAATTTTGGGAATTGCTGATATTTCCCCAAATTAAAAAGGAAATTTGTACACAGTCATAGATTTGTAGGGAAATAATATTTAATGCTATGAAAAAATGTAAAATATGTGCAACATTACTTTTTAACAAATATTGTATTGTAGTAAAATATATGCAATTCACAACTGCTCACTTTCAAGTGTACAATTCAGTGGTATTATTTAACCACAATATTTGCTATCATCAACAATATCCAGTTCCCCCAATTTCTATCACCTCAAATAGAAACTGAACTTGTTTAGAACAAAACTTCCTATTCCCTTCACTCTCTGGCCCTGGTAATTTATAATCTACTATAATTTCTATGAATTTGCTTATTTAATATAAGCACTATCATACATACTTGTCTTTTTGTGTCTGGCTTACTTCTGCCAACATGTTGTCTTCAATGTTAATACATGTCTCAGAACTTCATGCCTTTTTACAGCTCAATAGTATCACATTTTGTGTAAATACCACATTTTATTTCTCCATTCATTTGTTGATGTTCACTTGGGTTGCTTCCACCTTTTGGCCATTATGAATAACGCTGTTATGAATATTGGTGCACAAATATCTGTTTAAGTCCTTGTGTTCAATTGCAGCATTATATTTGGTAAATTATTGCCCATAGCATTTGAACATGCATCTTTGTGAATGACTCTTACCTTTGTGTAGGAAATGCCACTGCTCTTACTGGTTATAATATTCTAACATAAAAGTTATTGACTGAAATTATTAACTTTATATTTGAAACTGAGGAAGCAATGAACAAGATGTTCATTACTTAATGTCTATGAAATACAAAGTCATTGCAATGTCTATTTTCAAAGTTTTATTAGAGTTCTTCCAAGCTATTTATTAATATAACTTTTATTTATAATGAATTTGAATATAGAAGCATACTTTTAAAACTGCTCTCATTTTTGCCTTTAAGATCTCTGATAATTTTTGCCTTTAAGATCTTTGACAGATTTCAAAGGACTATGACTTCTTTTACTTTATTGATTATTTTATTCTCTTGATCCATTTTCTTATTTAGTCTTTTGTTTATGAGTGCCAGAGATAATATTATGAATTATAACAGCAATATTATGAAGTAATACTTCATAAAATTTAGATAAATATTTAAAAGAAAGCAAAGGGTAATAAAGGGTCTAAAATATTTAGAATAATGCCTATTAATATTACAAGTTGTGAAACCTTCCTGTTTCTCAAGCACTAATCTTTTATCTGCAAAAATTGTTATAATTCTTAATTACTGAATTTCTCTAATTGCTCCAATGTTAAAATTACCACTTAGAATTAAGCTAGGCACTAGGAAAACACTCTTTCATTATCCTAGATGACTATTTAGTCTAAAGCTGAGCAATGGGGATTTTTCTCAGTTCCTTTAAACAAGTAACTACTGTGCACCTTGCTGTATGAACATTTTCCTATGAAATAGTGATGCAAAGCTGAATAAGGAAGTGATCATATACTCAAGTAATTTATTTTTTAATAGGGAAGAGGATATACACACAAATATCCAATGACATACACAAGTTTGGAACTACAACAAATAATTGAATAACCAAAGGGAAGTCAGGGAAATCTTTATAGAGGATGTAATTATTATTCTGGATTTTATAGTATAAATGAGGATGTGCCAGGTAGACAAGAGGTCTAATGATTTTTAGAGAAGAGGAAAAATCGTCCCGAAAGATGAAAGAAGGTCAGCTGTTCTGGGTACTGCAACTAGGTGATAATTTTAGGATATGGAGTGTAATGATGCAGATCATCTGGAGAGGCAGAAACCACAGTAAAATGTTTTGTTAGACACACACACACAACACACACATACACACACACACACGGTCTAAAAATATGAATGTAGCTCTTTTGATATTTAAGAGGGAGTACTTTAGCTATAGTATGGAGGGTATGTGGACCATTTATTGGAGGATCACAGTCATTATTTAAGGAGAATTGTATTTGCACATCCTCAGTTTCTTTGAAATTATTCAAGTTTCTTTCCATACTATTGGTTTATTTAGCAGCTTCTTGCTAGTGATTATCACCTGGAAGCCATAGCAACTGACTCCTTCCAGAATAATTCTCTTCTCTCTATATTTTATTTCTTGATTCTTCACTTGGTCCAGTGAAGTGTATCTTAGAAAACTTATTGTAAATAATGAACAAATTCAGAGGTCTGGGGGAAGAGAAAGCCACCAAAGTATAATCAAAGTATAATCAAACTCTATCCTTTCCCACTCACAACTGCTTTGTCATCCTTTGGCCATGCTGTACTTACACAGATATATTAACTAATTCTTTCTGTTTATTCTTTTAATGATAAATCCATGTAAAAAGACTGAATATGTTTATTTAATGAGAGCTCTGTTACCAACCAAAGCTTCAATCACTTGAAGGCTTTAGAGGGAGAACTGATGATTTCATCAACTAGCAAGAAGAATTTCTATCTCTACTTCAACCAGCCATTCTCCTGGAGAAATCATCAAAACCTTCATCAGAGTTTTCAACTTGCAGTTTGCCCTCTGGAATTCGGACTTGCCAATCCCCACAGAGGCATGAGCCAATTCCTATAATAAATGTCACATATATATGCATATAAATAAATATATATATTATAATCCTGAAGATAAAATAAACAGTAATCTTATTTTCCTCAATTAAATTGTTCAGAAGATGAAAAGTGGTAAAAAAAAAAACACAATGTAAAATTTAACATTTTAATACTGATGTTATGAACTGTTTTAATAAACATTTTGGGGAGTTAGCCCCCTCTGAATTCAAGTTAAGAAAACACTTGTGGTTGTTGCTAATGCAATCGGTTTTTGTAATAGCATCAGCAAAAATAGGGATATGTAAATATGTGAGCACATAAATATCCTGTGGGTTCTTTTCCCCTGGAGAACTCTAATATAAATATCTTAGTGTTTCTTTTTTGCCTTTTCAATTCTTCAGCATCTAGTTAACAAATCTTTGTATTAAATTATCTGTTAAAATAATGCTATGGTTTTTGCCCCCCTGTCTGAACTTGATACAAGCAACAATGCAAATATGTATAGGGCAGAGAGGATACAAAAATACAGTAAAGTGTAAATGAGAGGGTCAAATGGTTTAATTAAGGAGATGCTTTTAAAATAATCCCTGAAATATTTATAGGTATTGAAGTGACAAACTTTGAGAAGTATGGATATTTGAGGGAAAGGCAAATGAGACTCCTGAGCAAAAACACTGAAATGTGAAAAGACACGGCAAATTTTGAGAATATGATAGCACTGTGATAGGTAGATTGGATCAGTATAGTAAGCACAGTAGTTCTAGGAAGATTCAACTTTGGAAGTCCTGGGGTATCATCCTTCACTCAGTCACTGCGCTAATTTTATGGGATTAACCAAAATAGACAATGTCCTTAAAGGCATGTCGTTTGCATCTTGGTGTGAAAGACCAACATTAAACAATTTTATAAATAAATATAAGATTAAAAATCTCCAAAAAGAAACAGAAATAAAAATTCAGAGAACCATGATAAGGAATTAATAGAAAAAATTATTTAAATTGGGGGACAGCAGGGAAATCTTTTCTGATAAAGTGATTTTTTTTTTAAAGCTAAGACCCAGATAAAGGAGAGGAATTTGCCAGAATTGCTAAGGTGGAGGTGGAAAAAAGGACTTTGCTAAAACTTTTGGCTGTATCCTATGGCTTGGTTAAAGAGTTTCAGTAAAGAAGTGGCATGGTCATGGTTTTGTTTTGGAAGGATTATCTTGGTTGTATGAAGGAGATTGGAAACGGGACAGAATGTGCTCTCCAGAAACCATGCTATCAGCAAGTGATGGTGAGAGGTTGATGGACTTTGGCCAGGCAGATGACGAGGTTGGAAAGCCTGTGAGTTTAGTTCTGGAGAAATATGTGAGATTTAGTAATTGTATGAATGAGGGTCATGATGGTGGCAGGAGAGACTGGAAGGAGTCAACTATAACCACTGGTTTCCTGAAACTGGTGGTGATGTAAGTTAGATAATACTATTGACCAAAATAAAAGTACAAGGTGATAAAGAATTTTTTTCAAGAAGAGAATATGTCCGTTAAGTGATTTGTTTGTGTTGCTTAACTCTTCTGTATCCTTGCTAACACTCTGTCAATTTGATCTTTTAATTGCTGAGAGAATGGCATTTTAATTCTAAACATAACTACAGATTTTCATATTTCTGTTTGGAATGCTGATAATAATAATTTTATATATTTTCATTCTTTGTTTTTAGCTACATAAGAATTTAGAATCATTATATCAAATAAATCCAAACTCCTTATATCAAATAAAGCCAATCTCTCTAATTTTATCTTTTATTATAATCCTTTCTTATAATTCCACATTGTCATCCTTATTGTTCTTGGAATATGTCAAGCTCCCTTCTCGGACCCTGTGCAAGTACTTGCTCTTTCTTCTTCCTGAATGCTCTTTACTGGCCATGACTTTCTCAAAATGTCTTTTCAAATGTGAATGTATCACAGAACTCTTCTCTGTGAATTTTATGGGAAATGGCACCTTACCACATCAAAATCCATCTACTTGCCATGTTTTACTTTTCTTTCTAGATTTTATCACAGAATTATTTATTAGTTTATTGTTTGCTGGTCCTTATTAGAGTCTGAGGTCCATGACAACCAGAACCTGTTCTGTTTTTTCTTCATTGTATCCCTGATGTCTGGCAGATTGTAATAAATATTTATTGAAATAATGAATAGTGAATTAAATATTTTAATACTATACAATCTCTCTTTTTAGTCTATAAAAAGCTATTAACAAATATTTTGTCATATTAATGTAGCACGGTGCTTCATAGCTAGGAGCAATTTTGTCATCCAAGGGCCATTTTTTAATGTTTACAGATATTTTTGATTGCCAAAAGTAGAGCAGTGCAACTGGTACCTCATGGATAGAAGCCAGGAATGCTTCTAAACATATTACCATGCCCAAGACACTCCCCACTAGAAAGAATTTTCCAGGCCAAAATATCAACAGTGTCACTATTGAAAAACCCTGATTAAACCTCCATTTTGATTAGAATTTTCCTGTTGTATGATTTTCTATTATTTTTTAAATATACTTAAGATTTTTTTAAAAAGATATTTAGATTATATAAATGTTACATAAAAATATATGCTATTCCCATATGCCCCAATCCCTACCTTATTTTATTTTCAGCCTTTCTATGAACTTATGATTTAAATGTATCTCTTATAAACAACATTTGCCTAGATTTATATTTTTACATTTTAATTGAATAGTTAATACATTTAAATTTATCATGATGCTTGCTATATTTGAAATCCTTTATACTTAACATTTATTCTTTTCATATGTTTTTCTTCTTTCCTCCATTCTTTTGTATCGATGACATTTTTAGAGTTTTAAAATTTTTTTTCATTAAAGTATAATACACATGCAAAAATGCACATAAGTGTACAACTCAATTTTCACATATTGAACAAAATAATTTGCCCAGGCCTCAGATAAAGAAACAGAATAATACAATCAGATATTCCCTCACATTTGTTCCCAAGCTCTAAGCATTCAAGAGGAATCATTATTCAAGTTTCTAAAGCATAGATGACTTTGCCTTTTTTTGTGCTTTAGATAAATAGATTTATAGAGTATAAACTCTTTGTTGCCTTATTATTTTCAGTCAGTATTACAATTATGCAGATCATCATATTTTTCCAAGTAGTTGTAGATTGCCTCTTATTGCGGCTGTATTGAATTGCATTTATGAGTATACCAGAATTTAGTTACTTGTTCTCAGTTTTGTAGGGATTTGAGCAGTTAAAAGTATGGGACTATAATGAACAGTACTGCTATAACAAATATGCCTGTCTTTTGATAAACCTATGTCCACATTTCATTTGGGGATATACTTTTCGTGCAATGCTGTCAAATTGTTTTCCAAAATGGTTACACAAATATATAGTCTGACAAACAGTACACTGATACTGGTTGCTCCATATCCTGACCACCACTTGGTATTTTTCATTATTGCCATTCTGGTGTTTTGACTTATGACATCGTGGCTTAAACTGGTAATTTCGTGATGACTTATGAAGTTGAACAATGCCTTTTCATAGGTTAATTTGGTATGCTGATACCTGATTTTGAAGTGTTTGCTAAATCTCTCTATCTTCCTCCCTCCCTCTTTCTCTCTCTCTCTCTCCCTCTCTCAGAATATCTGATATTTTCTAATCATTTTGTTTCAGTTCTTTATAACATCTTAATTTGTCAAATATGTGTATTGCAAATACCCTCTCCCTTTCTGGTCATAAGTTGATAATTTTTTAATTTATTTTTTTCCTTTTTTTATTAGGGCAAAGGTACATTTACAGAAAAATCATGAAAGTACAGCATTTCTATATACACCCACCCTTCCCCTATTATTGGCATTTTTCATTAGTGCAGTATTTTGTTACAATTGATGAAACAATAACATTATAATAATGCTATTAACTACAGTTCAAAGTTTACATTAGGGTTCACTCTTTGTGTTGTACAGTTCTATGAGTACTTAAATTTTTTATTCTAGTAAAACATGTAAAATCTAATTTTTTTCCTTTTAACTCCTTTCAAATAGCAATTCATTGAAGTTACTTAAATTCACAATGTTGTGCTACGATCACCACCATCCATTACCAAAACTTTTCCAACACCTGTAACAGAACTTCAGTGCCAAGTAAGCATTAACTCCCCATTTTCTACCCTCTCCCGGCCACTGTTAGCCTATATTCTAGATGCTGATTCTTTGAATTTAAATATTCTAATACTTCACATGTTAGATCATACAATATTTAACCTTCAGTGTCTGGTTTATCCCACTCAACAGTATATCTTCAAGGTTCATCCATGTTGTTGCATTTATCAGAACTCCTCTCCTTTGTATGTCTTAATAATATTCCATTGTATGTACATACCACATTTGTTTACATATTTATCTGCTGTTGGACAGTTGAGTTGCATCCATATTTTGGCAATGGTGAATAATGCCACTGTGAACATCAGTGTGCAAATTTCTCAAAGAGTCACCACTTTCAAATCTTTATGGGTATATACCTATAAGTGGAAATGCTAGGTCATAGGATAATTTTATATTTAACCCTCTGAGGAACTGAGAAACTGTTTTACACAGTCACTACATCATTTTATATTCCCACCAACATTGAATGAGTGCCTCTTTTCCACATCCTCTCCAACTATTATTATATTTATAAATAATTTTTTTAATACTAACCATTCCAGTGGGTATGAAATGGTATCTCCTTGTGGTTTTGATTTTCATTTTCCTAATAGCTAATGATGTTGAGCATATTTTCATGTACTTATTGACTACTTGTATATCTTCTTTGAAGAAATATCCCTTCAAGACTTTTGCCAAATTTTTATTTGGGTAGTTTGTCTTTCTGTTGTTTAATTGTAAAATTTTTAAAAATATATCCTGGATATTAAACTCTTATCAGATATGTGGTTTTCAAATATTTTCACCCATTCTGCAGGTTGTCTTTTACTTTCATAATAGAGTCCTTTGATGCAGAAAAGTATGTAATTTTGATGATATACTATTTATTTTTTTTGTTGTTGCTCAAGCTTTGATGTAAAGTCTAAGAAACTATTGCCTAGCAAAATGTTCTAAAGATGATTACTTACTTTTCTTCTTGCAGTTTTTTATTTGGTTCTCACATTTAGATCTTTAACCTGTTTTTAGTTAATTTTTGTCTATGGTGGGAGGTAGGGGTCTGCCTTCATTCTTTTGCATATAGATATCCAGTTTTCACAGCACCATTTTTTGAAGGGACTATACTTTCCTTATTAAGTGGACCTTAGCACCTTTGTCAAAAAGCAATTGACCATAGAGGTGAGGGTTTTATTAAATTTTATTTTGCAATTCAATCCCATTGGACTATGTCTTTCCTTGTGACAGTACCATGTTGTCTTCATTTATAGTAGTTTTTTTTAAAAATAAGTTTTAAAATCAGAAGTGTGAGTCTTCTGATTTTGTTCTTTTTCAACATAGTTTGGCTATTTGGAGCTCCTTATACTTCCATATGAATTTCATGATTGTCTTTTCCAGTTCTGCAAAGAAGACTGTTGGAATCTTGATTGGGAGCATGTTGAATTTATAAGGTGCTTTGGGTAGAACTGATCTCATAACAATATTTAGTCTTCTAATCCATGAACATGGAATGTCCTTTCATTTATGTATGTCTGCTTTGATTTCTTTTATCAATGTTTGATAGTTTATTGCATTCAAATCCTTTATATACTTGGTAAGGTTTATTCC
This sequence comes from Tolypeutes matacus, assembly GCA_026826555.1. Taxonomy (NCBI): domain Eukaryota; kingdom Metazoa; phylum Chordata; class Mammalia; order Cingulata; family Chlamyphoridae; genus Tolypeutes; species Tolypeutes matacus. The sequence continues at coordinate 50,208,096 of JAKSZT010054334.1, forward strand.
TAGATATTTAATTATTTTAGTTGCTACTGTAAATGCATATTTCTTTATTGATTTCTTCTTCAGATTGTTCATTGCCTATGTATAAAATATTACTGATTTTTTGGTTGTTGATCTTGTACCTCACCACTTTGCTGAATCCATTTATTAGTTCTAGGAACTTTGTTGTGCATTGTTCAGGATTTTCTGTGTCTATGATCATATCCTATGCAAATAGGGAAAGTTTTACTTCTTTCTTTCACATCTGAATGTTCTTTATATTTTTTCTTGCCTAATTGCTCTGGCAAGAAATTCTTGTACAATGTTAAATAACAGTTATGGCAGTGAGAATTTTTGGCTTATTCCTAATTGATCTTAGGGGAAAATCTGTCAGTCTTTCAGCATTGAGTATGATGTTAGCTGTAGGATTTTCATATATGCCCTTTATCACATTGAAGAAATATCTTTCTATTTCTAGTTTTCTGTGTGTTTTGTGAAGAAGTGGTGCTGGATTTTATCAAATGCCTCTTCTGCATCAATTTGAGAATATAATGTGTTTTTTTTATTCTTCATCATTTTAATGGTGTATGATATTCATGGATTTTCTTATCTTGAACTACTCTTGTACAACTGGGATAAATGCCACTTGGTCATGGTGTATAATTATTTTAATGTGTTGTTATATTCATTTTTGCTAGTATATTTTTGAGGATTTTTGCATCTGTATTCTTAAGGAATACTGGTCTGAAATTTTCCTTTCTTGTCATATCTTTATCTAATTTTGGAATTAGCATGATGCTGGCCTCTTCAATTTTTTGGAAGGGTTTCAGCAGGACTGGTATTACTTCTTCTTGGGATATTTGGTGAAAGCACACCTCTCTGTACTTTTCTTTGATAGGAGGTTTTTGATTACTGATTAGTCTCTCTACTAGTAATTGGTTTATTGAGATGGTCTATTTCTTCTTGAGTCAATGTAGGTAGTTTGTATGTTTCTAAGAATTTGTCCATTTAATCTAGTTATCTAATTTATTGGCTTATGGTTGGTCATAGGGTTCCTTTTATGGTCCTTTTAATGTGAAGAAGGGTTGGTAGTAATATCCTCACTTTCACTTCTAATTTTAGTTATTTGTGTCCCCTCTCTTATTTCTTTGTCAGTCTAGCTAAATGTATGTTGATCTTTTCAAAGATTCAAACTTTTTGGTTTGTTGATTCTCACTACTGTATTTTTGTTTGTTTGTTTGTTCTCCATTTCATTTTTCTTTGCTTTATTCTTTGTCATTACCTTCCTTCTTGCTATGGGTTGAGTTTGCCCTTCTTTTTCTTGTTCCTCCAGTTATGAGATTAGGTCTCTAGTTTGAGATCATTCTTCTTTTTGAATGTAATCATTTAGAGCTATACATTTCCATCTCAGCAGTGCTTCTGGTGTATCTCATAATTTTTGGTGATTTGTATTTTCATCAGCCTCAAAATATTTCCTAAATCCTGTTGTGACTTCTTCTTTGAACTACTGGATATTGAAGAGGGTATTGTTAAACTTCCACATCTTTGTGAATTTTCCAGTTCTCCCTCTGTTATTGATTTCTAGCTTATTCCTTTGTGTTCAGAGAAAATGCACTGTATAATTTCATTATTTTAAAATTTATTTAGACTTGTTTTGTGAACCAACATATGTTCTCTCCTAGAGAACAACTGTATTCTGCTGCTGTTGGCTGAAGTGTCTTATATACATTTGTTAGAACTAGTTGATTTGCATCATTCAAGTCTTCTATTTCCTTATTGATCTTCTATCCAGATGTTCTATCCATTACTGAAATTGTTTTATCGTAGTCTACTACTATTAATGTGTAATCATCTATTTCTCCATTTAACTGTATCAATATTTACTTATAGTTTGGTTCTTTGATATTAGATGTACTTATTTATAATTGTTATTCCTTTTTGTTAAATTAACTCTTATCAATAAACTGTCCTTCTCTGTTCCTTGTAACAGTTTTTTTGACTTAAAGTCTATTTTACCTGATATTGGTATAATTACCCCAGCTCTGTTTTGGTTACTATTTACATGGAACGCTTTTTTTCTGCCCTTTCACTTTCAACCTACTTGTGTCTTTGAGTTTAAGGTGAGTCTCTTGTAATCTGCATTTTGTTGGGTCATGCTTTCTTAACAAATAATATCTGCACTTTGAATGGAGAATTTAATTCATTGATGTTTAAAGTAAATACTGATAATGCAGGATTTTTTTGCTGCCATTTTGTTTTTTGGTCTTTGTATGTCATACCTTTTTTTCTGCCTCATTTCTTCTGTTAATGCAAATTTGATATTTATTTGAAATTTGTAGTGTAACATTTTGATTCATTTCTCATTTCCTTTTGTACATATATTTTCCAGTGTTTTCTTTTCCTTTGTAGTTAACGTGGGGCTTAAATAGCCTAAATTTATAACAATATAATTGATTTGATACCAAATTAAATCCAACAGCATACATAAACACTGTTCCTATAACCCTCTGTCACCCTCTTCTGTTGTATTTGTTGCAAATTATATCTTTATGCATTGTATGTCTAAAGCCCTATGGTTTTATCATTACTTTTTATGCATTTTCATTTTTAATCAATGAAGATGATTTTTAATCATGTTATATAACCTAATAGTTTGGAGTATATGCATTCTATTTCAAATATTTTTATGATTAACATTAAAATTTTAATATATACAAATTCTACAGTTAATAATTTTCTCTAACATTTCTCAATTTTGTACACCTTAAATTTTTCATTCTTTTCATGAGAGATAGGTTATCTTTCTCTAGTGATTTATTTATGTCTTTGTTTTTCCTCCTATAAATTAGATATGTATAGTCAAGTTTCCTAAAATTGACCCACTTGCATTCCCATTCTTTTTCATAAATAATCATTTTGAATACAGATTCAAAACTTAGCATGTGTCAGAATCACCAGGAGGGATTTATAAAACACTGACTACTGGATACCAATCATGGTTTCTGACACAGTAAGTGTATTAGTCAGCCAAAGGGGTGCTGATGCAAAATGCCAAAAATTGGTTGGTTTTTATAAAGAGTATTTATTTGCGGTAGAAGTTCACAGTTACCAGGCCAAAAAGCATAAGTTACTTCCGTCACCAAAGTCTATTGCCATGTGTTGATGCGAGATGGCTGTCGAAGTCTGCGAGGGTTCAGTTTTCTTGGGTTCCTCTCTTCCCGGGGCTGCGTTTCTCTCTGGACTCAGTTCCTGTTTCCTCCACAAGGTCAGCTGTAGACCATGAGGCTCCCTAGGCTTTTCTCTCTCCACAAGGTCAGCAGTAGACGATCAGGCGAATGGCTTTTCTCTCTCTCAGGGCATTCTCTCCTTCCTCATGGCCAAGCTCCTCCATGTGCTCGCCTCCCTGGGCTCCAGCATCAAAACTCCAACATCAGAACTCCAACTCAAAAACTACTCCATCTCTGTTCTTTGACATGTCTTTTATCTTTGGGACCTCACCCACCAATGGGTGAGGCTCAAAGCCCTACTGATGTGGCCCAGTCAATGCCCTAATCATAACTTAATCATGCCCAGATGAACAGACCAGTTTACAAGCATAATCCAATATATATTTTTGGAATTCATAACTACATCAAACTGCCAAACTGCTACAGTAAGCCTGGGGTCTGTGAATTTGAATACATAAATGCTGCTGCTGATCTGGGGAGTATATGAGAACTATTGCTTTAGAAGTACCTTCAGGGAGAATCTGATGATGGTAAATGCTCTCAGATGTTATTTTTTGTTTTCTTTTTTCATAATTATTTCTTCTATGTCCAGCAGAGTTCCTGGCACAATGTAGGTATTCAACTTTAAAAGGTAAATAAATGTTGAAATTGGGAATGTTTGAAAATGATTTTCAAGTGTAAATCCTTCACATACTCAAAGAAACTGGTCATCCTCATTTCCTTGTGAGGATAATACATGGCACTTAAGTCAGTGAATATAAGTTTAAGATTTAGAAAACTGTTATTTCTGAATTTGCCTTGAAGAAAGAATACTGTATTTTATGGAAGCACATACCTTCTCATTCTCCAAAAATTACTTAAATATTTTTTCTTATGTTTAGCTTGAAATTGTGTCTATAGATTTCTCATGTGTAACATTTCATATTATGGTTTGGTTATAGAACCCAGAATCTTTAAAAAAGGTGAAATGCAGTGCAAGTGTAGCTCAGTGGTTGAATGTCTGCTTCGCATGTACGAGGTGGGTTCAATCCCTGGTACCTCCTTAAAAAAAAAAAGTGAGAAGAGAAGCAGAGTGATTTTCTCAATGGAATGAGGTGTGGTGGATATAGCACATGATCTGGAATCATATAAGATTTGAACACAAGATCTTTCTTACAAAGTACAACCTAATGCCTACTTAATTGTTATGGAAACTGAGGCTCATAAAAGTTGTCTATCTTGCCTAAGAATTCCATGCTAACAAGTGGCCAAGGATCAGTTTTCCAGTGTACTATATAGTATAGAGATTCTTATTGGTAGCTTTCATTTAGATATACTCTTGTTAAGAGTAAAAGATTTTATTATTTAGATAGGATTTATAAAATTTTTTTTTAAAATTTCATAGACATCATTATATAAATGTGAGTCAAGAACTTCTGAAAAGGTGGGTCATTGCTTTATTTCTATAGGAAGAGTTATCTTTGCCTTCTCCTTGTAGAAACATTCACAGAAATTTAAACTCCTATCAATTCAGGACCCAAAAAAGAAAGAAATTTGGAAAGAAAGTGAGAATTTCTAAATGAAATTCTAATAAAGTGCACACATTTGAAATACAAGTGAGGTTTTTATGGTTTTTAAGTCTTCTATTGCAGGGGTTCTTATCTTTTTTTGTTCCACAGACCCCTTAGCCAGTTAGGTGAAAACCACAAACCTAGTCCAAACTATACTGTGCATTATTTAATGAATATATTACAGCTGCACCAACATGTTCCCACAAGAATAATGTTATCATCTTATCATAATTTAGGTATCTTCATATAGTCTTTAAGCTGATTTTCTGTGTAGATTCTATTGATTGTTATTGCATGATAATTATTTTAATATCAAAATGCAATTTCCACATTTCACATTATTGTTATTTTTATCAAATGTATTTTCATTTAAACATATTGTACTTGAACAAGTGTATAATTAGTTATTAAAATTGCTATACATTATATCCAATTAAGTGATGAGCTATGAAATTTATATATAGTTCTAAAATACTTATTTTCATATTTTAGAAGTAAGAATTTTATAATAATGTTACATTTTTTCTCTTTTATCATGTAGGACCACTTAAGGATTAGTTAAAATTATGTAATAGAAAGATGAATGACATTCTTAAATATTGTTGAATTATTTGAAAATAATTTAAAAGGCAACTTGATGAAAGTAAGGTGGAGAGTGATGTAATTCAATACTAAAAAATTCAATGATAAAAGGCAATGGTAGAAAAAATTTTATGTTCTGTATATGTTACATAGCTGTATTATAGATTTAGGCCTATTAGAAAGAGAAATATAACCAAGATAAGAATAAGTAGAATATACAAAAATGATTATATAGTGAAAAATTTACCTATAGTCAGTCAGTATTTGTTTTGTACAAATACATTTTTTGGAATTATGAGAAGGATTTAAGAGTTCAGGGTCACAAAGAATTTAGCCCTTTATTCACACTTTTATTTATTACAGTTGATAAGCATGTCTAATTATGGCATCAATCAATAACTGTTGCAATTATTTCTTGAAATATCTCTTAATATTTTAAGCAATTCTAAAGAATTCAATAAATAGCTGAATATAAGTCTTTTCTCTTTAAAATATATCTTGAGATTAATTAGAATTGGAATTTCTTCTATTTTATAAAATTATCTTATTTTATTAATGTTTTTACATGACTCTAATGGATTAACTAGTTGGCAAGCTGTACAATTGTTTTTTACTCAACTTTGCATCCTCACAATAGCTAGAACGTCATTATGTGGTCTTTTTCTTATTTTTTTACTTTTTCATTAATACTGCAATTTGGACATCCCTGTTCACCTAACATATAGAGGCTATACATGTAATCACTTCCATTAGAAAGTAATATCTTTACCCAGCTCCACATACTTAGGAGGATTCTAGAAAGATCTATTGTTAATTAAAAATTAAGGATCTCCTTACTGTTATAATTTCTCTTATAATTAGATTAAATTTGATGAAGCCAAAATAAAAATGAACTTAAGAGGGGAGCATAGTTGAGTGCTTGCTTCCCAAGTATGAGATCCCGGGTTCAATTTCTGGTCCCTTTTTACAAAATAAATAAATAAATAAATAAGGACTTAAGAAAGGCCTCTATTGTGCTTTACAAAGTTACATTTCAAATTCTTAGGCTGCTCGAAGCAGATACCATGAAATATGATGGACTAAACAATAAGAATTTATTTGCTTACAGTTTGAGAGTAAGGAAATGTGCAAATCAAGGCATGATCAAGGCAATGCTTTCTTCTTGAAGACTGGCTGCTGTTGATCCTGGGCTCTTCTGTCACATGACAAGGCACATGGTGGCATCCACTTGATTCTCCCTTCTCTTCCAGGTTATATTGATTTCAACTTCTTGCTTCCATGGCTTTCTCTCTCTCTCTCTCTTCATTCCATTTGTAAGAGACTCCAGTAAGAGAATTAAGACCCATCTTGAATGAGGTAGGTCACACCGTAATGATATAGCCTCATCACAAGGTTCTACTTACAATGGGTCCACTCCCACAGGAACAGATTAAATTTAAGAATATGTCTTTCTGGGGTACATACAGTTTCAAACTACCACAAGTTATTTATACTGCTTAATAAGCATTGGCATAAATTCAATTCTAGTAAATATGCATTTATTGAACTTGTACTTTCTAACAGGCAGTTTTGTTGATACAGGATATAAATTGCATAAGATATATTACTTTGAGGGACTTACACTTCAGTGCAGGGGAGTCAGATAAAGGCAAAAGTGTCCTATTCCGTTCATGAACATTTCCAGATATTTTCCCTCTCAAAAGTCCTTTGCTTAACCAAAGATCAACCTATTGCTATTGTCTACTCTCTATTCCAGCTAATTTAGGTGTCTGGGAGAAGCTAGTCCATATTCCCATTACACTTTCTTTAACCCCTCAAATCATAGAAACTTGTTTTTTATCCTACAGTGTTCTTATACTGCTGATTCTAACATCATCATAGCAAATAGTAGCCAAAAAAGTCAATAGACATGTTCTGGTTTTTAACTACATGGCTTCTTTGCCATGTTTCATGTAATTATTTCATCATTCCCTCCTTCTAGATATGCTCTTCTCAGTTAACTTCCATGGTACTACAACAGCCAGGCTCTCATTTACGTTTATTACAATTTCTATCAGGTGTCTTTCATGACCACTCCTACTGAGTCTATTTCATGTGTTTCTGCCTTCCCTAATATTTTGGTGTTCTGGGTTCCACCCTGAGCTAGCAGCTTTTAATAATTCTGCACACTTTAAATATGTGAATTTACTGACTCAAACAGGTAACTACCACGTACATGATGATCAATTCCATCTTTTTCTTTGACATGACTTTTCTTTGAGGTTCAGTTCTCAAGTTAAAGTTCAGTTCAGTTTATATATGTGTGCTCAACAAGTATCTCTAGCTCAAAATATTCAGACTCATTGGCTTTCACTTCAAAATTCTCTTGTTTCTTTATTATTTATATTAATGGCATCACATTTTTAACCTAATTATTAAGGCTAGAAATCTAGAGACTTTACTATCCAATAATACTAGAATATTTCTTATAAATCATCAAGTTATGCCCAATTATCTCTGAAAGTTTTCTTAATTTTTCCTTTCTCTCCTTAAAGTCATGGCCTTTATGGAGTCATCAACATTCTCCTAGCCCAGGAGTTCTTAATCTTTTCTTTGTTCCATGGACCCCTTTGCCAGTCAGGTGAAATGAGTTACTACTGTAATTTATTTATTGCATACATTCATAAGTGAAGGAAATGGGGAGGCGGCTGTGGCTCAATCAGTAGGGCTCCCGTTTACCATATGGGAGGCCCCGGGTTCGGTTCCCGGGGCCTCCTGGTGAGGGCGGGCCCGCCTGCACGGCGTGGTTGGCTGACCCAGCGAGCACAGGCAGCAAGGGGGGGATAAATGAATAGATAAATAAAATCTTAAAAAAAAAAAGTGAAGGAAATGTTAGATTTCAGTTAGAGGTCAGAGAAAATAAAGATAATAAGTTGATTTTTTTTCAATTCAACTCAGGGACCCCCTGAAATCTTTCCACAAACCCTTTGGGGGGGTTTCCATGGACCCCTGGTTAAGAGCCCCTGTCCTAGACCATTACAACTCTTTAACTGGTCTCTTTGTTTATATTTTTGTTTGGCCAGACTTATCCTCCTCACTGCTCTCTATCTAAAATGCAAACCTGACTATGAACCAGATGAAACCTCTTTGTACAAAACCTTTTGGTTCCCTATTATTAACACTATAGACCCCAAATTTCTTAATACAAAGTTCAGAATTAAATGAGTTTTCCTTAAATGCCTTGGCTTGTATCTTGTCACTTCTTATTGAAAATTAAATAGCTTGTAGTTATGAACCAAACATCTTCTTGACTCTTAGCTTTAATCATGCTATCTTTTCTATATGGAATGCTGTTCCACATGCTCACTACTTACCTTCCTCCTACCATTTAGGGTGATCCAGTCAGTGTCAGCGCAGGCAACAGCAAAGCTATTATCCAATTCTTCCACCGTAGGTATAGAGACACTTTTTGGTCCATCTGTTGATCATATCTTGATTTGGACATTTTTCTCAGCCTCAAACTATAAACAACAGTTACACTCTATTTAACCCATTAAATTCTGATACTGAATCTTCCATCAAACAAAGCACTCCATGATAGCAGGAAGAAGTAATTATAGAGCTGGATTTATATTTCCAGCACCAAGCACAGAATTTAAAATATTTAGTACTTAGTTGCTATTAAATGAATAGAAAGAAAGAAAGAAAGAAAGAGAGAGAGAGAAAGAGAGAGAGAGAGAGAGAGAGAGAGGAAGGAAGGAAGGAAGGGAGGGAGGGAGGGAGGAAAAGAAAGAAAGAAAATAAATAGGACACATTTTAAAAAAGAGGCATCTAATAAAATTAAAAAAGAAAAGGGATACCTTCCTGACACCCTGAAATTGAATTATATCTGGGAAGACAAATTAGTTACACTGTTTAGGATGAGGGAACAGGAACAGAAATAGATTCAGAGGTAAAAAAAATACTGGTACAGGGAACAAATACAGTTCAAGCAGTTGGGTGCCAGCCCCCCACATGGGAGGTCCCAGGTTCGGTTCTTGGTGCATCCTAAAGAAGACAAACAAGAGAGCTAGCTGACATGAAGGGCTCATGTGGTGAGCTGATGCAATGAGATGACACAACAAGGTGACACAATGAGAAGACACAATGAGAGATACAACAAGCAGGGAGTGGATGTGACTCAAGCGATTGGGTGCCTCCCTCCCACTTGAGAGGTTCTAAGTTCTGTTCCCAGTGCCTCCTAAAAGAAGACGAGCAGACACAGAAAGCACATAATGAGCACAAACAATGGTGTGTAGCAGGGATAAATAAATAAACAAATCTTAAAAAAAATCTATAAAAAAAAAAGACTGGTACATTTTTGTAGCTGCAGGTATTCAGTAAGATTGGAGTTTAGAACACAACTTAGGGGCTGGAATAGACAGAAATGAAGGTGCAAAAGAATGTAGGAGCAAGATCAAGGAAGGTTTAATAAAACACTCTGAGGTATTTACACATTTAATATACAAATAAAGAAACAGAAAAAAAAGATGACAGACTTAAATTGTATGGAGTTCTCCCTGGCAAATTTCTAAGAGTATATCTGAACAGATCAAGATTTAAAGTAATACATTTTGGAGGCATGACCTAAGGAACTGAAAGTAGAGATGGTAAGAAGAAGAGTGATTTTTCACTTAATAAGGGAGTATATTTGCCGTGATGATAAGTATGAGAGAGAACACTTGCTTGGAGAGTGGGCTTAATATGATGCTGTTCACATGGCTAGAGATAAGGGTGTATAAGCAAGAATTTTAGGAGTATATCTGATTCCATTTGTGACACAATGATTCTGTGATACTTGGGAAGTATACACTGGTAATAGGGATAGGTGTCAGCACAGTAGTTTAGGTCAGAATGGTTATTTGGTGAGTCATAAGCAGACTAGATAGATAGATAGATAGATAGATAGATAGATAGATAGATAGATAGATAAATAGATAGATAGATATAGATGTGGATATTGATAAAGATATAGATTGAACGTCTACATAAAACAAGCAAACAAAAAGAATACTATATCTACTAATTTTCTTTGTCTCCAAAGAAAATTGTGCTCAGATCCATAAATATTATCCTAAAGGTTAAAAAAAAAGTCACTATTTAAAAGAATCTAATATGCATTATATGGAATGTTTCAACAATCAGAATGTTTATATGTGAAGCTATTACTATTTTTAATTAAATTCTTTGAAAGATTTGATTATTCTTTCCTTTTCTCTTTTTTTTTTCCTTTCCTTCTTCCCTTTCATCCAGAACATCTAAATAGTAGGTAGTAGAGGAGAAGGAATATTTTGAGGTTTTAGAGGGAGGAAAGTATTAATTCAGTCATGTTTTACTTAGTCCAATTGGATAATAGATCAAACATGGAGAAAATAATAATGAGAGCTTGTTCAAAGTCCTTTAAGTAATGACTGTTTCTTATACTGTCTGCTCATTGTAGGCATTGGACCTTGAATGCAATAATCAGTGGAGTACATCCAATTCATTTATTTACCTATAATAATATTCAAAGGATATTTCTTTAAATTCAGAAATTTAGAACAAAGGGTATCACTTCCACCAGCCAACATACTGAAAAAACTAGATAAAATATATTTAATATATTCTAAGTAATGACATCAGAAAGACATCAAGGCAGAGAGGAATTTTAGGGCTAAGCTTCAAGGAGAAAGGAATTCCAGTGAGGTGACTCCAGAATTTGGCTCTACTTTCCCCCAAGGGAAGGAAATTTCTGTTTCTTAAAGTGTAGCTGTCAGTTTAAAAAGAGCAGAAATTTGGGGAAATGGAGCTGGGTGACAAAAGTAAGAGTTCAAGGCACACCAAGGAGCCATAAAGGTAGCTCTATTTTTATCAAACACTTTACTCAGTCCTCAATAAGAAGACAAGATTTGATCAAATAAATGTAATGGTAATAAATATACAGAACTGTTCAGAAAATGATGTTATCAGACATGGAATTAAAAATAATGTTTGTAAGATATGCAAGGAATTAAAAACCATGATCAAAGATTTGAAAAAAGCACTGAAAGTTTTCAAAAAATCAAATTAAAAAAGTAGAATGAAAAATATAATGACTGATATTTACAACTCAGAAGATGAATTTAACATCTGATTAGAGGCAACTAAAGAGAGAAATTATGAATTGAAAAATAGGTCAAAAGAAAATATCTAATCATAAGCACATAGGATAAAAATATGGAAGAGTAAAGAAAACATATAAAGACAATGAAGGAACAAAGGTGAAACAATTTAGTATGGATATTTGGAGTTCCAAAATAAGAAAAAAGAGAGACGGGTCCAGAAAGTATACTTGAAAAGATAATCAGTGAGGATATTCCAAAACTATTGACAGATTTAAGAAAGCAAGTGACCTGTGAAGAGGTATATCTTAGTCAAATAAGTGAAAAAAATAAAGACAAAGAGATCATGAAAAATCAGCCATTGAGAGGAAAAAATATTACTTTGAAAGGAGCAAGAAAAAGAGTTACAGCTGACGTCTTATAGTGGAAGCCAGAATACAAAAAGCTCTTTAACATGCTCAAATAAAATAATTACTAACCTAGAATTCAGCAGATTCTGCAGAAATATCATTTAAAAATAAAGGCTATATAAAGATATTTGTAGAGAAATTTCCAGATGGCAGCTTGGAGATGTATGAAGGAAGGGTTGCAGATTACTAATAAAAGTGTTTCCAAAAGTAAGCTTGCATATTACAGGCAGCACAGATTCCAGAAGAAATGTTAAAAGCAGTAAAATCAGAGATGTGAAATGATGGATGGCTTTGATGCAGCCATACCAAAGGAGTAAGAATAATAGGTCTAATTAATAAGCTTTATGTTTTTGTTGGTGTGTCATAACTCTTTCTGAGTTTTTTCAGTGTACATTTTGATACCTCTGGAGGGTAATGTTAAATTGATAAATGAGAATTCTTAAAAGAACTCTATTCAAATGGCCAAAAAACTAAATAAGTGCTTATATTAATAAATAAGTATGGATGCTAATAAAAAAGAAAAGAAAAGAAATAAAAAGAGCAATAGAAAATTAGTTTTATCTTAGAATAAAATGAAATGAATAGGTACTCTATAAAATTTTAATGTTTTGTGGGACTACAAACATTGGATTGGGTACCTGGAGTTAACATGTTTTGAAGTCTTTTCATTGACAATGAGGGGATAAAAGTTTAATTTATATTAGACTCTTGTAGGCCATAATAAACATACAAGGAATAGTAAATAATAGTTGTATATCTAATATGTTATTAAGGAGCATGTGGAAAAGAGGATAATGTAAAATATTTAATCCAACAAAGATTGGGAAAGAAAATAACAAGGAGCATAGAACATTTAAATGAAATAGAAAGCAAATAATAAGATAGCATATTCATTTGCATATATCAGTAATAACATTAAGTAAGATAAGTTGATTGAATACTGAAATAAAAGACAAATGTGAGATAGTTTTAGAAATATATATGTTTAAATATATGTACTTATATGCTCTAAAGACTTGAAACTAAAAGAAGATAGAGATTATAGACTAAAACAGAATAAAAGGAAATTTGGTATAATTTGGTATAATATTTTTGGTATCAGAAAAATATTAAAAGTTTAGAAGCGATACTAGACAGAGTGAGAGATAACATAGCAATAAAATGGTCAATATGCCAGGAAAATATGAAAACTTTATACTTGCATGCACTTGATAAAACAAAAGTTGATACAACTGAAAGTATAAATAAGTAAGGCTACATTCAAAGTGAGAGATTTTAATGGGCATTTTCAAAAATTTATAGAATATGGAGAAAAATTTCATAAAAAATAAGTTGCATGAGAAACATGAATAAGAAATATGATTAAATTAACATATGTGAAACTTTACACCCAATGACTCTAGCTAAATCACATTTCTTTAAAGTACAGATGAAACATTTAACAAAATTGAAAATATTATGGACCATAAAGCAAATCTTAATGCCTTTCAATATTTTCAAATATCAAGTCTGATCTTAGGATTTTAAGCTAGAAAAGAAAACAAACATTAAAAATTCTCCAAATGTTTATAAGTTAAGCAATACATTTATATATAAACAAATCTGTCCAGGAAGAAATCCCAATGGAATAATGAAAACATTACAAACTCAATAGTAATAAAAATACAATGTGTCAAAATAGATAGTAGTGATAGTGGCATAACCAAGTGAATGTAATTAATGCCACTGAATTATACCCAAAGTGCTTAAAATGACCAATATTATGTTATATATATTTTATCATAATGAAATTTAAAATAATCATATGGTATTCATAAAGCTGTGCTGAGAGGAGCATCTAAAGCCTTAAATTCATATATTAGAAAAAGGAAAATTATGAAAATCAGGGTGTTAAGCATCATGTGAAAATAAACACAAACTCAAAGAAATGAGAAGAAAAGAAGTCATAAATGTAAGACTAAAATTAAACAAAATTAAAATATATATAGTCAAAAAACTACAAGGTAGATCTTTAAAGAAGCTGATAATAAAGGGTAAAACCCTGGCAATTGGGATCGAGGGATAAAAAAAAAATACTCAAAGAAAAGGAAGAGTGGATTAGAAAAAGAGAGAGGACAAATAGTAAATATCAGGAATTAAAAAGCAGTTCTTAAAATGGAAATAAAAGGATGTTATTGGACATTTCAAATAATTTGAAAATTTAGTTGAAATGGAAAAATTCCTAGAAAATTGACTAGCAAAAGTCATAAAAGAAAAAGAATATTAATTTTACAGAGTGAATTAAATAAATTCAATTCTATAATTGAATATATCTCTACAAAGATATATCTAAGGAATTATGGTTTAAGTCATAATAAAATTTTCCAACTATTTAAAAAAGAGTTAATACTAATCAGACACAAACTCTTAAATAAAATAGAAAGAGATCTATATTGCAACACACATAAAATAACAATTCTAAACAACATGTTATCAAATATTCAACATAAGTAATGCCTCATAATTAAGTTGAGTTCATCAAAGGAGACAAGATTAGTTGTTTAATATTCTAAAACTATTCCATATCATTCACCACACAAACAGATTAAAAATATGGTAAACATTTTATCAATTCAGTAATGCAGAAAACAATCATTTTATAAAATTCAATGTTTGTTCATGCAAAATCTCTTAATTCAAGAATAGAAAAGAGCTTCCTTTATCTAAATATTATTAACAAAATACTAGAATGCATAATCTTTTTGATGTTAAAAGTTCCTATCTGAAATTGGGACTGAGACAAATTTGTCATTTTTTTTACTGCCATCTCTAAATTCACCATTTTACTAGAAGCCCTAGACGGAGTAATAAGTCAAGAAAAATAAAAGTTATAACTATTGAAAATAATGAATTATTATTCATTTTTAGACAGCATTATTGTGAGGCAGGAAATCAAGAGATGTATAGATTAACTATAAACTTAATAAGTAAAACTAGCAAGATTGCTGAATATAAGGTTAATATTTAAAAATCATTTATATTTAATAAATTAGCAATAAATCATTAGTAAAATACATTTTAAATAACATTTAAATATATCAAAATATCAAAAATTTAGAAATAAACCTAGTGAAAAGGGGCTCACCAATGAAATTATAGTGAAGCAGGCCTAAATAAGTGGAGATATATTATCTTTGTAAATTGAAATGCTCAAAATTTTAAAAACATCTTCTCTTTAAATTGGACAAACACAATTAAAAAAATAGTAAACTCTTTCTGTGCAAATTGTCAAGCTCATTTTAAAATTTATAATGTTAGACAAACCAATATTGAAGTAGGAGAAAATAAGTGGTGAATTAAAACTTAACATCAAGTTTAATATGAAGCAGCAGTTATTAAGAGGATGTGGTATTGTGGCAAGAGTTGACAAATAGACCAATGGAGCCAAATTGAAAGTCTAAAAACAGATCCACATATATTGATGGCTGTTTTATTACAAAAGTCATAGTGTAGAACAATGTTGTTGTTTTTAATAAATGGTGTTAGGTTAATCATGCATCCATCTGGGAAACAAAAAGAATCTTAATCCCTACCTCACAGTTTATACAAAATGTAATTCCAGGAAGACTTCCAGTTATCTATTTGTGTATAAAAGTTTCTAGAAGGCAACATAGAAGAATATTTTCCCAATCTTAGTTTAGGGAAATATTTCTTAGACATTAACAACACAAAGAGACAAAGATTTATAAATTTGAACTGCAATAAAAAGAATAATTTCTTCTACTTTATATTAAAACAAAAAAACTAAATAATGCAAATATTCTCGCTGTCCTGATTTTGTGGTAATCAGGGTAAACTAAATATTAGCTATATTAGAAACCATGCATGTGTCCCCAGACCTAGTTTTTCTCCCTAGGTCTGGTTTTTAGAATGCTGGTGATAAACTAAGCTTGATTTATTATATGACCATCCTGTATGGGAAAAGACTGTAACTTTGGGTATCTTTGATCAACCCAAAGAGATATAGCAGGGGGACGGATGTGGCTGTGGTGGTTGGGTGTCCATCTCCCATATGGAGGGACCTCAGTTTGATCCCTGGGACCTCCCAGTAAAAATTTAAAAAAAGAAAAATATAGAAGGCATGTGAGCCGCCATCCCCATGAGCAGGTGAGCTGCCAGGCCCTGCACACGGGTGAGCCATCAGTCCTCGCGAGCCACGCAGCAAGATGATGATGTAACAGGAGAGTGACACAAGGGAGATTCAAGACAAGATGCACCAAAAAACCAGGAACTAAGGTGGCTCAGGTGGTAGGACGCCTTTCTCCCACATTGGAGATTCCGAGGATCCAATCCCAATGAAGATAGGAGGAGAAGGATGAGAAGAGACGGCAGGAAGTGGACACAGAGAGTTTCCCCAAGAATGGACACAGAAACAGTAAAAACGGGGGTGTGGGGGGATAAAAATGGATAAAAGTAAATAAATAAATAAATAAATCCTTAAAAAAATGTATAGGGGAGGAAGATATGGACTATAGTTAGTAGTAATACTTTGACGATGCTCTTTCAAGATTTGTTAACAAATGTTTCACAACAATGCAGGGTGTTTATGGGGAGGGGGGGTGATGTGTAGGAGCCCTGTATGATGTTATGCATGTTTGTTTTGTAAGTTCACGATGTTTGCTGAACACTTATAGTTTATGTATGTTCATGTATGAATGATATACTTCAATAAATTCTTTAAAATATAAAAATAAAACAATTAAAAAAGAAAACCTAAAAAAAAAAAAAAAAAAACTAAATACAAAACCAATAAACAAAAACCCTAAAAAACATCCCACCATTGAAATACTGAATTAGCAAGCTTGCTAATCTTCAATTAGCAAACTTGAAGATATTTGTAACACAAATAGTTGAATCATGATTATAAAAATAGTATGCTAAAATTCAATAGAAACATCAGACAACTTACGAAAAAAATGAAAAAACTTAAAACGGCATTTTACAAAAAGTGATATTGATCAATATGCCTTTGAATAAGTAATCAACCTCATTATTCATCAGGGAAATACAAATTTGAAACAAGGAATACCACTAGATTAGCTTAAATTTTAAAAAGTGACACTTCCAAATGTTGGTGAAAATTCAAGGTAACCAGAACTTTCATACACTGCTGAGGGAGGGTAAATTGGTATAACTACTTTGGGAATTGCAATATTTTATATGTTTGAAAATACACATACTTCCTGTCCCAGCAAGTCCTCTCTATAGGGTGTACCTAAATACTTAAATGCATACTTACATGCCCCAAAAGACATATATAGGAATATTCCTAACAGAATTATTTTTTTTTTCCAAACTGGAACAAGCCAAATGTCCATTAAAAACTTGCGGTATATTCATTCTATGGGAATACTGTACAAAGTACAGCTTGCATGTAGCCATTCACAAATATTTCACAAATATATTGTGGAGAAATAAGACACACACAAAATGCTCGGTTATAGTTTTATAAAGTTCTAAAACTGGTAAAGCTAATATAAAGGGCTAGAAGTAAAGATAGGGATTACCTTTGTGGTAACTTGACCCGGATGTGATTACTTTAGCATATTTAGTTTATTTTGTGCACTTTTATTGTATGTAGGCTATTTTTAAAGACTAAAAAAGCTTATTAAACTATACATTTTAGATTTTTTTTCCATAAAGCATTGTGTGGTTGTTTCAGGCTTTATGGACCTCAGAAAAACATGTCCTTAAATTTAATCCATTCCTGTAAGTGTAGACCCATTGTAAGTAGGCCCTTGTGATAAGGTTACTTCAGTTAAGGTGTGACCAACCTCATTCAGAAAGGGTCTTAATACTATTACTGGAGTCTTTTATGAGAGAATGAAATTCAGACAGAGAGAGAGAGAGAAAACCACTAAAGCAAGAAGCTGAAATCAACAAAACCCGGAAGAGAAGAGAGAGACCAGCAGCCGCAGCTCATGCACCTAGCCATATAACAGAGGAGCCCAGGATCACTGAAAGCTGGCCCCTGAAAGCTTTTCTTTTGGAAGAAAGCATCACCTGGATGAGGCCTTGATTTGGACTTTTCCCCAACCTCAATTGGTGAGCGTATACGTTTCCTCTATTTAAACCAAGCCATTTCATGGTATTTGTTGGAGCAGCCAAGGAAACTAAAACACATTGCTTGTACGATTTATTAAATGTTTATCCTTGTCTTTAAAAATATCTATATGGTGCCACTGTTTTGAAACTATTAGAAAAAACAAACACATAGAGTCAGAATGTAGAATATAGGTTACCAAGAGATGGGTGTGGATGAAAAATGGGAAGTTAAGGCTTAAAATACACAGGGCTCCTATTTGGAATGATAGAAATGTTTTGGAAAAGGATGGTGGTGCTGGTAGTACAATATTGTGACTGCAATTTACAACACTGAAATATATGTCTGAATATGATAAAAAGGGGAAATGTTAGA
Organism: Tolypeutes matacus; assembly: GCA_026826555.1. NCBI lineage: Eukaryota > Metazoa > Chordata > Mammalia > Cingulata > Chlamyphoridae > Tolypeutes > Tolypeutes matacus. The sequence continues at coordinate 50,226,396 of JAKSZT010054334.1, forward strand.
CTTATATATGGTAACAGAAATTTTTTTTTTAAATCCGTGGAAATACATTACATAAAGAGTGAACCCTAAGTTAAACCATGGACTTTAATTAATAGTAATTATAAAAATGAGCTCTCATCAATCATAACAAATAATCCCACACCAATGACAGGTGTTGATGAGTGTATAGTAAGCCTGTATTTTATGCTTGATTGTTCTGCAAACCCACAACTTCAATAAAGAAAAAGAAAATAAAAAATCTATTCGGTGATGACTCAAATTTATATTTATAGCCTGTATTTCTCCCCCAAATTTCAAATTTCTATATTCAACTGTCTACTCAACAAGTGGAAATGGATATGTAATTGGAGCCACAAACCAGACATGTTCAAACTCAGTTCCTAATCTTCTTATCAAATCTGCTCCTTTTGTGGTCTTCCTAATGGAAATTGATCACTTTAGTGTTTAGATAAAAACTTTGGCATTTGACAAGGGCTTCTCCCTTTTCTCTCATACCTTACACTCAACCTGTTCAAGAATATCATATTAACTCTACCTTCAATACTATCCAGAAACTTATTACATCTGTTTACCTTTACTGCTTCTACCTTGGTCAAAGTCACCATCGTGCCTCACCTGGATTGATGCAAAAGCTCTTGTTCTCCCTGCTTCTGTCTTTGCCCATTGAATTCTATGATCAGCACATCAGACAGAGATATCCTATTTAAATATTTGTCACATCAAACCACTATTCTGCTAAAATATCTCCAAAGGCTTCTCTTGGGTTAGAAACCAAATCCCTTTCATTAATTTTTTTATTTTTAAAGAAATTTTAGATTACATAAATGTTACATAAAAAATATAGGGGATTTCCATATACCCTGCTCCTAGCCCTCCCACACTTTCCCACATTAACAACATCCTTCATTATTGTGGTTCATTTATTACAGTTGATGAACACATAATGAAGCACTGCTACTAACCATGGACAATAGTTTACATTATAGTTTACACTCTGTCCCACAGAATTTTTAGGTTATGACAAAATATATAATGACCTGCATGCATCATTGCAATGTCATGCAGGATAATTTAAGTGTCCTTAAAATACCCCCAAATTACACGTATTCTTTGCTTTCCCCTCCCCTCAGAATCTCTGGTTGCCACTGCCTTTATATCAATGATAAACATTCTTCTGTTGCTAGAGTAATAATAAGTCTGTAATAAAATAATAATAAGTCCACATTAGTCCATTGTTTGTTCCCCAATCTTGAAGATTTGGGGATGGTGATGCTCACTGTATTTCTAAGTCAGAGGAGGGTTAGATCCCATGGGGCAAATGGATGGAACTATCTTGCTTGCAGTTGCAGACACTTTCTGTTCTTTGGGATGGGTATTATCCATCATCATCCCTTATTAGTTGTCCTGGGTGAGTCCAATGAACTGTAGAGTAAGCATTGCAACTCTGCTGAGATTCAGGACTTAACTGGCACATGAATGGACCAAAGATTTAAGTCTCTGGGACATATATTTAACAAGTATAGTGATAATTATAGGTTCAAATAAAAGGGGGAAAAGAACCATAAAGAGGGAAACTATAAATGAGTCTAACTCTGTTACACTGGCCCATTTCAAAGGCCCACTGACAGGGTGCTGAATTCCTGAGCATCTGGCCTGCTTATTGTGTCTGGATTCCTCTAGAGCCCTTAGAAGCCCTATTGTTTGAGGCACTGTTTACTGTGGCAGCCAATGAGACCCTGCTGATATGTGCATAAGCGTAACCTCTGGAATGACCTCCTGACTCACTTTGAAATCTCTTAGCCATAAAAACACATTTGTATTTAATATTTCCCCCTTTTGCTCAAGGTCTTTTTCTGGATGCATTGCTAGTTGGCACTTGGTAATAATCCCTTGGTTCCAGGGAGGCTCTTGCCCGGGAGTCATGTCCTATGCGAGGGAGAAGGTAGTGCATATATATGCTGAATTTGGCTTAGAGAGAGGCCACATTTGAGCAACAAGGTGACTTTCAGGAGGTAAGTCTTAGGCTATATATAATACTAGGCTACTTTTCAATTTCACAAGAAAAGGTTCATAAGTACAATCATCAATATCAAGGGTTTGGCTAATGGTCTGTTTTCCTTTACTAGGCACTACGCTTGTACTTGTGGGATTCTTGCCATTCTATTAGAAAATGTGCAGGTCTCTCCAGGATGGGAATCCAATATTCTTTCAGTTATTTATGGATCTTCACCCACCGAGACAATGCCCCATGAACACACATTTCTGGCCCTGTGTTATGTCACTGACATCTCATATTACTCTTGCTTCACTCTCTAATTTCAAAATACACCAACCTTTTCTTTGTTTCCAAAACAGGCCAGCCATCCCCCACTTTTCAGAGCCTTTGCACTTAATAGTCCCTCTACTCTTCCCCTTAATATCTTCATGAATTATTTTCTGGCCTCCTTCAGGTCTTTATTCCAATGACACCTTCCCTATACAAACTCTAAAAGTGCAACCCACTCTAACATATTTCTTTCACTTGTTTTAGATATTTTGTTGGCATGTACCACTATTTAACATACTATGTATTGTACTTGTTTATTGCCTGTCTCCCCACTGGGATATAACACCCATAAAAGGAAGTCATCTTTTCTCTTACACTCAATGCTATCTCTCTGTGTTTACAACAGTGCCTGACACATGAAATATGGTTATCACATATTTATTGAATAAATGAATTTACCTAATGAATCATAATCCTTCATATTCTTTGTTCTTTGCTCTTTTGTATTTTAAAGTTTCCACTTTTCCCCACCATTGTTCCCCTTTTGTATTAGATTACCAAGTCGCTATGACAAATACTACACAATGGGTTGGTTTAAAAGCAGAAATGTATTTGCTCACAGTTTTGAAGTTTGAAGAAGTCCAAAATCAAGATATGGGCTAGACTGGCTTTTTTTTTTTTTTTTTTTTTTTTTTTGAGTCTTGTATGCTTTCATATTGGCTGCCGGCAATCCTTGGGGCCTTGGCTTGTATTTCTCCTTCCCATCATATGGCAATGTCCTCTTCTTTCTGGGTTCTCTTTATAAGACCTCCAGGGATCCAGATTAAGAGGCACCCTCATTTATTTGGCCATGCCATCACTAAAAATAACATCTTTAAGACATCTTTATTTACAATGGGTTCACATAGATAGGAATGCAGTTTAAGATAAAGAATATGTCTAAACTGGGATACATAACATCCACTCAACCATACATTCATATCAAGTTTTCTTCCTTTTCCCACTAACTAAAAAGAGGGATTAAGCTCCATAATGGTGGTACTATATCTCTTATGAATTGTTTCTTTTTCAAAACTAGGTTAAACTGTTGTGACTAAATTCAAGGAGATGCGTGTTGGTCATTTATCAATTTCTGCAATAACGTCTTTTTCTTAATCTAGTCTATAAAATTGATAATTTATTCAATGTTATTCAATTCAATGCATGCTCAGTAAATATTGTTTTATGAATTAATAATGGAAAATTTCAATAATATTTTACTTTTTCCGAAATATATCAGAATACAGAGGCATTGGTCTCTTTTTTACATAATTATTCTTCAAGTATTAGAAATTACTTATAATTTTGTTCTTTACTTACATTTAACTTCTTCAACCTTTGAACATAAATTATGTTTCAACAACCTTAATCCCATCTGCTAATTCTTTTTTACTCCCTCAGTTTTATGAGTAGTTTTGAGGATAAGGTTTTATAAAACTGTTCATGAACTAGGTCCTCAGCAGGTGCTTTGGTTTACTGATAATAGGAAGTTTTCTTTAAAATCCTAGACTTTGTATTTTATATTATATGTATGTTAAAGAAAACAAAACAAAAATATTATAACTCCAATATGCAAAGGAAGACACCCTTTCCATTTTGATGTATTTTAAATGGATATTTCAATACAGTTAGAGAGATGGAACATACAGGGAAGAAGAAGAATGATGGAAATGATGTAATTAATTTGGTGCCAGTTTAGAGTTACACACATAAGTGTTCCACAATATTCCAAATGTTCTTTATGTTTGCAGTCATAAAGAAAAGGCTTAACAAGGAAAGACAAACTCAGAATTGAAGGACACATGAGATTTAGGCAAAAGACATAAAAGAGACTCTAATTGGGCAGAACTGGGATGAGTTAACTGGATATTCATGTGGAAAACTAATATTTGTCAAAAAGTATTATGTTTCAGTGGAAGAGAGAGTCGATTATATAAGTTACACAGCTTTGCTTTATGGATACCAATTGCTACCTGTAATATAAAGGACAAGTTAGTATTTCTTTCTGAATTATAGTGATTTCAGAATGTTTGTATAATGAATCATGGGTAAACTTTTCAATGAGATTTAATAACTTCTAAATAACATGCACTATAAATTTGCTAAAGAAAAGGTTTCATCATCACAGACTCTTGTAGGGAAATCCTATGTGGATTACACTTAAGACAATTGTAATTTTTTGAAATTAATCCTTTTATTCAGGAAAGGTGAAAACTGTTATAAGCATCCTCTTTTTTTCTTTTTAATTAGTCTTTGTTCCAAATCCTCAGCCTACCTCCACTCTCTCTCTCACACACACACACACATATTCTCTAAATACATTAGAAGGTTTCAGAAGAATTAAGGGATGGGGATGAGGGTTTAGAGGAACTAAAACCCATGCAAAAGTGATATTGGGAGTGGGAATGATAGCCATGGATCTCCCTAAAAGTCACTGCATTTTAATTTAGGACATGTTATGGGAAGTTGTTGACCTAAAGCCAGTTGGCTCAATTTCAGGTCAAGGGTAATAAATATGTACTTATGAACTATGGATTAAACAAATTTTAAAAATTCTAATATTTCTAATTTCTTGTTAATGCTTGTATTTTTATCTTAAAAACAAACTATATACAAACTTCTAGGAATTTGCATGAAGACTTCTTATATCATTCAAAACAAAACACATGTTACCTATAGGAGAAACTAAATATGGAATACATCATGAATGCCACATTGGATGGTCCAAATCTTAATTTAAAACAGATACTAAGCATCTTTTTTTTTTTCTACATAAATAACTAAAAATTGGAGAGGGATGTAGAAACCATTATAGCATCTTACATTCTAGTATTATATAGATAAGTTTCCCAGAAAAATACTCAAATTAAACAGGAGCCAGAAGTCATCTTCTGAAGATCAGGATGACAACCACTTTTATGAATTTCGCTTCTCCAGGAAAGCGCATTATAATGCAATGCACTGCTCTATTAGATTTGTTGTAAAGAACATTTAGAATTTTGAAGATTTATTTTTATCCCAGACACATCTGGTTAAGCCCTCTCACTTTTACAAGGGCAAAGCATGTTTCATATTTATGGTGTCATGCATGCTTTAGGACTCAGCTGTAAGAAACCCATTTCTTTTTAAGGTGTAGGAAAAAGAAGATGATAAGTGGAAACACTGAATAGATGCAGCAGCAAAAAGCATCAAGCCAAGTACTGCATATGCAGGAAAGAGGAGAAAGAGAGAGGGAGAAGAAGAGAGATACTATAGGAAAAAACAAACTGGCGTCTCAAAAGGAAAACTGTATCTCTTTTTGTGTTTCAGTTTACGCAAATTGTAAATTTCTAAAAGAAAACCTGTGACTGTGTGACACATTTATTGACGATTGTCTTTGTTAAATAGTAAGTGAAGATCAATTAGAAGATATCCTCTACAATTATCATCCCATAATTTTAATATTGTTTCTTTAAATTTTTGTATATAAAAATTAGGCCAGATAATAGGGCTAAGATTAATAAAACTGAAAATAACAATTTTTTGACAGGGATATAGAGAAATAGGAACCCTGGTAAATTATTGTCGGGATTTAAATGGTGCAGCTGCTGTAGAAAACAGTTTGGCATTTCCTCAGAAAGTAAAACATAGAGTTAACCATTTTACCTGGCAATTCCATGCCTAGGTATATACCCAGAAGTCGTGAAAGTAGGGACTCAGACAGATATTTGCACACCTATGTTCCCTACATCATTATTCACAATAGCCCTGGAAGCAACCCAATTGTCTATCAAACCGATCAATGGATCAACAAAATGTGGTATAATCACACAATGGAATATTAATTGGCTTAAAAAAAAAAGTGACATGCTGGTACATGCTATAACATGGATGAACTTTGAAGACATCATTGCAAGTGAAATAAGCCAGACACAAAAGGACAAATATTGTAGGATTTCTCTCATATGAAATTTTTAGAATACGTAAATTTATAGACACAGAAAGCAGAATAGTTTTTACCAAGGGTGTGGGGAGGGGGAAATGGGCAGTCATTGCTAAATTAGGATGAATTTTGGTTTGTGATGATGAAAATAGTCTGGGAAATAGATGGTGGTGAATATTACACAGTATTGTCAATGTATTTAATATAAAAAAATTGTCCACTTAAAAATGGGTAAAATGATTTTTATATTATGTAAATTTAACTGCAATTAAAAATAAAATAACTAAAAACATTAGTGCAAAGATATAAAATGCATTTGGAAGTTCTTATTACCTATAAATATGACTAACTAATTTTAACATAAAATAACAAGCAAGTGAAAAAAGAGAATTTGTTTAAAATAAGAGTTGCTTCAGCAGATGTTGTTAAGAATGAATTATGTCATTATATGCTTATTGTTTATGTATATTCATGTATGAATGATATACTTCAATAAAATTTTTAAAAAAAGAATGAATTATGGATTTTGGTGGTTGGGGCAAAAAGAGTAGTAGAATGTGGGGGCAGGACTTTGTAAAACTAGTTAAATAAAACTAAGTAAAAAAAACTGATGCTAGAGGTTTGTTGGGGCAGGGGTTAAGATGTTGCACATAAAGGGAATTTCTCACTAGAAAGGCACAACAGAGGAAGTGGCTATGGCTCAATTGGTCCCCTTTACCATATGAAAGGCCAATTCCCAGGGCCTCCGGTTGAAGGCAAGCTAGTCTTCGAAGCGCAGTGAGCTGACACAGCAAGATGACGCAACAAAGGTAGACAAGCAGACAGAAAAACACACAGCAAATGGACACAAAGCACAAGTAGCAAGGGGGGGGGGATAAATAAATAAAAATAAATCTTAAAAAAAAAAAAGGCACAACAAATGCAGGATAAGAATGTTTTTATTTATTTCTCTACCAACAATGATGGTTTTTAAGAGAGGCATAAGAGAAGTTGAAATGAATAAGGGGGTATATGGTATAGAAAAGGAGGTTTTCCAAAATATTTCGTAGACTATGTATACCATTCACATAGTATAATACACGTGATTTTGAAAAATTATTATTTGTTTGCAAGGTTGTGTGTCTTTGTCCTCTATACTGTTGTGAGAAGGGAACAAATAATTCAGTTTCAACAATTTAAAAACATTTTGCACATTTTAACAATTTGAAATGTGCTACAAACACACTGGGGATGAAGACTAAATATTTATGAACGTATTTGTTATTCTGGTGGGTGAGCAGTGCATGGCTTTGTAATTTTAGTTTGTGGTTCCTAGATGCTTGATGAGTTGAGCACCTTTTCATATGTTAAAAGGTTGTTTGGTATTCTCATTCATGGAAGTCTGTTTAAGGCTTTCCTAAATATTTCTATTCAAATTCAAATATTTGTGTTTTTCTTATTAATGTGTAAACCTTCTTTCCCTACATATTCTGGAAATGAGTTTTTATTCATGTATAGAAATGCACTTCTCTTTTTGCTCTTAGAGTTGACAGGAATAAAGTGTTTCTGAGTATAGGGGATAGTCAGAACTGATACATACTGCTGGTAGAAGTATAAATGTTAAAAGCACTTTGGAAAAGTATTTGGTTATATTCACCAAAGCTGAACATACCCATGATCCAGCTTTTGCTCCTCTAGGTAAACATATAAACAGGAATGTATACATGTATGTAACCAAAAGATTTATTTAAGAATGTTCATACCATCACATCACTATTAATAATAATACTTAATTGAAAACAACTCAATTGTCAATCAAAAGTAGAATAGATAAATAAAATATGATCCATTCATATAACATAATACCATGTCATAAAGAAAATGAATAAACCACAATAACAATTGGAATGAATCTCACAAGCATATTATTGACGCAATAACCCAGAAAAAAATGTATACATATTTTAATTCCATTTATTTAAAGTTTGAAAGGAATAAAAAATAATCTATGTCATTATATATTAAAATAGTAATTCCCAATGAAAGACTATTGCCAGAAAGTAGATAGGAATGTGATTCTGGATTTCTGATAATGTTGTGTTTTGAGCTGGGTGTGCGTAGTTAGGTTATATTAATTTTATGAAAATTTATCCAATTAAACACATCAATTTCTCTATTTTAAAACACTTTATACTTTAATTAAAAAGTCCATGTCATCTATGTGGTTTATGTGCATTGTGTGTGTACTGTCAATATATCACAATCACTGTATCAGAACCATTATCCTTTAGAAAACCCTTTTGTTACCCACTAAATTTATATTCCATATGATTTCTAATTTACTGATGCATACACTCTACATCTAGGTATGGATTTTGTAATTTATGTTTTGAATTTGATAACAAGAGTGAAAATCCTTTTCCCACATTTGGAGACTAGCAGGACATATGTGAGCAAGTATCATTTCTGCATTTTGAGATTCTGAGATATTTGGATTTCCTCTCAGCTCTTGCAGGCTGGATTTGTCAGCACTGCCAGAGCAGCTGAATTACAAAATCCTTGAAAGACAGAGTAGAGGTGAGTAGGTGGGCCTTAGTTATTGTAACCAACATGAAGGAAGCAAGCACTTTACTTGCACCTATCAATACAGCTACTGCCAAAGTTCTCACATATAAATTCTTTCCAGGCCATTCCATTCCAAGCAACAGGAATTAATTCCTTAACATTTTATCTCATCCCAAGACTAAGGAGTATGTTCTTTACTTTTGTATTGTCATCTGTACTGAAACCTCTGGGGTATTTGAAGTATAAAATCCATAGGAGCTCTTGGGTCACCTGGATGGAATATACTGCTTTGCTTCCCACTCTATTTTAGGACAACTACAATTGAGTTTCCATCATTATTTTCCTAATGAAATTGCTCTTGTCAATATCACTAATGATCTAAACTTTGCCAATCCAACAACTACTTCTCTGAACTCATACTCAAATTGTCTCTAAGAGTTAACCTAGTTTACTATACCCTTCTTTAAGAAACATGTTCACTTTTACCTTCTATGGTGATTTGAACTGTATGTTTCCCAGAAAGCATCCTCTTAAATTTAATCTATTCATGTAGGTGTAAACCAATTGTAAATAGGACATTTATATGAGGCTACTTCAATGAAGGTGTGACTCACCTCATTCAAGATCCTATTATGGAGTCCTTTATAAACAGAATGAATACAGAGAGTGAGAGAGAAAGTCACAGAAGCAAGAAGCTGAAATAAATGAAACCCAGAAGAGAGGGCAGAGTCCAGCAGGTGCCACTATGCACCTTGTCACGTGGCAGAGGAGCCAAGAATAATTGGCAGCCAGTCTTCAGGCAGAATGCATCACCGTGATGATGCCTTGATTTGGATATTTTCATAGCCTCAAAACTGTAAGTTATTAAATTCCCACTGTTTGAGCCAGCCCATTTCAGGGTATTTGCTTGTAGCAGCCAAGGAAACTAGAGCAGGTTCTAAGTCACCCATAATAATCTCCTGTTTCTTCTCTGCTTTTAAGGACTCATGTGATTAGTTTGGATACACCCCATTAATATTGAATAATTTCCCTGTCTTATATTCTGAGACAATTTTATTTGCAAAATACCCTTTGCTATGCAAGGAAATATATTCAGAGGTTCTGGAGATTAGAATATAGACCTTTTTGGGTATTCAGTTTAGAGGCGCATAAAGACAAAATCAAGATATCAATTGATCTGGGCTTCATATGGAGAATCTAGGAGAATCTCCTTCCAGATGTAAGCAGGTTGTTGAATTGTTTCATGCAGTTGTAGGAATAAGGTTCCAATTTCTGTGCTATTTAGTGACAGTGGTTCATAATCAGCTTTCAGGGGCTGCCTATATTTCATGGTTGGTGGCCCCTTTACCTTCAAAGCCATTATGGGTGGTTGTTGAAGCTCAGGTAAGTAGAAAGAAAACGTCCCATGTCTGGAAGCAGAAGTGATATGGCAAAAGGAGAAGGCTAGTTTTAGCTTTGAAGTTTCGAAGTGTAAGAGGGTGTCAACACTGTTTTCAAGATGGAGGGACCAATGCAAGGTGAATGCAGTAGGACATAAGAAGTTGGGAAAGGATACCAGCTGACAGTGAGTGAGGTAATGGGGACCTTAGTCTTATAGTTGGAAGGAACAGAATTGTACTAATAACTACCTTGAACTTGGAAATGCCTCCTTCTACAGATTCTCCAGATGAAGATCCCAGGCCAATACTTCGATTTCAGCTTAGTGAGACCCAGAGTCCCTAGGCAAGTACTTGTGTGGTCCCCTACATTTGGATTTACACAAGGTTCCCTCTCTGTACAGCACCTTTTACTTTGGGCCAAAGACCTCAGATTCTGGACATTTCAGCTGTCGTGAACTGTGATCTCTGCCTTCTTTATTCTGTTCAAACTCTAGCTTGATGCACTATAGTCATCAAAGAACTGGGGCAACTCTGGGCTCACCTCAGGAGGTCTCCTTCCCTTAGGAAGTTCAGTTTTTTGCTTCATATTATCCAATGGCTGAAAAAAGTGTCTACTTACATCTTGCCCAATTTTTTATTGTTTATGGTGGGAGAGTTTGTCTGATACCAGTTACATCTTCATAGGTAGAAAAGGAATTCCAAATAATTTTTAAAAATTGTTTGACCCAGCTTCTTCAGTGCTTAGTGAGTAAGATATTAATAAAACAAGTTTGCTGTTTCCAGAAGTGAAACTTTATTTATGGAATTTTATTCTTTGAAAACTCAGTAAGGAGCTTTACATGTTAATGGTTAATTATTCCACTGAACAGAAGAATAATTTAATTTACTAACATTAAGTCATATACATCGATACATGCTTCCTTTCAGAAGCACTGGGTTCTATGAATGAGACATAATATCGTCATACATGGGCATTTTTTATGATAACAAAACAAATAGAGGGAGGCATATTTTAAGAATTTAAGTAATTCATACTTACATGGAGTCTTTATTCAAATATTGGCTGAATGTTTTAAGATCCGTTCAGTTTTGTTTGTGCCTCATCCCACGTATAATGATAGTTTCATGGAAACCAGCTAACATATTTTGGGAAAAAATGGTAATATGTGATTCTGAATGTTTGGAAAAAAAAGGATCTCTCTTCTGCCTTTAAGGATTCCCTCACCATACCTTTCTTACTTTATTTTTATTAACATCCTTTTATTATCACTGCATGAACATATTCATATAAGCATAGAAGGTTATAACAGAAGGGATCTTAAAGAACATAAGCCCAAATCCCTTATGAATATGTAAGCCTAGAATAGTTAAAGATTTGTTCCAAGGCTTCACAGCTTGTTTCAGATTGTTTAGTGGCATTAACACATGTACACTAGTCTCTTACATTCTCTCCAATATAGCTCATGTTCCTCTCTTCCCAGCAACAACAAAAGCTATTATATTATATTATATTTTATTATATTATATGC
>JAKSZT010054334.1:50246461-50395117 GCA_026826555.1 Tolypeutes matacus
GATAGATAGATAGATAGATAGATAGATAGATAGATAGATAGATAGATGATAGATAGAGACACATATGTGTATATATATATTTGTTTTTTGTTTTATCAGTAATTATTGTGTCATATAAACTATGTCAAAACAACTTTCTATATCTGTTTAGCTGGAATGGTGACTGAACACTGATTTAGATTTTTTTTATTTGATTAAAAATAATGGAGAAGTTTTGATACGTAAAATTGTGATATATTTGAATTTATAAAAGTCATACTTGTAAAATATGATTCATAAATTCTTTATAAAACCTAGACTTTGTTGTTTTAAGACCTGTGACACCTACTAATTAGGGTTGTCATATTTAGCAAATAAAAATACAGGATGAACTGGTACATTTGAATTTCAGATCATTTTTTGCTATAAGCATGTCCCAAGTATGCTCAAATTTAACTGGCTATCCTGTATTTTCTCTGACAACATTTAAAAAATCCATATTCATAATTAAATTATTTTGCAAATATTACAAACATGTTTTTAATAATTTCTTGGATTTTTCTGCTCTGCTGGATCTTTCTACCCTCCCATTTACTGAAAACAATACTAAGGTTGACAGTCTGAAATTGTTGATGATGATTTTCAGTGACAATAGATACCCCAGATGACCATAATGGGTAACTGAAATGGAATTCTGGCTTCAACATTTACTAGATTAACTAGATTTGTGAATTTAAACAAGTTACTCTACCTCTCTGTGCCTAATATACAGCATTATCATAAGAAGGAAATGAGTTAATATATCCCTTTATTATATGACTTAAAAACAGTATCAAGTACATGATAATCTACAGTCTTAGCCTTTTTGTCTTCTATCTTTACATTTATTTAAAAAAAAATACTCCATGAATATATATGTATATGTTAAAATATTGGAAGATAAATTAGAATAGCTTAGTAATTCTTGACTTGTAAGATTAAATTTAATACGTGAAAGAATACTGAGACAAGCCATCATATTATCAATTTATAATTCCCTAGAATTATAATTTATACAAGCAATGCAATAGTGTAGAGACTACTTATTATGAGGCAAATTTTATATTAATCTGTGATAGAAATCCTTTTAGTCTACTGACAGAGCAAAACCAACTATGTAACCTCTATATCATTTTTCATGAATGGTTAAGAGCATGCAGTTGAAACTAAAACACTATTCTCCCAGCTTCACTGTCTAGAGAATGCCATTCAGAGGTTCCTTACTAGTAGCTCACTGTAAATCTTAGAGCTTATCATGGGATTCTCACTGCCCCAAGACTGGTATCATTTAATTATTGCATTCCTTCTCACTGTATTCATTTTAGGAGTATCACTTAAGCTTTGGGAAGGCATTATCTTTGTTGACACCAGGTTTGGGAAACACCAATCTCCAGTAAATTTTGTTGGAAAGGAAAATCTGAGCACAATTGGACTACATGATGAGCATGGGTAAGATAAACAGAACTGTCATTTGGAATACCAACGTGTTTTTCATTAACCCTGGTAGATCCTCTGCTACATCCCACACTAAGGAAATAGAAAAATAGGCAGCAACATACAATGATAGATACTGAGAACCAGGACAGACTGTCAATGTGTTGTTGAAATATAAGAGAAAGTTGGGTTTACTGTGAGTTAAATACAGATGGATTGAGAATAATGGTTCATGGCATTTCCAAGCTGTGTTCTCTCTGCTACTATATTTTCTTTTGTGTTGTTTTTTTAAATCCAGAGACTGAATCTCCCATAAAAAATGGCAGGAATAATGGAAGAGAATATCAGAGTGTGTTGATGAAAAAGGTTTATGCTTTTCCAAACAAAAATTAATTTAAAGAAGCTGAGTTCTTATTTGGTAAAGGACTGTTAGATGAAGGTGATATATCCTTCTCCTCCTCTTTCAGTTTTGTGCTGTCTGACTAATTTAGAGAAATTTAATAAATGAGCTATTAACAAGCTATAGCCCCAATGCCACATCCATAGATACTTTTCCCAGTAGGCTAACCATCCTTACCCATTTTAGATGAGTTTCCATAGGCAGACATTATTTTACTTTACCTCTCCCCCATTTATTTTCATATTTTGTGGTAAAATTTGAACACCAATACTTTTTCTAAGTAAATATAGAAAGAAAGAAACTTGAGGGAGTGGTCCAACTAAACAGAATCTGGTTGTAGCTGACTCATTGGTCAGCTTAAAGGTTACTTTGGAGTTTTGTCATGTTTATCATGTGGGTTTCAGGTAGGATCCTGAATGCAGGTGCAGACAATTGGATAAAAACAAATATTTTGGCCATTTCCACCCCAACTTTTCCTTTTCTAGTGCAGAAAGTAGAGTATGTGGTTTACGGTCTAAATATGTTGTTTAAGTATGTCCTTATGAACAGTTAAACCTTACCTGTATTTTGTGTTTTACTCTTTCTTTTCTATTTATTTATAGTATTCCTACCCCTTCCTCCCATTTTGTCACTATTGTCCTTGACACCATTGTTCTTTTTTCTTAATTTATCTCCATAATTATTTTAATACACACTTAGAAAGTATATCAGGTGCATGCATTTTGAAACTATGCTAATTTGTAAGTCTCCCATTGATAAATATTGGTTTGTTAGAGGTCTAGGATTATAGAGATCTTGGGCAAATAAGCAATGGATCAAAATTTTCCCCAAGTGAGAAAATGCTTCCATTCATGAACATTCAATTTCTGCTTAAAAAAATTTTTTTTTAAACAAAGCACATAAAATAACTAGCTGTTCTAAGCATACATTTATAACGTTTGTACGTTTTATGTTTTATCTTCTTATATGATAGACTTATTATATAATAATCAAAGTTGGTTTTGAAAATTGCTATTTTTTTCCTTAATGCTCCTTCTAAAAAACTCCAAAAAGCTCTATTTTGATGTTTTCAGAATGTAAAGATAAAACAGTAGGACTGAGTAGGATTTAGGATGATCACACTCTTCTCTGAGAATGTGAATATTCAGGTTCTGCTATACTGAATGCAGACAGGGAGTACATGTGTTTGTGTGTGTGTGTATGTGAGACAGAAGATAGATGTGTGTATGTGGGTGTGTGTTTGTGTGTGCTTTGCTTAATTCTAGATCACCTTTCCATACATTCAGTTCTGATGTTCGAGAGAGATTATTTTTGAATATCTGTTCAGGCAAATTTAAAATAAATAACTTTGAAATGAAAAATTGTGTGTTCAAATATGTTATCGAGAAAGTTTCAAGAATTTTACAACACAGTCTAAAAACAAATTAGCCACTTCAGTCTGAAAATGCAATGACAAAATTATATTCATCTGTATATCATATTTTTAAAATAATAATGATAATGTATTTGCCAAAAATGTGCAAAAATATTTCAGAAATGACATTTGAAAATAACTAAAAAGTCTATGAGTTATATAATGGAGAACATTAGTTGTATACATGCTATATAATTCACTTTGCTGTACTGTACAGAAATGTTTAAAAAAAAAAACTTTTATTTTCATTCCTGCCTATACAAGTTTCAAGCTGTGTGATAACTGGTAAGTTACTGAATCTTTCAAGGCCTCAGTTTCTGCTTGTGTGCAATGGAAACTATAATAGAAACTGCCTCATAGATTTGATGTAAAGATTGAAAATATATAAAACTTTACAGGAACTGAGCAAATTTCTGACTTATAAAATACTCAGTATGTGTTCTTGTGTTTCAAAAAGTAAGTCTGTAATCAATAGGGCACATCTAAGCATTTCTAATTAAAATTATGGGAACTGAACTTATCTGAAAGATTAAGAGTTGAAATACACAGACATACTTTTTTTTTACTTTTATTTGCCTCATTTGATTTGTGGCCAGAAAATGTGGTCCTTACAGCCATACCTTTGTAATACTTGTTGTGACATACTTGATTGTCTAGCATGTGGCCAATTTTACTATGTTTCTTATGTACTTGAAAGGAATATCTATTTCAAAATTGTTAGGTGCTGTTCTATGTATGTTTATTAGACCAAGCTTATAAATGTTGTTAAAGACTTTTGAAAATACCCTGGTTTTGTCTGTTTGATAATGCAATCCTTCAGAGAACTCTGTTACAGTTCCCCTAGTTTATTTGTCAAAATTTCCTTGTATTTCTGTCAACTTCTTTTTCTTTCTTTTCTTTTTAAGAAATTGAAGCTATGCTTTTACACACCTACAAGTTTAAAACTGTGGTATTTTCCTGGTGAATTGCACTTTTATCTACTCAAAGTGGTACATTAATATCTAGGAATGATTTTTTTCTTAAATTTCAATTTTTCCTCATATTAATATGGCTTTCCCTTTAGTTTGTATTTGCCAGTACTTTACTTTCAGGCCTTCTTTGTGTGTTCTCTATGTGATTCCAGAATATAGTTTTATTTTAATGCCATCTGCAATTTTCTTGTTTTATTTTAAATTTATTGCAATTAGTAGTACAATTAAGTTAATTTCCAGCATCATATTCTGTGCTTTCAATGTGTCTTGCCATTTATGTTTTTTTTCCCCTTGTATTTCTTGCTTATTTTATACCCATTGAGATTATTTTCCCCTTTGTTTCCTTTTCTGTCTTTCTACACTTTTGGAAATTATATCCTCTATTTCTCTTCTCTTTTATAATACAAAATTTAATAGAAATGCAATTAATATTAATATACATATTAATATGAATATTAAACTCCACAAAGTTTAAGATTATTAATATTTTAACTCTATTCACAAATTACTGCTTGTGTCTTAGGTTTCTAATGCCTAAGTACGTCCTCTGTATATATTTGCTCTTATTGTCCAGCATTTCAGCTTGATTTATTTTTTTTCGTTCTTCAAACTGGTAATGTTAATGCTATTATTTAAAATGTATGTTTAGATTTATACTACTTTTCTTAATAGTTCAATAGAATTGACATTCTCTCTTGTTTTTTTTTTTTTTTTTCTGTTTTACAAGTGCCATTACCAGCATTTGTTTGCAGTCTACAACCTCAGATTTTGTTTTTCTGAAAATATTTTTAGTTTGTCTTTTTCTTGAAACATAATTTTAGTAAGTATAGAAATTAAAAGTTAAAGACATTTCCTCTTTGTGCTTTCAATATATCACACCTCTTTCCACTGTTTTTGTTAAGTAGTTAGTTGTTGGTCTATTGTCTCTCCTCACTTGGTAATGTCCTTTTTCTCTGGCTGCTTTGAACATAATCTTTATCCTTTATTGTTATGCAATTTCAATTGAAAATTAAATTATTGGCATGTGGATTTTGGTACTAGATATGCAATGTAGATACTGGCCTATAACACACATGATCAAAAAAATATTTTTAATTACCCCGTTTTAGTTTTTTTAGATTTCTTGAATCTGAGAATTAACTTCTTTCCCCAGTTCTAGAAAAACCTCAGGTTTAACTCATTTAATATTGCCTCTCTCTACTGTATTATCTCCAGTTAGATGTGTCTTGGAACTTATCACCTTATCCTCTATGCTTCTTAATCTGTCTTTATGTCTCTATATCACCATCTCACCATGCTTTAGATATATTTTATGGTTTATTATTTTCTCAGTTATCTATGTCCCATTGCCCATCCATTAAGTCTTTCATTTTGATTATTACAATTTTCAGTTTTCTGAGCTATCTTTGGTTTATCTTAGGTTCTTTATTTTTATGTTTGCCTGGTCATTTTTAGAGCTTTTAAGTTTAACATATTTTCTATTCTTATTAAATTGGTCTCAAAAAATTCTAATATCAACCATATATATGGATTTAATTCTAGTTTATTTTTTCTGCCAACTCTTGTTCATGCTGACTTCTTTCTTCATGGTTTTGTGACTTTTTATTATGCCCTATGTGTATCAGTTTTATTTTTGAGACCTTATTTAAAGTGTGTTCTTCTGGAAAGAATTTGCTTGCTTCTGCCAGTCCCCAACAGCAAATTAAATTATTGGCATGTGAAGTTTGATAATAGATATGCAGTGTAAATGCTGACTTTTACCACACATGATCATAGGGCTGTTGCTGGGAACTCTCAGAAAAAAAAAAAAAAATATTTATTTTTTTTCTACTCCTCCCAGAGCCATCCAGACATATGCCTACTTTCTCTCACTCATTTTTTTCTCTAACTAACTCACTAAGGATGATGTAGATGGGAGTCTTAGTTGTTAACAGGGCTATGACCTTACTCTGCTTGGTCCTCAGGCTTTGTCTCATGCATTTTATCACATGTCTCCTTACAAGACTGTTCTAAACCATATGGATAAGCAAATGTCTAGAAGGAAAACCTAAAGATTTCTCTGAATTTGCACTTCCTAATTATTTCTGGCCTCCAATAATTTTCCTTATTTTGCATCAACCAGTATACATTTAAAAAATTGTTTTTAAATTAATTTCCAGCACTTTAAGGATTCTATATTAAGAAAGTTTCTTAAATATTTCATTTAACATTTTATCAGAAATCTTACCTTTTCATTATTTTTTTTTTAATGGTTTTATTTTGAATTTCCTCTGTATATACTTAGGTTAGTATTTCCAAATCTGACAGACTCTTCTGATTCTCTAATTATTCCCTATACATTGATAACTTGTCCTGAATAAAATTTTCCAGATTTCCTCAAATAATTAATGGGAAGCACAAGGGGCAAAGCAAAGGTAGAATATAGATCAATAAAATACCCATGCGACTTCCAGAAGAGATGTTTGTATAAATGAACATTTACAAATTATCTTCCTTAAACTGTACTAAAATGCAGAAAAATAATCTCAAATAGTAAATCCAAACTCATCCATAGTTATATCAGGGCATGTCAAGAGTCTAACTCAGCAACAAAATTCAAAGATCACCAACCAAGATAAAGTAGACATTTGGACATGAAAACCCACTCCACTAAATTGCATCTTGGAAGCAGAGAAAGGAACTCTGAAAAGCTTCACCTAGAATTCTCAAATAGGGGAGAGAAAGGTTGGCATTCTGAATGCTACTTGTGAGAAAGATGGAAAATTGTTCAGAATTACAGGATGGTATCACTATAGGAAAGAACGCATAATCCCACTCCATCTTTTTCTTTTCAGCACACACTTGCCTTGTCAGAAGGGAGTAGAGCCTGGATATTCATTCATTTATTCAACAAATATGTATTGGAAATCTAACAGATGTTGGGGATTCATCAAAGAATGGGGCAGAGAAAGGCCTGCATGTATTCTAGGGAGCTAAACAAAGAGTTACATAACATAAAATAGCACAATGTAAAATAGTCATGAGAAATACAGAGAGTAAGTGCAATATGAATGCTTGTGAAAGTATTTTAGATAAGGTGGCAAAGTAACTCAAATGTATTAGAAATAATAATTATGTATGAAAAGTTATTGACCAACTGTGGTAGATTGGATTATGTACCCCAATTTAGACATATTCTTAACCTTAATCTGCATCTCTTGAAGATGTTAGTTTAGATAAAGTGTTGCCCATCTGAATAAGGTGGGCTTTAATCAGAATACCGGAATTATTTATAAACAGAAGAAATTCAGTAATAAAGGGAGAAGGCCACAGGGAGAAGCAGGAAGTCAGAGGGAAGCAGGAAGAGTAAGGAGAAGATATGACCATGTGACTCCTGGGAGTAGATACAAGCCAAGGAACCCCAAGAATTGCTAATTGTATAGACTTCAGGACAAAGCAAGGCATCTAACTTCTGCAACCATTAACCAATAAACTCCAATTGTTTAAGCCAACACATTGTGCATATTTGTCATAGCAGTTTCACAAACTAATGTAGCAACCTAACCAAAAAACCTAACTAACTGAAAAACATGAACTATGTAAAATAGCCTTACAATATCAGTATTGGCTAATTAAAATGAACTAGCAACAGCTAACCTAAAAAAGAAAAAAGGAAAAAATTCACAAATATATTAAAGCATTAATGAAAAAGATGACGTAACTGCATAGAATGGAAAGTAAAAGAATTTTAAGGAAATAACTTATATAATACTACACTAATAATTATTTTGAATTCTTGAAGAAATGAAACATTTTAATAAGAATTTTAAAATATAAAGTTACTAATTAAGGTTTAATAAATAATATGTGAATACAAATTTTCTTCCACATATAAATAATTAATATAATTTTAAAAATGCATTTATAAAAACAGACATATTTGAGATGAAAATATATAGACATATTATGAAGAACAGTGTACTGCCTATATGAATTAAATTTATACAACTAGGGTGAAAGAAGCAGTAAAAAACAATGGAAAGACATATTATGTAATACTGAAAAAGTGACCTCTCTCCAGTTCACCGTGTATGTGTGGCATTCACCAGTTTGTTAGCAGCAATAATCCATGAGTGGTGTAGTTTATCATGATTTTTACTTTCTTTCTTATAATTTTATATAATCTTCACATTTCTACCTTAACTAGATGATTACTTTTACTTTAAAAAAGTATTTTTAATTAAGCTCTTAAGGAAAACTCATTTAACATCTAAGTAATCCTGGACAGGGTTTCTTAATTTGTTTTTTAAAATCTATGTGAGCAAGATTTCAGAATATTCTTTCTATTGTAGTTTATTGTTTTATTTGGATTTTCTTCTTATTCTTTAATTAAACATTATCATGACTATAAGCCCATTCGTTCTTATTTAATTTTTAATATAAAATTCTCTTGCAAATATAATTAAACATTTATTTATTTATTTTTGTTTGGAATACATTTTTCTACTCTGTAAGTATAATCACTTTATTTGAACTATTGTGGAGCTCCTCTTGTAATTTTCTCTTCACACATTTCTTAAAACATGGAAGGCAGACCATTTTTCTCTTGGAAAGACTGTTACTACAAAGAGGTGAGTATATCATTCTTAAAAAGTTAAATCACATTTAAAATCTGAAAGAAATTTTCTTCTTAAGTGGCTCTTCAATCAAAGCTTTTCTGAGTATCATTTGGTAATATATTCACTTTATCTGTAAGTCTGTATTTTCATTTTACAACTTCTCATAAATTCAGGTTACTTGTTTTTTTCTAATGCAAATCAAATTTGAACAAAATTATAAAGACTATTTTTTTAGACCTGCAAAATATACAACAAATAATGCAAAAAGATATTTTGTTGTTTTTTGTTTACAAGAAAATAATAATTTTTGTGATTTAAAATAAATCCATAATCATTAAATTTTTTAAACAGTTGAAAATTCTATAGAAAAAAATAATTATATAGGATAATATCTCCACTAGGGATCATTTGTTAACATAGTTATATTTTTCTATCAATGTTTTTTCTACACTAATTCATATTTTTAGTTTGCTAGTACATTGAAATACTTTTGTATATAAAATTTTATACAATTTATTTTTCCTTTGGTAGATCATAAACTGTGAGTAATTGTATTATTCTTCTCAATAATTCTTGCTTGCTATAGAGGGAATGATCATTAGACCCATGCTCTATCCCTTTTGAAATTTCTAAACAACAAAAATAGTAGGGAACTTAAACAAATAAACAAAAACAGAGGTTGTGTGGAGAAAACATATTACTTAAGGGAAAGAGACAAAAAAGATAGTGAAAGAGAGAGAAAAAAGAAATTATGGTGACACTTGGCCAAGGAAAACAATGCTTTAGTATGTTTAAAATGTTTATGAGAAGTTACTCTCAACCAACCAACTATACTTTCAAAGATGAATGTGTGGAGTCAGAAACACTGAACAACCTCAATGTTGAAGTTGCCTGTAAAAAATATACAAATGGAATTGCACCTTCTACCATTTACCCTAAATTCATTTTCCTATTTCAAAGTTGTGCACGGAAAATTTTGAAAGCACATTTATGAGAGCTACATACAGTGACAAAACACTTTTCCGGATGCATACAGCACCTGTTTGATCTCCTCACCCTCCTCTTCTTGACCTAGACTGCAAAGTTAAGAAAGCATGTAAAATGGAGCCCTTCACAAATTTTACATATGTGTTATACAACTTTCACAACCTGTTAAGCAACTATCACTCACACCTCACCTACCCCCACCTCCATCTCTGGGGAAGTCACAATTACACGCTAAGTGCTAAGCAGCCATCCTCTGGCCTTTCCCTTCCTGCCACCTCCTTTTCTATTGTATGCCATTCCACAATCTGGGGAGATATTAAATCTACGGAAATTGCCCAGCCAGACCTTAAGCTCAGAAACCCTGAACAAGCAGCCCCTGATGCTTATCAGAATAGGATTTCTCAATGGCCTCTTGGCCCCCACTATAGATATAAACCACACTCAATATAGATTTGTCTCTCTTCTGGTGCAAAGTGGGATGTGCAGAGCCGCCATCTACCTACCCTGACCCAGAAAAGTTTGTCACCTCGGGACACCCACCATGACAAACTTCTTCCCCTGCTCTTTTGGACTTTTTGTGCTGTGCAAATGAAAAGGAGATTATCTGCCCTTTCTGGACTCCTTATTCTGTGCAAGTAATAAAGCTTTCATTTGCTGAAAGTTTGTTGTGCCATGGTGCACTGTTTTAGCAACTTGCTCCACACCAAGTTGTACACTATCACCATGCTTTGATTTTCCTCATCCACACATATAATTTATCAGAGATTTAAAAATTATATTTCTAAATCTATATATATTGGAATGCTTAAAATATAAATAACCCTGGAAAGGCAATTATGAGCATGTCTTAGAAGACGTACTTTTATGGCTTAATTATTTATTTAAGCAAATCAATTTTATTGATGCATATTAATGAAGAATACAATTTATCCAAAGTGTACAATCAATGGTATTTGGTATAATCACATAGTTGTGCATTCATCGCTTCAATCATTATTAAGGCATTTTCATTATTTCAATAATAATAATAAAAAACTGACAAATAAGCCAAAAAGAAAATTCCTCACCTTTCAATCTCTCTGTTTCCCCTGTTGTACATAGCTGCTATTTCTGGCTATTCTTGCACAATTATTTATTTGTTTATTAAGGAGTTTTATTGAGATATATTCACATACCATATGATCTATCCAGAGTGTATAATCAATGGCTTTATTCTTTATTGTAAAATTGTAAAATAAATAGAAAAATAGATTTAAAGAAATTATAAATTATAAATTTTAAAAATGAGTGCAAGGCCAGGTTAGATTTAATATAATCAATTATTAAAAGAAAGATAGTATAGCAACAAACCTTTGTAAATGTAAATAATAATTCAAATATAATATAAATTAATTATAGCATCATTCTAATTTTTATATTACAGCTCTATTGGACATAATAATCTCTAAGAATGAAATAAATTATTGGTTTAGTTACTTAATTTCCATTTAGGCCATAATTGTTTTTAGATAATCAAATTCCTATTTGGAAATTCTTCACATTTTATTTGAATGAATTACAGCATATAACAATTTGCCAACTCATAATTTTATGAGGCAGAAAAACTCAAAATCTTGTTGAACACTAGTCATGCTAAATCATTATTTATCCAGATGGATTATTTTAATTAACAAGTATGCATAAGAAAGGGTTAAAGAAATATTAAAATTAAATTTTTAAATGCAACCCTGGGAATTTTTCTGTTATTCAGAAGGCATATATTATTTTAAATTTTATCAATATAAAAATCAGCTTTGTCATGTTTTTTAAATTGATTTTTATTAATAATCCCTTAATGGCTTTTGAATAATGTTTCTAAAATTATTTTGCTTAGCTTAAAATACAAATCAAAGAATGCCATTAAAATATTTCATTACTCTTGGGGAGTAGATGTAGCTCAAGTGTCAAGTTTGAGGGCCTGCTTCCCACATGTGAGGTCTCTGGTTTGTTCCTGGTACATCCTAAAAAACAATACAAAAAGAAAACAAAAACAACAAGCAAAACAAACTGAAAAAAAAAAAACAACCAGGGGAGTTGATGTCTCAGTGTTTGAGCCCTGGCTTCCCATATATGAGGTTCCGGGTTCAATCCCCTGCCCCTGGTACCTCAAAAAAAAATATTTCACTACTCAAATATTTACTTCAACAGCATGAGAAAAATATCTTAGGACAAATTGAAGGCAAAGTCTAGAAAACCATAAATTTCATAAGTGAATTTTAGTACTGAATTATACAGATTTACAGCACTTATTTTAGCTGAATAAGTTTGTTTTTTTATAATGATAATCTTTTATTTTATTAATTCAATACATTATTATTAAATATTTGTTGCTTGTGTTTCAAAAATTTCAATAAAAAGGAGCCAAATCCTTGTATAACTGAGTATATTATAGCAATGTATATTTCACTTTAAGTATAACTATGATATAAACAATAGAAGTAAATCAACGTATAATTTAAAAATTATGCATCTATCATGTGCTGACATTATGTTGGCATGATACAAATATGTTTGCATTGTGATTATAGGAATATAGTTCATAAGAAACTATATTAATTGTTAAAACAATTAATAATAAGATACATAAAATGTCCTTTATCTCATTTGTTTCCACCTCTAGTCACAACTTAACACATGCCATCTAGACTCTCTCTAAACTTACATAGATCAAACCAAATAATAGTTTAATCTGCAATTTTCATATCATAAACATTGATCTGCAGTGTAAAGTTTTAAAATTTTATCTTCTAATCTAGAAATCTCATTGAATGAAACGCCTAAGATGTCATTTTACAGTTATCACCAGATCTCCATTCTAAATAACTCTCTGATTTTCCATGAATATTGTTATTAATAAAATTTTTATTAAATTTTTTGACTATTGATAAAATAAGACAGATCAAAACAGAAGAGAGGCGTCTTACAAAACATATTGGACAGTTCCTTGTCCTACTCTTCTTTGTAGCCTCACAAATACCAAGTGGGTGTATAATGTATGGGATGTGCACACATGCCAAGATGCTTAAATATAATATATTTTGAACATGTGTTTTGAGAGACACTATAATTTGATAAGAGGAAGTAGCACATAGTCTACTTACATATTTTCCTATGATATTTATTAAACACCTACTATGGTTCAGTTAGTGTTCTAGACAGTGAGATACAAAGGTGAATAAGATAGAAAACAAATTAATACATATGCGACACATCATTTACAGTGAGATTTAGAAAAATAGACCAGGGTAAAGAAAGAAAGAATGATAAAGAGCTTATATATATGTATGTGTGGTTACACAGATATGTGTATTTGTGTGTGTGTGTGTGTTTAGATGCATGAATGATATATACTTCAGTATTACTGAAGGTGCTTCTATTGTAAAATAGCTTTTCCATCTTTATGCTATTATCTTATTCTTTCTAGTTCCTGTCTGGGGAGAGGTCAAACATTCATTTGAGGAATAGCCAATGGTTCTAAAATTTCTAACCTGCTAAGAAACATTCAGATTCTGAAAACTTGAAATTTTACCCAAAGGTGTAGTTTAAGGGCAATAGTTAGATTTATATGCTTTTGGATTTCTTCTGAATGTATCACCAAGGCATAATACACTTTACAAAGGCCTGTAATCGTTCCAAATACTGGTATTATGTGTAGCTCCGGGTCATATTTTCTATTAAAGGAGATATGAGAGTATAAAAATTGCATTGCATAGTGCATCAATAACAAAACACTATGGGCCTTATCTTATCTTACAGAAATTTCCAATTTGAAATGTGCATTTTTGTTGTGAAAACGCTTTAAAAGTTCACAGTACTTTTGCCTCTACTGTCTGAATTATATCCAAGCCATTTGGGGCTAAGCTTTTGTTCTGGTTGAAGATCTATAAACAGAAGTGCTCATCTAAGGGAGAAACAGGGGGTGGGGCAGAGAGCACACTGCTAGATGATAAACTAAAGGCAACTTTGGAAAGCATTCTAGTAAAAGGTGCAATGAAAGAGTATATCAGTTTTGACTGTAATGTTGTTTTTCCAAGAAGAAAATACTAAAGTAATTTATTATAAAATATACTAGCTTCCCTCCTCAGAAACCATCTTTTAAAGAAAAATTTCTATGAGTATTGCCAAAATAGCATATTCTTAGGGACTATTTACTTCACATATGGAAGAAATCAAAAGAAATGAAACACATCTGTTTTCTTTTTTCTTACCTCTTAGAACTGGCTTAAATATTATTTGTCTAGGTTCTAGTTTCCTATTGTTGACTCTATACCATCCATTAGAATAATATTAATTCTAATTGGTGGCACCTTGTTTTTGCCGGGTCATTGAAAGTTCTCCAAGGATAAGACACGTTTTATTTTTCTTAAATGCTTATAAAAATAAAACCTCTGAATGATCTAAGAAAATAAATTGATTAGTAAAAAGTCCAAAAACAACTATTGAAATATATGGATATTAAAAGGCAATGAAAATAAGCTAATAAACAACAGAGATATTCAACTTTGTCTTTATATACATTGGTATTACAGCATGGAAGAAACAGCATATTGGACATATTCATCGCCTAAATTAATCCCTGGGCATGAATTAAGACATTTTAGGATTCATTTGCTCTTACAATCCCTGGAGGAGCATTCATAAGAAATATAATAAATTATTAAATGTGTAAATAAATTAATTTATTCTAAAATACACACTGCTTTAGTGTATTACATCTACCGAGTGTTTGGGAAAAAAAAAGAATAAATCTCTCCAAGATCCTATCTTTTATAATATATGGATAAATTTATCTATATGCTATGACATATATGAATATTATTTATGTTGTTTCCCCAAACGCCCAACCTTGTGATAGCACCTCAGAAACAAGCATTCTACAAATGTTCACCAAGTACTTTCTGTTTAGAATTTATATAGTCTGCACTAAGCTTTGGCTTCTCCCTCCTGTCAGAGTATGCTAGTCCCGTGCTCCTTCTATTCTCTATCACTGGCAAGGCTTTTGTTTATTAAAAAGGACAAAAGGAAAGGAAGATTATATATATATATATATATATATATATATATATATATATATATATATCCCTTTGACTTTATACCATTAAAATAACTAATGCATTATTCTTCATTGCTTCTTTGCATTTCTTCTACTCATATAGGCAGAAGCTTTATCTTTGAACCCTCAGTAACAAATATTAAAAAAGTAAGCAAGGAATATGAACCCCACAGCCTGAAAAATAACAAGAAAGAGTACAGCATTTGATTGCAGGATTTCCATCCTAATTCTATCACTGGGTGATCTTGTGCAAGTTACTGAAATTTCTTAATTTTAGTTTCATTTTTGGAAATAGATAATAATAAAACAGGATTATTTATTTATTTATTTATTTATTTATTTATTTATTTAAAGATTTTATTTATTTATTCATTTATCCCCCCATTGCTGCTTGTGCTCGCTGGGTCAGCTAACCGCGCCGTGCGGCCGGGCTTGCCTTCACCAGGAGGCCCCGGGAACCGAACCCGGGGCCTCCCATATGGTAAACGGGAGCCCTACTGATTGAGCCACAGCTGCTTCCCAAAACAGGATTATTTTAAGGATGGAATTTAAACACTTAGCACAGAGAGTGGCAGAGGAAAAGTGTTTAATAAAGACAAATTAATCAACATGACCGTTTTATTAGAAAGGTGAGACAAATGAACACAAAAGCTATATTACAAAGGCTTATGGTTATTCTCCAATGATAATAGATTTGTAGTATTTGTCATTTTGTGACATATCAAAGAAGATTAGTTGAGGGGATAAATTCATTAATTGTAAAATTACAGCTGCTGTTAGATGTGTAGTTCTTAGCCATGAATCTATTAGGTCATAGTGAATTAGCTCATGATGAATTTGAACCAGGTTTTAGGCTCTTGAGCTAATCACAAAAATTAAACTGTATGTATTTCAACAACCTAAGAGCAATGTCCTATGGTGGAGAGGATGCAGGAGTTAAATCTAGAGAGGCTTGTGTCTAACTGGCTTATTCCAAAATACTATTCAGTTAAGATTTCACCTGTTTTTGGAAAATCCTCTGATTCTGCTTCCTTTCCCCCCTTCCCCTTTGAAACAATTTATTAACTCTATCATCAAGTCCTGGAGTATTTTAGCCATTATGGTTACTCATAAATATGTGGTTGTGTCCTCTTCTGACAGGATGCCTCTCCACCAGTTGAATCCAAGCATTTGGTGTCACTCCTGGGAAGAAGAATTCAGAGCCTTACATGCTTTATTCCTCTTGCTGTTCTTTTTCTTCTGTAACAACAATTGGCTCTGTTTAAGATGATGGAGCTCACATAGGTAGGTGTCTCAATCAGTGGACATGGAGCTGGAGCAGAGCCCCCAGCTGGCCTCCAATGAATATTTTGTGTGAATGAGAAATAAGCCATTGTTGTTTTCAACCGAGGATATTTGGGTGCTGTCAGTGCAGCATAATCTAAACAATCCTGACTGATTTTAACTGATCCAGGTTAAAAATATTGTGTCTATTTCAATTGTGGTGAATCCCTCTTCTTCATGAGTTTTCTAAAATCTGATGTTTTTTTTTTTTATGGGATAATTGTTCATAATATTCATTAATTACATTTTCTTCTTCCAGTATATTCTACAATATATTTGCTGCTAATTGTCAATTGCCAGGATAGATACTCAAAATATCAAACAACTGATACAATATGGGCAACATTTACAATGCTACCCTTTAGTTGTCAGATCATGGGGGATCTGATGTGTCCAGGGGTGGGATCTGGAGGAATTTCATCCAAAGAGGTATGCCACTAAGGGATCCATGATATCAACTATTTATCAAATGGTTTGAAGTATTTCAACATTTATATAGTCCAATATTTTAATAGTCAGTATGGCTAAACATCAGCCCTGCTTTTACTCCAAAGTATGTACTCTCTCTCTCTTTCCTTCCCTCTCCATCTCCTACACCATTCCATCTCCCTTCCCTTCCCTTCCCTCTTCTAAATTTTTATTTTGATAACATATGCAACTGAAAACTTCCCATTTTAACCACTTTCAAGCATAAATTTCACAGTAGTAATTGTGTTCACAATGTACCATCACCAACATCCTTGTCCAAAGTTTTCATTCCCTCCAAGAGAAACTTTGTATCTATTAAGCAACAAATCCCCTTTCTCCTACCTCAGGCCCTGGCAACCTACAGTCTATTTTCTGCCTCCATGAATTTTCTCATTCCAGGTATTTCGTGTAAGTGAAATAATATATTTGTCCTTTTGAATCTCAATTATTTTACTCAACATGAAGTCTTTGAGGTTCATCCATGTCTGCTTTTTTTTTTTGGATTGTGTTGTTCAGCTGTCTTCTCTATCTGTGATCTGAGCCTCTGTTTTCTCTGGCACATTGATTCTGTGTTGTCCCCTCCTATACTACACTATTTGGGGCTGAGGGATAGAATTAAAATGAAAGTCTTTCTGTTAAGAGGAAGTGTTTCCTGACCTGAAAATATGTTTCCCCTCATAAAGTATTGTCGTATCATAGCATTGCCTTCTACACTGTCTCAGCTTTCAGAGCCTGGCTCATTAATTCTGTCACAACCATTGTCACACATCCTTCACACATTCTTATACATTTAAAGTACATTTTTTCCCTTACTGAAAAATCTGTGGAAGAAAATAGTGCAGCTGAAAGCTGAAGTATGACTGACTTAATGCATCAGTAATAGACTGACCCCCATTGTGGTCTTTAATCCAAGGATGTCACAGCAGTGGCAGACAATTTTTAACTCTTAATGATCATAAGTGACATTTGAAATTATATATGTAAATTTTCTATGTGAACTTTTAAAAAGCCATGTTAATAAATACACAATCTGATGCTTTTGTTTTACAGTGTCTTGCCAGCACGGCACTGGATCTTACATTTTAATAGTCTGGCATGAAGTAGTTTGATATGGTTCACTAGCCATTACAGCTGTGAACAAACTAGCTAACCACAAGCTATTCTTATGTGGGCTAATTATTCAATGGTCTTATTTACCATTCTTCTTGCCCTAATGTATGATTATGAAAATTAACATCCAGGGTTGTGTCAGTCTTTAAAATAGATTTGGATATTGGGTAGGATCAACAATTACATTTTCTTGTCTTGGTTGAATTTATTCTTTTAATTCTTAAAGGAAACATGGATATTATTTTAAGATTTAACTTCCTAGCAGTGAAAATTATGAGGCAACTTACCTATCCTTTTACTTTCACATTTCTTTAGGGATTTCCACAAAGTAAAATTAATGACATACTTACCTATAAGATTATAATTAAATAGTCACAAATAAATAATATATTTTATTTTCAGAGTGATTTCAAATTTTTTAACCCAAGACTTAGTTAATATATTTGGTAGATGTATATCATTTTAGCAAAAAGTTATTTTGTTTCCTAGATGTAGTCAGACCAAGACTCAACCCTCCTTGTAATTGAAAGTATGTTACTATGCTGTTCTCTGGAGGATGGATAAAGAAAACTCACTTTGGCCTTCAGTTTCCTTGGAGCCCTCAGAATATGGACTATGAGAAATATTAAATAGCCCAAGATCAATGTACTTATACATTAAACACTTAAATATACAATAGATCTGAATGCCATAAAAGTGAATGTTTTACATAATAGAATTTTCCCACAAATGAGGGAAAATATGTGCCTTTTTAGGGCAGAATTTATCCACTACTTTTTACTAAATATCTTCATGCTGAATAGAATGCTTGGCCCTTAGAAGGTACTAAAGTATCTGTTTTGTTAAAACACTTTCCACTAATTTTAAGCCAAAGATATAACACTGAAAAATTGTATAGAATGTGAAAATTGTATGATGAATGGTATTTCCTTTAAAACTGTCAGTGAACTGCTGAAATGGAAAAACAACTCTTCCAAAATATAATAAAATCAAATATAAGAGCTCTAAATTCATTTCAAAGAGTAAACTTCTATATGAAATATTCAGTAAAAAGTCATATATACCTGAATACATATATACATAGATTCTACATACTAGACCTACTGAATATTTTGGTATGAAAAATGAGCAACAATATGAAAACAATCTCTGACTAAAACACATAAAACATATTAACTTTTGAATGTATAACTCTTTAGGATGGATAGGTGTAATGAATTAGAGAATCACAGATTCCTGGGTTTCTAAGGCTCCTTGAGAATGTAGATTCTTCATTTGTCATCATCCAGCTCACTATGTGTCCAGACAATTGAAATAGCCTCTGGAGTCTGATGTTGGATAGCGAGTACATTATCAACCTGACGAAGTGAGGTCAGAGTTCCAACCACCAAGAAGCAGCCCTTCCTAAACTGCTTGTACAAACCAAATGTAATGTGCCTACTGCAGCAGATGCTGAAGGTGTTCTTCCCAGCTCCCCTAGGCTCTCTTTTTGCCCGCTACTCCCTTGTTTCTGTGTACTTTGCTTTTGAGGATCTGCAGCTCATATTTGCTTTGCCCTCGGGAGGAGACCTGAAGCTGCTCAGTCATTTAGTTCCTACTGAGGCTGACCTTAGCTAATGATAGACTGGTGCAAGGCATGTGGCAGTGTCTGCTGTTCTTTCCCTGTTCTTCCAGGTTTCTATGATTTCAGCTTCTTGCTTCCATGCTTTCTCTTTCTTTGTCTGAATTTCATTCTCTTATAAAGGACTCCAATAAGGGGATTAAAACCCATCCTGGGGTACATAGAGTTCCAAACAACCATAGTTAATTTGTTTTTTTAAAAAATCAACAAAATTACTTCCCGGAATTTTGGCTAAGATCAAGTGTAGAAAAATCAAAAAAATTAATAAAACTTTAGCTAGAATGACAAAAATGAGAGAGAAACAACACAAATAAATAAATTCAGACATGAAAGTGGTGACATCACTACTGACCTTACAAAAATAAAAAAGATTATAAGAAAAAACTATGAAAAATTGTACTCCAACAAATGAGATACTCTAGAAGAAATGGAAACATTTTTAGAAATACAAAAATAACCTAATCTGACTGAAGAAGAAATAAAAAAATCTCATTAGATCTATACTAAAAACAGAGATTTTTATCAATAATCAAAAATGTTCCAACATAGAGAAGTCCAGGACTAAATGGTTTCACTGGCAAATTCCACCAAATATTTTTAAAGAATTAACACCAATCCTCTCAAATTCTTGCAAAGAATTCAAGAGGAGGTAACACTTATCAATTCATTCTATGAGGCCAGCATTACACTTTTACCAAAGCCTGATAAATATACCAATAGAAAAGTAAATTACAAACCAATATCCTCTGTAAATATAGATGCAAAAAGTCTTACCAAAACACAGTAAACTGGATCCAGAAGCATATTTAAAATATGATACACAGTGACTAAGTGGGATTCATCCCAGGAATGCAGGGTTGATTCGATGTATGAAAATCAATCAATATAATATGACAAATAAATAGGAAAAAAAGAGGAAAAAAACCCACAAAATTATCTTAGTAGATACAGAAAAGGAAATCAACAATATCCAGCACCATTTGTTGATAAGAGCACTCAGAAAAATAGGAATATAAAAGAAAATTTCCAACATAACAAAAGCCATTTATGAAAACTCACAGCTAACACATACCCAATGGTGAAAGAACGAAAGCCTTCTCCCTAAGACTGTGAATAAAATAAGGATCCCACTTTTACAAATGCTACTCATCATTGTATTAGAAGTTCCAGCCATAGCAATTACACAAAAGGAAAACAGAAAAGATATCCAAATTGGAAAAGAAGAAATAACGTTCTCTCTATTTGAAGGCAAGATTATTTTATAGGTGAAAATCCAAAGGAATATACAAGTAAACTATGAGAGTTAACAAAATAATTCAGCAATTCATACATAATTCAATTGTGTTTCTACACACTAGTAATGAAAAATCCTAAGAAATCAAGAAAAAAATCTCATTTACAATAGAACCTAAAAGGATAAATTATTTGGAATAAATTCAACTAATTATGTGAAAGACTTATATATTTAAAAGTACAAAACACTGGGAAGTAAAAAAGAATATATAAATAAATGGCAAAACAATGTTTGAGCATTGGAAGACAATATTTTTCAGTTGTCAATACTACCCAAAGATTTACCCAATTGCTATAAAATTCCCAGCTGTCCTTTTTTTCCATAAATGTAAAAGTTAATTATCAAATTCCTTTGGAGTTGCAAGAGACTATAATTACCCAAAACAGTTTTGAAAAAAGAAGAATGAAATTTGAGGACTCACTTCCCAATGTCAAAATATACTACAAAGTTACAGTAATCAAAGCCACGTGTTACTGGCATAAGCATAGACATATAGACAAAAGGAACAGAAACTGAGAGACCAGAAATAGACCCACACATTATGGCAAATAAGTTTCAACACGGGTGCCAAGTACATGCTATGGGGAAAGAAATGCTGTTGGGAAAACTGGCTATCCACATGCAAAAGAATTAAGGTGGACACCTACCTCATACCAAACACAGAAATAAATTTAAGTGTATCAAGGACATAATTATTATAGCTGTGGCAGTTTGAGATTATTTTATGAATCACAAAAAGAGAAAGATTATGTTTGCAAACTAATTTATTCCTCTGAGTGTGATACCCTTTGACTACATTGAATTCAATTGAGGGGCCTTTCATTCGATTACTTGATGAGATTGCTTTAGGGCTTTCAATTGGACTATGTTAGTGAGGCATGACTCAGGTTGAGTCTCTGCTTCCTTGCTGGGTCTGAGATAAATGGACACACAGACAGACAAACACAGGAAAAAGGGAGCCGTCATGTTTGACTCAGTCATGTGAGAGAAAAGATTCCAATTTTCCCCACAGCTGAACTGCAAGGACAGAAGCCCTAAGAGACAAGTCCTGTGCCAGGAGAGAGAGGACTACAGAATCCCTTAAGCATGAAACCCCAAGGGGTTGAGCCCATGGAGCAGCTCAAGAAGAGACGGTGAACCTGGAGGGGAAGACAAACCACAGCAGAGAAGAGTGGCCATCTTGCTTTACCAAGTGGCAACATGATGTGAACAGCAGTAGCTGACTTTGGTGAGCAAGCTTTTCTGCTGATGCTTCGTTTGGGACATTTCATGGCCTTGGAACTGTAAGTTTTTATCCCAGATAAATCCCCATTATAAAAGCCAATACATTTCTGGTACTTTGCTTTGGCAGCCCTTTGACAAACTAAAACAATAGCTAAAAATTTAAAATTTTTAGAAGATAACCTGGGAGCAAATCTTCATCACCTAGGATTTGGCAATGAATTCTTAGATATGACAACAGCAACAAAATAAATAATAGATAAATTCAACCTCATCGAAATTAAAAACTGTTGTGCCTCAAATGGCATTATCAAGAATGACGAACAACAGATGGGAGAAAATGGTTACATACCATATATCTGATAAGGGTTTGATATCCAGAACATATAAAGAACTTTTACAATGCAACAACAAAAGACAAACAACTGAATTTAAAATGGGCAAAGGACTTGAACATTTTTCCAAAGATATACAAATGGCCAATAAACATGTGAAAAGTTGTTCAGCATATTAACCTTTAGGAAAACACAAATAAAAGCCACAAGATACCACTTAAAACCCATAAGGATGGCTATTATTAAAGAAAAATTGGAAAATAACAAGCATTGATGGAAATGTAAAATGGTACAGCCATTGTGGAAAGCAATATGGTAGTTCCTCAAAAAGTTAAATACAGAATTATCATATGACTTGGAAATTCTACTCTTAGGTAAATAATGAAAGAAAGTGAAATCATGGTTTCAAACAGATACTTGTACACTGATATGAATAGCAACATTATTCACAATAGCCAAAAGATGAAAATGACCCAATTCATTTGCCCACCAACTAATGAATGCATAAACAAAATGCAGTTCATACACACAATGACATATCATTCATCAATAAGAAAAAAATGAAGTTCCAAGACACGCTACACCATGGATAAATCTGGAAAATGTGCTGGGTTAAATAAGCACGGCACATAAGAATAAATATTGTATGATGTCACTTAATATGAGGTATCTGGAAATAGCAATTTTGTTGATACAGAAGGTAGATTAGAGGTTACCAGGTAAAGAGGAGAGGGAAGAGGAATGTTTTCATGGTGGATATAGGGTGTTTGAAAATAAAATGTAATTTAAGAAAAAATATCCCCATGTGTCATATTTGGATGATGCAATGCAGCAACTATTCTAATTCTGAAGATAGGTTGGCAAAGGAAAAGAATCAAGCATTCATCTGATTCTTACTACGGAAAATGTTTCTCTGATTAATCAGATACCTAATGAAGGTAAGTTCTTTCTTTTATTAATTGAGTGAATGCATGCGTAAAGATTGACACACTTGGAATAATGGATCTAAGCAATGATCACCAGTGGCCCAATGTCCATTGTGTGAGAGGCTGTAACTATTGGATAAATTAACCTGGCAACACCTGAAACTCATGATTGTTTTAACAGTAGCACAAAAGATACACCAGATATTGTGTGCTTTCCAAGGGTGGTACAATAGGAAGTACACACCACCACCTGTTATTTATTCATAACAAAAAACAAAGCTTGAATCTGATCAAACTTCCAGCTCTAAAATTTAAAAGGAAACGCAGGAGCAGAGCACCATGTTAAATCACACCATGTGGGACACCCTATTAGCAGAATATTTAAGAAAGAATTCTTGGATTCTTCATCAAATAAATTTCCATAACAGAAAAGTGTCGGTGAAACCTGTAGATTAGAAAAGAGAATAAAGAGAGTTAAGGAACAAACATATATGAATGTTGTTTGATGCAGATTCCAGCAAACCAATTTTCAAAATATATTTTTGAGACACGGGAGGAAATTTGCATTCTGACTAGATATTTGATGATATTAAGGAACACTAAAATTTTAAGGATTGATAAATTAACTTTTAAAAAAACAATAAGAGCATTATCATAGATAGATATCCTCAAATATTTAGAGGTGTAATTCTCTCCTATATATATCCCAAAAGTTATATATTCAAAATTTCAAATAATTTAGAACTGTTATATTTTTTCTTGCTGTGCATAATTTTATATCAAAATGTTCAGTAGGACTGGTAGCTAATCTTAATTTCATCAAGTAATTAGCTGTGGTATCAAGGATGGAAATTTTAAGATGAGTTTAACTAGGCCACTGATTCAAAGATCCAAAATTTGTTTTGTAGGTTAATGCCCATATTAGTGGTAAAATATCTATAAGTAACATCAAAAAATCCTAGAATTCTCTAAAATATAATCTCTGTTACTTTTTCAATTAATAAAGTGATTAACAGTATTTTTCTTAAACAGAAGAGCGAAGAACATCTCTGTGGTAGCTTTTAGCTCTGAACTCTAAACAAAGTCATCAGTAGTATTAGTGTTTTCTTGGTATAGGTGAAAATGCAACCTCAGTCATTGATTAGAATGAAGCTACATTTCTCAAGAATAAAATAACTATATTATGATTTTAATATTATGTGTAGGTGTTAGGTTAAATTTAAAAAAGGAGAAATGATAATAAGTGTACATAATTTATTTATGTGACTCCATAACCAGAGATCAAATCGTAAATACAATATTTAGAGTTTAAAATGCCCTTAGAACCTGGGTATTTAAATAAGTGTTAGCATCTTTCTAATTCTGAATATATAGTTAAGACAGAATAAAATTCATATTGATTCCAAGCAGTCATAATTTGTGCCAGGGCAAATTTTTACTTTTTAAAATTTAATTATAATTTCTGAATTATTTAAACCCTTTATTCACCTGCCTCTTTTTTGTGACTATATGTCTCTGCTAATTATTGCATGCCTGATGTAAAAAAAAAAATTAACTCCCACAAAGGTAAACTTTATTATTGTTCTATTAGAGTGTTATGAGGTTAAGAATGAAATAGAAAAAAACTAGAATTTAATGGCTTCAAAGATTTTTTCATTTTTTCAGGTGTCATAATTACTATACTTCTTGCTGTGAAAACTCTACATAGGAGTTTGGAGAAGAAGGTGGTATAGGCCATTATAGTCAAGCTGTACTAGGGCTTGCTCTGCATTTGACTTTCTGTGTTCAACTTGCCATGTTATTAAATTTTTCTATGTCTCTTTTGCTTCATTTTTCACCAAGGACAGCAATAGCTTCTTTTACAATATTATTGTAAGAACTAAATAACATTATGTGTGTAAATTACCTTGCTTGTGGGCTTGTCATATATTCTGATGGTTAAGAGCCAGATGTCTGCATTTGGATCCTGGCATCTGACTCTTCTAGAAGCTGCATAACATTGGAACACTTACGTATTTATGTGCTTCAATTTTTTTATGCATAAAATAAGGACAATAATAGCATATTCTTCTTGGAGAAATTTTGACATTAAATGAGTTCATACATGTAAAGTGCTTAAAATAGTGACCAAAACATACCAGTAAACACTAGCCATTTTTTATTATAGGAGGTGGCACTCAATAAATGTTTCTTCCCAGTTACTTCCTACTTCTCTGAGAAAATAAAAATCTTAAAAACAATGATTGTCATCTATCATACATCCTCTACCATTTCTTAGTGCTACCAAATACCAAATAAGTATAAAAAATGAATAAAAATGAATTGCTGAGTGAAGTGATTGGAGGTATAGAAATTTTTTAGACTAAATTATTTTCACTTGAAATATAACATCTGTATTTTTGATGTTTTATAGTTCATAGTATTTAGATTTAGAAATATCAACATGTTTTTGAAAATTCCCAGAAAGTATTATAATAATCTCTAGCAGTAAATAATATGAGGGGATGATTGTCTGAAATGACCTATCAGTTATTTTCTATGATTTCGAGTCAAAGACAACTTGGATTTAAATGAAAGTATTGTACTATGAGGTACCTTTATTATAATGAGAATTGGTGTCGGCTTAAACAGCTTTAAATAGCCCTCTGTTGTGGAAACCCTCCAGACTCCCACATAATGCACTTGGTTCAACTTGGGAAAAGGCTGGCAATAACACCAACTGAGTTGTAATTCTGATATGCAGTAGCTTCAATTGATATGGGGTTTCTAAACCACCTGTGAAGTTTTTGAAAATTGTATTTCCAATAGCTTATAGAATATTCATGAGATACTGCTGGGAACAATGGGTATTTCTTAAAATTACCATTCTAGATATGGTCACATATAACTACTAAAAGAAATGCAATCATTGCTATTTTATTCCATCAAATATGTAGCTTTCTTTATAACTGCATTTCTTTAAAATTTATGAGTTAATTCAGAAATAAATAAGTATAATCAGATAGATTTGATGACAGGGGAAAAACTATGCATGCCCAAACTATTATAAACAAAAGCAAACACATCGGGAAAGTATTTGAAGCAATTACAACATTTAAAATTTAAACATCATAAAAGTTGATAAGACAAACACCAGTATGCTTTATGGCAGAACAAACAGCTCTTCATTTCATGATGTCTGCTTCCCTTTCAATTCTGATCTTTCATCACTCTCTACTCCTCCAAACCATGCTCAGCTATACACAATTACTTGGAATCATAATATTCCTTTTTTCTGCCCTTTCTTTTCTGGGACTTTGACCATGCTACCTTCTAAACTGAATGCACAGACATCCTCGCCTCATGACTATGGCCCATTCCTTAACCAAGTGTGACAGTTTGAATATTGTGAATCCTGGCTAAAGATTATGTTCTTAAACTAATCTATTCCTATGGGTGTGAGACCATTTTGATCTGACTACATCAGTGAGGCATGAGTCCCTGCCCTCTTTCTGGGTCTGATATAAACGGAGACACAGAGAGAGAGAGAGACAAACAGAGGAAAGGGAAGCAGCCATATTGATCTTGCCATGTGAGAGCAACTGCAGGTAAACAGAAGCCTGGCTGGCTGAGAGAGGTACCACAGTCTGGAACCAGCAGAGCACAGAAGCACAGACAGAGGCCCCCGAGGGGCTGGGCTCACAGCTCAATGCTCAGGAGACAAGCGCTGCCATATGCTTGATAGCTTACAGCTGAACTTGGAAAGAAAGCCGAGGCTGAGAGAGGAGGCCTGAAAGAGACAAGCCCTATGCCTGGTGGCCCACAGTTGAGCTCCAGTTTAGGCCCCAAGACATGGTGAGCCTGGAGGGGAAGGCCGAGACCTAGGCAGAGATTGTCATCTTGCTCCACCATATGGCAACTGATTTTGGTGCCTTGATTTGGATAGTTCACAGCCTCAGAACTGTAAGGCTTTTACCCTAAATAAAATTGCCATTATAAAAGCCAACCCATTTCTGGTACTTTGCATCAGCAGCCCTGTGGCAAACTAAGACATCAAGCATTTAAAAGCCATCTTCTTTGGAGATCTCCAAAAGGCTGAGATAAATGCCTCTTTCCAAGCTCTCACAGTACATATTACTCACTACATATCACTGTGATTACCTTTTATACCCCCTAGAGCTCTCCTCCATAGTTAGAAAAAATGCTGCTATATCCACTGTTCCTAGCACATTCTAGACAATCAGTGAATGTGAACAGTAAACGAGACCTTAATTTAAAACTGGAACAAAAATGCAGACAGTGCACAGAGAAGAAAATAAGAATGGATAAAATAGCAAATAGAAGAATATAACAACACAAAAAAATAAAAATAAATAAAAATAAGCAAAAATATATAATATTTTTCATATTAATTAATATTACTTGAAGGAAATTTTAATGTTTAAAGTAAAATATTTAAGTAAATGGGCTCTCCCGTACATTGTGGGAGGGAGTGTAAATTGATAAAAACGTTTTTCAGAAAAACAATTGGCCAAACATGACCCAATAATCCCCATTTAAACACAGCCGTAGGAAATAACATGAAATTTAGGAACAACGTTTAAAGTAGAGAAAGATGCTAAATTTAAAATAATGTGAAGTGGAAAATTGGGAGCAATTTTATTGTCAAGTTACAGTAAAATGGCTAAGAAAATAAAAGTCTGTCTACTGGATCTTATAAAATTTTAAACATTAAGTTTTATAAAGATAATGGAAAAATTACAGAAGTCCATGATCAATAAGCATTTGTAAGGCATATTCATATAGTGTGATGGGTATAGGCATATAAATATAAAGACTTAAATGAACGATCCAAAATATTAATGGAAATAAATTCCAGATTGTTATTGATTAAATTGTGTCCCCCAATAGATGTGCTCAGGTCTACTACCTCTCCTTCCACCAGTCTTCTTTGGAAGTAGGTTCTTTGAAGATGTTATTAGTTAAAGTGAACCTAAACTGGATTGGGGTGGGTGTTAACACAATATGACTGGTGTCCTGACAAGGGGAGGAAATTTGGACACAGATGAGAAGAGAGTCATGTGATGGATGCAGAGATTGACTTATGGCACAAGCCAGAGTGCTATGGATTGCTGGCCAGCCACCACCAGATTTCAGAGGAAGCAAATCTTGAATATGGACTTCTAGCCTCCAGAACTGTGAGATAAGAAATTTCTGTTGTTTTAAACCAGGTGGTTTTTGGCACTTTGCTAAGGCAGCTCTCGAAACTAAGACACATTGACTAGTACGTGCTCTCCTATTCCAATCTGAGTATGACCCTGTGTGCTTCCCCCTGCTTGGGAAAGTCACCACAGAATTATAATGCTAAAAGCATGGGCTCTGGAGACAGATAGCTGGGACTTGAGATCTGGCTAAGCCACTTGCCCCATGATCGTGGGCAACTGACTTGATCTCAATGATACTTGCTTTCCTTATCATTAAAATCATGATGTTACCTGCCTTAAAATGCTATGAAGATTAAATGATTTACTACCCATAAAGTTCATACAAAAATGTTTGAGACAGAGCATATGCTTAAGAGATTTTAGCTATCTCTACTCTCATAATTTTTCTATAATCACTAGTATTTATTTTAAAAGTTTCCATTTCTCTCTGGTTTGGTAAATTTGTCCTTACTAAGAGCTCCCATAGCAACTTTTACTTATCCTATCACTGTGTTTATGATAGCATATTACTCTGAATTCAGTAAGGGAATAGTCCACTCATGGCTTGTTCACAGTTACATTTCTAGCCTGAAAAAAATGGCCTGTCCCATGGAAGACCTTCAGTAAATATTTGCCAACTTAATATTAATATTTGACTCTAACAAACAATACATTTGGACTTACGATTGAATTCAGGCAAAAAGATGACTGTTTTTATAAGCATAGTGACTTGAAAGCATTAGTCAAACTATCAGACTATGTTTCTTTCATGGCAACAAAGGAAATTCACAGAATATCTTGTCAAAAGTTACTTATAAGGTTTGTGGTCAGTTGACACTGCTCTGCTCTTGTTTTATATATTAAATGTTAATTGCAGCCCAGAGGTTATGGCATATTTTTATTTTAGGTTATTCCTATGTTAAGCTACTTACTTTCAAGAAATTTAAGTCACTTTTTGGTATATTTCATAAGATATCAGATGGTAAAATTTGAAAATATAAAGTCTACATGAAACAATTGAAAAGTAGTTTAAACTATGAGTTCAGCAGACCTCTTAAGGATGAACTATTTGAAACCATATTAATATAGAAACTATTACATAATATATCAATATAAAGGATGGACACATGTGAGGCTGCAGACACTGTGTAAATTTTTAACATTTTGAACAGGTGGCAAACTTATAAAAACAACTTAAACCTTTATGACAGCTTATCATGCTGAGACAGTTCCTGGTGTTTTACAACGACATTAAAATTAAATTTTAATTTTTCCTGCAGAGTTAATAATTAGCCAATGTCAGTGAACAAAAATAGTGAGAACCCATCAATTTTTGAAAAAAAGGAAAAAGATATTCTTCATGCCACAGACAACTGAATTTTATCATGTGCTAAAATAGAAAGCAGTGGACATTTTGAGGTAAGTAGCTCTCAATAATTTTGCTGTCTTATTTTAGGAATTTAGGAAAGCAAATCAGATCTTTCATTATAAACTGAAAATTTAGGGAACCTGTATACATCCAGATGTTAATTTAGTGTCACAGCCCCTCTTTATTCTTAAAACAAAAATCAAAACTATATTAAAACAAATACTAAAATAAACTATCAAATTTCTCAACTTATAATGTGCGTTACTTGACAAATTTTAAGTATTAGCATACGGAGTCCTAGGATTATTTGAATAAATACTTATCTCTAAGAACATATTCGGCTTGCTAGTGGGAGAGTAGGTATTAAAAAACAGGGGAGTTGAACTGACCTTGCCTCATCTACTGTTTCTGCCAGAACTTATATGTACAAAGGCAAACATTAGGATGACTCTGCCTGTTGCATTACCATTTGGAGATCCCGTACAAGCCATGCAGGGATAATAAGTTCTGTTCTCAATTTCCTTCTAGCTTATTTCTCTGGTTTGTTTCTGGGACTAGTTTCTTGCATTCTGAAATTTTCATCTCTCTGCAAATTTGACCCCTTGCCCTATATTCTGGCTTTAAATGTCTTCCTTTACCTCCTGATATTTTTTTCCTTTATATTCTCCGAGGCTCTACTCTTTAGCACACCAACTCCAGATTTTCCGTTAACAGGCAGGTTTTCACATCCCCATTGATTTTAGAATTCTTGAAGTTCCTTGTCCTCCCAACCTAAGTCCCTCAGAATCTCACAATGTGCTCTCTTCTCTTAGTCCTGAGGCCAAATGAAAGGGCATGTGTAGTAGATGATAATAAAAATAAATTAATTTTGTTCAAAACTTTGAATTGTATCTTATACACTGCCCAAACATCATAGATGGCATTTATTATAATGCACCTTTACTTTGTCTTATACTGTCTCTTTAAATTTGCTCAAGGACAAATTTGCCCTGATATTTTTCTCACTGTTAGATGGTGTGGTGACAGAATAATGTTTCCTGGACCACAAGAATGTCCTTGTCCTAATCTTGAATCCTCTGAATATGTTACCTTGCATGAAAAAATGGATTTGCAAGTGTGATTAATGACCTTGAAATAGGGAGATTATCCTGGATTATATAGGTGAGCCCAGTCTAACTACTTGATTCCTTAAAAATGGAGGACCTTTTCCAGCTGTGGTCTATGCAGCTATGGAGAAATAGTCCGAGAAGTGCAATACTGTTGATTTTGAAGACAGAGGAAGTGAGCCAGGAGCCAAGGAATGTCTGTGACACCAAAGAACAGGTACAAGACAAGTTTCTGAATTGGTTTTCACTTGCTAGGAAATGGGGAATAAGAAGATCCAGGCATAATTAATAAGGAATAAAAAGCAACATCCAGGGGTTTTGACATATATAGAGAGATTGATTCTGATATTAGGTAATAATATTTTTTCTCAGACTTAATTTTTGTGGTCTAGCTGCATTTTGACTCATTTCCCTTTTTCCTCTCTCCATTTCTCTTTTTCCTCAGTACTCTTCTCCCATACCTTTTTTGTCCTTTTGCATAAAAAACATAAGTGGTCCTGCCAAGACTCCTTATATTTATTCATTCAAGCTACATGTTTATTGAATAATATTCACAAAAGATTGTTTTTAATGACATAAGTGACCCAAATATTAATCAACCTGACCTCAAGGAGCTTACAGTTTCACAGGGGCAATGGGCCACATGACTACATCATCTGTCCTTAAAATAGGAAATCTAACTGAAAATGCATATGTCCTATTATAGTCTCTTAATAAGATAATTTAAATTATTCCACTATTTCTTTTAATTTAACAAAATTTTTCAAACATAGAAAATGGTTAATTTATTAAAAGTTATATTTGGTCAATGTATTTGAAAATATTTAACTACACAGTAGATAAATATATCTTTTTAGATGCCTATAAAATTTAGATTTTGTCAGAATAATTTAGTTTATTTTGCCAAGAACTCATTCCTTTCACACTGTTTTCATTCTAACCTGGTTGATAAACATAGGCAAAAATATTTACATTTTTCTGCTTCATTTTAACCTTTATTTATTAAATCTCATTTGTCCCCTTGAAACTGAAAAGAAAGCACACAAATCTTTAAAAGAATTTCATGCACTGTTTCCTCAAACCATGGAAGCTAAACTCTCAGCCCTGCTCATTCTGGATCCAATGAACCTGGTTTTTATCAGGGGAATAATAAATTACTACATGTCAAAACCCCTGGATGTTGCTTTTTATTCCTTATTAATTATGCCTGGATCTTCTTAGTCCCCATTTCCTAGCAAGTGAAAACCAATTCAGAAACTTGTCTTGTACCTGTTCTTTGGTAATTAATTTCTTACTTCCAGATCTCCTTTTATCCTTCCTGGTACTTCTGTCCACTTAGTGTTTGAGTAACCTAACGTGCATTCCACTCTGCAGAGATAAGATTCATGAGTTGTACCACAGTTCCTTTGTCCTCCTGTTCTCAGTCTTCTCAAGACTAGTCATTAGTTTTTAGATATGGATAATCTACTTGTTATTTCAATGCACTTTGAAACTCTCCATCAATCACCGGCTGGATTGATGACATATTTCAACTCTTCTCCAACATTGACTAAGGCTCCTTAGTTCTAACATGTCCTTTCTCATGAGGTTTGTGCACACAGTTAATAAGCCACTTGAGGATTTTTCTAGAATTTTTTCTAGAATAGAAGGCTGCTGCCCATTTCCATGCAACTTTTCCCTAATCCTGAAAGTTTTTCCAATATTCTTGTTGTTTTTCCTATACATCTATTGGGCATGCTCCAGCTATAATTAGCTAAGGAAATGTAAAGGAAAAATGGGAAATGAGAGAAATCACAGGATGAAGGAGATAGGGAGCAAACCACAGATAGGAAGGGAGTATGGGAATAAAGACAATTTATAAAGGCTTGTGATCATAAAATAATAGAAATATTGCTAAAACTTGCTCTATTTTCAAAACTGCATATGAATAATTTTTTTCAGTGGGTTTCTGTTTATTCCATTGTAGTGGGCTGCATGGTGGCCCCCATAAGACATATCTATATCTTAATCCTCCATACCTGAATGTTGCCTGATTTGGGAAATTATGTTTAGGATCTTGAGATGAAGACATAATTCTGTATTATCTGGATGGACTGCAAATCCAATGGCAAGTGTCTTTATAAGAGTGAGGCAGAGGGAGATTTCACAGGAGGAAGAGGAGGAGGAGGCAAAGTGACTGTGGAAGCAGAGATTAGAGTGACGCGTCCACTAGTCAATGGATGCCGGCAGTTACCTCTTCCAGAAGCCAGAAGAGGCATACAATGGATTCTGTTCCATGGACCCCTTTGCCAGT
This sequence comes from Tolypeutes matacus, assembly GCA_026826555.1. Classification (NCBI taxonomy): domain Eukaryota; kingdom Metazoa; phylum Chordata; class Mammalia; order Cingulata; family Chlamyphoridae; genus Tolypeutes; species Tolypeutes matacus. Next base: position 50,279,625 of record JAKSZT010054334.1, read on the forward strand.
CAGGTGAAAACCATGGATCCATTACTAAGTCCACACTATACTGTGTATTATTTAATAAATATATCACACCTGCACCAACACATCCCTACAAGAATAATGCTTTTTTGAATTTTCATGGACTCTCTGAAATCTTTCCACAGACCCCTTTTGGGGTCCATGGACCCCTGGTTAAGAACCCCTGATGTAGGAGAAATGCAGCCCTGACAACTTGAATTTGTATTTCTCATCTCCCAAACTGCGAGACAATAAATTTTTGTTGTTTTAAGCCACACAGTTTTCAGTAATTTGTTGCAGCAGCCACAGGAAAATAAAACAGTTGCTCTACTGCAATGATGCCAATAGGAGCGCCTGATCTACAATCTGGATTTTAAAATTATGGACCATCTAGCCATCCTCAATACAGCACCTCTGTCCTCTGTTATTCTCAACCCTCTTTTCATGCCAGAAAATTAAATTCCTCTTCCTACAAATTTTACCTTCCTTTTCTGTGAATTCTCTCCTAGTCTATCTAAAACAACCATCCTCTGATAATTCCTAATGGCAAATCTCTAGATCTGTAATAGGAAGACAAATGGACATTTTCAAGCTTTTCCAAATTGTCCAATTTTTATGCTTCAGTATTAGGAAAGTATTCAAAATTCAATTCATATTTTGTATATTATGAAATCATTTTGCTTATCATAAATTTTATGAGAAAAATGGAGGAATAATTTTCACCATATGCCTAAGACACTACACATCTTTAGCGATGCGAAAAGGAAGACTTCAAGGTAATTTCTTAAAATCAAATTAATTATATAATTTTATAATATATTGCATTTTAAATTTTGGCCTAGCAATATTTTATTTGATGGTATATGCTTAAGGTGATTTCCTTATAATTATCCTCTGGGTTTCATGCTGCATAATTCAAAATATTTGGCAGCCAATCTTAGTAATCTTTTTATAGAAGGATATACTAAAAATGTTTTGCCAAGCTCAAAAAAAAAGCCCTACATTAAACATATATCATAAAAAATAACTCATTCAGCTTCTCTTGCCTTAACAAAGAATTTAAATAAATCATTATAAGACCATTTGAAGTAAATATAATCACAGTGATTCGTAGCAATAAAATACAGAGTATGATATCACAAATGTTGCTAGTTTATTAAAAACAAACACAGCAGGATCATTTTATGTGGACTGTCATCCTTGGATCATGACCTTGTGCCACTGATAGAAGCATTTAGCCCTGTTAGCAACCGACCTGAATGGACTACACAGTTAGAAGGCATAAATAGCATTGCAAACCTTTGAAATCAAGGCCGCTAATGAAAATCAATGTAGAGGCTACAAATAAAAACCAAGATCACATCCTAGGTCAGGGAAAAAGGCATCAGTGTATTATTAATACGTTCATATTACCTCCAAATTATTCCTCTCTGACTAGAATCTATAAACTCAGTTTCTAGAACTAAAGTTTTCATAAGTTAAATCTCATCTCATAAAAACTTCCAAATATATATATTTTAAAATAGTGCGTATTCCTAAAATATTTTGTGGATTTAAATTAGAAAATATAAAATTGAAATATGACATTAACTTTCTGACATATCTACTTGTACATATGCTTCAGGAAATATTAAATAAAAAGTTCCATAAGCCTATGCTAAAATGATTCTATTTGGTTTTAAAAAGAGCAGAAATAGAGGGAGAAAATTTAAAATGATAGCATAATTTCTTGGAAAAATCATCATTTTGATGAGGGACTGAACAGACTTCATATGTGTAGAATTAAAATATTTAAAATATATAAATTACTAATTTCTAAACTTTTTTGGATTTTCATACAATAGATGAAAAACTAGCATGGGTTTCTGGCTCTCCTCCCTGCATCCAGCATGATTCTATAGATGCCACATTATTGATAACTCTGTCTCTTTTTTTTAATCTCTCACATGCACACACACATATCCATGTATGGACACACAAACTAAAAGAAATTTTCAATTTTAATAGAAATGGTTGTATCCCATATGTGTGTGTATTGTGGGTGTGTGTATACCCAGAAAGAGTGGGTTTGTGTGTGTGCATATGTGTGTATACAGAGAGGGCTGTGAGTCAAATATTGGGGATGGGCTTGGGGCTGGGTGAAATATGTTTAGTTACACCATCCCTATGACCTATTTTTCCTAAAATAGATATCTTCCCAGATGCCACATCCCACCCCCTAACAAAAATGCAGTGCCACCTGGGAGCCATGGGGCAACTACAAGGTAGCTGCACTGAGGTGAGGAACAGATTGTCGTGAGCCGGGCAGTTGTGATGGTCCATGAACATTCCCTTGACTCTCACTCTCAACAAACCTGTCCCCACAAGCTGGGCAAGTACAAAAGAGGGCACCAGCTTCAAGCTATAATAGTGGCAAGGATAGTGGTGTTTGAAGATTTGCTCTTAGGTATGACTCCCTGGGGCAGGAATAGGAAATTCCAATAGTAGAACTAGAGGCATTCAGCCCTGAAGTCTAGTGTCACACTCTCACCCTAATCCTAAATTCAACTGCAGGTCTATGATCATGACTGAGGCATATGCTTCTCATGACAAATAATACCAGCAAGGCAAACGATAGTCTCAAGAAAATAAAAGATGTGGTCCCAGGAGAAAAATTATCCTATATCAGAGCACTTCAATAACTATGATCAAATTAAAAAAAAAAATGTAATCTATACAACAAAGGAGAACCATTGAAAAGACTAAATTCCTATGTAAAATTAATATTAAAAGTATAAATATACTAAAAAATAAAGAATGACATAGCAATTATAATAATAAAAATGGAAAAGACATGAGAGCAAATATTAAAAGGGCTAATAGATTTCTAATTAGTATAAGTAAAAACACACATTATATGATGTTTTCATCCAGGTTTGCCAAGAAGTAGCCACCTGGTTGGGATTAAACATATAAGCGACTTATTGAGAGAAGGATAAAGAGGAGGGGACAGGAGTAGGCAGTGCCTTAATTTCTTAGGGCTGTTGTGACAAAGTAGCATCAAATTGTCTCATCGTCCTGGAGGCTGGAAATCCAAAATGAAGATGTGAGTAGCACCATGGTCCCTCTGAAACCCGTGGGGGAGAATCCTTCCTTGCTCCTGGAGGTTTGCCAGCATGCCTTGATGTTTCTAGGGTGCAGCTGCAGCACTGCAGTGACATAACATCTTCACATGGCCTTCTCTCCTGTGTCTGTGTGTTTCTCCTCATCTTTTTATAAGGACACAGTCTTATTGGATTAGAGTCCCACCCTACTCCAGCAAGACTTCATCTTAATTGAACCATGTCCATCTACAGTGATCTTATTTTGAAATAAGGTCACATTCTGAGGCAATAGTGTTCATAACTTCAACACCTCTTTGTGGGGAACACAAAGCAAATCATAACAGACTGTTAAGAGCCTTCAGATTGTGGTGTAGCTGTGACAACTGTGAAGAAGAAGGGGCAGAAAAGAGCTTAGGAAGGGTATCAGATTGCAGCACAGACCTGAAAAAGGCTCAGCCAGGCTTATTAGATTTCCCAAGTAAAGGTTACCCAATTGAAAAGGCCTCTGCCATGATCATTGTCAACTGGGAGCATCCCACAGGCATGGCTTCTATGTAAATACAGTGGTGGACCCAAAAAGGCAGCATCAGGGGCTGTCAGTCAAATCTGCTTCCTGGAGAAGGCTCTTGTGGAGAAGATCTGAGTTGGACACTTCCATGACCATAGCATATGAAGTATTAAAAAAATAGTAATGACAAATTTTCTTAGTGACTCTGGAATGAAAAATCATATTCTTTTCCAAACAACCATGTTCTTTAACCACAACATAATTAGCTTAGGAATCAATAATAAAAAGAAATCCAAGGAACAATAGTCTAACATTTGGAAATTTAAAAATATGTTTAATTATTTTTGGATCAAAGATGAAATCACATTGAAAATTACAAAATACCTTGAACTAAATGATATTAAGTATAATGCATTTGTCTGGTATTTGTCATATTTATTATTACCTCTATTTTATAAGTAAAGTTGTATATGAGGGAAATTTTTAGCCCTAAATAGAAATTTTAAAAAAGCTGGCTCTTAGTGAATTAATTACACAACTTAAGAAGAAAATGAAAGAACAGACAACTAAACACAAAGAGAGTAAATGATGTAAAGTTTTGACTAAAGTAAAATTAATAATTTGTGTTATTCAAAGACCCCAATAAGAAAAGTAAAAGTGAATACACTGAGTGGGATGAGGTAGTTACAATACATATAATCAACAAGTAATGCTGTGGTGGTTAGTCTTATGTGTGAACTTGGCTAGGCCACAGTGTCCAGTTATGTAATCAAGCACCCTTCTAGGTGTTGTGGTGAAGGTATTTTGTAGATGTGGTTAAGATCTACAATCAGTTGATTGTACAAGCCCAAGAGCCAAATCCTTAAAGTAAATCTATTACCTATTCTACCACTTCTGTTTCTCTGGGGAACTGGAAGATGTAGAGTGCTGGAAATCTACTAAGGACAAACAATGCAATAGGGGAATATAAAAGGCAAGAGGACTGATCAGGCAATTCACAAAAGAGGAAATCTGAAAGCCAATAAATATAACAGGTGGTCAACCTCACTGGTAATCAGAAATATGCAAATAAAAACCTCTTAAGATATAAATCTTACACAGCAGAATGACTGAACTTTAAAAAGATTGACTATACCAACTGCTGATAAGTATGTGGACCAACTGGACCACTCGTGCACTGCTGGTGTGAGTGTAAATAGGTGAAACTACTTTAGAAAACAGAGATTATTTACAAAAGTTGAAGATATGTATACTACATAACTTAACTGAACAACTCCCATCTTGGAGATATGCCCAACTCATATGCATGTGCATGTGCAATAGGAGAGCCAGAGAATTAAAAAAAAAAAAAGAATTAAAAGTATAAATAAATATATATATATATAAATAAATATTATTTTTGTACTGATAAAAGGGACAATGACTTAAGAAAATATAATGATCCCCATTAATATTTCTCTCAGCATCTGAGAGCAAAGGAAAACTTGATACTTGCATTTGGACATTTTAAAGTAACTCTAGAGAGAACTGACAAATCATGGGTAGTGAGAGGGGACTCAAACTTCCAGATATTGACATATCATCAAGTAATAACAATTAGAACAACAATAATAATAACAAATAGACCACTTGAACAAAAAATGATCCTAGGAACAGACCCATGGAATATGATACATAATTAATGATACTGGTAACACAAATAAATGAGGAAATGATTGACTATTTACAAAAGAGCATTGGGTAAGGCTTTCTATATGGAGAAAAATAAACTTAGAGCCTTCCATTTCAAATATGCAAAAATAATATGTGGATTAAATGTACATAAAGAGGAACATTTGTAGAAGTATTAATATGGTCTTGGGATGGGCCAGGATTATTCCAATAGGACCATAATAGTGTATACTCTTAATAAAAAGTATTTTTGCTGGATTATATAAAAATTAATCACTTCTATTCAGTGAAGGACATCAAAGTCAAAGTTAATTGATGGCTAACAATTAGGAGAGTTTATTTGCAATATATAAACACAAATTATTATCTCAATCATAATATCTATAGCAAATAAGTGATTGAATGTGTATTAGTTTCCTTTGGCTTCCATAACTAATTACTGTAAAATGGATTGCTTAAAACAACAGCACCTTTTTTTTCCCCACAGTTCTGGAGGCTAGTGCCTGAAATCAAGGTCTTTGATCTATCTAAAGCCTCAAGGGTTGGATTCTTTCTTGCCTCATTCTAGCTTCTGGTGGATGCCAGCAATCCTTGGTATTTCTTGGCTTATAGATACATCATTCCAATCTTGCCTCTGTACTTTACCTGGTATTCTTCCTGTGTATGTCTACCTCTGTGTGCATGTTTCCCTCTTCCTATAAGGAAACCAGTCATTGGATTACGCCCACCCTAATTCCAAATAAGGTTACATTCACAGGTACTGGGGGTTTAGATTTGTGTCCTTTTTTGGAGGACACAATTTAAGTCAGTACAAAAGACAAAGAAAACTGATTTTCTATATATGTAATCTTCAGAGAAGATATGATTTTAAATAGCTAGTAAGTTTATGAACAGATATACAGGACCAGAATAATTTGAGTTATCCAAGTTTTAATACAATGAAGTAATGCTCTACATTCATCGTATTGCAAACATTAAAAAGTCAGATAATTTCAAGTGCTGATGAGAGCATAAGAGGTACAAGAGAGCTCTTCAGAAATACTTATTAAAATTAAGTATCTGTATGTTCTACATAATAGCAATACTATTCTATAGTATTTTGCCCAGTAAACCTCCAGCAAACATCCACAAGGAGTCACTTTAAGGTATTCACAATAGAATAGAATTTCAAAACAGATGCTATTTTGGCCCTATTGAGGGAATCCTGGGCCACCCTAAGACCATATTAATATTTCTACAAAGGTTCTTCTTTATATACATTTAATCCACTAATATTTTTACATATTTAAAATGGAAGGCTCTAACAGGTCACAATAACAAAGAGTTGGATATAAATTCTAGGCCATTGCTAGAGGAATGTAAAAGTAAAATTTATGCAGCAGCCAGTAGTAATGAACCAGATTTACATATATGGAGAGATTTACAACATACTACAAATGAACAAAGTTTTTAAACAATGAGATAATTATACTATTCACGTAAGTTTAAATACACATGCTCTGAAAATAAATTATATTTTTTAGGAATAGAAGGAACCATGGGAATTTGTTGCATGGAAAGTAGTTTGGAAGGGCATTTATACAGATATGCAGATCATTTAAATATAAACTAATTATGGGAAGAATTTTGAAAGGACATACTTTGAATCCATTCGGGTAGATGCAATTATGCTTGTGAGATTGGGTGCTAATAGACATGGAAATGAAAGAAAAAGAAAGGAAAAAGTAAATAGGAATACAAGATAGACTTTTCAAGGCTGGAATTTATAAAATTTGATTGAACTCATCAGAAAGCAAATATTATGATTTATTTTCCAGAGTGTATTTAGGTTAGAACTTTAGGACTTAAAGTGTTTAGGACTTCTGAAATCAATTGCTTATTGGCTTTTTCTAATTTGAAATCCACACACCTTTCAAATTCAACAAATTCAAATAGTTCATCCCTTTTACCCCATAACTTGCTTCCCTTTAGATATTTCTTGTTTTGGTCGTGACACCAATTGCTAAAGCCAAAAGGCTAAATTTGTTCCAAATTAACTTTTCCATTTACACCTTATCTTTTCTCCTCTCAATTACTATAAACTTCTTATTTTCTCCAGGACTCATAACTCATCTTCCCTTAATCTTGCTCAGAGGAATTACTTTAAAATACAAATCTGACCTATTCATCCCCCTGCAGACTAAATTCTGTGAAGTAAGGTCCTTGATATGTCTTGTTTACCACTGTATCCCCAGCACCTAAAAAAGTGTTTGGTATAACACTTAATTTGGTACTCAGCTTCTAAGATGCCCTCCCTCCCCTTTGAGATACTTGCTGTGGCATTTTGAAATTATTTTATGAATCCCCAAAAGAGAAAGATTATGTTTGTGAAATAATACATTTCTGTGGGTGTGAAATCCTTTCAACTGGACTAAGTCAATAAGGAATGACTCAGGTTGAGTCTCACCCTCTTGCTGGGTCTGATATAAATGGAAACAGAGAGAGAGACAGAGGAAAGGAAGGGCACCATGTTTGATCTTGCATGTGAGAAAAAAGTTTGCCCACAGCTACAAGGAGAGAAGCCCAATCCCAGGAGGCTCAAGGAGCTGAGGACCAGGGAGAAGAGCCATATGCCTGCTGGCTTTCAGCTCAATTCTGGAAGAAAGCAGAGCAGCTGAGATGAAAGAGGAGGCCCAGAAAGCAACAATACTTATGCCTGGTTGCCCTCAGCTGAGCTCTGGGATATAAGAGATTCTGGAGGGGAAGAGATCAGTGGCCATCTTGCTTTACCATGTGGCAGCTGACTGTGTTGAGAAAGCAGTCTGCTGATGCCTTAATTTGGGTATTTTATGACCTTGGAACTGTAAGCTTTTACCCCACATAAATCCCTTTATAAAAGCCAACCCACTTCTGGTACTTTGCATCAGCAGCGCTATGGCAAACTAAAATACTTGTCTCCTAGTATTCCCATCCTTTTCTATGCCTATTCCCTTGAGTAATGAGCTTCTAAAATTCTAATCTGTAGAATACCTAACTTAGAAAGGATGCCTTTTCCATGAGTAAATTATAAGAGATACTGACTTCCATATTGCTAGGGAACTTTTTGTCTTGCTGGCTTTTGTGAAGCAAGTTGCCATGATGGGAGACCCACGGGGCAAAGAACTAAGGGCAGGTGCTGGTCAACAGCCAGCCTGAAACTAAGGTTATCAGTCCAACAAGTCAAAGGGAAATGCATTCTGCAAAAACCATGGAAGTGAGCTTGGAAGCAGATGTTCCCTAGTTGAGCTCAGCTCATAAGCGACAGTATACATAGGATAACACAATGATTATAACCTGATGGAGACCTTCAGGGAGAGGAACTATGTAATCACTGGTAAGATTACAGACCCATGCAAATTGTGAGATAATAAATGTGTGTTGTTTTATGTTGTTAAGTTTTTGGTAATAATTTAAACAACAATAGATAACTAATACACAAAGTAAAATAACAATGAATGAAACCAGTCATTATTTTCCCATAACTTCAGGATGTAATTCAAGTTTCTTGGTTTAGCAGTCAAGAATCTATTAACCCTCCTCTTGCTACCAACTTTTTTCTATACTAATTTTAATCTATTTTCTATTTCCAGAAAGTGCAAAGCTATTTCATGACTTTGTTCCTCCATAAATTTTGTTTCTTCCTAGAGAAGTTTTATATCTTTCTTTAAATGGTTAACTCCTATTTAGTGTCCAATATGGATCTCAAGCTTCACCATCCGTGGAAATACTTCTCTAACTCCCCAGACCTACTGAGAGGTCCATTTACTATGTCTATAGCACTAGATGTATCCTTTATTATAACATTAATTGTACTGTATGCTTATACTAAATTCACACATCTTCCTCGTAAAAAAGTCTATAAGGTACTTAAATGTAGCAATCACATCTTATCTGACTTCATCTACTGAATATGTCCCAACAGTACATAAATGACTAAACAGATTTTTTATATTAATAAAGACAAGCAGCAACGATTTCTAATATTAATAGAGACAAGTATCAATCGGATTCTGATAAGTTTGAAAGAGTTAACTGATGAATACAAGAGTACTCCTCAAACATCTTGCTACATTTTGTCAATCCCTTTTTCTGAATGCCTTCCTTTCTGAATAAATTTTGAACTTTTTGCTTTGTGCTTTGTTATTGGATTTTCCATCATTTTATTATACAAATTTTCAAACACAAGAAAAATTTGAAAATATTCTTAGTGCACAGCAACATACTCATAATCTAGAGTCTACCATTAACTTTTCAGAGCTATCAATCTATCAACCCCTCTATCTCCAAATTCATCTTGTTTTTTAATGCATTGCAAGGTAAATTGTAGACATCTCTGCTAAATACCTCAGCTAAATACCTCAGCATGCATGTCATTCACTAGTGTTATTATTTGTTTACTGTTCCTTTCTTTTGAGGTAAAATATACACACAATATAATGCACACTTGTTAAAGTACACTGCCTGAATTTTGAAAAATGTAATCTTTCTAATCAATTCCTGTACAGCCTGAAGTAAATACTGCTCTGTTTTTCCCCCCAACCATAGATGAGGTTTACTTGTTTTAGAGCATTTCATAAATGGAATCATGCAATGTATACTCTTTTGTGTAAGGCTTCTTTCACTGAGCATTAACATTTTTCAAATCCATCTATGTTATTGTGTGTGTAAGCAGGTTTTTAACTGAGTGGAATTTCTTCCTATTCATATACCACAATTTGCTCATCAGTTCTCCTTTTGATGGGCACCTGGCCTGCTTTGAATTTTTCACTAATATAAATAAAGCTGCCATGAACTTTTGTGTATCAGTCATTTTTTGGACATATATTTCCATTTTCCTTAGGTAAATATGTAGAAGTGGTAATGGTAGGTCATAGAGTAGGCATATATTTAGTTTTATAAAAAACTGCCAAACTTTTCCCCAAAATTGTTATTCCATCTCACACAATCAAAATCAGTGCATGAGATTTCCAAGTGCTTCATATTCTTGTATTCTTTCCAACATCTGGTATTGCTAGTTTTTTTAGTTATTCTGGTTAGAATGTAGATTATCATGTTGTAGTTTTAATATGAATTTCTCTGATTACTAATATTGCTAAGAATATTTTCTTGTACTTTTTTTGCCATTCATTCCTCTTCTTTTAGGAAGTATCTGTTCAAATTTTCTCCCCATTTTATTGGTTTGCTCAACCTTTTATTATTGAGTTGTAGGAGTTCTTTATAAAGCCTGAATACCAGTTCTTTGACATATGTGTATCTTGAGAATGTTTTCTTCCAGTCTGTGTCTTATCTTCTTATTTTCTTACTGGTGTTTTTGATGTACAGATATTTTTCATTGTGATGGAGCCATATTTATCATTTTTTAAAAAGACTCTTCTTTATCTTAAGGATTTTCCTACTCCCAAATTAAAAAGATATTTTCCTATGCTTCTAAAATCATTATAGTCTTAGTTTTATGTTTAGGTTCATGATCCCTCTTGGGTTAATTTTTATTTAGTATGAGGTAGGGGTCAATATTCATGTATACCTTATTGGCATGTAGCTATTCCAGGTCTCTTTGTTGAAAATCATTTCCTTTCTCCAATTGATTACTTTGGTTTCTTTGTGGAAAAAATAATATTTCACTCACTTTAAGTATATTAAAAAAATCAGCTTTCTGTGATATTGCTGCTAACACCAGTGTTTGTGTATTGTTTACTTACCTTTCTATTCTATATCCAAGCATCATTCATGTCCTCTCCTTCTGGACACAACTGAGTCTTCAACTTGAAAATAAGCTCCATTCAGGAAGACACACATTCTTATTAATTTTGTTGTATCCCTAGTATTTAGTTTGAATTCTGTACAGAGAAAACGCCTATTTTATTTTGAAGAAATGAATGCATGCATGAAAGAATGGTAAATTAAAGCACAGTTTTATACATTGAGTTTTAAATAAATTAATAGATGAGATATGAGACTTTTTCAGGACATTTAAGATATATCCTTATTTTTAAAGGTATAGGCACTGTACCTAATAGGTGAAAATCAACTTTTTCATAACAAATTATATGTGTATTTTATTACAACCTCATATTTTCTTCACAGCTTGTTTTGGAAATCAAATAAAGGAAAATTAACATAAATGGCAAATGCACCATCAAGATATGTTTAAAACTCGCTAATGTGCAGGCATAATATTAGCTACTGATAAGACATATGTCCCAAGCTTTTAAGAGGTCATGGTCTATTGGTCTATACGTGGTTTCCTGTTTTAATTTAATATCCATAATTTCTAACAAACCTTTGAGACTTTGAAAAAGTGTCAATTTTCCAGTACTTGCTTAATTCCAGTGTATGTGTCATATTTTTCTTTTTACCTGCTATTATTTGCTCTTGTCAGGGGCTGAACATGTCTTGTACAATAAAGAAATAATTGAAAAATGTCTGAGTTTCTATATCAGGCAAAGTGTTTATAAGAAATGAAACAACTCTCTTCTTCTCACCATGTCCTTGCTGGCCCATAAATAGGAGCTTTATCTAGATGTAGGTAACATCCTCATTTCCTTCAACTTGTCATCTATTTCTCTTTAAGGGAGGAATAATGCCTTAGCCAATAGGTGAGTTTGAGAGAAGGGGCCAGAGCAACTATGCTGCAACCCTTTCAACCACTTTCAACGGTCTACCTGAAAAATAAGCAATGCTTTTCTTGTTAATGTTGTTTATTTATGTTTCTTCTGCTTATTGGAGCAGAATGTATCTCTATTAGTGAAAGTTAGACTTGTCTATTTTGGAGGAATTGATTGGCAAACTAAATTAAGGGTAAATGGGATGATGAGTTAGTCTGACCAAAAATAAGTTCTCCAAACTACCTGTAGTAGTTATTAAATGGATATACTGATTGATCTTTATTTCATTCCCATATATAATTCTAATACAGTATCTAATTCAGGCTTTGCAGAGCACCAATAAAAAGCCTCAAGGAAGAGCAATATAATGAATAAGATTTTAGGGAAGCATTATAAAAATTACTAAAATATGCATTATTTAAAATGATTATGGAAAATAATACCCATTTTATAGGGCTTATTTTTTTAACATTCAATAATTATGCAGAAGAACTTAACAGAAGCGTTATGACATAATTAGAAAGTAAATGCAGATTTTTTTAAATTTATTTATAAACTTATATGTGATCTGAGATTCTTCACTGACTTCCAGAACAGAAAAATAAAAACAGATTTATCATGTGGATTCAATCTGTAAAGCTTGAACCTTGTTTCTTGTTCCTCAATATGTTTTCCAAATTAGGTGAGTGTCTACAGAAATGACCTCTATGGCTGCAAGTTAGATTAGAATTTTTAAATTGACTTCATTACTACTGTAATTTAAAATATTTATGAAAAGAATGAGTGTATTTTAGATCAACTGGGGATGGGATTTAAAGATGTATATAATATATAATTTTAGTGTATCTATTTGAGTTTCAGCTTTTACCCCCTTCTGTCCTGTGGCCAATTGGGATGACACTTTTTTTTTGGTTTTTGTGTTTTGTTTGTTTTCACTGAAGTATTTTCAACCTGATGTCTGTAGGTCTATAAGCTATAACTGTGTAAGAAAAAAATCATCTAAAATAAATCTGTACATTACTCAAGTTTGAGAAACAGTGTTCTAGATAGTTCAGTCTATTTCTTCCTATTCTCAAATTTCCCTGATACAATTTTCTTCCATTTTAGAAATAACTAATGGCTGGCTTTATACCCCAATTTGTTCAAGGATCTTGTGGCATCATTAAAATTATCTCTAGATAATTTCACTCAAATGAACTAATTTCTATTGGATAATAAAACAGGATTCAGCTATTGGTTACATTGACAATGTCTCCAAAATTCTATTCTCTGCCCCCACTGTCCCATTATGAAGAAAGAAAAAAAAAACTTTATTTCTTCTCTTGTCATTTTATTAAATGTGAAGAAGTGTACATTTCACAGAAGCAGTGCATAAATTATAAGTAAACTCTCTTATGACTGCTTCTGATGCTGAAGGGTTTTTGTATATGTATGTAGAGAAAGATACTCTTTTAAAATACATAAAATATTTCTATATACTTATATAACAGATTTATAATATCTAATATCCTATCATATTCTTAATGAACTAATATTAATAAGAAGTAATTGAATTATATCTTAATCATTATGATTTTGTCCTCTATTTTTTTATCCTGCTTCAAATGATGTGATTGTCTATTTCTTTGCTAGAATATCTCTAAGCTGAACTGATTGTGTTTGCTGAGAAAAAAAATGTGGATAAAATTATCAAAGAAACTTATTTGTTTTCCTACTAAGTTACAATACAAATTTCTATTTTTCAGAGAATTTATTTTAGTTTCATTTCCACAACCGCCAATAATACGTCAATACAAATAATTGTATTAATTTCTCAGTGTTGTGCTCACTAAAGCAGTCATACATCCTTTTGCTCAGAGTGCCCACGGCTTTCTGAAACTAGCGTTTTATGATTGTACTCATATAGTGAATTTTGGAAGCCTTTTTAAAAAGAAATAGGAAAATGAAAGTAAAATGCTCCTGGGGAAGTCAGGGACACACTCAAGTGCCATCTCCCAGCCCTCCTTTCTTTGTGTACAGATATTTCAATATCTTTCTATTCCACAGCCTGGGAGAGATGTTAGAGCTATTAGAATGGCCTAACTGTACCTTAAACCCAAAAGAGGAACAATCAGTTCTAGATGCTTACCAGAGAGGGAACTCTGCAAAAAGGTTGCATGGTGTAGGCTTTTTGCTCAGTGGCAGGGCCCCTGTACCCTGGGCTGTACCAATACCTGCTTCTTGGGCACCGCAGGTGTCCCTCATCTGTGACACAAAGTGATCCACCCATCCTGACCCGAGCAGTGGGCCCCGCGGGGGATTGGCCATGAGGGGACCATCCCCGCTGCTCTTTTGGACAAGTTGTGCTGTGTAAGCAATAAAGTGGCCATTTGTTGAGAAGTTCTGTTGTGTCTGAGTCTGTGTTCCCATGATGAAACATGTAGCAACTCACTCCACAAGTCCAACAGAGAAAATGTATTACAAAGTATTTTTAATATGCAAAAGCTGATAGTGAAAATTTCAGAAACAAAGACTTGTTAAGAAATGAATATAATGAAAGGTATAAGCTCTCACCCTTTTATGAAATGGAGGATATCTTTAAGCTAAGCTGTATGTTTAGTTCCAGAAAATATAAGTTGTTGAATATCATTTACATTAAAAACTAAATAAGCAGAATTAATTGGATGAAACTCTATATAAAAAAAGGAGTTTTTGATTGAACTAGGCATAGGAGTAGTTCTGTGCCACCTAAAAAATTCTTCTCACACAAAATATACTATTATAATGCAAACTGTATTTTAAAAAGTCAAGAGTTTAAAACATCAATTCACTATACTGAATTCTCATTTTCTTAAGGGAAGCACTTTATTTTATTTTATAATGCTTACTGATATCTTATTTAAAGAAAAAATAAATTTTAATATTCATAAGTTTTAGAATCCCTGATTCTAAATATCTAGCCTTAAGTATCACCACTTTAGTTTCCTGGGCTGCTTAAGCAAATACTGTGAAATGGGTCAGGTAAAACAATGGAAATGTATTTACTTATGGTTTTGAGCTTAGGAGAAAGTCCAAAGTCAAGGTGATGCTCTTCTCCCAAAGAATGTGGCTATTTGGGTTGGCTGCTGGTGACCTTTGGTCATTAGCATGTCACATGACAAGGCACATGGTGGTATCTCCTGGGCTCTCCCTTCTCTTCTGGGCTTCATTGATGTTCAAATTTTGGCTGCTCCCTCTGACTTTCTCTATTCTTAAAATTCATTTCACTTATAAAGGAGTCCAGTAATAGGATTAAGATCCACCCTGATTAAGGTGGGCCACACCTTAACAGAAGTAACCACATCAAAAGATCCCACTTACAATGGGTTCACATCTACAGGAGTGGATTAAGTTTAAGGATATGTTTTTCTGGGGGGTACATACAGCTTCAGACTATCACACTCCATCCTCTAGACCCAATATTACATGTTCTTACTACATGCAAAATACATTCATTCCATCTAAACATCCCAGAAGCCATAAGGGCAAATTTCATGAGATTTTAAGGTCTGAAAAATCATCTATAGATTGATGTTTTGTCCTCCAGGCCTGATAGAGCATCATCTCCATACCTTCTAAGCACTTGCCCAAGAGCCCTGCTCTCCCCAAACACTGGCGTGAAGGCCCCATTCTCCCTTAACATGGGGTGGTGACCAGACTCTGTGAACACCAAGGCACAAGCACCACCATCACTGAGCATTGGGGTGAGCAGCACTCTCTCTGAACAACAGTGTGGACAGCTAGCCTCCTCCAAACACCAGGGCAGACCCACCCTTTCCACATAAGAATGAGTCCACTCTTTTGGCCTAAGGAGATTTCTTTGGTCCAGACCTCAGCTTCCATGATTCTGCCCATGAAGTCACTCTTCCTTCAATTTGTTCCTTCTCTGTCCCTTTTAGTCCAGGCTGGCAGTGATTGTGTTCATATAAGTTATGCAAAAATCTTGCTGAGCTTGGATATAGTTCACAGGAGTTGAAACCATCAGGCAATAGACCTTTCCATAAATCTTTCCTGCATAACTGTATTTCCAATCCTGACTTCCTTTGAAATGGCTGATGGGTTCCATGCTCAGTTCAACCCTCACATGTAGCACTATTCTCTGGGGACTCACTTTCTGAAATTTCAGAATTTTCTAAACCATCAATTTCTGTTTTTTGGTGTGTACCCAGGAATTCAGTTCTCTCCTCTTCCTTTCCTCTTGCATTTTATTATAAGCTGTAAGGAGAAACCAGGCTGCACTTTGTACAACTTAGCTGGGAAATCTCCACAGCTAAAAATCCAGGTTCATTGCTTTCAAGTCCTGCTTTCAATCCAACATATGAACTCAATTTTGCCAAGTTCTCTACTACTTTATGACAAGCATTGTCTTTCCTCCAGTTTCCAATAACATACTCATCATTTCTATATAAGGCCTCATTAGAAGTACCTTTAGCATCCGTATTTCTACCAACAATCTCTTCAAAGCAATCTATGATTTTTCTAAAAAACACCTCACAATTCTTCCAGTCTCTACCCACTACCTAATTCCAAAGCTTTTTCCACATTTTTTTTGCATTTGCAATAGCAGCACTCTACTCTCCTCTTACCAAACTTTGTTTTAGTTTCCTGGGTTGCTCAAGCAAATACCATAAAATGAGTCTGGTTAAACAATGGGAATTTATTTGCTCATGATTTTCAGTCTAGGAAAAGGTCCAAAGTCAAGGGGATGCTTTCTCTCAAAGACTGTGACATCCTGGAGCTAGCTGCTGCCAAACTTTGTTCCTTATTTTGTCACATGGCAAGGCACAAGGTGGTGTCTCTTGGTCTTATCCTTCTCTTCCAGTTTCCATTGATGTTCAATGTCTTAATTTCTTTCCACTTATAAAGGACTCCAAGAATAGGATTAAGACTCATTTTTATTGAATTGGGCAACACCTATGGACTAACGTAGACTTATTCTACTATAGACACTGGAATTGTCCTGCATGACATTGCAATGACACAGACCATTATACATTTTGTCAAAACCTATAAAATCAGCCAAGGCAGAATGTAAACTATATTCCATGGTTAGTAGCAATGCTTCAATATGTGTTCATCAATTGTAACAAATATACCACACTAATGAAAGATGTTGTTAATGTGGGAAAGTGTGAGAGGGGGTGGGGAAGGGGGTGGGGCATATGGAAATCCCTCGTATTTTTGATGTAACATTTATGTAATCTAAAGCTTTTTAACAATAAAAAACGTTTCAACAACAAAAACATAATCCATTCATGCCCACAGGAATGGATTATGTTTAGGAACATGTTTTTCTGGGGATACATAGAACTTGAATCCACCATACGGACTAAACTACCTATAATTTTTGAAACCTTTAATATATCCAACAAATAATCAATCAGAATTTTATTAAAACCTTCAGGCATCTCACCTACATTCACTGATTTTTGTACAATCCTGTTGGCTAAAGGATTTCTTTTATAGTCCCCTGTACCTTGCCCGAATTAATTCTTCTCTCCTATGAATTCTTGTATAAAAATAATAATGCCCTATCTGTATGATATATATTAATGCAATTTAATATAATGCAATATAATATATATTATAAATATAATTCAGACTACTATCAAGAATCCCTAGTTCCACCATCTCCACATCTTTGCTCCATGCTACATGGCATATAGTTTGCATTTTCTCTTACCATCTTAATTTCCCTTTGATTTATTTTTATAATCCTTTAGACATGCTGTTGGTAGAATGATTATATATTACTTAACTCTCCATGAACTACTTAAAATTACATGCAAAATATTATTTTCATGAAAAGTTCTTTTGGGGATGAATTACATGATTTTCACCAGACTCCAAAAATATAAGAACTCTACAACCCCCATATAAATTTTATGATTTTTAAGAGAATAATTATCGCCTATTAGATACTCTACTAGCAAAACAAACAAACAAAAAACAGACAACTATGAGCATATTTGCTTCCTTGGATACCACTTTATCAACAGAACACATTTTCTAAAATTGAATTAGACATTAAAATTATGTATTATTGCATCATATACTTATAATTATTAATAATATATAAATTATACAAATTATTTGTAATTAATATATAATAATGTATTATTTATAATATAATTAGTTATAACTCTTTGTGGATGATCATACAAATGATTAAACATCCATATAAGTGTTGTGGCTATATTTCCTGATCATATTTAACAGGATATTATTAAGAATACTGTCATTTTTGTCTGAAGGACAAATCAATTATTTAATAAAACAGTACACACTTTGGAGGATATACTGCTGAGCTGAAAAATATTGTAGGATGAGATGCATTATTGTATGATGAAAAAAAGAGTAGAAATTTTATAATCAGAAAACTGAAGTTTGAGGGACAGTTCTGTAATTTGCTAGTTTGTATGGCATTGGTCAAATTGTTTAATGTTTTTGAGTTTTAGTTTCCTCAGCCATATAATGAGGATAATTTAGCTATAGTCAGAAGAAAATGGGTTCATCTAGGGAAAAACGTTTTATACAGTACTACTAATGTTACTATTGTTTTTGAGGGAAATTCACAGATATCTTTAATTAAAAAAAACACATGACTGTTTTAAAGCAGATATGCAATTTATTTCAATATTGGATGGGATTATGTCTGTTTAGATAATTATGAATGGCTGAATAAATGATGTTTGTATCATTGGAGATAACATAGAAGTACATTGATTGGTGAAATAAAAATGAATTTTATTTGGGGCACAGAGAGTTCAGTTTGACCATAAAAGGAAGTGGTAGAATAGTAGGTTATAATGTTTAGCACCTCACTTAGAACATTATGGATGTTATGTAAGCATTTAATAGTTATTTGGAAGTCCATGAAGAGAAATCATAAGGTTTTAAGTTAGATTATATGAAGATCAATTTAAGAAGTATATACAGGAAGGTGTGAAATAAGAAGATGTGAGGAATGGGAAAACAGCTCTAGATTAGATCAAGGATGAGATAATTTTAGGCTGAATTAGGATGGTGATAACTTGCATGCAAATGGAAAAAAAAAGAACTCAACTCTTGTTTTTAAATTTTGTTTATTGGATGTTCTTCCAATAATAGAACTTATGCATAAATTTTAGCAAAAATATTCCATGCAAATGAAGACATAACAAAAACTTTGAGTTAAAATATAATTTAAAAAGCATCAAATGAGATATAAAGTCTTATGTTTTATTCCTGAAATGTACACTAAATAGAGGCATGTAATGAATTGGTTCGCTCCAAATAAATAGCAAATGCCAATTTAACACAAAAGTGATTAGAATCAAAGTGAGTAGTAGGAGTACAAAGGTAGCAGGAGATTGTAACATACCATTCTCTTTACTTTCAGTTTGGGTAAATTAAGAAAATATTGGTATAGAATAAGTTGAAAAACAAGGAAGGTGATAAGTAGTTGGGTAGATATGTATATAGACATGTAAAAACAAATATAATGTTCCTTCTTTCCAAAGTCTATTAAATTGTTAGAAAAATCTACCACATATCAGATACCATAAGTCATCAGATTTAAAACAATACTAATACAAACAACAAGAAAACAATATAAAACCAGAAATAAATAATCATCCATTTGGAAATTTAAGAAATAGCTTCCAATTTTTTTTTGGATCAAAATAAGCATTATGTCACTACGGACTATCTATTGCATAAAGATCATAATAAAACATAAAATAAGGCAATGTGTTGCTGCCAAATTTCATTAAGAGGAAAATATGTAACCTCAAATAACTTTTTTCATCTATAAAAAATAAAAATATATTTAAAATATCATATTTAAAATGAAGATAAAAATAAAAGGGAGCTAGAAATTATAAATTAAGGTATGAGAAGATAATTAACTTTAAGAATAGTTTAAAAAGCCAAGCCACCAGAAGTGCAAACAAGAAAGAAGGGGTAACACAGCTACATGATGAACTGACTTATTTTTTTAGATAATTAGCACAATTCTCTAATAAATAAATTAGAAAAAATTCTCATAAATGGGTAATCTAGGAAAACATAAACGACCAAATATAACTATTATCAAAACAAAAGACTTTGCTTGGACTTTTAACCATGGAGTTAAAAGACAATGGTTTTAGCAGAATAACAGTAAGTCTACTCTAGTCTGTCATTCATTCCCCAATCCTGAGGATTCTGGGATGGTGATGCCCACTGATGCCTGCTCTGCCTCTAATTGAGAGGGGCTTATATCCCATGGGTCAGATGGATGGGCCTGTCTTGCTTGCAGTTGCAGACTCTCTCTGTTCCTTGAGATGGTTATTGCCCATCATCATCTCCTTGTTAGCTGTCCTGGGTGAGGCCCCTGAAGGTTCTAAGGGGAAGGAGAGGGAAAAATAGGTATAATTTGGGACATTTTAGGGATTTGGGAATTGTTCTTAATGACATTGCAATGACAGATATAGGCCATTATATATCTTGTCGTAACTTACAAAAATGTGTGGAAGAGAGTGTAAACCACAATGTGAACTATAATCCATGCTTAGTGACAATGCTCCAAAATGTGTTAATCAGTTCTAACAAATGTACCATACTAATTGGCGATGTTGTTAATGTGGGAAAATGTGGGAGGGCTAGGGAGCAGGGCATATGGGAATCCCTTATATTTTTTATGTAACATTTGTATTACCTAAGTATCTTTTTAAAAAAATTTAAAGTATATTAAAAAAAAAAGACAATGGTTTTGGAGAAGTACCTCTCAGTTTATTGGATCCAGATATATTCACCGTTTAATTATCTTAATCCTTCAAGAAGATAATGAAGGCACATTTTATAAAATGTACTTTTGTGGAAATAGTTAACTTGGTAAATCTTTTCTAAAAGATAGCATAACCCTCATATTAGCACTTAATAAAGCTACCCTGAAAACAATAATAAAAAATCCCTTTTTAATGTAAGAAAATATGCATGGAACAAAAGCCAGAGGTCAAAAATGGCTTTTGTGATATCAGAAATGACTGATATCACAAATTTAAAATATCTGTCATAAAATACCCATAAACATATGAAAAATACACATTACATCTTATTTATCCTCTGCTTTAATAAGGAAAATATTTTTTTTATTTAAGGATAGACATAATTAAAGCATTTGAGTCATGTATTGAATCCAGATTACTGTCAAGTTGCAGTGGAACCTTAAACATCATCTAGTTCAACCCACTTTATTTTACAAGTATTTAAATTGAGACTTAAATTGAGTTTAAGTACAGAAGCATGAATGCTGGTGCCAGGTAGCCAGTCCATGTTGTCTATGACAACCCAAGGAAACAAGATACTACTTAAAAAAAAAAGACTTGAATCTTATGTGTTTCAAACTTTTACAATAACCCCTTTCATGATTTGAGACAAATCAGATCTTTAAAAATGTCTATTTGCTTAAGAATTAGGATCTGAAATTTCTTATTCTAATGAGAGGGCTACGGCAGTCCTTAGTTTCTTGGAAGATTGAATTTTATTAATACTACCTTGTATGGCAGCTAAGGCTTTGACCACAAGCTAATATGCCTTTCTTTCTTTGATCTGCTGCAACTTTGATAGTAGGTTTAATTTAATCATAAGTTAATCGTAATATATTGGGACCATACATATTGGGACAAGTACATGTATTATTGCTCTAAATGCATCGAAATATGGGAATATTTCTCTCTGTAGTCCATTGAATGGCAAACCCTCCACTTATTAAAGATGATTGGAGACAATTTTTTATAGTCTTTAGAAATCGAGGTTGGGAAGCGGCTGTGGCTCAATCAATAGGGCTCCCGTTTACCATATGGGAGGCCCAGGGTTCGGTTCCCAGGGCCTCCTGGTGAAGGCAAGCCCGCCGGCACGGCGTGGTTAGCTGACCCAGCGAGCACAAGCAGCAAGGGGGGGATAAATGAATAAATAAAATAAAATCTTAAAAAAAAAAAAAAAAAGAAATCGAGGTTAGTTGGAATATTTTGATCAAAAATATGTTGATATGATCTAATATAGAAACATTTTGGCTGCCAGATATAATTGAATGTTAGTGATTGTAGTTTGGGGGGAAAAGGAGGAGGAAAACAAACTTTTTAATAGCAGAATTGTTTTAAATTGTATAACACATATGTCATAGAATCTTGAAGGAAACTGACATTTCTGATGGAGATATGAATCATATGATAAAGTCTTTATTTCAAGTACTTATAATTAGGATCACAGTGGAAGGAAGTAGATGTGACAAATACATCTAAAAAGTCTGCTTCAATATTTATGAATCTCATTTGGATGCAGATATCTAGTCAATCATGCCTTGCTGGGTTTCTCGGTTCTTGTTCACATTTAATAATTTTTTAAGTGTCCAATGTGTAAAAATGCTTAAGGCTCAGATATTGTTGTCTATTAGCATTGCCTAATTTATATGACAAAAATCATATTCTACCTATGAGAAATTAATTAAAAAAAGAGGAATAATAATGAGCATGAGATGAAGAAAACAAAACACAAATCTGTTGAAATACTGCCAAGTGAATTGCATTGTAATTCACTAAATTTTTAGAGGTTGTTGTAGAGATGGATAGTTAAGGTTGTAAACTGGAATCGAAGAGCATGCTATGTTGATAGTAAACTGGAACATGTCATGGAGTTTGTGGGTGAAGGGAATCTTTGTTGCTAAATCCCAATTTGCTAAGGAAGAATGTAATATTTAACTCATTGGTATTTTCTTATTTTAAAAGAAGCTACTTATTTAATTTTTTTTATTTCTGTATCCAACATAGGGACACTTTTTAACAATAAATAGTGGAGACATTATTTTTGGTCTTATAAAAGTTTATTCGAGATAGTACTTATATCTGCAAGAGAGCTGTTATCTTGAGAAACATAGGTGATGATTTGTGACATTGAAATTTTCAGAAAAAATGATTTTGTTTCATATTATTGCTAGAGTATTTTTATTTTACATTTCTAAAGGAAATATTTCTAAATAAAACTGTTTTACTTTCTTACTAAGTAAAGAGCTTATTGAACACAATTGAAATATTTGTTGTTGGGTCATTCAGCATTCAACTTTTTATAATACACTAAAATCCTTGGAAATATGTATCCCCTTTATTATTATTATTTCATTAAACTACGTTTTATTTTAAAAGAGTTTTTACAAATCATTGCAAAAACAGTGCAAGGAACTCCTTTATATCCCACACACTGCCCCTTTACTAGCAACTTATATTATTATGGTATACTTGTCATAATTAACAAATATTGATGTATTCAGATTTCCTTAGTTTTTTCCTAATGTCCTTTTTCTGTTCCAGAATCCCATATACTTTTAGTAGTTATGTCTACTTTGGCTCCTCTTCTCTGTGACAATTTTTCAGATTTTCCTTGTTTTTGATGACTATGAGAGATTTGGGGAATATTGGTAAAGTACTTGGTAGAACAGTCACCAGTTGGGATTTGACTGATGTTTGTATCCTGATTAGACTGTGGATTGTGGCTATCTGTTCTTGGAAGTGACATTCTCATCACATGCTATGAAAGGTACATACTATCAATATAATTTAGTACTGTTGATGTTAATATTAATCACCACGCTTAGGTAATGGTTGACAGGTTTCTCTACTGTAAAGTTACTATTTTTTATCCTTTACATACTGTATTTTTTGGAAGGAAAACACTTTTTCTCATGGCCCACACTTAAGAATGGGAAGCCATGTTTCACCTCCTTAAAGAAGTAGTATCTACATAAAATGTGGAATTCTTCCTCACAAAAGGATTGTCTATTCTTCCCATTTATTTATTTGTTCAATAATTTATATCAACAAAGACTCATGGTTATTTATCTGGTTTTGGTACTAGGGTAAATTAGATGGCCTTATAAAAGAAGTTAGTGAGTGTTCCATCTGCTTCTATTTTCTGGGAGAGATTGCACAAATTTGTTATCATATCTTCCTTAAATGTTTGTAGAATTCACTGATGAAACATGTGCCTGGTAACTTCATTTTTGGAACGATATTAATTATTGATTTGTTTTTAAAGTAGATATACTATTAAGGCTACCTTTTCCTCCTAGATTAAGTTTGGTAGTTTGTGTCATTTTATCTAAATGATGAAATTTGTGGGCATAGAGATTTTTGTAGCCTTTTTTTTTTTTTTTTTTTTTTTACTATACTTTATTGTCATGAGATTAGAATTGATGAACCCTCTTTCATTTTTGCAACTCAATATTTGTGTCTTTGTTTCTTGGTTATCCTGCCTAGAGATATGACAATTTTCAAAGAAACACTTTTTGGTTTTGTTGATTTTCTCTATTGCATTCCTGTTTTCATTGTCATTGATTTCTGCTCTGATTTTTATTATTTCTTTTTTCCACTTGGCTTAAGGCTGAAATTTTTCTTCTTTCTCTAGTTTCACAAAGTGGAAGCTTAGCTTATTAATTTTAAATCACTCTTTTTTATGCATCCCACCAATTTTGATGTTATATTTTCATTTTGATTTGGTTCACAATAATTTTTAATTTCTCTTGAGACTTCTTAGACAATGTATTGTGAAGGAGTTGCTGTTTAAGTTCCAAGTATTTGGCTATTTTTCAGGTATTTTTTTATTGAGTCCTAATTTAATTCCACTATGCTCCAAGAGCATAATTTACACGATTTCTCTTCTTTTAAAATTGTTAAGGAGTATTTTATGGACCAGAATGTGGTCAATTTTGTTGAATGGTCTATGCAAGCTCAAGAAGAAAGTTTATTTTATGTTGTATGGGGGGTTTACAAATGTCAATTTCATCAAATGGCTTGATAGTATTGTTCATGTCATCTATATACTTATTGATCTTATGCCTGCTTCATCTAGCAATGACTGACAGGGGGCTGCTGATGTCTCCAACTGTAATAGTGTATTTATATATTTCTTTTATAAGTTCTGCCAGGATTTGCCTCACAGATTTTGATACTCTATTGATAGGGGAACCCACATTTAAGTTATTTATATTTTCCTGGAAAATTGGTCTTAGTCATTATGTAGTACTCATCTTTATCCTTGATAATTTTTGTATGGTTTTGCATGCTTTGTTTGATATTAACATAATATTAATATGATTAGTGTTAGGACGGCATAACTTTTCATCCCTTTGCTTCCACGCTATAGAGTATATTTAAACTAGGTACTCTGTAAATAGCATAGCGTTAGACCTTGGTTTTTTTATTATTCACTATGACAATCACTGTCTTTTAACTGCAGCATGTAGACCATTCACATTTAAAGCGATGACTTTATATATTAGGATGAATATCATCCATATTTGCAACTTTTCTATTTGTTGTCTGAGTCTTTTTATACCTTTTATGGTTTTAATAGAGCATTTTATTTAAATTTACCTTATTTCATCTTTCAATTTATCCACTATATGTCAAATATTTTCATTGGTTGCTGTTTCTTAGGGCTTCTGCAACAATGTACCATAAACCAGGTAACTTAAAGCAACAGAAGTTTATTCTCTTACAGTTTTGAAAGCTAGAAATCTCTAGTAAAGAATCTGTACAATGCTTCTCTCTTGGTTTCTGATGGTGGCCACCAATCACCAGCATTCCTTGGCCTGTGACAGCGTAAGTCCAGTCTCTGCCTCCTTCTTCATATGGCCATCTTCTTCTTGTGTCTGTGTCTCTTCTCTCCATTTTTAAAGTAGATATTAGATTAAGGGCCCACCCTACACCAGTATGAACTCCTCATAATTTAATTCTCTCTGCAACTAGACTATTTCCTAATGTCACATTCTGAGGTACTGGGAGTTAGTACTTCCACATTTCTTTTTGGAGGATGCAGTTCAACTCATAGTAGTTGTCACAGAGTTTAGAATACACTTTTTTCCCCCTAATCTTCATCTTCCAAATAACAGTTTCACTCCATTCATCCACTCTTTGGGATATCACTGCAATTAATTTCACTTATCTATTTGCTATAATCACATAATACAATGCTACTATTATTACTTTAGTGATATTAAGAATGAACAAAAGGAAGGATTTTATTTTACCTTCATTTATTCCTTTTGTAACAAGTTTCTTTTTTTAAAATGTAGATCTGAGTTTCGGTGCCATATTATCTATCTTCTGCCTGAAGAAAATAATTTAATATTTTTTGCAGGGCATATTCTCTGGTGATGGATTCCAAAATTTTGTATTTCTGAAAATGTCTCTCTTTTCCTACACTTTTGAAGAAAAAGTTTGATGCATAAAAATTCTGTTTTGTGCTTTTTTTTCCCCTTTCAGCACTTTAAATATTTCACTCTATTTTTCTTCTTTGAAAGTTTTGTGATGAGAAGTTTGCTATGCTTATTCTTGTTCCTCAATATGCAATATACTGCCCCCCACACACACTTAGCTCTTTTCAAGAATTTCTATTTGTCTTGGATTTTCTATAGTTTGAATATGATAGACTTAGGTGTGGTTTTTACCATATTTACCCTGCTTGGTGTTGAGTTTCCAGCATCTGTGATTTGGTGTCTGCCATTAATTTTGAAAACTTCTTGGCCATTATTGCTTCAACTATTTCTTTTGCTTCATTGTCTCTTCTCTTGGTATTCCATTTACATGTATGTCACTTCTTTGAAATTTTTCCACAGTGGTTGTATTATATTACAACTTAATAGACAAAGTCAACATGACATGGTGTGACAGTTTGAAGTTATTTTATGAATCTCCCCCCCAAATAAGATTATGTTCTTGAATTACTTCATTCCTGTGGGTGTGAGGCCCTGTGGATTGGACCACGTCAGTGAGGTGTGATTCAAGTTGGGTCTCTGCCCTCTTACTGGAGCTTTATTTAAATGGGGACACAGAGAAGGAAGCCACCATTTTGATCCTGCCATGTGAGAAAGAGGATGGCAGGAAAACAGAGAGGCCCGGAGAGGCTGACAGACATCCTTGAGTCTGAAATCAGCAGAGCACAGAGCACAGAATGTGGCCCCCAGGGTGCTAGGCCCACGGAGCAGTTACAGGTTGAAGAGACAAACCATATATATATGATATCCCACTGCTGAACTCAAGAAGAAAATGGTACAGCCAAGACTGTGAGAGGAGACCTGCAAAGAGACAAGTACTAAACCTAATTGTCCACAGCTGGTCTCTAGGAGATGTTAGCCTGGAGGGGAAGGCAGGGACCTCAGCAGAGATTGGCTGCCATCTTGTTTTCCCACCTGGCAGGACCCCGGAGCACCAGTAGCTGACTTTGGTGAGAAAGCAATTCTGATGGTGCCTTGATTTGGACATTTCATGACCTCAGAACTGTAAGCTTTTTTCCCTAATAATTCCCATTATAAAAGCCAACCCACTTCTTATACTTAGCGTGGGCAGCCCTGTGACAAAAGAAGACACATGGGAAACAACTTTGAATAGATACTTCACGAAAGAGGATATACAAATGACAAATAAGCACATAGAAAGATCATTTTCATTAGAGAAATGCAAATTAAATTTAAAACAATAATTAGATTCCACTTCAAAATCAGTATAATGACTAAAGTTAAAAAGACTAATCATACCAAGATTTAAGGAGGAAAAGGAACAGCTGGAAATTTCATGTAATATTGGTGGGAATAAAAAATGGTACAACCACTTTGAAAATAAAATCGCAGTATTTTATAAAGCTAAATATGCTGTTAGCATACAACCCACCAATTCCATTCCTAGGTAATTACCCAATAGAAATTGACACATATGCCAACAGAAATTAGTTCATCTATATATTCATAGCAGTATTATTCATTAAAAAACTGGAAGCAAATCAAAAGCCATTAACTAAAGAATGGATAAACAGATTGTAAGCAAATCATAAAATGCCAATCAGAAATAAAAAGTCATGGAATATCAAAACATAAAAATATGGGCAGATCACAAACAATTTAAGCCAGATGAAAGAAGTCAAACACAAAATATTTTGAATGAATTGATTTGTATGAAATTGTAGTAAAGAAATCTCTAGTGACAGCAAACAGATTATTGGTTACCTGTGGTTTTAGGTGACAGCACAAAAGAAACTTTTTGAGCTTAGGGAATTGTTCTTGATCTTGATTGTGGTATTGGCCACACAAAAATTCTAATCAATTGCTAAACATTGCCACTGAAACTTTGTGAATTTGATGGAACATAGTAATATCTTAATAAGGAAAATGGAGAAAGTTTGTCCATTGTATCTCATAAATGGGGAAAGGTAAATTATGTTTGAATGTCTTTTAGGGCACATAATTTCTTCTTTTGGATAAGTAGTAAAAATGATTGAAAAGTGAAAAAAGGTCCTGATTTGTGCACATATTGAAAAGCTAGCTTTACGTACACGGTGGCACAGAGTTAGTAAGACAATTAACAAGTCCAGTCCTTCGTAGCATTTTGAACTGAATTTGATTAAAAAATATTTGTGGCAGATAAAAATCAATCTCTGGCTCTTATTGCCTTATAATTTATCTTTCATTACAATAAAAATCAAAGAACCACCTGGCTTAAAGAGCAGAGGCAATTTCTATTTGGCCGATTCTACATCACATAAGCAATGTAGCAAATTTGGAGACCTGATTCAAATATTTGAATATTTTTGGTAGTCAAAATATTCCCAGATTTTATTTTTAATTAAAACATTTATTAAGTTTATTAGAGAGTTGTATTGTACAATTAGAGAATTGATTAAGAAATGAGAAATAGGGAAATGTGAATATTGTAAATGAATCTTTAAAAGTTTTTTGTTTCAGAGATTTCTTCAAAAATATACATATGATTGGCAAAAATCTGTATTTTTTATTTTTTTCTTTGATATCTTCTGTTAAAATAATTTGAGTTCTCTATTTTATTCTTACACTAGTATTTGAACTTTATAAAAATTCTCTTTAATTTCATTTGCATATATACTTTTTCATTTATTAGCATTAGTTTTGCCATACTTTTGTGCTGTGTATTACCAGTGCTCTTTAGTCTATCCACTCTTATCCCTGGTGTAGGAAAATAAAATTCATATACATTCCACATTCTGTTAAATTTCTCATAGTATCAAAGATGATTTCCAAAGAGAATGATGTCAATTTTCATTAATCTTTAAAAGTTAATTTATGAAATTTTATGTATCTTATTTTTTCCAGACTTTGGGAAACAAAGGAAGGTTACAATATACTAAATATGTAAATATGTTTAATCCAAATAATAATATACTTCTAAAGAAGGTGTTGATAAACTATGGCTTGAGCACCATGCCACCTATTTTTAAAAGTTTAATTAAATTCTTATTTTGAGATCATTTTAGACTCATATCATTTTAAGAAATAGATTCATGTGCCTTTTATACACTTTTGCTCAATGGTAAAATTTTGCACATCTATAATATAATATCACAACCAGAATACTGGCAGTTACAATCAACCAATTTTATATAGATTTCCCAAGTTCTTTTTATTTATTTATTAATTTTTATTTACTCTATACTCACCAAGTGAAAACTTTCCTTTCCCCTCATCACCTGGTAGGTCCTAATCTCCTTTACCTCCCTAAAAATTTTGCTATTGCTAGGTATCTTCTATAAGTGATATCATACAATATTTGCCCTTATTTCACTCGTAAAGTTTGCAAGGTTCATTTGTGTTGCAGCTTGTCTCAGAATTTAATTCCTTCCTTTGGTTGAATAATACTCCATTGTCTGTGTGTACCACATTTTCTTTATTTTTAATTCTACTCATTTGTGTGCATGCATGTTTGGTTCTATGCAATTTTATCACATGTGTAGTTATGTATATACATTACCATAGTCAAGACACAGAATCACAAGAATCTCTCACACTATTACCCTTGTAGCCACACACAAGATCGCCTCCCCATCCTTGACTTCTAGGAACCACTAATCTGTTTTCTATCTCTAATTTTTTCATTTGGAAAATGTTATATAAATGGAATCACACAATATGTGACTTTCTGAAATTGTCTTTTTTCACTCAGCATAATTCCCATGAGTTTTGTTCAAGCTGTTTTATGTATCAATAGTTCTATTTATTTTCGTGTAATATTCAATGATATGGATACTCTCTAATTTAGCCATTCATCCATTAAAGGACATCTGTTGGTTTCCAGCTTTTGGCTATTACAAATAAATCTGCTATAAACATTTTTATTCAAGTTTTTACCCAAACATCAACCACCTATTTTGGTAAATAAAGTTTTATTGGAAACACAGCCATTCATTTACATACCACATTTGGTTCCTTTCACAACACAATCTGTCTATGGAAGAGTTTGGAACAGATAGTGTATGGCCTAAAATATTCACTACCTTGTCATCTAAAAAATTTGCCGACCCCTGACCAAAAGAATAGAAATAAGAAAAGATGAGTTGATTAATAACTGTCCTTCATTTTAAAGAAGTGATTTTAATCTCAACCAGGGATCAACAAATACAGCTTGTGGGCTCAAACTGGCCCATGCACATTTTTTATGTGGCTTTTGAGCTAAAAATAGTTCTTAGATTTTAAAAGATTGTAAAAAATGAAAGAAAGAAATTAAGAGAGAAAAGAGAGAGAAAGAGGAAGGAAATAAGGAAGGGAGGGAGGGAGGGAGGGAGGAAGGGAGGAAGGAGAAAACTTATGTGGTCTGCAAAAAATAAAATAGTTACTATCAGGCCTTTTACAGCACAAACTTACTGTAAAGAAATGAAATATGTCTAATATGACGGTAAAATTTTATGATGTTTACAGTAAAATTTTAAAATATGAACCTTAAAAGAAGTATACTAGAGAGATGGATGGAAGTGAGAAGGGTAGACTCCATTAAGATACGTCATGGATCTCTATTCGTAGTTGAAGAAGCATTTTTGAAGTCTACGTGACTTGCTCAATACCATACCTGCACGAGAAAGAAAGTTGGTAGATGAACTAGGTTGCCTGATCAAATACTTCATGCTCTTTCCACTAAAATAGAATTCCTTTCTATGGGACTATCTCCTCATATTTCTTACTTGTCATTTATAAAGGGGAAATTAATAAGATAAGCAGAGTAGATAGAACTGAAAAACTAAAAAATCACATAACAAAGGCACATATTTTAGGAAAAAAAACACAAAAAACAAAAAACTAAAAATCACTGAATAAAAAGTATAAACATATACCTGCTTTCCCAAAACATATATATAAACATTTCACATGGCCCATGTGTGTTAAGTGTACAAACACATTGAAAATATTCATCTGTTGTTCATTATACTGAGATTCTTTTTTGATTGATTAGAAGCCAAATTTAGTCCCAGCAAGACTGAACCAGGAGTAGAGATCCCTCAGGATCTTGGAAGAGTTTTGAATAAAGAAGCTTAGCAGATGGATCAACTGTTTGGAAGCAGAAGACTGTGAATTAAAAAATACACACCTAAATGGTTACTCACTGGACAATCAGAAAGAACTTGAAACCAAAATGCAGTTTCACCATATCTCATTGTGAAACTAAGGACAGATGCTTTATTTAGAAATCAGGTAAAATAATTGTATAGGATTTTTGAAACCTTTAATTTTAGATTTCAAATGTCCTCATGAAAACCTCCCTTTTAGAACAATGCATTTATTTAGTTCTTATACTTTTTTGTTGTTATTACTTGAATCCTTTCTTCATGGTTCTTCACTTTGTTCTTGTTATGTTTCTAGCATGTTACATCAGAAGTTTTTCAATGCCTTGGAATTGCACTTTAGAAAATACTTTATTATGCAATTATCTAGCATAGGTATCTTTTATGTGGCCCAAATTATCTGAATAGCACTCTTTTTCAATTGCCTAGAACTAACTAAAGAGAGAAAATGGTGAGATTTGATGATTAATTTTTGATGTTCATGGCAGAGTATTCGAAGGGAAACAACAGTGGTAATTTTAATTTTAAAGTTTTTTGTTATACACACTGAACATGAGATGTTTTTATCAATAAAATTATTCAATTAGCAATATTTCAGGTTAACATTAAATTTTATTGTACCAAGTACTCTTTTTATAATATAAAACTGTTTTTGAATTGGGGGCATAATATACTCTGTAAAATATAATTAAATTATCTCCCTATGGTGCCTTTACTGTGTTGATCAGGAGTGAGATTTATGTGAGAATTAAAAATTAGAAGTTTTATTTTTTTATAAGCTGGATTAAAAAAAGGTGAAACAATAAAGAATCTTTATGAGGGTTAGATGAATGAAATCTACTAGGAATTTGGGATCTATATCAAGGCAGTTTTAAAAAATCCAGTGAAATAGCTTTGTACAATCCTCCAATAATGAATATCTTTTCTTCTCACTCCTTTTTTATACATTTTTTGAGAGTAAGACGAGTCATTGCTGTATAATTCCGTGATGAAGATGAATAGCTCTCTGGGAGGGCCAGCTAAGAAATCTTATTTCTTTAGAAAAGGAAAGTATAGCTTCCATTTAGCTAATATAAAGAGGATAGTAGATGATAACCAGCATTTTAAAAAGGGAGACAAGAGTAAGCTG
The DNA here is from genome assembly GCA_026826555.1 of Tolypeutes matacus. Classification (NCBI taxonomy): domain Eukaryota; kingdom Metazoa; phylum Chordata; class Mammalia; order Cingulata; family Chlamyphoridae; genus Tolypeutes; species Tolypeutes matacus. The sequence continues at coordinate 50,312,022 of JAKSZT010054334.1, forward strand.
TTGAAGTTCAGCCAGTTCTGGAGAAGTATAATTTTATTTGGGTTCCAAAGTAACCGCTAGGGAAAACCACATTTCCTGTAACTTCTTCAGTCTTCTTCTTGACCTTAAACAGATACAACAGTTTCTCCTTTGTATTTTTTAAATTCTGGTTGGTACTTTAGAGTAAGTGGGGTAACTGATCCATAAGACTCTACATTCCCAGATCTTCTATCATAGACCTTGAAAATAACCTCTATTTTACAGGTGGTATTTGTATAAAAAGAACAACAATGGGTCTATGGTTTTAAAATACACACTGTAACATCATGTATATTGACTTCTTTAGATATTTACGCCATCATTTATATGTTTTGTGGCCTTAGAAAAGTTATTTAATGTGCCTATGCCTCAGTTTCCTTGTTCAGAAAGCTGAAATGAATGAGAAAGGGTTGTTGAAAGAACTGAAATGTAATCCACATAAATTTCTAAGCAAAACTTCTTCAATAGAATAAGAAGTTAAATATTTCTTTTTATTAAGCATCCTTTGAACAAATTGACGCAAATGACACTGAGTATATGGTCTATGGTTAGGATTTCTGAACATATATCATAAATGCAACTCTGTTTAAAATTAAAAGTAGCTAAAATCTGCAGCATAAAACCTGTGAGCACCTCAATTGATTTCAAATTGGTGTGACTAAGACATTTCAGCTTATTGGATATTTCTAGTGAATGGTATTCTCAAATACATATTTGTGTCCACATTTCTCAATCCTTTCACACCTGAAGTTTTGCTTCCAAACTAAACACCGGCACTATCTATTGCTTGATTACATTTTTCTTAATTAAATGGTGTGTACAGCTTGCATTTTCATTAACACAGCAAAAGGAACCTGCAACCTCATAAGTCATTTTTATGAGTTAGGCCCCTATCATTTTAATGTGGCAATTAATTAAGTGAGTAATAAAACTGTGCTTTATTATAGCAAAGCTTGGTTGCATGAGTCTAGTTATGGATGTGTCAGCATTTTTGTTACTAATTCTTTTTTTATCCTCTCATAATTGTTCTATTAAAAACTTGCTCTGGGTACAAGTTTCGAAATGGTTTGAATTGCAATAATGAGCTGTTCTTCAAATGTAAAAGTAACCAATTTTAGGTGTGTCCCTATGTATGAAGAGATGGATAACTGAATTAATTTCCATCTGCTCAGGAGTATTGATAAAATAACATCAAAGTATTTGGGCTCTGAGCCTATAGATTGAGCCTATAGACTTTTTTTTTTATCATGCTGACAAGCCCTCTTAATTCTTATGATTGAATGTTTGCATTACTAATGAAAATATGTTCCTATAGAAGATTGAACTTTTAAATGCAGCATAAATGTAGGATTCAAATATATTACATAGAGAAATGTTCTCATGTCGATGTTTTTCAATTAAAAACATCCAAAATTCAATTATTCCATTTTTAACATTTTTTAACAAGTCAATTTTTTATACATATTAATAAAGCACAAATCCATCTAAAGTGTCCAATCAATGGTGTTAGGTATAATTCACACAGTTGCACATTCATCGCTTCAATCATTTTTAGAGCATTTTCATTATTCCAATAATAAATATAATAAAAATAATACAAACAAACAAAACTCATCACATCTAGTCTCTCTATCCCTTCCCCTGCTGTACATAGCTGTATTTTGTTTGCTTCTCTCTAGTATATTTGTATTTATATTTTGTAAAAACAGTCTTATATATGCCATATCACTCATATTCATATTTTACACGAGGTTTTAGTATGTTATACAGTCCCATGTTGCATTCTTTAGCTTTCCTTCTAATAATATACTCATGGCCTTAGACCTACCCTTTCAACCACTGTCACACATATAATAGCATTATGATGTACTTTCACCATTTCTATTCACTTCTAAAAATTTACAATGATTTTTTACAAACTCTACAAAGATTAACCCTCAGCTTTCCATTTTCTACCCTCAATCTATTATCTGGTGCCCTATATGCTAATTATATAATTCCATGAGTTTACATAATACATGGTATTCTCAAATACATTTAGTTCATAATAGCACAAGTATACAACATTTGTCTTTTTGTCCTTTTGTGTCTGGCTTGCTTCACTCAACATAATGTCCTCCAGGTTCATCAATTTTGTCATATGCTTCACAACTTCATTTCTTCTTACTGCTGCATAATATTCCATCATGTGTACACACCATAATTTCTTTATCCATTCATCAGCTGATGGACACCTGGGTTGTTTCCAACTTTTGGCTAATGTGAATAACGCTGCTATGAACATCAGTGTGCAGATATCTATTTGTGTCACTGCTCTCAGTTCTTTTGGTTATATACCTAGCAATGGTATTGCTGGGATCCCATGGCAAGTCTATATTCAACTTCCTTAGTAACTGCCAAACAGTTCTCCACAGTGACTGTACCATTCTACATTCCCACCAACAGTGAATATGCTTATTAATTTTGTATCCTGCCAATTTCCTTAACTTTCCACTAGTTCTAGTAAATTCTTTGTGGAGTTTTCAGGATTTTCTATATATAGGATCATATCATCAGTGAATATTTAGGTGTCTTTTATTTTTTTTATCTAGCCTAATTGCTATAACTAGAACTTCTAGCAAAATATTGAATAACAGTGGTGCCAGTGGTCATCTTGTATTGTTCCTGATCTCAGCAGTAAAGCTTTCAGTCTTTTACCATTGAGTACAATGCTAGCTATAGGTTTTTCAAAAATGCACTTGACCATATAGAGAAAGCTTTCTTCTATTACTATCTTTAGGAGTGTTGTTATCAAAAAAAAGGTCCTATATTTTGTAAAATGCCCTTTCTGCATCAATAGAGATGATCATGTGGTTTTTCTTCTTCAGTTTACAAATGTGGTTTATTATGCTGTTGACTTTCTTGTGTTGAACCATACTTGCACTCCTGGGATAAAACTCACTCGAGCATGGTGTATAATTTTTAAATGTTCTTTTGGATTCTGTTTGCAAGTATTTTGTTGAGGACTTTTACATCTATATTCATTAGCGATATTGGTCTGTAATTATCATTTTTTTGTAGTGTCTTTATCTGATTTTGGTATTAGGGTGATGTTGGCTTCACAGAATGAGTTTGGTAGCATTCTTTCCTGTTCAATTTTTTGGAAGAGCTTCAGCAAGGTTAGTAAGAGATCGTCTTTGAATGAATAGCAGAAGTCACCATGAAGACATCTGGTCCTGGACATTTCAGAGTTTTTGATGACTGTTTCAATTTCTTCCCTTGTGATTGGTTTGCTGAGGTCTTCTATTTCTTCTGGGTCAGTGTAGGTGGTTTGTGTGTTTCTAGGAATTTGTCCATCTCCTCTAAATTGTGTAATTTTTTTTTGGGCAGACAGTTGTTCATAGTATCCTCTTATGATCTCTCTTACTTCTGCATAATCATTGGTAATAGGCCCCTCTATTTTCTGATTTTATTTATTTGCATCTTCTCTCTTTTTTTCTGTGTCAGCCTAGCCGATTTTGTTCATCTTCTCAAAAAACCAACTTTGGGTTTTGTTGATTCTCAATATTGGTTTTTTGGGGGTTTTTGGTCTTGATTTCAGTTATTTCTGCTTTGATCTTTATTATTTTTTTTCTTTTGGCTTGGTTTGTGATTATTTTGCTCTTCTTTTTCTAGTTCCATCAGGTGAAATTTTAGCTGTTTCTTCTTTTTTAATGTAAACATTGAGGACCAAAAATTTCTTTCTCAACACAGCCTTTGCAGTGTCCCATAGGTTTCGATATGCTGTGCTCTTATTTTCATTAGTCTCAAGATATTTGCTGAATTCTCTTGGAATTTCTTCTTTGAGCCACTGATTAAGAGTGTTATTTAATCTCCATATATTTGTGAATTTTCCCCTTTTCCACTCATTATTTATTTCAATCTTCATTCTGTTATGATCAGAGAAAGTGTTTTGTATAATTTCAATCTTTTCAAATTTATTGAAACTTGTCTTGTGAACCAACATATTATCTATCCTGGAGAAGGATCCATGAGCACTTGAAATGAATGTATAGTTTGCTGCTTTGGGTTGCAATGCTCTATAGATGTCTATTATGGCCAGTTCATTTATCATATTATTCAAGTTCTCTGTTTCTTTATTTATCCTCTGTCCAGTTATTCTATCCAATACTGAGAGTGGTATTAAAGTCTCCAACTATTATGGTAGAGACATATATTTCTTCCTTTTTTCCAGTTTTGCCAACGTGTGCCTCATGCATCTTGGGGCACTCATGTTAGGTGCATAAATATTTAGTATAGTTATTTCTTCTTAGTGAATCGCTCATTTTATTAATATATAATGACCTTCTTCATCCCTTATAACAGTGTTGTATTTAAAATCTATTTTGTCCTAGATTAGTATCCCTACTGTAGATCTTTTAGGTTATTATTTGCATGGTATCTCTTTCCAACCTTTCACTTTTAACTTGGTTTTGTCCTTACATCTGAGGTGAGTCTCTTGTAGACAGCATGTAGATGGCTCATATTTTTTTTAATCCATTCTATTAGTTTATGTCTTTTGATTGGGGAATTCAAACCATTAATATTCAATGTTATTACTGTAAAGGCATTAATTACTTCACCCCTTTTGTCCTTTGGGTTTCTGTTGTCATATCTTACTATTGTCTGTCTTTTTATCCTTTAATTTACTCTTCTTAAAATTTTCATTTCTACACTCTTTTCCAAATCTCTCACCCTTATTTTTTCTTTTCAGACTGTAGCTCTCCCTTTAGTATCTCTTGTAATTCTGGTGTTATGGTAACATATTCCATCAGATTTTGTTTGTCCATGAAGACTATGAATTCACCCTAATTTTTGAAGGACAGTTTTGCCAGACACAAAATTCTTGGCTGTTAGTTTTTTTCTTTCAGTACCTTAAACACATGACACTATTTCTTATCACCTCCATGGTTTTTGATGAGAGGTTGGCACTTAATCTTATCAATGTTCCTTTGTATATGATGCTTTGCTTTTCTCTTGCTGATTTCATAATTCTTTCTATACCTCTGATATTAGTCATTCTGAATATTACATGTCTCTGGGTAAGTCTATTCAGATTTTTTTTCTGTTTTGGGTGCATTGTCTTTCTTGGATATTGATATTTATGTCTTTCATAAAGGTAGGGAAGTTTTCAGTCATTATTTCCTCAAATATTCTTTCTGCCCCTTTTCCGTTCTCTTCTCCTTCTGGGAAACCGATAATGCATATGCATTTTGCATTGTCATTCATTTCCCTAAAATCTGTTCAATTTTTTTCCCATTCTCTTTCTGTTCTCTTCTGTTCTCCAGTTCATATATTTTGTCTTTAAAATCACTAATTCTAACTTTGAGCAATTCAAATCTGCTTTTATGTGCCTCTAATGTATTTTTTATCTCATCTATCATGTCTTTCATTCCCATAAGGTCTGTTACTTTTCTTTGCAGGCTTTTCAAATTGTTCTTTATGTTCACCCAGTGTCTTCTTAATATCCTTTATCTCTTTAGTCATATTTTCTTCAATTCTTTGAACTGATTTAAGAGAATTATGTGATTATACTTGGCTAATTGTCTTACATCCTGTATCTTTTCAGGGTATTTAGTTTGTTCCTTTAGCTAGGCCATCTCTTCCTGTTTTCTAGCATGGCTTGTAATTTTTTGCCAATTTCTAGGCATCTGAATATGTTGGTGAATTTACTCTGTTGACCAATTTCTTTCTCTTACCTATTGTTGTTTTTTGTTTTCACAGCTCTTCTTTGATATTTGGTTCAATGTATTCCAAGTTGTTAAAATTGTCCAGCTTAAGTTATCAAAATTTGGCTAGTGATTCACTAGTGGGGCAGATTTTCTCCCAGGAGTTTGGGTTAAGAGACTTCCAAAAGCAGTTATTCTCTGTGAAATATACAGATTGGCCAGCAGATGGCACTCATCAGTGCACCTTTCAATGAAGGTCTTTCTTTCAATCTCTGCCTTCCTATATTTTTATGTCCCTAGAGCTGAGATCCAAAGTGGGCTCTGCTAGCCCAATTGATTGAAAAGAACCATCACATACAAGGGAAGCTCAAAAAGATTAAGTGCTGATGTCTCATCTGAAACCATGGGGGCAGATACCAGGGACCCACACTGAAAAATGAGCTGTTGTTCTTGGGAAATTTACTAGAAATTGGTTATGCTTGTTTGTTTTTTTTTGTTTTGTTTTGTTTTTTGTTGTTGTTGTTGTTGTTGTTGTTTTATGTTTCTCTGTGTAGGGTGTGTTCCCTAGGAGCATCTTACTCGACCATCTTGCTAACATTGGGACCTGCACTGCCTGCTGATGCTTGCCCCACTGGCTTGAGAGTCGACTAATTGAGCAAGCTCTTACACTCCTGCTGGAGCCTGTGATACAGATGGTTGTCATGGAGAAAATGGCTTGGATATGTAATTTTACATGACACTTTCCTCAAAGACAATTTAACTGATCCTCAAAATGACAGTTTCCCTTCCAAAAATCAATGTCAATTCTAAGAATGAACAAATAATTTTTAATCCCAACTGGCTGAAAAGAAGACAGCCTGAAAGAAGACAAGTGTAAAAAAAGACGTCCCAGGCAAACCAGAATGTAGATTCACCATGTCAATTTTTACTTCCAGAATTTGTTTGTTTTTGTTGAGAAAGTGAATCTTATTATCTCTTTTTGAAGAACTACACAAATGTAATGCATGACTGGTTTTATTCATTCTCTCCCTCAACTTCTTCTAAGTTATGCCAAATTCTGTGGTTTTTAATGTTTTAGAATAACTTTAAAATCTGTTTTGTGGTTTGAGGCAAGATGGCCTCCGTTTAAGTGGGCTCTCACTATCTCTATTGCAAAAGATGGCTGAGTGGGGACAAGATACTGCCTGAGTGAGCTTTTTTGGGAGCCCACGGAGTGGGAGCCTTTGGGACATCAGTCTGGAAGGAGCTAGATAGGGAGATAGATTGCTCAAGATAAAACCATGAGTTTTTAGCCTCATGCCTGGAAATCACAGGCGACTAAGCCCCACCCTGAGGGCAAAGGGCCAGGGTGAGCCCTGACTCACACCAGCCACTCACAGAAAGGGAGCATTCTCCAAGAGTGGGAGAGTTCTGGCAAAGGGCAGAAAGGGGTTTCCTTTCTGTGGGTTTGGTTGCCTGGACACCCTTTGAGCTTCGGAGAGCATATCAGCTGGCTCGAGGTGGCAGCAGGCACAGTGGAGAGGTGAATCTGCTGAAGAAGCCTAATTTACCTAACTGCCCTGAGATAGAGAAACTTGGCCTGAGAGAGGGCAGAGTCAGCCAATTGATTAGTTCCATGCAGAAAACTATCATTTCAACTCCCTTAAGGGAGACAAGTAGTAGGAAGCACCTAATAAGTTCCCAAGAGTCTATTTAGGGTCCCCTGGGAGGAGGGGGTTGTCAAGAAGGGCATTAAGAATCATTTCTCTGTGGTGAACTCAGTCACCAGGATCCCATTTGAATTTCAAAAGGGAACTCAGTCTAACCAGGAGTGGGGAGGGGGATCTGCTCACACAGTCTATTGAATCCTGCTGCCATAGGAGAGTCAAACCTGTCTGAGGAAAAGTGACTGAATAACTTTCTGACGAGCAAAATGACCCAACAAGAAAGTGTAGCTCATTGGAGGAGTTTTTACCTTGAATATATGAGGTCCCTAGTTCAATTTCCAGCTCCTCTTATAGTAGTGTTCCACCAGAATATCAAACATCCAGCTAATATTTTAGGACAGGGAAAACATAGACATTATTTTTGTACTAGCCTGTTTTGGGTCCCTTATTTTTCCTAAGAAAGAAAGATTACTTAAAAAAAAAATTAAACTTAATTTATTTGCTAAAACCCACTTCAAAACCTGCAGAGAGAAGGCTCCAGGGTAACTGATTAATGAACACAGGAAGCCTGAGAAACTCTACAAGGGCTTAAGAAGGAATGCTGTTATTCCTTAGTTTTTGTTTGGCTGCTTGATTGTGTGTTTGTTTGTTTGTTTTCTTATTTTTCTTTCCTCTTCCCTCTCACCATCCCCCTCCCCTTTTAATTAGGTGCTGTTAGCTTGTTTCTTCTTTGCTGTGCTTCTTCTTACTTGAGTTCCCATTTTCTGTGTATACTGATTGTGTCTGCCAATGCTATCTCTTTTCCTTCCTTCATCTTTCTATCTTCTGTTTTCTGTTGTGGTTCTTATATTCTATCTTTCTTTATTTAGTCCTCGTTTTTTCTGGTTTCTATTTCTAACTTGTCTATTCTGTTTTTTTTTTTTTTTATTAACTTTTTTCTTTCTGTCCTTTCTTTTCTCTTTCTCTCCCTCCTCCTCATTCTGGCCTTTTAAATCATTCTATATATTTTTCTCTATTTGGTTTCCCATTTCATTGTAGGTACTCCACTTTTTAATAACTATTACTCTACATGCTTACATGAGTTAAATATTCATTTTACTAAGTCTTATATGGTCCCTCTTCTAACTTTTATTATTATTAATACTATTATCCTTTTTCTTTTCTTACCTCTTCCACTTTCTCTGGCACTAATCTTTTTCCTTCAAGGGAACATAGAAAACAGCAAGGAAATAGAACAAGAACAAAGTGTCAAAGAGAAAACTTAACACATGAACAAAAGGAGCAGCTAAATTAAATTCTAGGGTAGAGAGAGAAGCTAATCAACTGAATACACCCATCAAGATAAAAAGATGACCAGAGGGCAACAAAAATTACAAACCTTATTAAGAAAAGGAAGATGTGGCCCAGTCCAATGAACAAACTAAAAACCAGGAAGAGATGCAGAACATTGAACAGTGAATCAAAGCTGTCCAAACAAATATCATAGACCAACTTAATGAAGTGAAGGAAGAGATTAAGGACATTAACAAGACACTGGGAAACATACTGAAGAAATTGTAAACATACATAAAAAGATAATGGAGAGGATGGTGATGAATGGAACAATCCAAGAAAACAAAAAGACACTGGAAACACATAACAGCAAATTTGAACAGGTAGAAGAAAGAATTAGTGATGTGGAATACAGTACATCTGAAATCAAATAGATGGAACAGATAGATTAAAAGGTAGAAACTATCCAGTAGGGACTTAGGGATTTGAACAACAACACAAAATGCACAAACATATGCATTATAGGCATCCGAGTGGGAGAAGAGAAGGGAAAGGGGACAAAAGGAGTGTTGGAGGAAATAATTGGCTGAAAATGTCCCAGCCCTATTGAAGGAGATGGATGTACATGTCCAGGAAGCACAGGGCACCCCAAACAGTATAAATCCCAACAGCCCTACTCTGAGACATACACTTATCAAAATGTACAATGTCAAGACAAAGAGAAAATACTGAAGGCAGCAAGAGAAAAAAGAACCATCACATACAAGGGAAGCTCAATAAGGTTAAGTGCTGATGTCTCATCTGAAACCATGGAGGCAAGAGGGATTTGGTATGACATAGTCAAGGTACTAAAAGGAAAAAACTTCCAGGAAGAATTATCTTTCTCATAAAGCTGGCATTCAAAAATGATGGTGAGTTAAAAATATTCACAGATAAACAGAAATTAAGAGAGTACGCCAATAAGAAACCTACCATTCAAGAAAAACTAAAGGTAGTTCTGCAGGTTGAAAGGAAAAAACAAGAGAGAAAGAATTGGAGGAAAGCGCAAGAACAACTAAAAAGACAAAAAGAGAAATAAAAACAACATATGATATACATTAACCCAAAGAAAATATGGCTGATGTAAGTAATTCTTGGAGAGTAATAACACTGAATGTTAATGGATTAAACTCACCAGTGAAGAGACACAGACTAGCAAAATGGGTAAGGAAATATGATTAATCTATATGCTATGTACAAGAAACCACCTTAGATCCAGAGATTCAAGGAGGCTGAAAATGAATGACTAGAAAACAATTTTCCAAGCAAACAATAACCAAAAAGTAGCCATACTAATATCAGACAAAACAGACTTTAAATGCAAAACTATTGCAAGAGACAAAGACAGACACTATATATTAGTAAAATGGGTAATATTTCAAGAAGAGAGAATAATCATGAAAATTTTTCACCTAACCAAGGCACCTCAAAATACATGAGGCAAACACTGGAAAAACTAAGTGGAGAAATAGATGCCTCTACAATTATACTGGGGTACATTAATACACCATTATCACCATAAGACAGAATATCTCAGCAGAGAATCAATAAAGAAACAAAGACTCTGAATAATACTTTAGAGGATCTGCACCTAATAGACATATACAGATCACAACACCCAAATACAGTGGAATATACATTCTACTTTACTGTACATGGGTCATACTCCAATACAGACCACATGCTAGGCCACAGAAAAAATAACAATGGATTCAGAAAGATTGACATTATACAAAGTAATTTCTCTGACCACAATGGAATGAAATTGGAAATCAGTAATGGCCAGAGAGCCAGATTAAGCACAAAGATATGGAAGTTAAACAACACACTCTTAGGCAAACAATGGGTCAAGGAGGAAATCTCAAAAAATTCAGTAACTACCTTGAAATGAATAAAATGGAAACACAACATATCAAAACCTATGAGATAGAGCAAAAGCTGTACTAAGAGGGAAATTCATAGCCATAAATGCATATATCAAAAAAGAAGAAAGAGCTAAAATCGAAGACCTAACTGCACACCTGGAGGAATTGGAAAAAACAAAAACTTCCTTTGAGAAATAATCTCAAAGGAAGTAGAAGGAAGGAAATAACAAAGCTTAGACCAGAACTAAACGAAATAGAAAATAGGAAAGCACTAGAAAAAATAAACAAAACCAAAAGCTGGTTCTTTGAGATCAATAAAACTGATAAACTCTTAGACTAACAAAGCAAAAAAGAGCGCAGATGCAAATACACAAAATAAGAAATGAGGAAGGGGATATCACCACTGACCCCAAAGAAAGAAAAAGTATCAAAAGCGGATACTTTGAAAAATTATATGCCAACAAGAATGATAATTTAGAGGAAATGGACAAATTCCTAGAAACTCACAAGCAGCCTATATTGAAAGAAGAAGAAATTGATGAACTCAACAGTTCAATTACAACTAAAGAGATAGACTCAGTCATCAAATCCTCCCAACTAAGAAGAGCCCAGGACCAGACGGCTTCACATGTGAATTCTACCAAACATTCTGGAAAGAATTAATACTAATCCTGCTTAAGTTCTTCCAAAAAATAGAAGTAGAAGGAACATTGCCTAATTCATTCCATGATGCCAACATTACTGTAATACCAAAGACAAACAAAGATCCCACAAGAAAGGAAAATTACAGACCAATCTCTCTAATGAACCTAGATGCTAAAATCCTCAACAAAATACTTGCTAACCTCATTCAACAATATATCAAACGAATTATACACCATGACCAAGTGAGTTTCATCTCGGTTATGCAAGGGTGGTTCAACATAAGAAAATCAATCAATGTTATACACCACATAAACAGATAGGAAGAAAATAAATTACATGATCATTTCTATAGATGCAAAAAAAGCATTCAACAAAATACAGCACTCTTTCCTGATAAAAACACTGCAAAAGATAAGAATAGAAGGAAACTTTCTGAACATGATAAACAGTATCTTTGAAAAACCCACGCTAACATGATCTTCAATGGTGAAATCCTAAAAGCTTTCCCTCTAAGATTGGGAACAAGACAAGGATGCCCACTATTACCACTCCTATTTAACAGTGCCTTAGAAGTACCTGCTCAGGCACTAAGGTAAGAAAAGATGTAAAAGGCATCCAAATTGGAAAGGAAGAAGTAAAGGTTTCACTATTTGCAGACAACATGATCCTATACATAGAAAGCCCTGAGAAATCTACAATAAAGCTTCTAGAACTTATAAATGAGTTTAGTAAAGTCGCAGGCTATAAGATCAATGCTTAAAAATCAGTAGCATTTCTGTACACCAATAACGAGCAATCTGAGGAGGAAACCATGAAAAAAATACCATTTACAATAGTAACTAAAAGAATCAAATACCTAGGAATAAATTTAACTAAAGATGTAAAGAACTTATACACAGAAAACTACACAACACTGTTAAAGGAAATCAAAGCAGATTTAAACAAATGGAAGAATATTCCCCGTTCATGGATAGGAAGATTAAACATCATTAAGATGTCTATCGTACCCAAACTAATCTACAGGTTTAATGGAATCCTAATAAAAATCAACACAGCATTTTTTAATGAATTGGAAAAACTAACCACAAAATTTATTTGGAAGGGTAAGAGGCCCCAAATAACCAAATACATGTTAAAAAAGAAAAATTAAATTAGAGGTATCACACTACCTGACTTTAAAACATACTCCAAAGCTACAGTTGTCAAAACTGCATAGTATTGGCACGAGGATAGACATAGAATTGAACTGAATTGAGAGTTCTGATATAGATCCTCACATATACAGTCATCTGTTCTTCGACAAGGCCACCAAGCCCACTCAGTTGGGAGAGAATGGCCTCTTCAACAAATGGTGCTTGGAGAACTGGATATCCATATCCAAAAGAATAAGAGAGGAACACCATCTCACACTTTATACAAAAATCCACTCAAGATGGATCAAAGATCTAAATATAAGAACCAAGACCATAAAGACCTCAAAAAAATAATGTAGGGAAACATCTACAGGACCTTGTAATAGGAAATGCTTTCATTAACTTCCACCCAAAGCACTAGCAGCAAAAGAAAAAATAGATAAATGGGATCTCCTCAAAATTAAAAACTTTTGTACCTGAAAGGACATTATCAAGAAAGTAAAAAGACAGCCTACCCAATGGGAGAAAATATTTGGCAACCGTATATCTGATAGGAGCCTAATATCCTGCATATATAAAGAAATCCTATACCTCAAAAGTAAAAAGACAAACAACCCATTTAAACAATGGGCAAGCAACCTGAAAAGACACTTCTCTGAGGAAGAAATACAAATGGCGTAAAAGCACAAGGAAAGATGCTCAACATTACTAGCTATTAGGGAAATGCAAATCAAAACTACAATGAGATACCATCTTACACCCATTAGAATGGTGGGTATTAAGAAAAAACAGCAGACTATAAGTGTTGGAGAGTTTGTGGAGGAACGGGGACCCTCATCCACTGCTGGTGGGAATGTAGAATGGTCCAGCCATTGTGAAGGACACTTTAGCAGTTCCTCAAAAAACTAACTAGAATTTCCATATGATCCAGCAATCCTGCTGGGTTATATACGCTGAAAAATTGAAAGCAAAGACATGAACAGATACATGCAGACCAAAATTCATAGCGGCATTATTCACTATTGCCATAAGTTGGGACTAACCCAGGTGCCCATCAACAGATGAATGGATAAACAAAATGTGGTACATATATACAATGGAATATTACTCAGCTGTAAGAAGGAATAAAGTGCTAATACATGGGATAACATGGATGAATCTTGAGGACCTTATGTTGAATGAAGCAAGCCAGGCATTGAAGGATGAACAGTACATGACCTCACTGAAATGAATTAAGCAAATTGAGCAGAGTCAGAGAGATATTGTCTGTAAGATAGGTTTACAAGAAATAGAAAGGGAGAAGAAGGTTGCGAGCCAACACCCATATAGACATAATCTATGGAAAGGTGAAAGTGTGTAGTTGCATATTGAAGGGATATGACAGGAGGGTAGGATATTATTGGGTTGGGTGGTGCAGGGTTGACAAGTGGGTAGATTGAGAAGGGTGGTTGGAAGGTCCAGGGTAATGGAACGTGGGTTGGGAGAGGGAGCAGGTGAACACTGGGGATTTGCAGGCATCTGGTTGAAAGTACAAAGTTGGGAATGCTCTTATGGCAATAGGACAAGGAAGGGTTACTGGTTTAGGGTGTTGGATGTGGGAGGGGGCATTTGGGACAGGGAACACCTGGAGCAGGCTTCTAGGCAGTCTGTTATAATGTGTTGTATCAGTGGGTGGAGACCCACATAATGAGCGGGAAGGAATTGGACTCCAATCCTCAGGAGGACAGGTTTGTTCACAAATAGACAGGAGGGAGTCTCTCAAGAGCATGGGCGGTTCTTAATAGGGGAGGACAAACCAGTGTGTCAAGACCTCAGTCTTATTGCATGTAACTATGAATCTTGTCATCCAAGGAGTGAAGCCAGGGGGTCGCCATGGGCTCTGATGGGAGGAGGAGGGAAGAATAGAATAGATCGAACAGGGGGTATTTAGTGGCAGTGGAAGTGTTATACATGATCTTGCAATGATGAACACAGGACATGGTAAATATAATCAAAATTTATAAAAGTGTGTGGTCTAAAATGTAAACCATAATGTAATCCATTGACCATGTTTAGTAGCTATGTTTCACTATTTGTATATCAGTTATAACAAAGGTACCATCCACATAATAAAAGGTATTAATATGGGGCGGGGGAGGAAAGAGGAGGATGTTCGGTATATGACAGTCTCTGGTATTCTGCGTGTGACTTTGCTGTGACATAAAACTTCTCTGAAACAAAATGAAAAATAGTGAGACACTGGGGAATGAGTGGGGGAAGGTTGCACAGTACAGACAGGACACTAGATATTGCAGTGATGAAAGGCAAAATATCAAAAAAAATTTAAAATATTTTTCATTTTTTTAAATATTCCAATCATTTAATTTTATCTTTAGTTTTTTAAAATTTTTATTTATTTTTCTCTTATAGTTAAACTTATGACTATTGTTTCATTTTCCCATTAATTGTATTCGGCTATTGTAATGGCTTCATTTTTGAAGAAGCTTTGGATCACAGAAGGGTTACAACTGGGATGGTAGAGGATTGTTGGTGTGGGTTGTCAGTGATGGGGGATGCATGGGAGGAAGCTCACCTGAGCATACATATAAGGTACATAAACATGTTCAAATGTTCATGGGGGATTGTTACAGTGGGTGGAGACTCACACAATAACTGAGAGAATACTGAATTCCCATCCTGGAAGGCTATGCCACATTCTCTAAGGAAGCAGCAACAGTCCCCCAAGTGCAGGGGCAGTGACTGGCGAAGGAGGATGATCCACTGATGGGCCCTTGATATGGACAACTAGGCTTATGAGCCTTTGCTCTTGAAATTGAAACTTAGCCTATTGTTATGGGGTGCCTAAGGGTTGCCTCCTGAGACCCTCCTTGTTGCTCAAATGTGGCCTCTTTCTAAGCCAAATTCAGCATATTAATTCATTACCTTCCCCCCAGCATGGGACATGACTCCCAAGGATGAGCCTCCCTGGCACTGAGGGATTGCTACCAAGCACCAACTAGCAATGCAACTGGAAAAAGACCTTGAATAAAAGGGGGAAAAGGTAAAGACAAATGAGTTTATATGGCTAAGCAACTTCAAAGTGAGTGGGGAGGTCATCGCAGAGGTAACACTTACACACATCTCAGCAGGATCTCATAGGCTTCTAAAGTGGATACTAACCCAAATAGTGGGGGTCCTGAGGGCTCTGGAGACACCCAGGTCCTATGGTCAGGGCGAATAGCTCTGGAGTTTGGTGTCTTGCCAGTGGGCCCTACTTTGGAATTTGTGCTCCTGAGAATGATAGAGTTGGACTCAATTATGTCTTCAATGCACATGGCTCATCTGTCCCTCCTATTTAAATCTATACTTGGTGCTGGAGTTTGTAAGTGTATGCCCAGGAACTCGAGTCTTTGGGCTGTCCATGTGCCAGCTGGGCCTGGAAATTTGGCAGAATTGCAACACCTACTCTACAGCATTGGACTCACCCAGGACAACTGGCAGGGAGATGATGTTGGACAATGGGAACAGAGAGAGTCTGCAGCTGCAGGCAGGATAGTCCCATCCATCTTCCCCATGGGATATAATTGGAGGTGGAGTGGATGTCACCATCCCAGAATCCTTGGGACTGGGGGAAGAGCTATGGATTAGAGTGGATTTAGTGGTATTCTACCTCAGACATATTGTGATTCTAGCAATGGAAGTAATTACAACATTGATGTGGAGCCAGTGGCCACTGGAGTTTCTGGGGGCAGGGGAAGGGAAAAACAGTTGTAATACAGGGGCTTTTTCAGGACCTGGGAATCATCCTGAGTGACGCTGCAACAACAGATATAGGCCATTTTATATCATCACATAACATGCAGAACTATGTGAGAGAGTATATAGACTACCATGTGAACTATGGTCCATGCTTAATGGCAAAGCCCCAGGATGCATTTATCATTTTCAATGAATGTGTCACACTAATGAAGGATGTTCATGTGGGAGAGTGTGGGAAGTATGGGGAATGGGGCATATAGGAACCCCTATATCATTTGTGTAACATTTATGTTATCTAAGTATCTTTTAAAAATTAAAAAAAAAAAAATCTAGTTGCTTCAAAATAGTCTATATAGATGTTTAAGTTCTTATTGTATAAGTTAATTCAGATCTTATACACATTTCACATTACACATCCCATTTACACTTTTCAAAAAAGTATTTATTCACTTACAAAATTGTACGGGAGAGAGTGTAAACTACAGTGTAAACTATAACCCATGCTTAGTGGCAATGCTCCAAAATGTGTTCATCAATTCTAACAAATGTACCATACTAATGAAGGATGTTGTTAATGTGGGAAAATGTGGGAGGGGTTGGTAATGGGGAATATGGGAATCCCCTATATTTTTTATGTAACATTCATGTAATCTAAGTATCTTTAAAAAAAATAAAAAAGTATATCTAAAAGAGGTATTTATTATATAACACAAATGAGTGCTTCAGATATTAAAACAAATAATAAAATCAAATAATAACCCACCAGTGAGTTTTAAGTATAAAATTTATAGTTTCTTACTCAATAGTTAATCATTTGTCTTAGCTTCTAAAAGCTAAATTTGTAAGTATAAAAAGTGGTAATAAGAAAAATTGATAATGTAAATGGGCAGTTAATGTGAATTTTAAGATATTAATATAGTTTACAAATGCTACATTGTAAATATATGTAACATCTAATATATTTAGGATTTATTTAACTTTACAACAGTTAAAATACTGTTTATTCCAGTTGAGATGCTAAATTGCAATGATCACGTTATAGATTTAAATAACAATAAAGAATAATCAGCATTGTAAGACTACAGCTACTGGACTTTGACTTTTTCAAACACAGATTTTTTTTTTCCAGGGAGGGAGTTTTAGTTTATAATGAAGATTTTGGGTGCACAAAATTGCACATGCAAAGAAATAGGATAATTTTCAGAAGTACGGATAAATTGCCTGCTGCTACTGGAAATCATTCTAAGTCTTTGTGTACTTTTCTATGAACCTAAATGATTACCTCTAATTGCATGAACCACCCTTCATTAAATTCTAAAGATTAAGAAGAAAAAATACTTTGTGTAATCACATTTTTTCTTAGACTAATTTCTGCTTTCTCATTAGCATACCTATCCCCTTCAATTTGTACTCTCATTTGTACCTTGTAAACAGTTTTTAATAGTTCTCTTTTCCTTTTCATTCAAATACTGACCTTTATAATCCAAAAGAAAATTAGTAGTGAAGAAAGCTCTTTTTTCCCCACAAAGCGGAGGCCAAATTGTTATTTAACTTGCACTCAACATTTTTTTCTTAGTTCACATTAACTCCATTCACATCTGACGTATACTACTTATCCCCTATCTTTTATGAAGATGCTCCTCTCAGTTTAGAAAATACCACTTTACTGTCAAACTTACTTATAGAGAAGATAATTTATCTTGTTTTTCACTATTCTAAATATAATCACTGTTTTATAATTTAACATGACATTTTTTAGGTTTCATAGTGTCATAGGCTAGGAGATAAAAAATCTTGCTTTGAGAATAAATGACTTATTACCACTTTTAATTGAATTAGACATAACATAGTGCCCTTGATATTCTATTTTGACACAAATTTTACTTAAAATAGAATTAATACACATTAAATTTGGTTTAATTCACAGGGATAAATACGTATCTTTAAATCAAACATGTATATGGAGTTTTAGTTTCTACCATGTTAAATTGCCTTTTTAATGCATTTTTTTCTTGGCTGTAGTTACCTTATTTTAATTTGGAAACACTTTAATGTTAACACCACATTGATAATAGTAAAAATATTCCCAAGTCAATAATATCTTTCAAAATTATGGTTATAGGAAATGGAGAGCAATGCATTAAAACTGTGTGCTATTCAATAATTCATAATTTTTAAAACATTCACATCCATCACCTCAGTTTAAAAGAACAATCTGTCCCCATAACTCTGCTGGAAATATACTTATTTGTTTAGACAGATGGGCATGCCCTGAGGTCCATTCTCTAGCTTAAATGCACAATTGGCTTTGTGCTTTTGAGAAGCAGCTGATGAAAAAAAGAGTCATATATGCAATAACTTGTTTGTGGTGTACAAAAAGGAAGACTCAATTTGAGAAATCATTCAATAGCTGTAACTACTAGATGTGGCTTTTTAAATTGAATATACATTTTTAGAATTTATTTGCAATAATTGGACTAAAACAAAACTTATTAATACAAACAACTAAAATTTTCATAATCATAGATCTTCCCCTCAAAAGGAAAAAAAACAAAAGCAAAAATATGTGCACCATCTTCCAAAATTAAATAGTAATAATCACTGCTTTTGACTACTCATATATATAGTATTTATTTTTAGGGCAAAAAGCAAATATTTTCATCCTAGAAAAACTTAACTTTACCATTAATTCACATATCTTTCTAAAATAAAAATGATGGCTTTACATGAACACTTGTAAGACTGAAAATTTTCATAATATATGTACCAAACTTCAATAAACGGATAGAAGTTATACAACATTCCCCAATGAATAAAACCTAGAACTAAAAAAGAAGAGGTCTATGTTCCAGAATCCCAGCTCTCCTTAACTGTCTGGCTCTATGACTTGAGGCAAAATCTATAAATATTCCATGTTTCATGTCCTTTCTTAGTAGTTTAGAGAAAAAATTCTAACATACATTATAAGGATATTTTGAAAGATGTCACACCAAATTCTAGAATATGAAGCCTTAACTTAAAATTAAGGCAAATCAAAACAAATTATAAAACAACAACAAAAAACAAAACAATGGCAATTAAGCAATTGTGAAAACGACTGTCAACCTGTTCTCCAGAATATTGTGTCAAACTCTTGGGGAGTTATCGAAACAATACATTTAATATTAATAAAAATTAATCAATCCTTACTACAGATTAATGAACATTTTTCTTGTTCATGTTTTTCTAGGATTTATTGCAAATCTTAGGGTCATTTGTTTAAAGCTCCCCTTATCCCAGGGTAATGCATATTTTAGACCTGAGATTTTTGACTATTCTATATTCCATGCTTGACCATAAACATCTACATTGCCATAGAGCAATTTTAAAGGTAAATATTCTGAAGTATTTACCATCATTACTTCCATAGTTTCATTTACATATTATTCATGTATCTTTATATGTAATTCACTAAAAATATACAAATGCATCTTATTCTATATTGACTTGCATTTGACATTGGTCTAAAAATGGATTTGGTGGGAGAAGCTATGGAATACAAGTTACTCATAATTCAAGCAAATGGATGAATTTTCTGAAGAAATCAAGGTTTTATTATAAATATTATCTTAATTATACTCTATTTCTTATTGAAAATAAGGTAACAAAACATATACAGCAAGTATCTGACTAATTATCACAACCTGCAGAAGCACATATTTTTCTTGTCGAAGTTCCCTGATAAATCTTAAGTAAAATTTCTATTTTTTCTACCACAATTTGGAGGGAAAAATCTTCTTGATTGTGGACTTTTTCTTAGCAATGTTTTAATATTCTTGGTTCCATCTCATACATTTTTCCATATACCCTAGCCACATAGTCATAGCACAGAATACCAACAACATTATCCTTTTTGTCAATAAGTCAACCTTAATTCAGTAAAGTTTAGAAAAATTATGGGCAGCATAAATATTTAACTTGTCACCACCATTTATGAACATTCTTCATCAATTGGTCATAAAGTATAGCAAATATACACTAAGACTTGGGTAGATTTTATTTGCTTGCGTGTCACCTCGTGTAACATCAAGGGCATTCTGACTCACGATGATCATATCGGGACTTGCTCTAATTGTATCCACATTCGGTCTCACTAGATGGGTCACAACCCAAGCGACACCCGAGTTTACTAATCTGCATCTACACAATACATTCAATTTTAACAGAGTTCATGTTTCTTAGCCTATAGAATTATTTTCTCTTTTGTTGGACCCATATCATGTCCAGGTACCTCTCACTGCACTTACATGTGCAAATTATATAGTACAGAGAATGCTCAACCTATATCAGGGGTTGGCAAACTAGAGCCCATGGGCACAATCCAGCACACAGCCTGTATTTGTTCAGCTCATGAGGTAAGAATGTTTTCTCACATTTTTTTAAGGAGTGTAATAAAGCAAACAAAACCCAACCCATCACAAAGAAGAATACGTACAAGTGACTATATGTGGACTGTATGTGGCCCGCAAAGCCTAAAATATTTACTCTCTCTCCCTTTATAAAAAAAAAGCTTGGTGGATCTTGCTCTAGATTGTAATATACTGTTCACTCACAGACTGGTCTTTGGCTTTGAATTACTCTCAGATTTTTCTGTGGTTGTTAGCTGGCTCAGAAATAAAGTATACAGTCAAAATATTTAGTAAAATATTGGGTTATTTAATTTACACTCTGAACATTTTTCTCTCTTAGCTGACAATAACTCCACTCATTTCTAATTTCTACTTTTTGCTTCATAACTGTGATAAAAATGCTCTTCTCAATTTTAAGAATAAGCCTCTATCTCTGACATTGTAGAGTCTGAAGAAAATTCACAGGATCTAATTTTTTTCCAATTTATTTTGCCTGATTCCATCATAACTGTTCTTAAGTTCTCATGGTAAATGCAGACACCAATCCATATATATGAATACTTATTTATTATATATAAATATATATTAATATACATACATATATATATATTCCTATGTCTTGGGAAGCAAAAAAGTATATGTCCACTTCATTTGAAGTGTCTATAAATACTTTGATTACTGGGTGCTAATGAACAGAAAATATTCCTCTTTCAATTAGATGATTTTTATCTATTTTTCCTTGATTCCTTAGAAATATTAGTGTCATGGACTAGAATTAATAAATCTATAATAATGTGTTTTACTGTTATGTCGTTGGTTTAACTGAGACTGATCCATGAAATATCCTATGTGCCAAAGTTCTGCTGGACTATAGGAAAAGAGGATATAGACTAAAGCTATATCTACTCTGATTGGTGCTATGGAAAATGGTCTACACACTTAGTTCAGTTTTCCTCACAACACTCCTGCAAGCACCATTATGTTTACCCAACAGATGAATAAACTGAAGTAAAGTTTTATAAATGTCTTATGTCTCACTCTTCAAAATAAAAAAAAAAAAAACAACAAATAAAATATCTGGCAATAAATAATGAAGTAATGTAAATATATGAGTGAATAAATGAAGTAAAATGGAGGTGTTGATAGGAAGGGAATCTAAAAGACCTATCTGCCGAAAATTATCTGACAAGAAATATCTGACTAATTTACCTTAAAGCTCATTAGGCCTAAAAAAGAAGCAGAAAATCTCCTTGGATGCAGAATCCATATGAATTTAATAAATAATGTACTATTTACACCTACTAGTTTTGTGTCTTAGGTCCACTTCCCTAGGAAATAAGCAGTGAGGCAGAGATTTGTGAGCAGGTGGAATAGGGAGAGTGCTCTTAAGAATACATGTAAGGAAATAAATGAACATATTTAGAGAAGTTCAGTGGCACCATGAACCTCAGAGGCACTAGGATGGCCCCTTACAGTGCTGGGATTAAAAAAAGGGAGCCAGGACATTGTATCCTGAATCAGTTTGCCCTAGAGTGTGGGAGGGGTGTAACCTCACCTTCATTGCAAGGCATTGTGGACTGCAGGACTCAGCTAAAATCTATCAGCAGCCAACATTCTTTGTGGCTGGAATGGGTGCCAAGTTCCTGAAGGGAAGAATAGGCTGTCATACTACACAGCCTACACTACAGCCCTCCCCAATCCTCTTGCGCCACACAGATCCACTTGATGAGCACAGTACTTTCACCCCATCTGAGAACAGCTCCTTTAGAATCTAGTTGAAACACATAAAAGGTAAGTTTGTAGAAGAGAAAAACACCACCATCCACCACTGCAGCTGCCTCTGCTAACCATTCTAGATTTCCCCTTACCTTTGGCCAGCATCTTTACGGATCTAGGTTGCTTTCCTGGAGGGGCGGCCTAGACCTCAAATTTGAGAATTCCTGGCACTTGGTTAATAAGGATGATCAAGTGGCTGAGGGCAATTGTGCCAATAAAAGGTTATGATCCCTTGTCAATGTTCAGATCTAGAAATCTGACTGCAAAATTAGGAATCTAGTGTTGTAAAAGTTTTATTCTACACATGAAGAAGCATATTGCTCTTTGAAGATAGATAATTTTTAATTAAAAATGTATATGGTAAACCCTAAAGATAGCATTGAAAGCATTTTTAAAAGAAGATATAAATAATAAATCAGTAATGGAGATACATGGTATCATAAAATATGGCCAATTAATCCAAATGAAGGCAGATAAAGAAAAGAAACAAGACCGACTGAAAAAGAAAGATTCAAACTCTATGCCATCTACAAGGAACCCCCTTTGAATATACAGACAGAGACAAAAAAGGAAAGGATAGAAAAGAGATACTTGTGAGACTAACTATAAAGCAGAGTCACCTTCAGAACAAGGGTTACTATCAGGGACAAAAAAGTACATTGCAAAATGACAGAAGTCAATTCTTCAAAAATATGTAACAAGTCTAAATATGTGTGCATTTACCAATACAATTTTAATATACATAAATGAAAATCTGTTAAAACTGAATTATATAGACACATCCACAGTTTTAATTCTGGGCTTCCATTTTCTTTTTAATAAAAGATAGTGTAAAGCAACAGAAAATCAGTAGATACAGAAGATATGAACAGCACTATGAACCAAGTTAACCAAATTGAATTTTATAACTACTACATCCAATAAGAGAATACATGCCTTTTCAACTGCACATGGGACAGTAACCAAGATAGACCATATTCTAAGCATAAAATAAATATCAATAAATTTAACAGGATTCATATCATGCAAAGTATATTTTCTGATCATCATGGATTAAATTATGCATAGGTAAAAGAAAGATATTTGGAAAACTTCCACATATTTTTGTATTAACAAGCTTTCCTGAAATTATATAGAAAGGCAAAAGAACTACAATAGCCAAAAGAGTTTTTAAAAATAAAAACAAAATTGGAGGATTCACACTACCAGGATTTAAGACCTACAAAAAAATCTAAAGTAATCTTTAAAGACAATATCCTATCTGAGAAAGGATAAACACATAGATTATTGGAATAGAACAAAGTACAGGCATAAAACCTCAGAAATGTTGTCAATTAATTTTTTAATATTTTATTTATATTTCAAATAAAGAGGTTACAAGATTACAAAAGAATTATGCATAACATACAGGATTCCCATACACCATCCCATCACCAGCACCTTGCATTATTGTGGAACACTTCTTACAATTGATGAAGAACATCAAAGTATTACTACTAAATATAGCCTATAGCTTACATTAGGTATATTTTCCCATAGACCATCCTAATATAGGTACTATGTAATAGTATTGTACATTTGTTATACTTCATGAAAGAATGTTCTCATCTTTGTACTTGTAACCACAGTTCATTATCCACCATAAGGTTCATTGTGTTATATAGACCCATGCTTTGTATAATACATACAAAGTGTACACTAAGTGGAACTCAGTATCAGCACAGATTTGTGTAGTTATCACCACAGTCAATTTTAGAATGTTTTCATTACTCTTAAAAGAAAAATCCCATACTTGCCTCTATAGTTGACCCTTAGAATTGATTTAGTACCTTCCTTGTCATTGATGCAAAAATGTTACAAAATTACTGTTAACTATAGTCTATATATTAAATCGATTGTATTTTTCCCAAGTATCATTATATTCTTAACTTGTAATAGTGATATACCCAGAGGTGGATGAGAATTGTGGTTAATATTGCAAATACAAGAATGTTCTTCTATGAACTAGAACAAATGTATATCAATATTACAGGGTGGTAAGTCTATAGAGATACATGGGAAAAATACAGTTAATGTAACTTATGAACTATAGTTAACAGCAATATTGTAATATTTTATATCAATGTCAAAGATGTACTGCGTTAATAATAGGGGGGTATGGAAAAATATACCAAATGTACACTATAGACCATAATTAGTGGTAATAGTCTGATAATGTTATTTCATAATCTGTAACAAATGTTCCACAACAATGTAATGTGTTGATGAAGTGGTGTTGTATGGGAATTATGCATATTTGAAAGATTGTTTTGTAATTTCACAACTTCTCCAGTTACACACACACACACACCCATACACACACATATGAAATAGATCCTCACAGCTATGATCAAATGATTTTTCACAAATCCACTTAGCTGGTCCAGAGAAATCTATTTCAATAAATGGCGCTGGTGGGCTGGTTATCCATATCCAAAAGATACTAAGAAGACCCCTCTTTCACATCTTATAAAAAATTAACTTAAAATACACCAAAGACCTAAATATAAAAGTTAGATACATAAAGCTTCTAGAAGAAAATGTAGGGAAGCATATTCAAGACCTCGTGGTATGAGGTAATTCTTTAAACCTTACCATAAAGCACAAGTAATTAAAGAAAAAAATGATAAATGGGACCTCTTCATAACTGAACACTTTTGTGCTTCAAATGACTTTGTCAAGTAAGTGAAAGGGTACCCTACTGTATGGGAAAAGATATTTGGTAGCCACTTATCCAAGAGACTTTTAGTTTCCAGGTTATATAATAAAATCATACAACACAAGGATAAAAACACAAGCAACCCAGTTCAAAAAATGGGCAAAATCATGAATAGATATTTTTCCAAAGAGGAAATACAGTGTCTAAAAAGCACAAGATAAGATGTCAATTACTTTGGACAAAATTACAAATGCCATCCAGTGGTCAAAGGATAATCGTTTCAACAAATGATGTTGAAGTAATCTGTCATCCAAATGCAAAAGAAAATATACTTTAACTGTATAGAAAAGTTGACTCCGAATGGATTAGAGATGTAAATGTGAAACATAAATTTTTTGAAGAAAACAAGAGTAAATATTTTTGGCCATTATTGAGGCAAATTGTTTTTAGATTTCATAATAAGAGCACAATCCACAAAAGAAAAAGAAAAAATCAAAAACAACAACAAATTTCCTCTCCAAACGTCAATTCTCTCACTGGAAAAAGACAAGTCTCTGACCAGGAGTAAATATTTGCAAACCATGTATCCATGAAACAACTTTAGTTCAGAATAAATAAAGAACTCTCAAAATTCAACAATAAAAAAAAATTTTTAAAATGGGGAAAAGACATAAATAAACTTCACTAAAGACTTAAGGAATAATGAAACTTACGTTCCAATATGTTGTTTTAGATTAGAATAATTTAGTTAAGTAACACGTTGTTTTTATTTTTAATATTATATAACTTTTGAAAGATTATTAATGAATTCCCAAATACTATGGCAAGATTCTCTGCTCCTGTAGTTTCAGCCCCAAGAGATAAATTTAAATGAGTGAGAAACTCACAATTACTTTGCAATATGAAATGTTTGGCACATTTATTTTTTTAATCTCTATATAAAATATTGTGCCTTAATCAAGATATAAGAATTGTGTTTAATTTCTCAAAAGAAAATGGGGACTTTATAGTGTAGTGAGTTTCAGGGGAGGATTTTATAGCATATTATAGATACAAGCATTTGTGAAGTGAATTCTGATTTAAACAATCATATATTAGAATCATTCCTGATATGCATATATATTTTACTACTTCTTTGGATTTTTTAAACCTTACAAGATGAACATGTTAATTTTTCATAAATAATCTTCAGCACAGTCATACATCATTGATATGAAATTGATGAACTTGTCATCTTAGAAAATCACATTTCCTACACAAGGAAACTAACATATGAAACCTCATTTCGACAGAAATTGCTCATTACTAAGTTTCCTTAACATTCTGATTCCCATTAATACTACTCCCCAATTTGTCTTTTTAGTGCTAGGTTCCATGACTGTTGTAAGATTTATACTCAATATTCAGGTTGTCATTCAGGTTGCTTTTTATTTCTGTGTTATTTTAAAGAAGAGAAATTCTCAATATTTTCATGGCCTTCACTTACAAAAAAAGAAACTTCCCCTTTAGGCTAACTTAGAAATCTTTCTTGACTCTTAATTCAGTTAAATAATTAAAATACTCATATGCACAAATACTCAATTATTTCCATCTATCCAAATTTCTCTATCTAGAAAAAAAGCTTCATTACTCTTAATTTTCCCTTTACATATTACATAGCACACCCTACCCATTCACATGATACTTGTGAGCTGGCATATGAAGAGTTTGAGAGAACTCCTGTCACTGCTCTGCCACCATATTTTTGGCATGTTAATGCCACTTATTTCAGTTTGCCAAAGGGCTGCTGATGCAAACTACCAGAAGTGGGTTGGCTGTTACAAAGGGAATTTATTTAGGGAGAAAGCTTACAGTTCAAAGGCCATGAAAAGTCCAACTCAAGGCACCATAAGAAGTGCTTTCTCAACAAAGCCAGCTGCCCCATGATGAAGCAAGATGGTTGCTGATCTATGCCAATGTCTCTGCCTTTCTGCAGTTGTAGGGAAAGCTGATAGGGCTTGTCTCTTACTGGGCCTTCTTTATTAGTCTCGGCTGCTACTCTTTCTTCCCAAGTTTACCTGTAAGCTATCAGGCATATGGCTCCTTTCTCCCTGGGCCTCAGCTCTTTGAGTCTCTTGGGGACATCTCTCCTTGCAGCTCAGATGTGTGCGAAACTGGAGTCATTTTACATGGCAGGATCAAATATGGCAGCTCCCTTTTCCTGTGTCTCCATTTTTATCAGACCCAACAAGAGGGTGGAGACTCACCTGAGTCACTTCTTACTGACAAAGTCCAATTGAAAGGGTCTCACACCGAAAGGAATGGATTGTTTCACAAACACAATCTTGCCCTTTTGGGGATTGATAAAATAATTTCAAATTGCCACAACACTTAACCACTCTGCACGTTAGTTTCCTGATTTGTTAAATTACAGGATTTGAAAACATTATCTCTAGGGTCTTTCTTTGCTCTAATACTTTATAATTGACTATCCTTATACAAACATGAAACTAAAAGGCAAAGAAATTCAAATCTATGATTAATATTTAAAACTTTAAAGGCAAATTAGTTAATTAAAAAACGATTGTTTTACCCCTTTTATTTGAACCTATAATTAGTATTATAATGTCAAATATGTCCCAGAGACTTAAATCTTCAGTCAGTTTATATGCCAGTTGAGCCTTGAATCTCAGCAGAGTTGTAGCAAATGCCCACTCTCAGTTCATAGAACTCGCCAGGACAACTAACAAAATTATGAGGGACATCACCTATCCCAAAACAGAGAAAATCTACAACTGCAGGCAAGACAGTCCCTTCCATCTGCCCCATGGGATCTAAGCCTCCTCTCAATCTGAACATAGGGGGCATCACCACCCCAAAACCCTCAAGTTTGAAGAATGAACAAGCATAAGGAGGGAATGCAACCATGGACCAAATAGAATTATTATTATTATAGTAACAGAATAACTTGTAACATTGATATAAAGATAATGGTCACCTGAGGTTCTGAAGAGAGGGTGAGGGAAGAATAGGTGGAACACAGTGCATTTTGGGGGCTTTGGAATTGTGCTGCATGATATTGCAATAACGGATACAAGACATTATACATTTTGTCAAAACCTATAAAATTGTATGGTGCTAAGTGTAATCATAATGTAAATTATATACCTTAGTTAGTAGCAATGCTTCAATATTTTGTTCATAAATTGTAACAAATGTACTAAACTAATATAAGATGATATTAATAGGGAAAATGTGAGAGGAGGTGGGGGTGGGGTATATTGTTGCTCCCTATGTTTTTTTTTTTTTTTTTTTTTCACATTATCAAGGAATTCAGTGACATAGCCTTTATTTTTTATTTATTTATTTATTTATTTTTTATTATGGGTAAAAATCAAAATTCTCACAATACATACAAACATTTGTAAAATGATATATAAATATATATGCATATATGTGTATTTGCTTACAAAAATGTTATTTTTATATATATATATACATATATTTTAAGAGGTGCTTAGGCTCCCTATGTTTCTGAAGTAACTTTCTACAGTCAAAAACTTCTTTAAAAATATAGTTTAAAAATATATAGTTTTACAATATTGCAAAATGCATTTCCATTCCACTTTTACTTTCAACATCTCATATTAGGAGGAGAAAACATTAACTCATCCTCCTCTACCACAATCTGGAGATTGATAAAGATATAGAATATTTGTTTAAGGATCTTTAAAAAATACCCAAGTTGAGTAGTAAGCAATTCAACAGTTGTAATTTTAGAATTTTATGCTTTAACCAAACAGGATCTTATGGTGATGAAAGATACAATGAAACAATTTTATTTATTTATTTATTTGTATTTTTGTATTTTATTTGTTATTTATTATTATTTTATTTATTTATTTATTTATTGGCTTTGTTTTTGAGGAGGTCTTGGACCACAGAAGGGTCACAGCTATTGCAGGGGAGGATCACTGGTAGGGGGTGTCGATGGGGGTGTGTGTGGGGAGAGGTACAACTGGAGCATATCTTTAGGACATATAAATATGTTCAAGTAGTCATGGGGTTTTGTCTTGGTGGGTGGAGACCCACATAAAAAACGAAAGAATATTGTATTCCCATCCTGAGAAGTCTTGCTACATTTTCTAATAGAGTGGCAAGAGTCCCCTGAGTACATAGTCAGGGCCTAGCAACACAGGACAGACCAATATGCTAGGCCCTTGATACTGATGGTTGTCTTATGAACCATGTTCTTGTGAAATTGGACCTTAGCCTAGTATTATATATTGCCAAAGAGTTACCTCCTTAAAGCCTCCTTGTTGCTCAAATGTGGCCTCTCTCTAAACCAAACTCAGCAAATAAACACACTACTTCCTCGCCACCCTCACCCCAGTGTGGGACATGACTCCTGGGGATGAGCTTCCCTGGCACTGAGGAATTATTACCAAATGCCAACTATTAACGAATTTGGAAAAAGACTTTGAACAAAAGGGGTAAATATTAAATACAATTTCTTTTAAATGGCTAAGAGATTTCAAAGTGAGTCAGGAGGTCATTCCAGAGGTTACACTTATTTATGTCTCAGCAGGATTTCATTGACTGCCACAATAAACAGTGCCTCAAACAGCAGGGCTCCTGAGGGTTCTAGAGACATCCAGCCACTATAGGCAAGGCAGACAATCTCAAGAATCTGGCACCCTATCAGTGGGCCTTTCTTTGGAATATATGCTCCCCAATGTAACAGAGTTAGACTGCTTTATAATTTCCCTACACATGGCTCTTCTGCCCCTTTTATTTGAACCTATAATTAACACTATAATTGTTGAATATATATCCAAGGGACTTAAGTCCTTGGTATTTCATACAACAGTTGAGCCCTGAATCCAGCAGAGTTGCAACACCTACTGTCCAGATCATTGACTTGTCCAGGACAACTAACAAAAGGATGATGCAGGAGTTTGACATTATTTATGAATTCCAAAAGTAGATATTGGATTATGTTTGTAAACTGGTCTGTACCTTGACATGATTAAATTATGATTAGTGCTTTGACTGGGTCACATCAGTAGGGTGTTGAGTCCACAGATAAAAGACATAGCAATGGACAGAGTTGGAGTTTTTGATGTTGAAGTCTTGAGCTGGACCCCCAGGAAGAAAGCACACAGAGAAGCTTGGTCATGAGGAAAGAGAGAAGGCCCTGGAAGAGGAACAAACCATTTTCCTAATAGTCTACAGTTGGCCTTGTGGAGCTAACAGAGCAGCTTAAACCAGAGATATGCAAGCCCCTGGAAGAGAGGAACCCAGGAAGCCTGAACCCTAACAGATGTCGGCAGCCATCTTGCTCAAACACATGGCAATAAACTTTGTTGAGGGAGGTAAATTGTGCTTCATGGCCTGGTAACCATAAGCTTCTACTCCAAATAAATGCCCTTTATAAAAACCAACCAATTTCTGGTATTCTGCATCAGTACCACTTTGGCTGATTAGTACAGATGATGATAGACAACACCCATCCCCCAAAACAGGGAGTATCTACAACTGCAAGCAAATAGTTCTATCCATCTGCCCCATGGAATCTAAGTTCTCTGTCAGAGACTGGGTGGGTATCACCATCCCCAAATCCTCAAGATTGAGGAATGAACAAACATAAGGGGAGAGTGCAACTATGGACTAAAGTAGACTTATTATTCTAGCAATGGAAGAACTTGTATCATTAATGTAAAGGCAGTGGCCACCAGAGGTTCTGAGAAGAGGGAGAGGGAAGAATAGCTGTAACATGGGCATTTTGTGGACATTGGGATTGTCCTGTATGACATTGCAGTGATGGATCAGGTCATTACACATTTTATCAAAATCTATAAAACTGTGTGGTGCAAAGTGAAAACTATAATGTAATCTAGAGACCATGGTTAGTAGTAATGCTTCAATATGTGTTCATCAATTGTAACAAATGAAAGATGTTGTTAATGGGGAGAAGTTTGAGAGGAGGTGGGGATGGGGTGCATGGGAATCCCCCTGCATTTTCAATGTAACATTTATGCGATCTAAAGATTTTTTCAAAATAAAAAAATTCATAAAAGGAAAGAATGAAAGCTACTCACAATATTTTTATCATAGAACTATTTTTTATTAAAAAAGGACATTCTATGTGCTTTTTAAAAATCATTTTCAGCATTTTAGTGATAGACTTATGAGTACGTGGGTTCTTTATGGATGATTTTTCTGAATGAGAAAGTAACTAAATGGTGAATATTTTCTTTTTTTAAATATTTTTTAATTTTTTTCCAAAAGATACTTAGATTATATAAACTGATACATAAAAAAATGTAAGGGGTTCCCATATGCACCACTCCCCACACCTCCCACTTTTCCCCACATTAACAACTTCTTTCATTAGTGTGGTACATTCATTGCAATTGATAAACACATTTTGGAGCATTGCCACTAAGCATGGATTATAGTTTACACTGTAGTTTACACTCTCCCCCACTCAATTCTGTAGGTTATGGCAGGATATATAATGGCTTGTATTTGTCATTAAATGTCATTCAGGACAATTCCAAGTCCTGAAAATGCCCCCATATTGCACCTCTTTTTCCCTCTCCCTGCCTTCAGCACCTCCAGTGGCCACTGTCTCCACATCAATGATGTAATTTCTTCCACTGCTAGCATCACACTGTCTATAGTAGAATACCAGTAAGTCCGCTCTAGCCCATATTTTATTCCCCAATCCTGAGGATTCTGGGATGGTGATGCCCACCTCACCTCTAATTGAGAAGGGACTTCAATCCCATATGGCTGATAGATGGGACTCTTTTCCTTGCAGTTGTAGACTCTCTTGGTTCCTTGGTATGGTGGTTGTTCATCCTCACCTCCTTGTTAGCTGTCCTAGGTGGGTCCAATGAACTGGATAATAGGTGTTGCCACTCCACTGAGGCTTAGGGCCCAGCATGGACAACCCAAAGATTCAAGTCTCTTGGACGTACACCTAACAACTCCAGCACCAAGAATTTCCCTTGGGCTTTTTATCTTTCTGTCCAGTTCCCTCCAGATTAATGCCCTGAAGCCTCCTGCTTTGTGGGTTCCCAAAACAACTCACTCAGGCAGGATCTTGCCCCTTCTCAGCTGTTTTTTGCGAGAAAGCTGGTGAGTGCCTGCTTATACAAATGCCATCTTGCTGGATCCTCCAAATAGTTTCTTATAGACAAGTCATTAACAGAAGGGAATCTTTGTGATGCATGTTTGAATTTTTGTTTAAATCTCTGAATTTTCTCTAATAAATACTATGATGACTCTTCATTTCTCTTCCAATTAATAATTTGATTACCATGATGAATTACAATGCATATATAATGCACAGATTTCTCTTTTAATGCAATATTTTTTCAATTCGGCTTTGAGAATCTTTCAATTTATTTAAGTATGTCCGTTAGTTTATCCATTCCATTACTTTACCTTCCCTCCTGAGTTATGGCACTGGTAAATAGAAAAGTATAAAGAAACAAAACAAATGAAACAACAAAATCACAATAAGAAATCATATGAGAAATTACTAATTGTTCTGGGTCACCGTTTTTTGTCATAATTCTGAAGAGTTAAAATAATAGTTGTCAGTTTCTGAAGAGTTATTTTGAGTTATATTTTGAACTAAGAAAATCACACCTAGGTGATGAATTAACATGGTCTGGGCTTGATAATCTAGCACTGGAATAGCAGTCTGTCTACTCCATATCACATATTTATTATATTAAATGCTATCATCTTTTCCTTGTGACTACTTAAAGTAAGCCCCTTCAATATATTATTCTCATTAAGTTCCTGGATACAAAAATTACTCTGGAAAAATATCTGAAGACAAACACACAACTGCACGAGCTGGTAGCCATATGAAATAATCACATGAAAATACAGATTTTTCAAGATTAAATGATATGCTTCTTAAGTGACAGAATTTAACCAACTGCTTTAAATATCTATTTTGAAAAGGCAGGATATAAATCCAACAGAAATTATAACCTATCTTCTATTAAAGTAATTACTGGAACACTATCAAAATTTCAAACCAAAATATCCATACACAAAATATGCTTTACAGGATAGGCACATTTAGAAAATAAGTGAATGCAGTGTCTTGTTGGAGAAGGGAAAAACACGTGCTGGAGATTATAAATATGTATATAATTTATTACCCTAAGAATGTAAATAAGTCATGCATAGAATATAGAACACATTTAAGAGCAAAATTTAGTCATGAATTAAACTAATTACCAGTATTAAAAATAGATAGCACTTGTTTTGTTTTTAGTAAATGGCTTGAAATGCATTGTATAACTTTTGTGCAATATAAATTCATATGCTTCCACATCAACTCTATAGTAATGGACTGTCAACTAACAACCATGGAGCAAAGTGAATGGTATATATCAATCTAAACATCATCTACCTGGTGCTAGGTCCAGAGTGAGGTAACTTTGTTATCAAGGATCTGAAAGAGAGAGTAAACAGATTTTTAATAAGAATTTGATAAGATTTATAAAACAAGGTGTATCAGTCAGGGTTCTTTAGGGAAGCAGAATCAACAGGAGATATCTGTCAATAATATGAGATTTTATAAGAGTCTCTCAAGTGACCATGGGGATGCACAAGTCCAGGTTCCGCAGGCAGGCTGCAAACCGCGGGCTCTGATGAAAGTCCAATGAAAGTCCTTGATGAGTTTCTGGGAGACTTTGGCTGTCCAAGGATGAGCTGGGAAATTCTATGTGAAGGTTGAAATCACTTCCCCTTTTAAGGCATTCAACTGATTAGATAAAGCATCACTCGTTGCTGACAGCAATCTTCTAGGTTGATGGAGATGTAATCAGCTATCTATGCAGTAAACTCACTGGTGATTAGAGTCCATAAATGTCCTTTTATTACAATTAGCCCAGTGCTTGCTTGACCAAACAACTGGGCACAATTACCTGGCCGAGTTGACACATTAGCCTAACCATCACACTGGGCAATACCATAATATGTTGCAAAATATGTTACAACAAAATAAGGGAATCGAAGAAACGCATTTTACTGAAAGAGATGAGTAATTTGTTGAGGTGAAACATGGGGAATTGCAAACTAAAGCTTCTGAGGAAAAATAATCAGAAGTATTCTATCAATGGGATGAGTTGGTTGCAAAATTATTATTTATGAATGTCTATGAGGAGTGGTGCAGATCTGTGAATTGAATGAGTGAGCATTGTGTTATGACACCAGGAAATAGCAATATATTTGTGGCTCAATATTCAGAGTTTGTCTGTCATTATATAAAGCATTTCTATTTCTTTTCAAGTGCTCCTGGTGAGAACTCAATTACATATTTTTTAAAAAGCCAAGGCTGTTATGATCATGAAATATAAACAGCATTAAACAGCTTTAAGTGAAATGCATGGCAGAAATCCTTGGAGGAAAATAATACATGAAGAAATATAAAAGATAAGTAATTTTGCCTCAGTAAAATATTCACAGTACCATTAATAGTTATATTATAATAATATACATTTCAACACTTGATTTAAATATTTTTGTCAGAATATCATAAATAAGTGGAGATTCTCTTCTCATTTCTTACTTGAAAACTAAACTTATTTTAAGTGCCCAAAATATTTGCTTTTATGGGTTTATTTGGAAACAATTATACAAAGTGGCTGAAATAACCCTTCAAGTGGATACAGTTTGAACAAATATAAATAATATCAGAGGAAAATCCTGAACGACTTACGTTTCTGTGGTGGTTTGGAAGTGTATGTACCCCCAGAAAAATACATTCTTAAACTTAATCCATTCCTAAGGTGCGAATCCTTGTAAATAGGACCTTTTGGTGAAGCTACTTCAGTTAAAGTGTGACTCAGCATGGGCCTTAATCCTATTACTGGAGTCCTTTTTAAGCAGAACAAAATTCATATATATATGTAGAAAGAGCCATGGGAAGCAAGAAGCTTATGGTCAAGGGAACCCAGAAGAGAAGGGAGAGGCCAAGAGAGGTCTCCATGTGCATTGTATGTGACAGAGAAGCCCAGGACCAAGGATCACTGGCAGCCAACCCTAAAATTCCAGTCTTCGGGAAGAAAGCATCACCTTGATGTCATTTGATTTGGACTTTCTCTTAGCCTCAAATCCCTGAGCTAATTAATTACCATTGTTGCCAACCCATTGCATGTTATTTGCTTGAACAGCCAATTAGGAACTGAAGCATTTTCTTGAACTAATCCTTCTTTTTTTGTCATTTTATTGTCTTCTGACTGCAAAGGATCTCTCTCTCTCTCTCTCTCTCTCTCTCTCTCTCTCTCTCTCTCTCTCTCTCTCATTCCTATGCAAGCCATTCCCCAAATTTCCTGATTCAGAGATGTTAGCTGCTCTTTTAGAATGGCCTTTAAGGTCTTTTTCCCACAATTAGTTCATTAGTAGTTACAAGTTCAATAAAACAGAGTCAGTGACTCAGAGAAACAGCTAATCCTCTTTTGGTTATGAATGTGAATTCAATATTATTTTTATTTTAGTCCTTACTAAATTTTAAATCTAATATTATCTAATACTTAGAAAGTGTCTTACCAGACTTGTCATTACTCTGCTTTCAGAGCCACAACTCTGTTTTCTCTATATTACCTTTGTTAGGTATGCCTATTAATTGTTTTGCATGGAACATTTAAATATATATCCCAAGAATAAGTTCAAATTAATAGTCTAATACAAGACTATAAAAGTAAAACTCTATTTTGACACTTATGGAGCATATCAAAATAACTTCATTTCAATGAAAATTTAGCACAGTTTTTGAATATTTCTTTCATGCTGTAAAAATTAAAATTTGGAGTTAAATCAGTAGTAAATATTAATCAAATTACCATATCTACACTTCACTTCCTACTTTGTATATTGTAAAGACTATTTTCCTTCTCTGAGTAGGGAATACTCTTCCAATGTCTATTTATGAAGAGATTTGATCAAGATAAACGAAGGTGACTTTAGTTTGGTCACAAATGCAAGGACATTTCATTTTCAGAGCTAAATAGGAGTGAAATGTCCTAAGTGTGAAAACCTATTTCTCAAGTAAAATAGGAAAAGATCGGATCAGGCCACCTGTGACCATTATCTATATCTAGCATAAATGGCCCTGGTGAGAGAACAAAATCAGTTCATTTTCTTCTTGAGAACAAGGTGTATTTGCCAGGGAAGGTTTGTTGTTTCTCTGCCTCCCACTGACATAGAAATAATAAGCCAGATTCTCCCCAGTGCCTAAGTCACTCCCTCAGAGTAAGTTAGACACTAAAGAAGAAATGCTACCTGGTTCTGCTCTCTAAACTGCCATTCAATGAGTTATTGCTGAAAGGGAATATGCAAAAAATGCAATAACTATGAAATACATTGAATTTTCAATTACATATTTGTATTTTTATATAAATATATGTATATGTATTATATCTATAGTTATTCTGGTATATGGTATATGAAAGACTTTATGTGTATGATTTCCAAAGACTTGATTTCTGTATGGGATGATTTAATGTTTATCTGCTTACATTTATACTTGACTGAAATAGATATCCTGAGTAAATGAAATTATGCAATTGAGAAACGTTTAAGTACAGCAAATATATGACATCTTTAATATTATTTAATAACAAGTAATATCCTATTTAATAAAAATTTTGGAAGAAAACTTTTCTGAATTTCTTCATGTACTTGCATATTCAGAAGACTTTTGTTAATACTTTTTCGTTCTCACCACTCACTATTTTCTATTAATAGATCCCTTATAGTAAAAATCTCTCTTCAAGTGTCAGTGACACTTCCTCCAAAAAGCTACAAGTCATCATCATTTGCCTATACAATTTGCAGTTTCCTCCTCAACTCAAGATAAACTTCGTTTATCTTGAAGACTTTGCTAATTTCTCTAATCTATAGTTCTTACTGAAAAATACCTTCAAATTATTTTTACTAAAATATTGATTATATGTATTTCTTCAGACTTATACAGTAGTCCTCCATCTTTTAGAACAAGAAATATGAAAACATGACTCTTCTGACTGACATTTAGAATGTCCTCCCACAACTTGTCTAGACTCGCCTTTCTCGATATATCTTCATTGATTTCCCCAAGAAGAAAATTACATTTACCTGTACAGTGGCGACAGAACCACATTCTCTTTCTAATTGTATATCTATGCTGACACTCTCCTGCTAGCTTGATTCTTTTCCTTTCTGACCATATTTTAGAAAGTCCAGCACCAGCAACCCACCAGGTAAAGTGGCTTTTCCTTATCAGTATTCCTATAGCATTTATTGACAGAAACACATATTTAATGCATGTTTTTCACTTTTCAGTAAAATTTTGGTTATAATTCTTATAAACCTGCCCATATTATAAACTCATTGGAAATGATGGTTTTATAAGGATCTCTTATTTTCCTATTCACCACAGCATGCAGTACTTCACATTATAGTAGATGCTTGATAAAATAATTATTCATTGACTTATTAGTTGATTAATTCATCTACAGATAAGAAAATGGTTGTGCTCATTTTTTTAGAATAATGCAGAATTTAAAAGACATCAGACAACAGACTGAAGAAATAAAAAAATTTGTTTGCTTTGTTCCAAAATATGTACATCATACACTTGCCATAATTTTTCTACTTGATACATGGCCCCATGTGAAATAAATTGAAGGCTAAACTAGAGAGTTTTACTTATGAAGACAATGATAGATGTGGGAAAAGCTCTGAAATTGCTCTGAAAATAGCCCTTTTTCTAGACAAGTCCCTACCACTTACCAGCCAGGTAATTTAGCTCCCCTTATTGAGTCTGCTTTATGTTCCGTAGAAAAGAAATGCTACATATATACTGCCAATTTCTCATGATTGTTCTGAGAAACAATCCAATAATCAATCTGACAATATTTTGAAAATTGTATAATATCTATTAAAAATAGACAGCCATTTGTCCTTATATCCTCTCTTTTATCATGGTCAAGGTTATCCTAAATTTTCCTAATAACACACATATAAACTGGGTTTATTTATGTTTCTATAGAGACCAATTCTCAGAGATGAGAGAAAGAATTGACCATGTTTTTGTATCTTGTCTCTTTTGCAATTAGCTGTCTTCTTGGCTCCAGCTACTAGAAAAAGTAGCATTATCAACTTCAGGACTTCTCTTATGAAGCCATACAGTTTCAAAGGATAAGAAAATGATGGCTCACTTCCAAGTTTGAAATGCTATTTAGAGTCATAAGTAGTATTCTTATGACTAATAAAAAAGCAAATTAAAAATACAAATAAAATAAAAATGGAATTGGAGTTTTGTTATCAGGCTGACTGGCCAATCATAATAAAAGAATAGCCACCAGCCTTACTTGAACATCCTTATAAATTGTTTTTTGGATTATAAAATTAGGTGAAAATAAGCTAATTTCTAGAATGTAAACAGATGAAGCTTCTTATGCTAGGATCAAAAATTGAAAACGATGGATAACGAGTTGAATCTCTAGTATCTTTTCAGGTCCCACACTGGGAAAGTGAGAACTTTAAGATAACCTATAAAATGTGTATTTTATGAAATATATATTTGCTTTATAAAATTTTTGGAGAATTATGTACAACAGAGAAAGGCAAAAACCTCTTTCAAAAACAGTTTTCTAAGTTCATTAGTATTTGGTATTATTATGGGAATCAACAATCTGATAACTTGACCTTGAAATAGAAAATAATCCCCCATTCTTTTCTTTCATTTTAGCTGTAAGAGTTAACGATGACAATGAAAGGTAACAGGCATATATTAGGCATACATTTTTTGTGTGAAATATAACAATTAAATGTATTCTTTAATGATAATGGTTGGATTTCTACCATAAGGCTGATTTTTTTTTTTCTGCCCGATCTTCCACCAGCAAATGTATTTTAAATAATTAATCACCCAAGCACTCAAATTAGATACTTGACATTCTGTTGAAAACTTTTATTATAAATGCTGTCACCAATTTAACAGAACTTCTACCTCCCCAGTTAGGCATTAACAACTCTAAAATGGTATTTGTTAACAGCATAACTGTGTCTTTTAGATTTGGAATAAAAGAGCATATATAATCATTTTTTACCAAAGTAAATAATTAAAGAACGTGGCAAATAAATCCTGAACTTTTTTTCCAGTCTGTAAACTATTAACATTAGAAGGAGTGCCATGTTATGGTGATGGAGGGTCTAGTCTGTGATTTTCAAACAGCTGTGACTTTTGGAAAACTGGCTTTCAAAAAATAGGTTATTTAATTGATCCAATTTTACTGGAAAAACTAAGATACCTAGCTCAGATCTGGATTAGCATTTGCACATCTTCTAATCTGTGGTAGCATGACCTCAGGACAGACATCTGTTTGGATATCTTGGATGAGTTCACATACAACCATCTGCCATGGAAGAGTAGCCTCTTCAAAATTGGCCAGAATCTTTGATGAGGGACACCAAGGGCACAGATTTTTTTCTGAAATGATATAGTCCCTCCCAATGTTACAAGGAAATAAAAGAAAAGGGAACTTCATGTTCTATGATGCATCAATCAACGGTAAAATGATTGAAACAGTCTAACTCCTATGACAGGAAATAGACCTTTACTGTAAGTGAAAACCAATATAAACAGATAAATTAAATCTGATGTCCAGATTTTGAATAACTCTGAGAAAACTATAAGCTATTAACCACAAAGAAACCTCTAATAAAATGGCACTAAGTGTGATTTATTTTTTTTAAAAGAGAATGGGGAAAACAAATCTAATATTAATAAAGATAAAAATGTATATAAGTTGAATTCATTATGATCTAGAAATAAAAACAAAATAAGGCCTACCCTTTTGTCAACAGGCAATCATAAATTTGTGACATACAAATATATATAAATAACATTTTTGTAAGCAAATACACATATATGCATATATATTTATATATCATTTTACAAATGTTTGTATGTATTGTGAGAATTTTTGATTTTTACCCATAATAAAAAAAAAAAAAATGATCTACCAGATAATCAGAATCCTGATTTTTTTTTCATTTTTCACAATTGTGATAATCAATAAATTATAAAAACTAGAACAAATATTTTATCAGAAAATGTGGCATTCTTGAGCTACTTGAAATAGCGCCAGCGTACTACTGAGCTATGTTTTGAAGGTATTATTGTTGGGAATTTCAATATACTTTTAAAAAAGAACAATTATGATAATTATTATATGTCAGTATAGGATATTTTGTTTTGTGTAAACAACATAAACTCTCAATTAGGTCTTTTTTTGAGGGATGGATTTTAAGGTTTTGTTTCATTATGCTTGTTTTTGTTCTTTTTTCTTTCTCTCACAGGCTACTGGCATGGGTTATATGCCAAGACAGCTGAATTCCATGTAGTGACTGTCTCAACACAGGCATCCATAATCACCACAGCAGGAAAATGGTCCTGCTCCAGCAAGTAGATGCTTTGACCAAGAAGAGACACCTCCTATTTCTGATCCCAATTCATTGTGCCCCATGCTATAGTCACATGGCACTGTCTAGAAAAAGGACAGACGTAAGAAATACAATCCTGTGTAGTCCATACTCCTATCAAGATGTCCTCTATTTTAACACAGAAAATTTCCTCTTGCCCATTACTAGTACACATTCCCTCTTTCTGAAGAAAGCACTGTTCTGATTTCCATCACCGTAGATGATGTTTTCCAGTTCTAGAACTTCACATAAAGGAAATCTTACACAGTGTGTACTATTATGTATCTCATTTGTTTTAATTTGTTTGATGTCCTTGATGTTATCCATGTTCTTGCATTATCAATAGCCCCTTCTTGTTCTTGCTACGTAGTATCCTAGTGCACAAATAGATTGCAATTTTTACTTCTGCTTCCTATCGATGAGAAAATACGCAGTTTCTAGTTTTTGTTATTATTCAAGGCTTCTTGTGGACATTCTTTCATTTCTGAAGATAAATACTTAGAAGTGAATTGCTGAGTTACAGGTAAATGAATGTTTGAATTTGTAAGAAATTTCCAACAGTTCTCAAAAAAGTTTTAAATCATATTCCCATCAGTAATTGAGTCCATTGACTGCTCATGCTTGCCAATATTTGATATTGTTAGCTTTCTTTTAATTTTACATCTTTCTTCTTTTCTATTTTAATCATTAAAACCATATATTTCCTTCTCAGGACTGCTACAGCTACATACCACACATTTTATGTGCTGTGTCTTTATTATTATTTGATTAAAATATACATTTTTAAATCTCCCTTTGATTTTTTCTTTGGGTTATATTGATTATTTTCTCAATTATCAAATATTTAAGATCATCTAAATATTATTATTGATTTCTAATTGAATAACATTTTTATCAGAGAACATTATTCATAGTTTTTAAAATTTTTTTTTAATTTTTATTTTTTTAAACAAATCAATTTTATTGATACATATTAATAAAGCATACAATTCATCCAAAGTGTACAATCAATGGTATGTGGTAATTTCACAGAGTTGTACATTCATCACTTCAAAAATTATTAGAGCATTTTCATGATTTCAATACTAGTAATAATAAACAAAAAGCAAACAAACAAACAAGAAAATTCCTCATCTCTCAATCTATCTTCCCCCACAGTCCATAGCTTCTATTTCTGGTTATTTGATCTAAAGTGCTTTTAATATGTTCACAATGTTGTACATTCATCATCTCAAAAATTTTAGAATAATTCCATTACTCCAAAACGAAAGACACCACACACCTTAGCATTCCTTCCTCAGACCTACATAACTACTTTTCATCTCTATGAATTGATTTATATTTACATTTTATATAAATGGATTCATACAATATATAGTACTCTGTGTCTGGACTCCTTCACTTAGTATAATGTGGGTTTCTTTGTCTGATATTAACATTTTGTACTATTAAAATACTTTTGTTCAGATTCAAAGAAAAATCATCATATATGCACATATTCATATTTTACACATATTCATATTTTACATAATATATTTATATTTCACATAATGTATTTAATTCATAATAGGGCAATCATACAGTATTTGTCCTTTTGTATCTGGCTTGCTTCACTCAACATAATGTCCTCCAGGTTCATCCATGCTGTCATATGTTTCACGACTATTTCTTCTTACCACTGCATAATATTCCATAATGTGTATACTCCACAATTTATTCATCCATTCATCAGTTGATGGACACCTGGGTTGTCTCCAACCTTTGACTATTGTGAATAGCACTGCTATGAACATCAGTATGCAGATATCTATTTGTGTCACTGCTCTCAATTCTTTTGGCTATATACCTAGCAATGGTATTGCTGGGTCCCATGGCAAGTCTATATTCAACTTCGTTAGAAACTGCCAAACAGTCCTCCACAGTGGCTGTAACAGTCTACATTCCCACCAACAGTGAATAAGCATTCCTATCTCTCCACAGCCTCTCCAACATTTACAGCTTTCAACTTTTTAATAGTGGTCAGTCTAACAGCAGTGGAATGATATCCCATTGTAGTTTTTATTTGCATTTCCCTCATCGTTAGTGATGTTGAACATTTTTTCATGTGTTTCTTCACCATTTGTATTTCTTCTTCGGACAGTTGTCTTTTCAAGTTTTCTGCCCATTTTTTTATCGGATACTTTGTCTTTTTATTGTTGAGTTGTATGATCTCCTTATACATTATGGATATTAAACCCTTATCAGATATGTGATTGTCAAATATTTTCTATCATTGTGTCTGCTGCCTTTTCACACTTTGAGGTGCAAAAGCGTTGAATTTTGAGGAGGTCCCATTTATCTATTTTTTCTTTTGTTGTTAAGCTTTGGGCATAAGGTGTAAGATACTACCACTTACCCCAAGGTCTTGAAGATGTTTTCCTACATTTTCTTCTAGGAATTTTATGATTGTTGTTTTGGTATTTTAGTCCTTGTTCCATCTTGAGTTAATTTTTGTACAAGGTGAAAGATAGGGGTCTTCTTTCTTTCTTTTGGAAATGGCCATCCAGTTCTCCCCATACCATTTGTTGAACAGGTTGTTCTGGCCCACCTAGGTGGACTTAAGAGCCTTGTTAAAAATCACTTGACTGTGGATGTGAGGGTCAATTTCTGACTTCTCGATTTGGTTCTATTGGTCACTCTGTCTGTCCTTATGCCAGTACCATGCTGTTTTTACCACTGTAGCTAAGTAATAAGCTTTAAAGTCAGGAAGTGAGAGTCCTCCAACTTCATCCTTCTTTTTAGAGACATTTTTGGCTATTTGGGGCTCCTTACCCTTCCAGATAAATTTGATTATTAACTTTTTTATTTCTGCAAAAAAGGCTGTTTGGATTTTTATTAGGATTGCGTTGAATCTGTAAATCAGTTTGGGTAGAATTGACATCTTAACAATATTTAATATTCCAGTCCATAAACATGGAATGTCCTTCCATTCATTTAAGTCTTCTATGATTTCTTTTAGCAATATTTTGTAGTTTTCTGAATACAAGTCCTTTATGTCCTTAGTTAAGTTTATTCTTAAATATATGATTGTTTTAGTTGCTATTATATATGGTATTATTTTTCTGATTTCCTCCTGAGGATTGCACATCAGTAGTATATAGAAACACTATTGTTTTTTGCATATTAACCTTGTATTCCACCACTTTGCTGAACTCTATTAATTCTAATAGCTTTTTTTGTGGTTTTTCAGGATTTTCTAGATATAGGATCATGTCATCAGTGAATAATGAAAGTTTTACTTCTTCCTTTCCTATTGGGTGCCTTTTATTTCTTTGTACTCCCTAATGGTTCTAGCTAGAATGTCTACACAGTATAGACTTCTAATGGTGACAGTGGGCATCCTTGTCTAGTTCCTGATGTCAGTGGAAAAGAAGAAATAGAAGACCACTACAAACCAATTACAAGGGAAGAGATTGCAACAGTCATCAAAAACCTCTCAAAGATGAAAAGTCTGGGACCTGATGGCTTGAATTCTACCAATCATTCAAAGACGAACTATTACCAGTCTTGCCTAAGCTCTTCCAAAAAATTGAATAGGAAAGAATGCTACCAAACTTCTTCTATGAAGCCAACATCACCCTAATATCAAAACCAGATATAGACACCACAAAAAAAGAAAATTACAGACCAATATTTCTAATGAATATAGATGCAAAAATTCTCATCAAAATACTCGCAAACAGAATCCAAAAGCACATTAAAAGAATTATATACCACAATCAAGTATGTTTTATCCCAGCTATACAAGGGTGGTCCAACACAAGAAAATCAATTGTGTAATAAACCACACTGATAAATTGAAGAAGAAAAATCACATGATCTTCATATGGTTTTGATCCTTTGAAATTTACAGAGACTTCCTTTTTGGTCATTCTTAGTGAATGTTTTATATGCACTTGAGAAGAATGTTCAATCTATTTTTATGGGTGTGGTTTTCTATAATTACCTATTACTTCATATAGGTCATATGCTGCTCAAATTGTATGTACAATTTTAGATAATTTTTGTCTACTTTTTTGTTAAATTACTGACAATGAGCTGTTAAAGTCTGTATTTATGTTTGTGGATTTCTCCCATTAATGTTAATTTAAATTAACATTAAATTTAGTATTACTTTCTCCCTTTAACTCTGTTTTGTATTTCTTTATCTGGGAGCTTCATTATTACATGTATACATATTTAAGATTGTGTTATTGATAAATTGATCATATTGCCAAAGGCCCTCTTTAATATTCTTGTTTTTCAAAGTCTCCTTTTCCAAATATTGATAGAGCCACTTCAGCTTCTTCAGATTCAATGTTTGCATAGAATAACTTTTTGCCTATTTAAAATTTCAATATCTGTGGCTTTATGTTGAACTTGTTTTATTTTACTTGTTTGTTTTGTTATTAGCATATAGTGGGGAGATTTACTTCAAGAGACAAAGTAGTATATATTTGCAGAGAAAAAAAGTTAGGCAAAAATGTGTGTTTTTCTTTTAAATAAATGCTTTATCTATTTTCAGATATCTGTTGGGACTAGATTTAGATTAGCAATAATTTTCTGAGAATATTTTCCTAGCTTCTATG
Source organism: Tolypeutes matacus (assembly GCA_026826555.1). Taxonomy (NCBI): domain Eukaryota; kingdom Metazoa; phylum Chordata; class Mammalia; order Cingulata; family Chlamyphoridae; genus Tolypeutes; species Tolypeutes matacus. The sequence goes on from JAKSZT010054334.1 coordinate 50,357,017, forward strand.
AAGCTGAGGTTATATTTCTTTCTGCACTATGTGATTTTCAAAGACATTTTAGGGGCTTATAATTATTTCATTATTTCATTACAAATTACACCTGGACTCTGTCATTTTACATATTTAATTCCCGGTGTACTCTATTTTCTTATCAGGTTTGTATAAACTACAATTACTCTCCAAATGTCTGGATTTCCTTCTCATTTTTTTTCCCCCTTTGAGACAAGTTTAAAATAGTAGCTCCATATCTTGGCTACTAAAAACTCATCATTAATTTTATTTCCCTCTTAAATTATACAAGCTATTATACTTCCTCTCTCATTCCCTTCTGCTACCTTCACTGCCTGCAGCTTTTATTTTATATTCTCACTATTTTCCTCTGCTTTTTAAGCTTTAACCAAAACAACATGAGTAAATGTATATGTATGTTACATCATATTACTTTTACTCTGTGCCAAACAATTAATGCTTTTGAGCTTTTATGTCTTTATGACTTTTGTGGTATATGTTTTTCTTCATGGTTATTAGATTCTATGATGTGAAATATTGCCATTAATAAAAATCCCTCCCTAGCAATCATGTGGGTACCCACTCAGGATGATAATGCTTTCTCCCATCCTCTCTTTGTCCTCCTCTCCCCTCTCTAACCCCTGACATTATCACAAAACCAGAAGGCTTTCTTTTAAAAAGATGGACCTTTGAAGTTAAAGCAGGGTGCATGGTTATGGCAGTGATAAAGTAGTGGAAAGAAAACTGGAAAATTATTAGATAGGCAAACCACGGTGCCTATGTCAGTCCATGCAAGGGTGAGAGACAAAGACTTTTATAAATGGCAAGGTGTGTACTTGTGAATACCAATGAGGAAACCTCACTACTCATATGTTTTCCAATGACAGCTTATGAGTTGCTTTATTGTGACCAAACTAAAAAGCAATTTTTATTTAGTTTCAAAATTCAAAGCAAGTTTGTTTCACATTTTGCTTCAGCATTATGGCATTTTTAAGTGGTTTGGTTGATTTATAAGCAAGAAAAATGACTGCCAAGTCACTTCAATGATTGGTAAGAAATTTCTTTAGAGACACAGAATATTTATATTTTTCATATTTAAGAAATTATAACTGCTTTACAGCATAATAATATTAGGTGTTTTGTAAACCATTATTGGGTAATTCTAGCAGCAATATTGGATCAAAAATTTTATTTCCATAAATTAGTCACAGAAATCAATATTCTATTTGAAAATAATAAGATAAGGTGAATTGATAAGCAAGGATAAATGCCATGCCCTACATACATCATTTTACCCCAAAACAGATCCCCCTTTCTTTTAATTATATATAATTTTTACACAAATGGCAAAAAAAAATTAAAATTGTTGCAAAGAAACAAAGATCATATATTCAAGTGAGGAAAAAGTGGAAAGAACACGAGAAAATCACAGAAAAAAAATAAAGAAGTTGTGTGACTGCAATTGTGATTTCAAATCGGCATCTTAGAACATTTATGACTGAAAAATCTACCAACTAGCATCTCAGAATTTTAAAGAGATATTTTATTTAACTGAAGAAAAATATTGCCACAGTTGAAATTGTGTTTATGCAGATTTTACTCTTATTTCATTTGTGTGCTGTTTTCATTACTTTCTGTAGTAAAAAATAAGTTCTCTCCCATAAAAATTTTTCAGTTGAAAACCAGAAACTGAAATATTCAAACAAAGCGAGTATAAAGACCATGGAATTGGGTAGTGGATATTCAGGGAGAACTGTTCCTTTTAGCCAAGACCAAGTTTTGGAAACAAATTGACAACACTTAACAGCGTTTTAATAAAAATCATTTCACTGCCTCAAAACGCATGGCAAACGGCTGCAAGTGTCAGGTTTAGATAAGCTGCAAGCAAGATGGCTGAAAGGTACATTTTTTAATCAACTTCCTGAATTATCTTTGACTTCTGGTATGGCCTCACATGTGACCTAATTATGAAGCATAACCTGCCAATATTTCCACAACAAAAAATGAAAATCGGTCTTTTAATTCTTTGGAAATGGTTCATGATGTTATCCTTGCCCTGTCACTTCAATGAATTTTAGATATATTCTTCCCTTTAAACTTTGTCTTCTGACTCAAAAGTGGCAGACACCAATTTTTGGTGACATCACTTTCATTTTGTGTTTCATTATGCACATTTTGCAAGTACTCAAAACTATATATTGCAAAGGATAATTTTTTTCCTGGGGCCATAGTTGGGTAAATTCTTGTAGAAATACTTGCTATCAAGGGCTTAACCAAAGTGGTTTACTTCTGTAAAAGTGGAAAGCAAGGACATGGGAATTCAAAATGTAACATGTCTAGGTGTGTTTATTTAGAGGAGGATGGGAAAATATAGTTCAGATTATATATTTTATTTTTTTCCTGTCCATTACTGCAAAAATATTTAGAGGCTTTATTTTTATATTAATCATTCCTCTTAATTCCCTTTTCCATCCTGTTCTTTCTCCTTTAGACCTTTTCTCTCCCCTCCCCCCCCCTTTTTGGAAGACATTTGTTTTTCCCATGATAAAAAAGGCAGTGATATAGACACTGTACTTCTTGAGCTGGAGCTGGCATTGAAAAATTTGTGCATGGAAACATTTCAGGAAATAGATGCAAAAGTCCTGATGCAGTAAGGAGCTTGGTTAGTTTAAGAAACTAAGAGAAGACCAGTCGAGAAATGAGGGTTCTAATTTAATAAGAGTTATCCATGTGAATTTTTTATGTCAATGAAGAAAATAAAAGTTGGATAAAAGAAGAAAGATGTGAACAAGTAGTTAAATTCTCCAGAGGCCAAAAGGAGAGTGACTGGGGGAGTTAGTAGATGAAGGCTGTTAGGAACAAGTGAGAATGGTCACAGATGTCACACAGAGAAAATGAATATAAAGGGATATGATCAGGAAGCAGCTGTGGCTCAATCAGTAGGGCTCCCATTTACCATATGGGAGGCCCCAGGTTCGGTTCCCGGGGCCTCCTGGTGAAGGCAAGCCCGCCCGCACGACGTGGTTAGCTGACCCAGTGAGCACAAGCAGCAAGGGGGGGGCGGGATAAATGAATAAATAAATAAAAATCTTTAAAAAAAAAAAAAAAAGGGATATGATTGTTGTTACTGGTGGTGGTAGTAATTTTACAAATGTAATGATCTAGAAGTGGCAATTATGATCAAAGAGGGTATGTGTTTAGCTGCCTACACTGGTGTATAACACAACAAAAAATAGTTTCAAATTTGTAGGGTTATGGGATAATCATGTTCCCAGAGACAGCCAGCTTTCCATAAAAGCAAAGATAAAAGGAACAATAAAAACATTGGCACAGATAAAGGAAAGTTTGCTGATCAAAAAGTAGTGCAAATGTTTGGAGAGAGAGAATAGGAAGGAATGGGGGCCTGGCCAGGTTAGGGATCATTCACAGATGATATTTTAGGTTGCATTGAAAGGTTGGGACTTCTGTCAGTGTCTGAGCTCAGCATGACTCTGAGACAAGATGAATTAATTCTGACTGTCTGAGATGAGACAGGGTAACCAGACCTATTGTTGTGGCCCCAAAGGCAGCTCCCCAGCTTTAGCAGCTTACTATATATAAACTCTTGGAAGATTCATACTGCATTATGTTGCTCATATACAAAAGATAACATCTTAATGCTTCCAATTTCTGAAGGTAATTAAGGTGAAAGCAAAACTTGAACAAGTGCATTCGTAACAAGAGGTAAATGAATAGAGACCACAAGGCCCAAGGCAATGAGTAAAATATGATGTATATTATCCATTAAAGCAGGTGTGTTGTGCACCTTCACAACAAGGGAGTGTCTATTCTACTACCTACTTATACGTTTGGTAATGTGTAGCAAGGAAAGTTTGCAATACACCTAAGAAGTGCACTATTACAGCAGTTTATTCATTGGCTTCTTAGTACCTCATGGAAGTGTAGAGCATGGTATATATAATTTGACTAACAGACAGTGTGTCATGAATCTTTTAGTATAATCTACATAAAATTGTAAATTACTTCCAGGAATATACAAGTAAATATATACTGGATTAGTACATGTGATCCAATCCACCATGGTTTTAAAGACAAAGTGAACACTACCCATTACATTTCAGATATGCTACTAGTGACTTATGTGGCATTAGACACATCACCCAGACATTATGAGTCTCTGAATTCTCTCTTCAAAATGAGAGGTATGAAGAGATGCTATCTAGGGACTCTTACAGTTTTAACACTCTTTATTTTTTGATTAATAAAAACTAGTAGAAACATATAAACTGGGGATGGATGTGGCTCAAATTGTTGGGTGTTCGTTTCCCATATGGAGGGACCTGGGTTCAATCCCTGGGACTTCCCAGTAAAAATTAAAAAAAAATAAAAAAAATAAAAAATAAAAAAATAAAAACTAGTAAAAACAAAGATTTGAAGAAATGTAACAGTATAGCATGAGTAATATTAATACCCCTCTTTATGATCATAAAAACTTTTATTTTCTCATAATTCAATGTTATCTTTGTGGTTTTTTTGGGAGTTGCGGAGTGGTGTATTTACATTTTGGGGAGGAATTCCTTTAACTCTAAATAATGTGTCACATCATTTCACATCTCATGCTAGATTCTGTCTTCATTAACATAGCATTACTCTGATTGTTCAAAAAATCAAAATCACACATTTCAGGTTTTTCTTTCCATCTACAAAGTTAGAGAAGTGTTTTAAAAATTTAATAGTTAAATACTGCTAAAAATGAAGAAGTGTTACTATAACATAAAACATTCCTTGGCTCTCCATCTAAGCTTCTAACACATACCTGTACAAACAATATTCATATTTCCAGATAAGAAATAAAATAGGGAAAGATAAAGCAAGAAAGAAAATAGAATCAATATATACAAACCTAAATGGTTTGCATCATCTGTGCAAAATACCTTCCAACTCAACGTTATTTTCTCTAAAATGGAAGTGATTTGAACCCATCCTTGGTTGCCCACTAATTCTTTATTTGATGCTCACATAGAGGGAGCCACTTATTTTGCAAGTGAGGATCCAGATAAATTATCTGAGTTGGGAGCATAAGACCTTGGTAGATGAACACAAGAAATCAAAGTTAAAGTCGTCCTTCAGCACTAAAGCAAACAAATGAACAAAAAAATCAGATCATATGTCTTTGTTTGAGTCATTTGTGGACCCCAGAAAAATTATGTTCTTAAGCTAACCCATTCCTGTGCATGTGAACCTATTGTATGTGGGACCTTTAGGTTAGATCACTTTTGATTAAATAGCTTCGGTTAAAGGTCTTTGGTTAGGGACGCTGGGTGGGTCCTAATCCCTTTACTGGAGTCATATATAAACAGAACACAAAGAGAAGGAGAGCTGCCATTTTACCCTGCCATGTGAGAGAGGACTGTACTATTGCCTACAGTATCAGAAAGACAGAGAAACTGAGATTGGAGCCAAAGACTGAATCAGGGGAGCAGCCCAAAGCTGAAGAGATGCAGCCTGGGGAGAGATGAGTCATATGCCTGATGGTCCACAGCTAACCTCCAGAGGAAGCATTTTTAAATGACATCGCCATGTGTTTGATCACCCACAGCTGCAACCTGGTGAGACAGCGTCTCTGATGATTGGGACATGTTCACAGCCTCAGAATTGTAAGATTTTACCCTAACAAAATTCCCATTATAAAAGCCAAACCATTTCTGGTATTTTTGCATGGGCAGCCTTTAGCAAACTAAAACATCATTGGAACAAAATATTCCTTTATTAGTCACTAATCCAGTTGTGCAAATCATGATTTCCTTTTTTTCTCCATACCCTTCAGAAGACTTCTTACTTTCATATTTCATAATTTGTGATTTTTTGTAATTTGGGACTTCTTGACTTTTTTTTTCCCCCAAGAAAGTGGAGTATGAATATATCAAAATATACCACAATCTTGATTCTTAATTAAGAGAAGCTTAAGAAGGAAGCGGCTGTGGCTCAATCAGTGGGGCTCCCGTTTACCATATGGGAGGCCCCGGGTTCGGTTCCCGGGGCCTCCTGGTGAAGGCAGGCCCGCCCGCACGGCGTGGTTGGCTGACCCAGCGAGCGCAGGCGGCAAGGGGGGGATAAATGAATAAATAAATAAAATTAAAAAAAAAAAAAAAGAGAAGCTTAAGAGAAACCAGTAATTAATTGAATATGGCATTTAGGTCATAGGTATTGTGAATTTATTGCTGACAAAGAACCACTGCCATCATTTTTAAATACATTGATGATTTTTAGAAGCTTCATTCAGATTTACCCTCACAATTTTCTCTTTACCCCCAGTGTCTATAATTCCATTTATTCCTATTTTCTCATATCAGCATTTAAGATTAATAAACACTTATAATTCAATATAATTTTAATTAGGATGTATAGGACATTATCTCCTATATAGTTCATTGTCAGTGAATGGTGTATTATTCATGTATATTAACGAATAAGAATTTTGAAGAGCTACTTTGTTTATCCAAAGTCAATTGGAAATCCTTTCAAAGTTCAAGCAAACTCATCTGAAAAATGATTAAATTAAATAAGATAACTACATGGATGTTAAGATACAACTATATCTTCATATGTGTTAGCGTGCTAAACAGCCCAGTTGTTCAAAATTATTTTTCTCTTTCCTATTGGATCTCTTCCTGAAGGAGAATTGTACTTCCTACCTCCCTGATAGCTTTGGACATTGAAATGGAAGTGTGTGTCACTTCCAGGCACATAATGTCATGCACCATTTTGTTTTGTTTTGTTTTTCACACAAGACCCAGTTGCTGCAAAAAAAGGAGCTACTCCATGCCTAAGACCTCAATGAAAGAAATATCAAGCAGAAGTAGAGCTGAGTTAGATAACACCCAAAGAACTAATAAGATTAGTAAGACTAAAAAATAATTGTGTTGGCATCACTGAAACTTTGGAAGCGTTTATCATATAACTTTATATTTTGTTTTTATTCATATCTGACTAAAGTTGTTTGCCTTGTTTTTTTTACATATCAATGTTGATTCATCTAGATTAAGAAATTTGGCTTCATAAAATTGTTATAGTTTTAATTATTTCCTTGGAAGATTTACGGAAACATGAAGATTTATGCTGTCAGTAAATGAAGTTGCTATAAATTACTTTGGCAAATAACCCTATAGTACCAAATAATTATTTGTAGTTTTTAGGAGATTTTTTTTTTTTTTTTTTACTTTATATGGCTATTTATCTATTGAGGAAATACAAAAGAAGAAGAATGGCATCAGCTATTCTTTGTGTGCACAGAAGTAAATTTAAATGAGATAGCCAACAATTTAATTAGTTTGTTCAGACAATACATTTACTTATAAAATTTTAGGAAAATTAAACAAAGAAACCTAACAGATGACTTGACCTCTGTATTATCTCTGATAGTCCATGCTACCACCCTGGTAAATATATCTCAAATATAGATGAATGTAAAAAGTGATAGTGAATGGAAACATTGTGGAAGACAAATTCAAATTACACAGTTTGGCTATTTGTTTTCCCCAAAATTGCTTAAAAATGTTAAGCTGAGGTGTGTTAAGATAATTACATTTCAAAAATGTACTATGAAAATACTAATAAGGACTTATGTTATTTGTGCTGACTGAATAAACTGTTACTTTTTCATTGGATTTAATTTAATATAGTGGAAAAAACTGAGTTCTACAACAATAAATAGATCTTATTTTATTTAAAAAATATTGCTTACTACTTTGTTTTCCTTAATATTTATTCTTAAGTGTAATGACAGATAATCTCTTTTGGAAAAACATAGATGTGTAATGTCCTTGAGCTATTTTTTATTCAAGAGAATAAGGCAGGGCTACAAGTGTTGCCTCGCCACCATAGACATCCCACAGGACTGCACTGAACAAATAGCCCTTTTGTGTGGATCCCAGATAGTTTTCCCTTCTCGAACACAAATCCCTCCACATCTGTTCAACCAACTCTGCTCCAGGTAACAAGAACTGTATTGATGAATTGCAAGTCTTGTTTCACATTATGTTATTCTTGGCAGCAAGTTCCCTTTTGTAGATGTAAACCACAAAGCCATTTTCAGTGCTTTTGTTTCATGCAATCCTCTCTATAAATACAAGCTTCAGAGCATTGCCATAATTTTCTCTTAAATTATAGTTCTTCATATTTGAATATAAATTAAGATCTGTTCTTTAAGTGACAAATGATATTTTTAAGTTTATCTAAAAAGCTGGTGGAACAGGAAAACAATAGGAAAAGAAAAATCTTAAGTGAATCACCTTCGTTGATATTAGCAAATAATGGTGTTTCCTGCCTGCAAGATGAGTCATGGAATATACAAAAGTTTCATTCCTTTAGAAAAAGAAGCATAAGCAATACATAATACAAAGTACCTTCACTATTTTTATTACATATATAAACACATATATATATTAATCTAAAGCTCTTGCCCCTTAATTTTTTTTTATTTTCTGAATGATTTTCAATGACTCTCTTCTTAGCATTGTTTTTCCATTAACATGAAAATTCCACTATCTTCTGACAAATGACTCATTTTGGAAGATTCCTAACATCTAATATCATTTAGAATTGTCAACCCAAATATGATTGTGTGTTTTCTTTCTCAAAAGGCACCAATGTAAAAATTGAATTGAAAAACTTGGTATGCTACCTTTGATATAACAATAGAGCTAGTGAGTTGGTAAATATCACTTTGCCTAATAATGGTCATTTATTTTAAAAATAAATTTCCACAATGGGTTAACTAACATATACTTTAGAACCTTTAATGAACTCCTGAAAAGTAGTATATTTACCTTGGGGCAAACTTTGATAGCTTTAGAAGATATTTAGGCTGTGATTGAAAGCTTACGTCTCAATGGCTTATTCACACTGATCCTAATAATTTCTCTCCATCAATACCATATACAAAATATGTAAATTTTCCATTTGAAAATATTTTAAATGTTTTGAACACCTAGTATATGTCCCATACGATTTTCTTTCTCAAGGTTAAACATGGCTTCATCTTTCAAACAAACACACCTTGAATGGTTTTGATTAAGTTATGCTCTTTTGAATATTTATCTGTTTTCTCTAGTCCTGTAAAAGACTGACATTCAGAGGTGCAACATTAATCAAAATGTGGTACAATCAATGTAAAGTAGATGTGAAATATAACCATTTGGTATCCAAGGAGTAGTTTTGCTACTCAAGCAGCCTAAAATTGCTTTAATTTTTTTCGATGGCTATATCAAACTGTTAAGCTCATTTTAAGCATAAATTAAGCTCAATTGTATCTTTATGACCATTTTCAGCCTTATCAAGATCATTTTAGGTATGGATTCTCTAATACAATACACCCTGTTCATCTGTAGCAGAGGTTATTTTCTCAATATCTGTTTACCCCTTGGTTTTGAGTCTGTCCTTTATATTGTGCCCTAGTTAGATTCTGTCTTTTGCAGTTCTCTCCTCTCCACTACACTGGCATTTTTATTCGATGCCTGATATTATGGCAGGGGACATTCTCTGATGTTCTGATTCAGCCTTAGTCTTAGGCAGGCACTGTTTCCCCTGGGCCTTGGAGGCATGCCCTATGGCAAGCTTTCTTGCCCGTTCTCCAACTGTGGTTCTGGACCTACCATGTACTATTGCCCCTCCTTCCGGTTTAGCGCTTTCTTTTCTTTTCCCATTCCTTTCCTCACATGCAATGTGTCCATGCAGGACAATAGCTACTGTTTCCCCTCTCAGCCAGTGCCACCATAATCTCAGGATTTCCCCCAATTTTCCATGCCAGCAAATGATGGGGTTATTTGAGGAAAGGTTTGCAAGAGAATCTCCCTAGAAGGGTAGCACCCAGGGGCTTCAAGTTCTCACACCGACCAACACTTGGCTTTAGCAATTCATTGAAGATTTCCAAAACTGTCTTCTACCAGGATTAAATGGCATTTGGTATTAAGTATCCCCAGTAAGCAAAAGTGTTCTGTTTCTCCCTCTAGATACCTATCTCTCCCTGTACTTCGAGTTTTGTGGTTTTCCTGCAACTTCATTTCTCTGGTGGGTTCAAGAAAATGCATTAATTTATAGCTTGTCCATCTGTTTCCTTGGGATGGAGCAACACTTTTTCCAGCTTTCTATATCTCTGAAAGGAAACTCATAGAGGGCTTATTAGGAGACCTTATTTAAGAACTTTTTAAAAATCTAGATCTGCCTGCCCCATTATAAGAATAATGTATACTATATATTAATCAGATTTTAATATTTCTTTTGCATTGCATGTACTCATCAGCAATCTATTATATCTTCCAGCAAGCTCCTTTTGGGCTTAGCCAGTTTTATATCCAGGTAATGAATACCTAGGGAGAAGGGTAAAAACCTACTCCCCAACTTGTACTCACCTTTACGGATAACTTTTGGGTGGATGGGGAATGTTGTAAGTGCCTATAGGGAAAGACTGTTTTTTTCCAGCCCAGGCTCAACTACATCCTATTTGCCACACTCCCTCCTTCTCACATACTTATAGGGTGACTGTGAGCCACTGAAAACTTTCAGATTTTACATTTTGAGCATTTATTTTTGAAAAGATGTCTTGTTGTAATTTTGTGGTTCTCTGGTTTGGGAAAGGTACTTAGCTTTAGGTCCAGCAAGGTTTCCCTTTAGTTATCTGTTCCACACTCTGCTTGGGTTTATGCTGTTGAATATCCCTGCTGACCTGAGTGTTTAGGTGTTCTTACTCTGGACTGCTGACAGGGTGGGCAAAGCTGGGGATGGGAGAGGGGATCATTAGAAAACAGTTCTTGGCGATTCTCATAGCCATCTCCCTGTATCACACTGTACCTTCCCAACCACCAACACTCATGTACACCCACATGTACACACACGCAGACATGCATGCTCACACGGAGATACACACACATGCACACATATCCACACATCTGCCCATACGTGTACACACATGCACACACATATAAGCACATAATCATTTGCTATTTGCCAAGTCACTTTTATTTTCTCTTTTCTGTGATTAGTCTACAATATATAAAACTTCCTGGCTAAGTGGTGGGTGCTGGATCATCAGCCCACACTAATATGCTACCTTGCCTGGAACAAGAAATCCAGGCTTATCTTTCCTTTCTAGGAGAAACCTCTCATACTTAATAAACTTGAATGCTTGAATATCCCTGGGTAAACTCTCCTTTCTCTGCTGTTAGCATTCCACATTAAAGCCAAAAATATGGATTTGAAAATATCTATATGAAATTAAGTCCCAACAAGTGTTTCTGAATGCCCTTGGATCAAAATCATTGAAGTAGAGGCCATGAGTTAACCAGAAATAAAGACTGCTAAAGCAGATCCAAGGCCATGGCAGGACATGGAGCAGTTCCAAGGGCTAGAATTGGATATATAAGAGAGGACAAGTACTAGTGCTGTAGACTGTGTAAGATGCATTTTCATAGATGCTGATTTTTTCCCAGGTATGCTGCTTCCCTAAAACTAGGAAATAGATTCATATTAAAGTCTAAAGGCTTATACTTTTCTCTTCAAGAGTGCAATTTTCCTTATTTACTAGAAACTGTGACTATTATTTGCCCTTTTAAGTGGCGTTATTCTTTTGCCACTTGTCCAAAGGGCTATGAAAAAAATATATGCATTTTGGTTTGAAACTCTTTTTTCTGATTGTGCTGAAGATTCCACATACGCTTCACAGTTAAAATTCAACTATGAATAATATTTAAGATAAAGTTTACATATATTAGAAATGTGTTTTTGATTCCTGGTTGCTAAAACTAATAGCAAGAAATGGGTTGGAATAAAGGATATGCATTTTTGGCTCGCAGTCTTGAGGCTTGAAGAAGTCCAAATCCAAGGCATCATTAAGGTGATGCTTTCTTCCAGAAGACGGCATTCTGAGTATGGCTGCTGACAATCCTTGGTTCTTGGCTTTTCTGTTACATGGTAATGCACATGACAGCCTCTCCTGGCTTCTCTCTTCTCTTCTGAGTTCAACTGACTTTTTCTTCTGGCTGCTCCGTCTATCTGCCTGAATCTCATTCTGCTTATAAAGGACTCCAGTAATAGGGTTAAGACCCATCCTGATTCAGTTAGGCCATACTCTAACTGAAGATACTTCATCAAAGGTCCTATTTACAATGGGTTCACACCTAAAGGTATAGGTTAGGTTTAAGATAATGTTTTTCTGAGGTAAATTGCTCCAAGCTACCATGTGATACTAGAAATAGAATGATATTTCCTTGGTTAATTTTAAAAAGCATATAGTTTTAACAGTTTTCTCATCAGACTCTATGTTTCATGCTTTGACTGCCTTATTTGTCATTCTGTCTACAGTTAGTGGCTTATAGTAGGCACCCCATAAAATTTGTTTAATTAATGAAATGTTGGTGACAATTTAAGGCTGTTGTCTTTTATATTCTTCACTTTCAGTGTTTGTTTGTTTGTTTGTTATCCCTCATGGATCCATTTATTGTATTTCAGTTTCTAGAGTTACTTTTTGTTACCCAGTTTAGGCATAATTATCTGAAGTTCTTTTATTATATTTTCTTTCTAGTTATTTTAGCACATTATGAAATTATTGAAGAGTAATTAAGCTGTTGGACAATCACCCTTACAATAAGAATAGTAAATAAATAAAATAATTAATTTCATTATTAGTTTAATTTTACTCAGATATAGGAGGCACATTTAAACAAATATTTCTGAGTTTATTTTCTGATAGCAAATTGATTTCCAATCACAATGGGCAATTTATAATAACATTGATTTACTGATATGACTTATGCTAAGAATAAGTAAACTAAATTTTTTCAAAAGTCTACCTGCCCATTAAAATTCTATTTAACAAAGATGTCTATTTGGTTTAACATTAATATGTAATGATGCTTGCTGTCTACATAATGAAAGATGTTCTTTACAAATGTTATATGTGTTTCAAAACATTGGTTATCATGCTAAAAACAGTTCTTTTTTTCCCTAAAACAAGATCTATGGGAGGCCTTTGGGTGGCACTTCACATGTGATTCTTGTGGCTAGAAGCTTTTTGATGTATATAATCACATTGCTTTGAGACAAATGGTTGAGGAACTCTGTGTAGCAGAGGGTTGGAGGGGCAGTCCGACAGCATATAAACTGACAGCATATGAGAAACAAAAAACTGGAAGAGTAGGATAACAATGTATCATTGTTATTAGGCTTAACAAAACAACATTAGGTTCCAAACCAGGGAACACAGAGCAGTGCTAGGACAAGGCATCTTCTTACTCTTTTAGCTTTATAGGTTAATTGCTCCAACCATCTTGGAGAGCTCTTATTTCAATGCAGTCCCATCAACCCTATGATAGCTGGTAGACATTGGTCCAACATTCTAGCAATATTGTGGCTCCCCCCTTACACTTTGGTGCCTGTTCATTTTCGTGTGTGTTGCCCAGAACACTTCCTTGTCTGCTTTTTGGTGTCAGTTTTAACCATAAGGAATCATTTGAAAAATCACTTTCTCTGGGAGGTATTCCTTGACAGACTTCTGCCTAATTTCAAATGGTCATTCTCATGGCACACGGCTTTATTTATTTACTTAAAGTACTTATTTGACTATGTTAACCATATATACTGTTCTGTATGGGTCCATTAGTGTAGTGATCTTGTCTGTTTGGTTTTGGTGTTATTCTTTTCACCAGTATGTTCTCAGAGTCTAAGCCTATACTTGAAAGACAGTAGACATTTCCTACATACTTGTTGAATGAATAAATGAATGAACATGCATGGGAAAAAGATTGAATGAAATTACACTGTTGCTGTATTGTTGAATCAACTTTTTTTTTTCTTATAGCATATTTTTTATTTTTGTTGTTTCTAAAATAATATATTTTATTGTGATTAAATACAAATAGTTTTAATATTACAACAAATATAGATTGTAAGCTACTATGTACTAGGATGTTTTTTGACACAGCAGTATACCTGCTTTCATTTTACTGATTTTTAATTGAGAGGTATTTTATGATTGTCATTATATCTATCAGTTATATGAGAAAAGTTTATTTTACAGTTTGAATTCTACAGGTTATTGATATGGAAGAAAGTGAAGTATAACCTGATGACAAAAATAAATCAAGGTAGTGTGTTATTTATATTTACCATCTCTGTCAAGAATATTGTTATGAAATGTGTAATTTCACAAAAAGAATGGCTAAGTTATTTACCATTCTCATTTAATTTTGTTAACTTCTTTCCTTTAGGATTTAAAATCAGGTCACATATTTTTGGGGTGAAGCAATTATAATATGTATTAGGCATTATTTAACTTACATCAGCACTGTGACTAACAAAATACCAATAAAACCTTTCTTTGACCTACAATCAATCATTGTGATAGACATTGCATTTAAATAATGATTTGTATATGTAATATTTTTGTAGTAGTCACAATATTTACATCACCAATGATAAAATATTAAAACCCCACTTATTTAACTTCATTAATTTATTTACACCAGTCATACTGCTTTTGAAAGCAGTTAAATGTAGTCTATAAAAATCATTCATTTTAATGGAATAGGTCACTTATCCTTTTCCAAGAAAGATATGAAATCTTTTGAGCTTTTTTCAAAGTCATATTTAAAATGAATCCAAATTGTATACAAGCATACCTTGGAGATATCGCAGGTATAGCTCCAGAACACCAAATAAAGGAAGTTATTTCAAGTTCAGCTCCAGAACACCATAATAAAGTAAGTTGCACAATTTTTTCAGTTTCCCAGTGCATATAAAAGTTATATTTATACTATAATGTAGTCTATTAAGAGTAGATTAAATATATAATAATAATGAAAAACTTTGAAATACTGCAGGAATTACCAAAATGTGACACGGAGACATAAAGTGAGCACATCCTGTAGGGAAACTAGCACCAGTAGAGCTCTATATAGGGTGGCCACAGATCTTCAGCTGGTAAAAAAAACACAGTATCTGTAAAGCACAACAAAGTGAAGCCAATAAAATGAGATATGTCTGTATCTGTATTAGTTATTGTTATGGGTTGAAAGTGTCTCCGACAAAGCTATGCTGAAGACCTATCCCCAGCACCTCAAAATGTTTCCTTATTTGAAAATAGGGTCATTACAGGTGGGAGGATTAGGTAAGTGAAAATGAGGCCATACTAGAGTAGGATAGACCCTTCATCCAATATGACTGGTTTCCTTATGAGAGGAGACATCCGAGGGACACACAGAGAGGGGAATCAGCCACGTGGTGATAGAGGCAGAAGTTGAGTTATGCTGCCCCCAGCCAGGACTGCCAAGGATTGCCTGTCACCACCGGAAGCCAGGAGAGAGGCTTGGAATAGATTCTTACATACACACTCCAGAGGAAGCAGGGCACTCCTGACACTTTGATTTCAGATTTTTAGCTTCCAGAACTGTGAGACGATATATTTTTGTTATTTGAGCAGATATATATTACTTTATTATGGTAGCCATAAGAAACTAAAACAGGATATTTATAGCTGCATAACAAATTACTACAAAACTCAGTGGCTTAAAAACAGCACCATTTATTATCTCACATTTTCTATGGGTCAGGAGTCAGGGAATGGCTTAGCTGGATGCTCTGGGTTTGGATCTCTCACCAGGTGCAATCAAGGTGCTAGCCAAGGTTGCAGTTTCATATAAAGGTACAGATGGAAAAGGATCAGCTCTTCCAAGCTCATTCAAATGACTAATGGCAAGATTCAGTTCTGGGAGGGTTTTTGGCTGGATATCACCCTCATTCCTTACCACATGGGCCATTCCACAGGGCAACTCACAACATGACAGTTAGCAAGAAAAGCCAGAGAGTGCACAGGCCAAAGGGATGTCACAGTTTTCTATAACCTCATATTGGAAATTGTGTCCATTACTTTTACCACATTCTAGTTTTAAGAAACAAGTCTTTAGGTCCAGCCCACACTCAAAGGGAGGGGATTGCCAAGATCATGGACTCTGTAGGGTTTGCCTAGGCTCAAGTCCCAGCTCAGCCAGTTATTTCCTGTGTGATATTGGCAAGTTGCTAACACTGTAGTCACCTCATATATATATTTTCCATCACTAAACTAATGATAATAACTACTTATCTCAAAAGTATTTTGAAAAGATCAAATCATAGTTTCCCTATAGGTATTATCAATGTTTTGGGCCAGAAAATTCTTTATTTCAGGGGACTGCCCTGTGCACTGTAGTATGTTTAGCAGCATCCATGGACCTACTTAGCAAATGCCAGTAGCACATCCCTAGTAGTGACAAACCAAAAATGTCTCCAGACAGTGCCAAATGACCCCTAAGGGGCAAATACGACTTCATTTGATAACAACTGGATTAAATGATTTGCTGCCCATGAGTTTATTATGACAGTTTTATAATATGAATCATGGTTTTCAACTATTTCTTTACTTGTTGAAAGAAAGGGGACAAGCTCCTCTAACAGATCACGATATAAATCAAGTGAGACATGCTCCAGGTAGAATGGGTTATTGGGGTGCTCTAATGAGGGTAGGGGTTTTCATCCCACTTAGTTTCTATTTTACTTGAAATTTCAGTGTTCCCAATTATTTCTTTTATTTCTATTTATTCTTTGTTTCAAAGATACCTAGGGGTTCTCCTCCGAAATAAAAATGACTTTGGGAATCGGAATATCTCAGTGTCCTTTAAATGTTGCTTTTCAACAATCTATTTAAATTTGATTATCAAATAGCTTGTTCATCTGTTCATTGCCTTATGAGTACTACACTGAGGAAAATGAGTCTGATAGAATTGAAGCCTAACTTAAGTTTTAAGTTACTAATTATGGAGGGCAGAGACAGAGAGATAAAGGAAAAGTTCTGGAAAAGCAGGATTACAAAAATAGCATCTTGAGGGAAGAAGTGCTAGTCACCATCAAAGATCTTTTGTAATAATACTTTTGAAAGGAAATTTGATTTCAGAAGATATTTTAATATGGCCTGGTATATAAGTTCTTCAGTTCATTCAAATGTCACAATGTTTGTGAAAGTTTTCCTTTTCAAAACTGGAATATATGCCTATGTGAGAGTTAATAATAAGGCAAACAGTGAAAATGTCACTGCAAAAGCAGTTTTTACTAGTAATTTACTGTGTAGGTGTAAGGGGATGTTATTAAGATTTATCAAATATATGTTACAGCTGATATCTGTAGTAAAATTGCCTTGCCTATTGAAATAATCTAGTTCTGTAGCAGTGACACTCCTTTTCAAGTTTGAAGTGAATAAAAGTGGAAAGGAGATAAACAAATGCCTTCTGTTGGGTGTAGATTATATAACTTGCTAAACAACATAAAGCCTCCCAGATCCATAATCTAATGACATAATGAAGGTCACTAACAGGACTTGGCCCTCTATGCATAAACATTATAAGCACTTATAGGCAACATAAATTTTACTTTTTCCCTTACCTGCGTCAGATAACATGTATTTCTACTAAAGCCATATGCATTTTTTACTATTTCCCATATATTTTAAACAAATATTCTCAGCCTTCTTCTTTAATGATCATACTCAATATATTTATATTCTTTCAATTCCTAATATTCTATTCTTTTCAACTCTTCTTACCCAGAAGAGTAGTTGAAGTCCCAGAGCTCTTTGTTACAAAGACACTTTTTCTGTACCACAAAATGTTATTTTTGTATTTATTTATTCACTTAATTGTTTCCAAACCATCTTCAAAGCACTGTGATGAATTCAGCTATGAATGCAAAGGGAGACAACACACAATCCACGTTCTTAATAAATTATGGAAGAAAGGATTTGTGTGCTGTCAGCCACAATACAGGACAGGATGTGCTTGCTATAAAAAGATTTTTTTAGAAAGTGCATCTGGTTGGTGGGACCCAGAAAGAAGGAGTTTGCCTTTGAGATGGGCTGTGTATGATAAGGAGTATTTAATGAGGTAGAGAAGAAGGAATTGTGACCACCAACACAATTGTTGAGTGTGTTTAGGTAATGGTAAGTTTCAGGGAAGGGACTCTTGAAAGCTGAAAAGACAGGTCCCAAGAATCTCTTGAAAGACCATGAAAGTTTATGAAACTGTTCATTTCAGTGGTTCTTATCTCTATCAACCTAATCACCTCCCCTTCCCTTTTAACAGATTTTGTAATACCCCTTTATTCATGCAATGAATTTAAAGACAACATAGCTTACCAATACACATAATTTGTAAAATAAATATAATGCCTTAACCACAGAAAGGACTAAAACTTAAATAATTCACAATAAAGTAAATATGTACTACTATACTAAGAAACATTATGAAGTAGTCAAATACGTGTACTTGCACACAGAATAACCACGTGAGGACAAGGAAAAAGCTAAGGTTGGTGCTCCAAAATCATATGCAACATTACCATCAGTGACTGGATATTCATAAATAGTGAATCACTTTTTTTTCAAGTAAACTATATTTCAACTTCAAAAAATAAAATAACAGACAAAAGGTAGCTTAACAAATTATGGAAGCAGTAAAAAAATTCTGCCCAGGGACATTTATCTCATTTAATCCTAAAAACAAACACAGTTGTTTCTCTTGTATTCAGAAAGATACATAAATGAGTACAGATGAGTTAAGTGACATGACCAAGGTCTCCTTGGTAATGAAGAACAAAATGCCTAATAATATTCCTATCTCATAAAACTAAACCCTGTGTTCTTTTTTTTATCTTTAACACTGACAGAGTACCTGCTTTTTCTTTGCTACAAAAATATTACAATATTACTGTTAACTGTGTATCAGTTAGATTAGTTGTATTTTTGCCATGTGTCACTGTATTCTAAACACTTTGTAATAAAAAAGTATTCTTTTATTAACCACAATCCTCACCTACTATCAAAATCATTGTTATACAGTCTCTAGATTATCCTCCAGCTCACTTTCAATTAATGATAACCTCCCTAGACTATCCCTTTCAGCCACAATCACATTTATAAATCAGCAGTGTTTGTTACACTCATTATAATGTACTACCACCAACTCTATCCATTACCACATGTTTACAATCAACCTTATTAATCATTCTACCTACATTCAGTATCAGCTCCCCATTCTCAACCTACAGTCTGTCTCCTATTAACCTATTTGCTATAGTTTAACTCCACAAGTTAATTCATAATATTTAGTTCATATCAGTGATACCATACAATATTTGTCCTTTGGTGTCTGGCTTATTTCATTCAACATAATATCCTCAAGATTCATCCATGTTATCATGTGTTTTTCCAGTTCATTTCATTTTACACTTGAATGGTATTCCATTGGATGTATATACTACATTTTGTTTATACATTCATTGTTTGTTGGGCTATTGTGAATAATACCTCTATGACATTGGTGTGCAAATACCTATTCATGTCCTTGCTTTCAGTTATCTTGATTATATTTCTAAAAGCAGAATTGCCAAATCATAAGGCAATTCTATATTTAGCTTCCTAAGGAACTGCCAAACTGTCTTCCATAGAGGCTGCACAATTTCATACTCACACCAACAATGAAGGAATGTTCCTATTTTTCCACATCTTCTCTAGCACTTGTAGTTTTTTTTAATAATGGCCATGAGGTAAGGCATGAAATGGTATCTCATTGTAATTTTGATCTGCATTTCCCTAATAGCTAGTTCCTGTGCTTTTTCGGCCATTTGCATTTCCTCTTTTGAAAAATGTCCAAGGCTTTGGCCCATTTTTAAATTGGGTTACTTGTCTTTTTGTCATTGAGTTATGTGATCTCTTTATATAACATGGAAATCAAACCCTTTTCAGATATGTGGTTTCCAAAGATTTTATCCCATTGAGTAGGTTGCCTTTTCACCTTCTTAATAAAATTGCTTGAAACACAAAAGTGTTTAATTTTGAGGAAGTTCCATTTATCTATTTTTTTTTTCATTGCTCATGCTTTGGGTGTAAGTTCCAAGAAACCACCACTTACCACAAGATCTTGAAGATGTTTCCCTGAATTTTCTTCTAGCGATACAGTTTTCCCAGGAGCATTTGTTGAAGACTGTTCTGACTCCTCTGGGTGGGTTTGACAGCCCTGTCAAAAATCATTTGATTGTAGATGTGAGGGGCTATTTCCAAACTCTCAATTAGATTCCCTTGGTCAATCTTTCTTTATGCCAGTAACATGCTGTTTTTACCATATAAAAGCATATAAAAAATATGCTTTAAAGTTGGGAAGTGAGAGTCCTCTGACTTCATTCTTCTTTTTAAAAATATTTTGGCTATTCAAGGGCCATTACTCCTCCAGATAAATTTGATAATTGGCTTTTTCAATGCTACAAAGAAGGCTGTTGGAATTTTTATCAGGATTGTGTTAAATCTGTAGATAAGTTGGGGTAGAACTGACATCTTAATGATACTTAGTCTTCCACCCCATGACCATGGAATGTCTGTCCATTTATTTAGGTCTTTGATTTCTTTTAACAATGTTTTGCAGTTTTCTGAATAAAGGTCCTTTTTGTCCTTGGTAAGTTTATTCCTAAATATTTGATTCTTTTAGCTACTGTTGTAAATGGAACTTTTTCTGACTTCCTCCTCAGTTTGCTCATTAGTAGTGTATACAAATGCTACTGATTTTTGGTTATTAATCTTGTATCCCACCACTTTGCTGAAAACATATATTAGTGCTGATAGTTTTATTTGTGGATTTTGGAGGATTTTCTCGGTATAGGATCATCAGCAAATAGCAAAAGTTTTATTTATTTATTTCCTATTTGGGTCTTTTTTTTTTTTAAGATTTAATTTAATTTATTTATTTACACACACCCTCTCATTGTTTGTGCTCACTGTCTGCTCTCTCTGTCTGCTCATCTTTCTTTTTAGGAGGCACCAGGAACTGAACCCGGGACCTCCCATGTGGGAGGGAGGCGCCCAATCACTTGAGCCACCTCCACTCCCGCTTATTGTGTCTCTTGTTGTATTTCCTCATTGTGTCACCTTGTTGTGTCAGCTTGCTATCTTGCTTGTCTTCTTTAGGAGGCACCAGGAACCCAATGCAGGACCTCACATGTGGTAAGCAGGCACCCAACTGCTTGAGCCATTATTTCTTTTTCAGGCCTCACTGCTCTAGCTAGAACTTGTAGCACAGTATTGAATAACATTGGAGAGAATGAGCTTTCTTTTTTTTGTTTTCCACCTCAGCGGGAAAGTTTTCAGTCTTTCACATTGAGTACAATGTTAGGTGTGTGTTTTGCATATAAGAGTTTATCATAATTAATCAGTGGGTCAAAAAGGAAATTGCAAGAGAAATCAGTAAATACCTCAAGACAAATGAAAATGAGAATACAAAATATCAAAATTCACAGGATAGAGAAAAGGCAGTGCTGAGAGGGAAATTTATAACCCTCAGTGCTTACATTAAAAAGGAAAAAAATAAAATCAAAGACCTAACTGCACACCTGGAGGAACTAGAAAAAGAATAGCAAACCAATCCTAAAGCAAGAAGAAGGAAAGAAATAAAAATTGGAGGAGAAATAAATGAAATGGAGAATAAAAAAAAAATAGAGAGAATCAACAGAATCAAAGTTAGTTCTTTGAGAAGATCGACAAAATTGATCTACCATTAAGTAGACTAAAAAAGGAAAAAAGAGAGAAGATGCAAATAAAATAAAAAATGATAAGAGGGGTATTATCACCAACCCAGCAGAAATAAAAGACATCATAAGAGGATACTATGAAAAACTGTATGCCAACAAACTAGACAATGTTGATGAAATGGACAAATTCCTGGAAACACATGGATAAACCCACAGTGACTGTAGAAGAAACAGAAAACCTCAACAAGCCAGTAATGTAAAGAAATTGAAACAGTCATGAAAAACCTCCCCAAAATGAAAAGTCCAGGACCAGATGGCTTCACAGGTGAATTCTAACAATCATTTAAAGATTTAATGCCAATCTTGCTCAAACTCTTCCAAAAAAATTGAACAGGAAGGAACGTTATCAGTCATTCTATGAAGCTGACATCACCCTTATACTATAACCATGTAAAGATATTATGACAAAACAAAATGACAGACCAATTTCTCTAATGAATATAGATGTAAAAGTCCTCAGCAAAATACCTGATACCTGAATCCAAAAGCACATAAAAAATTGTACACCACAATCAATTGGGCTTTTATATCTGTTATGCAAGGGTGGTTCAACATATACATACATAATGTAGTGTATTACACCACATTAATACACTGTAAAAGAAAAGCCACATGATCCTCTCAATGGATACAAAAAAAAAAAAGGCATTTGACAAAATACAACATCCTTTCTTGATAAAAATATTGCAAAAAATAAGAATAGTGAATTACTTTTGATAGCTCTGAACCAAAATGTACAAGATGACTGGATTTTAGAATTCAATTCATAATAAAATGTGCAAAAGTAATTTGTGTTTGTATATAAAATGAAATTCATTTCTATGCTTAGATAATTACAAACAAGTTTTTCATTTTCCTGAATTGCTAGTTGACATATGAGTCATGCAAAATGCCAAATAATTGTATGGATTATATGATGACCCACACCTTACAGAACATCAGGGACCCTAGCTGCAGCCACTAAATGCCTAGAAATCCTCCACAAACTATTTTATAAAAGCTAAAGTAACTCCCTCCACAATTTTATTTTAAACATTCTTAGAGGCCAGTAGAGATCCTGTAGAGACCTACAGTCATATTTTTGAAGCTATTTCTAACCAATGGGTGCAACCACAGAATTTGATCTTTCTAGTTAAAAGGAAAAGTTTCCAAAACAAGGATAAACATTAATTAAACAAATATATACTCTATGTACAAAGAAGTTTTATAGGAAGTGAGAAATATATATGTAAATCTATCTCTGTGCACTAGGAGCTCACAGTTACTTCCTCATATGCTTCTTGCCCTTCTGTTCCCCACAGATGATCAGAAATCATGCATGCACACACACACACTCACATTTTATTGGCTTATGCATTTGTTTCTGTATGAGTGTGTGTGTGTGTGTGTAGTGATAAGTACTAAGCCTCCAGCTTTGTTAGTTTAAAACAACAATAGATAAATTTGTTACTCTTCCACTATCATAAAATAGTGTATGATTTGGGAAGACCATCTTCAGTACTATCAGCTGAACTTACTATTCAACAGCCTTACTTAGCTCAACACTGATGTCATGATGGGACACCTATTTAGGTCTCTCTAGTTTTCAGGCTTGGAGTTATGGAACCCAGAGAGCAGTAAAGTGTGATTAGTCCGTCAGGCCAGAATTCACTCTTAAGGATGCAGTACTCAGGGCTCGGATTTTCTGGGGGGCATGTGAGAAGAACATTACATCCATCAAGTTTTATATTTGATTAGATGGTAAAGAAACAGGAGATGAAGAGGTTCCTACGATAGTATGAGTGGATCTATCGAAAGGTCCTCTGTAGAGCAGTTTAAGAGGCAACAGAAAAGAGTAGGCAAAAGCAAACGACAGTATCTACAGGGCATATCTATTCATTGGACAGATTAAAGGAGGTGTATTCAATGAATCTTTAAGACATAACTAAATAATAGGGATAATAATTGTACTATTTATAGAAAAATTATCTATGGATTCCTCGATATTCAATTGTACATGATCAGTAGGTAGTTCCAGTTAGAAACTTTATGGTTTATTCAATAAATATTTACTTGTTTACTTTCTTTGAATTTGGAGGTATGTTTATTCAATAAATATGTGCCAGTCACTGTGTTCTGCTCTGTCAACAAAATGATGAACAGAGAAATTAAAACTATTCTTATGTTAATCATAAATCCATCATTCAATTATGTTTTTCTTTGCATAATATGCTACCAAAATTTTAAAGTACTAGTTACAAATCTTCATATATATACATAACCATATATATAGTCATTCTGATTATCTAATACAAATGTATGAACACACATAGAATTAAGACTGGAATCAAGAATACCAAAAGATTAACTAATAGTGGTTATGTGTCAGTTTTGTCATTATGAATGTAATTGCTTCTATATCATATTCTGGATTTTTTTGTGTGATTATCATAAAAATTATGAAAATTACAATTATTTTATGTCTACTATGATAGATAACTTATATATTACTCTTTCTGATCATTTTGCTCTCAATTTACTCTGGGGGAAACTGCAGTGTGTAGAAATAAGAAGTGGATTTCTGCTATCTTGGCAGACATTTCAGACATCACTTTGATTGACTGAAGAATACTTCAGAATATAGTAGCCTGCAAGCACATTTCAGATCACACCACACAGGCAGACACCGAGGCAGGCTATACGTAAAGCCAACTGAAATTTCTTGTTCTATTCTCAAGTCCCTCTACACTCCAACTTCACTAAGAATTCAGGATTCACATGACTATGGAATAGCTGCAAACATAAAACCTCTACACCTGTGCTTGATGAATAATACAAAAAGTAGGGAGGGACCGGGCATTGGAGCTATGCTGCTACAGAACAGGTGCCACTGTGCATATGACAGATGTGTGAGAACAAAATCAGTGGTGCCTTTTCAGTAGGGATAGAGCTTGAGGGTGGTTAAGAAGTGTGATGGACTCAGATCACTGAATGAAATGCCTCCAAACTCAAAGAAAGAGCCAGTCTTCAGTTACTGAAGTTCCTTCCTTCTCTATATTGTATTATGAGGTACTTCCAAATTCTATATTCCATTGGGGAGAATGAAGAGATTTCTGACTTAGGATTCACATGAGAGACATTTCTTATAATGCCTGAGAAACCTATCACCTAATACCCTGGAAATACAGTGGTAGAAATTTATTTTTGAGAAAGTTAAACTTAATTTTTTCTCATGAATATTGATAGTCTAGCTTAAAGATATACAAGGTTTCTGGCACAAAGAAACAATGCAATAAGAAGGATAGATACAAATAATTTTACATTACTTTTTCATTTTTAAATTCAGAGGGAACTTGATTTTTTTCTGGTCAGTATAAGGTAGATTTTACCCTAGAGACAGAATAGAAGTGGAAAAGAAGAAAAATATCCAGACGAACACTTTGGGTTCTTTTCGTTGTTGTTGACATACGAGGCATTTTTCTTCTAGACTTTTCATCCTCAATTAATAGCAACTGTTTCTCTAGTACCAATTTGTCATAGACTTATTGAAGTAAAGCCCTAGTTCACTTAGAAAAATGGCTTTGAATTTAAAGCCTAAAGGAATTTTTTCTCAAAGCAAATGCATTTAAACTCAGTATATAGAAAGCTTTTAAAATAACAAAAATGTATTAAGTAAAAATAAAAATTCAGCACATTTTCAACTTATTCCATACCAGTATCAAACATTTAAAAGAAATTTAAAGAGCCTTAAATATGGTATTCATTAGCTCAGGGTTCTAATTAAACAAATTTGCTTTTAATTGGACATGGGAATAAAGAGAAAGAAAGACTCTGTAAAGCAAGCCACTCAGGCTGACAAAAATACCATCAAGAACTCCACTGGTGTTAATGAAGTTCTCTGAGTGACATGTGCAGAATGGGAATAGATAGGAAACCATGAGCTAGTGGAAATGTGGAAGAGGCCTGGAGAAATCAAGCAGGCAGCATAGAACTTGCAAAGATGACAAAGAATCAGAAGGCTTATATCTAGAACCTCCTCCACTCAATAAATTTGTGACTTTGGATTGATTGAGAACTAATGAGCTTATTGTCTCTTACCTGGAAAAATAAGAAAAAGGGAAGGTACAGGGTCATGAAGTTGAAAATGTTTAAGAAGTGACAAAAAGGAATGGTGTGAATAGATATATATTTTTAAATAATAAATCAATAATTTATTTAGGCAGTGCAGAAACACAAGAGTAAAATCATTGATTTCATGCGAATCATTATCTTATATGACCTCTTCCCTACACCCTGCCAAACGGGAAAATGTGTCTTTAAGAAAATATTGATACAACTTTGGAATTGTTTTTATATGCATTTATTGACCAATCAAGTAAAAAAGTATTTGGCCTAAGGCAGTTGAAGATACTCTTAAATACATTCATTTCCAGATGTATATAATCTAATATTTACATATAAAATGATATTCATTCAGAAACTGAATATTATAATGCATGAATTTAAATAAATATTTTTAAAATCTGAAATTAGAAATCTAGAGAGCTTCCAATATCTACACTCTTTCAAACCAATATTGATTTTTCTTTTGTGCAGTTCTCTACAACAAAGTTCTTTCAATTCTTCAAATTGAATCATGCAGTTTATATCTTCCCATTTAGTTCTACGAATTAGAAATTCTATCTATCATACCTTGCCTACATCCAACTACACTTCTTTCATAAAATAAGTCCATACCACCCTCACAAAGAGTTAGCTGCCTATAGAATTTAAGATGAATTGTGAATAATGTCAATATTCAAGAGATCTAAAATGGGGAGAAATTGAAATGACCAAGGCAGGAGTCCTGGAAAAGAATACTCTTTTGCATCTGGTAGATACCAGAATCCTAGTTCTAGTAAAGTTCCTTCACTCTGGTGACATGATAACAGCAACTGCCACAAAATACAAGCAGCAGCCCACTCCAGAAAGCAACATCCCCTCTCTTGCCCTGGAGTTCAGAGCTGAAGACTAGTGCAGTGTGGCAAGTGGAGAGAAAAACCGGGACTCAGACAGAAGTCCAGCAAAAAGGGTGGACTGCCTTCTGTGTGGATTAGGGGCTGTACCTCTATTGGCAGTTATATATTCCTGGTGATACTTGGAGGCTCAGTTCATTCCTGAGAACCAAGGTAATAGACAAGAAGCCAGAAGAAAAGATCTCACTCTTGCAGCTGCAGCTTGGACACCAGCAGCGAGCCCCACAGCCCATGTTCTTCCCTTGACATTAACATTTTTGTATGTGTTCTACTACTACCCACAAAGTTAATTAGCCACATGGATACCTCCAGTAGGAAGTATATGGTATGGGAAAATATGCCAGACAGAAATAACAACATAATTTGCATGACCTTTAATTTCCCTGTCAGGCACCTGACACAAATGGAGAATAAATACATTAATACACCTGGTGCTTTAAATAAATTTGCTTTTAAAGTAACTAACTAACTAAATAAAGGACTTTTCTATGATTATTACACAATAGAAATTCCTGAAAATTGTTGTTTTGGGTTGTTCAGTGGGAAAACTTAACTGATTGAATAGTTGACATCTTCAACCAATTTTCATAGATTTCTAAACTCTCATGTTTTCTTTTCTCATTGTGTAAATTAGTAATGCTCATTGTAAACAAATGTTAAAATATAGAAACTCAATAAAAATAAATAATTATAGTTTCATAATTCATAGATACACATTGTTGTTATTTTGGTGTAAATATACATTTCATATATTACATAGAAAAATGCCTAATATTGATCTACATATTTTAATCAAATTTTTCACTTAGAAATTTCTCTATTTTAAAATATTAAATATTTATTATAATATTTTAGTGATATGGTTTAATATCTACAAGAAATTTCATTTTATAAACAAAACTACTTATTTAAACAATATCCTATGGCTGAATATGTTGGTTCCAATTTATATCTATTAATATAATGTTGTAATGCTTAAATGGCATGTGAAAATTTTGCTTAGGTCTTGTATCTTACTCTTCCAACAATAATGTACAAATTTTCCAGCACAATTTTAAAGCAATGAATAATTTTGGTTAAATTATTTTTATAAATGTAAGGGATGAATCATGTTACGTCCGTTATACTCTAAGTATTTTTTAATACTCTAAGAGTATTTTAAACTCTAAATATTTTTTATAGTCTAAATATTTTCTTTGCTAATAAATTTGAATATTTTGCCACCTATCAATTGGCCTATTGTGTATGAATTGCCTGGTCATACACTTTGCACATTTTTTAATGTGTATTTATTTTCTTATCTATTGCTTTCAAAGTGTAGTTTATATATTGAGGATGTTATTCTGTCATATATTACTTCATAAATCACTTCCAGTTAACAGATGACTTTACTTTTATTAGTAGTACCTTTATTATGAAGCCCTTTTAAAATTTTATATTGAAAAACACTCTTTTTCCCTCCTTGTTTCCTTTTATGTTATGCATAAAACAGTTTCCCCTATTCCAGATTAAGCAAATATACGTGTGCCATTTTCTAGTTATTTCAAGGTTTCATTTTTTAAAAGATTGTCCCTTGAATATATCCACTATTTGTTTTTGTGTATGGCATAAGTTAACCATTTAATTTTTTTCCTGAAAAAAAATGTAGCTAAAACTTCTACAAAATTGATTGAATATATTCATCCTTTTCCATTGATTCTAGGTATCGTGCTAATGCTGTGCTGAATGTTGTAAGCACCTGGGCCTAGTCTGTTTTATTGTATCATCTGTCCAGACCCGTGTCCAAAATGTTTTTAATTTTATAAACTTGTAGGATGTTTTACCTCTTGTAATTTTTCAAAACTTTCTTCTGTATCATTTTCAAGTTCTTTTTCATGACCTTTAAAATCTTGATATAAAGTTTAAAAAAAATCCCTTTTATATTTTAAATTGGGTTGTTTTATACATCTAGATCAATGTTTCCCAGATTTATCTTTCTAGTCCAAATATGTCCTTGAAGCTTATTAACCCAGTTACATGTTGGTCATTTCCATCTAAAATTCAGAGGTTCTTAACCGTTTTTGTTCCACGGACCCCTCTGCCAGTCAGGTGAAATGACTACTACTGTAATTTAGTTATTACATACATTCATAAGTGAAGGAGATACCAGATTTCAGTTAGAGGTCAGAGAAAGTAAAGATAGTAAGTTGATTTTTTTCAGTTCAATCTCATGGACCCTCTGAAATCTTTCCACGGACCCCCACGGGGACCCCTGGTTAAGAACCCCAGATCTACATGTTCCAAAGGTACTTCAAAACTCACAGATCTAAGACTGAACTCATACTATAATCCATCCACAAAACCTTCAATTATTTTCTTTCTATTATTGAATGCTACCCCACTCACCAGTTGCCTGAGCCCAAAGCTTAAAAATCAACTGTAATTTAACCATTAACCTTACCTCTATTGACTAAACCACTAGTTCCTGTCAATGCAACCTGCTAAACATCCTTTGGACTTTTTCACTTCTCTTCATTTTCACTGCTATCTTTTATCACAAACAACTATCATTATTAATACCTAAACAACTACAATAGCATTTTAATTGCTCTCCCTATATTTAGATTTCTTTTCCTTTTTGATGCAGTCTCCACACGCAGTAAGATTTCTTACTTCAAACAAAATTTACTTATTTAAAAGCTCAAATCAGTTCATGTCACTCTCTTGCAGAAGCCCTTAAGGAATAGGCATTTCACTTAGTATAATGTCTTTAGTCCCAAACTTGTCTGAAAAGACATTTGAAGAGGTAAAATGATCTTTGCTTCTTCACTCTCATATGCATACTACTTATGCCTCTCCCCATCTCTCTTGACTAATTTCATGTATAATTTGTTTGGGTATGTCACTTCCTCTGAGGATTCTTCCATATTGCAGCCTACATATTAGGTTGGTTTTAACACCTTGTACTTTCAACATCACTAATCCTTCAATAAGTAGGTTTTCAACTGTCTCTCCCTCACTAGCTTACACTTTTCATGAGGGCAGAGACTTTTTCTGCCATGTTTGCTTTTGAACTTCTAGGCCAAGCCTAAATTACTGTAGAATAAAGGAATGAAATTAACCTGTGAAGAAATAGAATCTTTAACATAATAATCTTTAAGTAATAACATGTATCCTCTCCATTTGTACATATTATTCTCTTATTTTGGAATATTCTTTCCCACTAATACATTTAACTGATTTGTTCTTACCTCAAGGATTCAGTTCAAATGCCATGTCTTCAATGAGACCTCTCCAAGCTCACCAAAAGAAAATATGTTGCCCTCTAATGCTATCTCATAGAACTCTGTAATTTTCTTGCATAGCATATATCATGATTTGTAACATATTATTTATTTCCTTGAATATTATGTATGTCTGTCCCTCCTGCTAGGGCAGGGAAGGTGATTATTTTGTTTATTCTCTTTGTAGTCCCTAGCAGAGTGCTGCACAGCATGTAATAGGTCCTCAATAATCATTTATTTAGTGGATGGTAAGTTTTGTTTGATTTTGTATGTTTTGTTTGGGAAATGTTTTTATATGATGTCCTATCTTAGCAAAAATAACTTTTTCCAAGAGTGTGACAGTTCCCAATTGTTTCCATTATTTCTGGTTCATGAAACTAAAATCTGGAAATCATTGGCACAGAAAGTGCATTTTGATATTGACAGGATAAACACAATGAACTTAGGGGGTCTGGTCACTGGACATTTTCATCAAAGAAGTAACATTTTCTATTTGTATTTTATTTCAGTAGCAGAATACTGGTTGAGAGGGAAATAAATTTCTTATTCTCATAATTGTGTTCCTCACATTAGATATAATTCATACATGAGTCAACAATTTATAATATTTTCACCTTAACCCCATGGACAAACTGATTCAGGGTTATTCCTTTGTAGTGGAATAACCTTCTGTGGCTAGGAACCCAAAAGCACAAGTAGTCATTATGCCTTTAAGATGCTTGCATACTCTTGGCAAATGTGAATTTCCCGGCTTATTTATGCACAATAAAGATTACCTCATACCTGGAAGTTAAATTGATTAGCAATTCACAAAAGATCAGTATGTGAGATGAGTAATGTCTCTTTCTAATAGATTCGTAAACAATATGTATCCCTTGGATAATGATAAAGTATATCATTCCTGAGGCCACCGTCAAGGAGAATAGTGCAAAACAAAGTTATGTCTACCAGTTAACAAATGAATAATTTATTTATAATGAATGGGGAATTTTAGTCACATAGAATCTTTTTTAAAAGGGCAGTAATTCCTATACATATGCATCTTGAAAAATAAGTTTTATAAAACCAGTTTTAATAATGTTCCTTCAAGAGTACAAATAGGGTTTAACAATAGAAATGAATTAAAATGTTCATCTTTTATTAATACTGAATGTATAAACCTTAATAAGGAAAGAGTAGGAATAGTTTAATAAGACACTATCCTACAGATATTGATGTGTCAATAACTCTCAAGTGATCAGAACGTTCATCCATGCTTCATTAAAAATGTATGGTTATTTAATTCCTGACTAACCAAATATGAACACTATATTCAGGAAAAAAGAAGCAAGCTTTTTAATAATAAGTTTTTGTTTATTTGTTTTTAATATAAATTATCAGTGATACTTTTATAGCAAAATATTTGTCAGTCACACTGGAAATTTGGCTAGGAATCTACTAAACATTTATTGATATTTCTTCTTAGAGGAATGTTTATATTAGATGCATTTTAAAATACCAAAAAGAAACAGAGAAGCTAAGGCATAAATATGTCCCATAGAATGCTACATTATGAATAAATTTAGTCTTCATTTTTGCACCATAGCAGCTTTCCTTTTGAAAGGATCACTTTTCACATTTACCTAATTTTAAAAGTAATTTTAATCTTTAAAAACTTGAGTTAATGGGGAGCAGATATAGTTCTGTGTAGTTCAAGTGACTGAGTGCCTACTTCCCATGTATGAGGTCCCAGTTTGATCCCTGATACCTCCTAAAAACAAACCAACCAAACAAACAAACAAACAAAAACCAGTTCTTATTGGGGAGCAGATGTAGTTCAGGGGCTGAGCACCTGCTTCCCATGTATAAGGTCCTGGGTTTAATCCCCAGTACATCCTAAAAATTAAAAAAATTTTAAAAAGCTGAATTAATGTCTTTTATATCTATTGAGGAGTAAATCAATTTACTTGATGATTTACTGTGTCAAGGAAAGATAGAATTTAATACAGTACAAAAGATGATGTGTTCTTAGTGGTCTAACCTAAAAGAAAACTTGATATATAGAAACAGCAATAATAACTACATAAGGAGGGAACAGAAGGTAAAACAACAAATAAAGTTAAAAGGTCAAAGCAGTCACAAAACGTTACAGTGATATTCTTTTTCTGGGTAACAAATAATTAGCGAAGTTGTAAAGAACTGCTGAAGGTCAAATGACCTTGCTTGTCAGTCTGAAATGCCTGGGTTATTATTTACCTCAATAGCTATACCTTGACTATAAAAACAACTTTAATTCTTTTAAAGTTTTAATATAAACAAAATATCAACATATACCAACCCACTACCAAGAGGCAAAGCAACAAAGAGAACCAGACTCAAAATTGACCCAGATGTTGGAATTATCATAAAAAGATTTTATAAAAACTATTCTAAAAATATTAAAGCATCAAAAGGAAAAGGTAGACAGCATGCATGAATAGATAGGAGATTTCAGCAGATATGGAAATTCAAAATAATTCAAGTCATATAAAGTATATTGTCTGGACATAAAGGGGTTAAATTAGAATCACTAACAAGTGATATCTGGACAGTCCTTGAATATTTGGAAATAAAATCAATACATATTTATATAAACCCTGGGTCAAAGGAGCAATAACGAGGGAAATTTTGAATTGAAAAAAAATAAAAGAAAACAAAGGCATCAAACTTTGCGAGATGTGTCCAAATCAGTGCCTAGAAAGAAATTATAGCATTGAACACATATTAAAATAAACAAATAAAAGCTCTCAAATCAATTACCTTAGGTTCCACCTTCAGAAACTATAAAACAAATAAAAAGCAAAAACAGCAAATTAAACCCAAAGTAGGCAGAGGAAAGGAAATCAGAGGATAAGACCACAAGTCAATGTAATTGGAAAGAGAAAAGCAATAGAGGAAACCAATGAAACTCAGGTTCTTTTAAAAGGTCAGTAAAGTTGATATTCTTCCAGCCATACTGATCATCAAAAACAAGAAAGAAGAAAAATTACCATTAACAAGGATGATGGAAGAGGAGATCCAAAATGGCAGAGTAGGGAACGCAGGCTGAACTCCTCATCCAGAACCTGCAGGAAGGTAAGCAGGTTTACCTGGAAAAAGGGAAGCCAGGGGAACGCAGTGGGAAATCAAAGTGGGCAGCTAGAGAGGGGGCGGATCAGGGAACAGGGAAGCTGTGGGAGATATGGCAGGAAACCTAGTGCCCAGCCACCTCCGAGAGTGAGGAGAGCCACTGGGTGACTGTAGCAGTTTGATGTAATTATGAATTTCAAAAATATATATTGGATTATGCCTGTAAACTGGTCTGCTAATCTGGGCATGATTAAGTTATGATTAGGGTGTTAACTGGGCCATGTCAGTAGGGCATTGAGCCCCACTTCTTTGTGAGGTGGGAATCAAATATAAAAGGCATGGCAAAGAACCGAGTTGGAACAGTTTTGTGTTGGAGTTGTGATGTGCTATCTTGAGCTGGAGCCCCAGGAAGTAGCATACAGAGGAGTTTGGTCGTGAGGAAAGAGAGAAGGCCCTGGGAAAAGAAGCAAGCCATTTGCCTGATAGTCTACAACTGGCCTTATGGCACAAAGCAAGCCTGAGCCCAGAGAGAGGCAAGCCCTGGGAAGAGAGAAACCTAAGAAACCTAAACCCTGGCAAACGTCAGCAGCTGTCATGCTCTAACACATGGCAACAGACTTTGGTGAAGGAAGAAACTTTTGCTTTATGGCCTGTTAACTATAAGCTTCTACCCCAAATAAATACCCTTTATAAAGACCAACAGATTTCTGGTATTTTGCATCAGCACCCCTTTGACTGGCTAATACAGTCAAATACCCAGCAGGCTCTTGAGGTGGCAAAGCTATGAGGCAAACAGGTGTGGGGACCAGCACCCAGAAAGTTCAGGGGGAGAGAGAAGTAGGGGCGGTGGGTAGATAGGGCAGGTGGAATGGAAAAAAAGGGGTGGAGGAGGGAAGAAGCCAACTGGTGCTGAAGCTGCTACAGGGAGAGGGGAGGCGGGAGCTGATCAAGTAGGCTGTCACACCCACCTAGCCTGGGAGAGAGAGGAACAGGGTCAGTGAGGGGCAGGGCTGACAGTGACCCAACAGTCCAGGTGAGAGGGGAGCCAGGATAGGCAGCTAGCAAGCTGTAAAATGCCCAAACAGACCTGAAGAGAAGGGAGCCAGAGAGAAAGCCAGTGGGTTGTCAGCCACCCAGTGGCTCCCTGGAGGGGGAGCTACAGGACAAGCAACCTCAAGACTGGGAACTTAGGCTGAGACTTTTTTTTTCAGACTTTTAAATATTTAAAATTATTTCTTAAATTTATTTTATTATTTTTTTCTTTTCTCTACATATGAATACCTTACTTTCAGAGGGTAGGCCGCAGGGGATTGATTGGTGAGCACTGGCAGCCTGAGACAGTTGCTAGTAGCCTGAGAGGGAGGCCTGTTTTCACTATTTTTTTCTTCCTTTTTTTTCATTTTTTTCTCCTGATTTTCTTTATTTCTTTTATTTTTCCCTCTTCCTGTGCTTTTCTTTCATTCTACCTTCTCTTGTTTGCTCTTCATTTTCTTTCTTCTCTTCTCATTTTTCTGGTATTTTATTTAATTTTTTTTTCCTATTTCTTTTTTCTGCTTCTTTTTCAACCTTTTAAAATTCTTATTCCTTTGTATTTTTTATGATTTTCCACTTTTATTACTTTTTTTCCCTGACTGTTTTATGGTTCCTTTTCCATCCTTTTTGATAGTCTTAATTTTTTTTGGAGGAACACGACAATTATACAGATATAGAATAAGTAGAACCAAGTATAAAAGAGGACCCTTAACACACAAAAAAATGAAATAAAAGCCTACTGGAGAAATGGAAGCTAACCAACTGAATAAGCCAATCGAGATAAACAGATGCCTAGACACCAGCAAAAAAAAAAAAAAAAAAAAAAAAAAAAAAAAAAAAAAAAAAAAAAATTACAGGTCATACTAAGGAACAGGAAAACATGGCCCAGTCTAATGAACAAACTAAAAAGCAGGAGGAAATGCAGAAATGGGAACACTTAATCAAGGATGTCCAAAACAAATATCATGAATCAACTTAAGGAAGTGAAGGAAGATATAAAAGATATTTAAAAGACACTGGGTGAATATGCAGATTAAATCATAAGCATACATAAAATATAACATATCTGATGGTGATGAGAAGCTCAATCCAAGAAATTAAAAATATGCTGGAAGCACATAACAGCAGATTTGAACAGGAAGAGAAAAGAATTTGTGACATTGAAGATAGAACATCTGAAATCACACAGATAGATGTGATAGATTTTTTATAAATAGAAAAAAAATCAGCAAGGACTCAGGGAATTGAATTGACAACACGAAATGCATAAACATATGCAATATTGGCATCCCAAACAAAGGACAGAAGGGAAAGTGGACAAAAGGAGTGTTGTAGGAAATAAAGGCCAAAAATTTCCCAACTCTTGTGAGGGACATGGATGTACATGTCCAGGAAATGCAGTGTACTCCAAACAACATAAATCCTAACAGGTTACCTCAAAGCACATACTTAGATGGTCAAACACTCAAGACAAAGAGAAAATTCTGAAAGCAGCAAGAGAAAAGAGATCCATCACATATAAGGGAAGATGGATAAGATAAAATGCTGATTTCTTATCTGAAACCATGGAGGTGAGTTAAGTTGCAAAATGAAACAACAACAAACAAACCAATAAACAAAAACTGTCAGCCAAGAATTTTGTATGAAACAAAATTTTCATTCAAAAATGAGGGAGTTCAAAACATTCACAGATAAACAGAAATTGAGAGAATTTGTCAACAAGAGTCCTGCTCTATAAGAAATACTAAAGGGAGTTCTGCAGGTGAAAGGAAAAAACAGGAGAGAGACTTTCTGTCTCTCTTACTGTAACTTTTCCGTAATCTAAAACTTCTTTAAAATTAAAGACTATTACATAAAAAAATGATGGAAGAATTGTCATTATGTCTCTACAGACATAAAAAATATAATAAAGGAATATTAAGAACAACTTTATGCCAAGATATTTGATAACATAAAATGAACAAATTACTTGAAAGAAATAAAATTCACTTAAGAAGAAATAGATGACATAATGCTTCTTTACCTATAGACAAAACTGAAACCATAGGTAAAAAACTTTCCAAACAGGAAAGATCCTGTCTGGATGGCTTCTCTTGTAAGCTCTACCAAACATTTAAGAGAGAAGTAATAATAATTCTATACAAATATGCTAGGTGCACAATTTACAAAAAGAATCAGTATTTATGATAAAAGTATAAGGAAGGGTTTGACTGAGGCTAGCAGATAAGGAAAGATGAATCGGAGTAAACAGTACAAATCACAGGGTTTTCAACTGGACATTTTTAGGGCAACCAGGGAAATTTAAATATGGTTTCGATATTGGAAAACAATATTGTGCCAAGAAAATTGTTACATATCCTGAGAAAAGAAAATTAACTTGTGTGTATGTAAGAAAACCTTCTTTTGAGCTTTTAATTTAAATAAATTTAAAAATCTACTATCTTAAAAAGCATCATATATAATTTCTTCCATTGCTAGAATCACCATATATGAACAACAGAATACCATCAAGTCCACTCTAGTCTATAGTTATTCCCCCAATCCTGAGGGGACTGGGATGGTGATGTCCACTCCACCTCCAAGTGAGAGAGGGCTTATATCCCATGGATATGCTGGGTGGGATGATTCTGCCTGCAGATGCAGGCCCCCTCCATTCCCTGGGATGGCTGTTGCCCATTGCTGTCTCCTCGCCAGGTGACTTGGATGAGTCCATTGAGCTGTAGGGTGGGAGTTGCAACTCCACCGAGATTACATGCACACCTGACACATAGGTAGGCCAGAGGCTCCAGTCTCTGGAAGTATACCTAAAAACTTCAGCATCACATATAGGTTTGAATAGAAGGGACTGATGAACCATGTGCAGGGAGGACTTATTTGAGTCCAATTCTGTCACTCTCAGGAGCACAGATTCCAAAATAACGTGTCAGTCTCTGGGGCTATCCCTCCTTATATAGGACCTGGGTGTCTCCAGAGCTCTCAAGAGCCCCTCTGCGTGGGGTGATAGGCACTTTGATGTTCTATAAGCTCCTGCTGAGGTGTGAGTAAGCGTTACCTCTGGGATGACCTCCCGACTCTCTTTGAAGTCTCTTAGCCAATTGAACTCATTTGTCTTTATCTTTTCCCCCTTTTATTCAAGGTCTTTTTCCAGTCATGTTGCCAGTTGGCACTTGGTATTAATCTCTCGTTGCCAGGGAGGCTCATCCCCGGGAGTCATGTCCCACATTGGAGGGAAGGTAATACAATCATATGCTGAGCTTGGCTTAGAGAGAGGCCACATTTGAGCAACAAGGAGACTCTCAGGTGGCAACCCTTAGGCACCCCACAACTGCAGGCTAAGTCTCAGTTACAAGAGCAAAGACTCACAAGGGTAGTCATCAATAAAAAGAACACATTTTAGTTTTGGGGCAGGGAGGGGATGAGCAGTTGAAATACAGGGGCTTCTTTGGGATTTAGAGGTTGTCCTGAGTACCGTTGTGGCAACGGATGTAGGCCATTTTAAATCAGCACACACCACTCAGAACTGTGTGGGAGAGAGTGTGGTCTACAATGTGAACTGTGGTCTATGGTTGGTGGCAAGGCCCCAGGATGTGTAAGTCCATTGAGGGTGGTGGGCCACACTTGGGGGAGATGTTTGTGTGGGATGTGGTAGGAGGTGTGGGAGGTGGGCAACATGGGAATCCCAGTGGGTTCCGTGTAATATTTTAGGTAATCTAAGCACCTCTTAAAATATATTTATATATATATATAAATTACATTTTTGTAAGCAAATGCACATATAGCATATATTTTTTTTTCCTTCTTTCTTTTATTTATTTATTTATTTATTTTTATTATGGGTAAAAATCAAAATTCTCACAATACATACAAACATTTGTAAAATGATATATAAATGTATATGCATATATGTGTATTTGCTTACAAAAATGTTATTTATATATATATATACATATATTTTAAGAGGTGCTTAGATTACCTAAAATATTACACAGAACCCACTGGGATTCCCATGTTGCCCACCTCCCACACCTCCCACCACATCCCACACTGTGGGAGATGTTTGTGTGGGATGTGGTG